>OVBN01000142.1:0-1249537 GCA_900406565.1 Turritis glabra | reverse complement strand
AAAAACTAATCTTTAATAGATCGTGTATAAAAAAAAATGCATTACGAACCGAAATTGATAATCTATACCCTAAACCATCGGTTATCCGTTGGAAATAACCGACGGTTTACCGACGGATTAGATATTATGATCATACATACTTTGAAACATTTAAAACAGACAAAAATTCTTAAGCCGTCGGTAATCCGTCGGTTATTTCCAACGGATTACCGACGGAATTAAAAAAAAAAGTAATACTTATTTATTTAAATTTTATACGGTTAAGTATATTATGAATATTAAAAAGAAAATAAAATAATAATAATAACTTCAAATTACAAAATTATGAAAATGATTTAAGGTTGTAAAAAATTAAAATAAAAATAAAAACGTTTAATTATGAAATTGTTTTAAGGTTCAGAAAAAATTATATCAAACGTCTACTCTGAATCAGAAGAGTACTCGGACGAAACAGAATCTGAATTATCTTCATCAAATTCTCCATGTGCTTCCTCGGACTGTGAGTCCACTCTCTCATCTGTGAATACGGAGAAGTCAACCATGTGCTTCATCAAATGAGTGCTCAACCGGCGCCATGTAGCTATTTCCGCTTGGTTGCAAAGGATCGTGATCTGCAACTCCGTATACTCTACCCCTTGGGTTTATTTGTGTAACTGTAACCCAGGGATCGGCCCTGTTAGATATGCGAGGGTAGCGGATGTAGCAAACCTGTTATATTAATGTTAAATATTTGTGTAAATTAAATTCATTAAATAAATCATTAAGTCAAATTAACGATAATATAATCTTACTTGGTCTGCTTGTGACACAAGGATGAATGGATCATATTTCAGCAACCTTCGGCCTCTGTGAACCGATGTAACCCCAAATTGGTCAACTTTGATACCACGACCAATATAAGGATCGTACCAATCGCAAATGAATACGACGCATCTCATGTTCAACATCCCCGGATAGCGTACTTCTAAAATCTCTCTAAGGACACCGTAGTATACAACATCACTTGTATGAGATGATATACCGGAATCGGTTGTTCTTTGCCTACTTCCTTTCTCATGAATCCGAAATGCATATCCCCTTGTGCAATACCCTGGAGAAGTGGTTGCAATGTAGTTTGGCCCGTTTACTAATTCTACTAGCCATGATGGGAATGTTTGACATTTCTCAATTTCATCGTGAACCTAAAAAAGTGAAGGTTAATTAACTAGAATTATTTATAATTAAATCTTTATTTTATATTGACCAAATTTGTGATATACTTACATAATATGTCAACCAAGGCGCAAAATCCTCTTGCTTATGCTCTTCAAGTTGTGCCTCAGTATATGTCGGGTAGTAAGAGCGTATTAATGCCATGTAAATCCTATTATAAACAAAAAAATACTTGAGAAGTTATAAAATTAAAAATTCAAAATAATAAAATTTAATAATTTAATTACGTACTTCTCATATTCCATAATATCTTCACAATTAGTGAGGATATACATATGTAAGTGCGTATACTCCTGCTGCGATAGTTGGCGATTCTTTCTTGTTCCACTAAGTCGTCCTACTTGTGTAAACAAATTCAGTACATATACCGAATAAGTCGCTCTTTCGCCTCCGTCATCATGACGAGATGGACGACGTCTCTTCGTATGAACTTGTGCGGGAAAGTAGAAATCGGCGAAGTTTGAAGATTCTTCATTTATGCTCTGTGCCACAATAGAGCCTTCAACTTTGCTTAAATTTTTCACCTTCTTCTTCAAATGAAACATATACCGCTCAAAAGGATACATCCATCGGTATTGAACAGGACCACCAAGTTTAGCTTCTCGCGGAAGGTGGATTGGGAGATGTTCCATAACATCAAAGAAAGATGGGGGAAAAATCTTCTCAAGATTGCATATAATCATTGGTATATTTTCTTCCAAGTTGCGAATACCGTCAACTGTGAGTGTTCTCGAGCATAAATCCCGAAAAAATGCACCAACACCTACAATTGAAATAAGAACATATATGAATATTATACCTCATTTAATTAAATTTCTAAGTAAAATAATATGAAATAAAAAATTTTCCTGCAATTGCTTGGTGAACATTTGGTGGCAAGAGATACTCAAAGGCAAATGAGAGAAGGCGCTGCATCACAACATGACAATCATGACTCTTCATTCCAGTAAACTTCCCTTCATCCATATCAACACAATTACGTAAATTAGATGCGTAGCCGTCAGGAAATTTAACATCGTGGATAATCCAGTTGAAAAACGCTTCCTTTTTGCGCGTGTCTAATCGAAACGTCGGGATTGGACATCTTCCATTTTCAAGTATATGAAGCTGATCCCGATCACAAATATCAGGCAGATCTAATCTAGACTTCAGATTATCCTTTGTCTTTCCTTGTACATTTAGAACAGTGTTCATGAGGTTGTCGAAGACATTCTTCTCGATGTGCATGACATCTAGATTATGCCTTAACAAAAGGTCTTTCCAATATGGCAAATCCCAAAAAATACTCTTTTTATGTCAATTGTGATTGATACCCGCACCGTAAACAACATCATGTCCATTACCACCACAATCAGGAGTTCTCTCTGCTCCAAAATCTCTTAACTGTTCCAGTAAACTATGTCCATCGACCTCAGGAGGTGGTGCATCAACCACTTGCTTATTCTTGGTAAACATTGTCCTCGTACGACGGTAAGGATGACGAGCATGTAGAAATCTTCTATGACAGTCAAACCAACTCGTCTTACGTCCATACCTCAATTGAAACGCATCTGTGTTATTTTGATAGTACGGACATGATAACCTTCCATGAGTTGTCCATCCAGATAGCATCCCATAAGCTGGAAAGTCACTGATAGTCCACAAAAGTACAGCGCGCATCTGAAAATTCTGCTGGGTTGATACATCATATGCGTTAACACCATGCTCCCATAACATTTGCAACTCATATACCAATGGCTGTAGGAACACATCAAGAGATCTCTTTGGATGATTTGGACCGGGAACAAGAATAGAAAGGAACAAAAACTCTCGATGCATGCACAAAGATGGCGGCAAGTTATATGGTGTTACGATTACTGGCCACAACGAATATTGCCTTCCATGCTTTCCAAATGGGTTGCAACCATCTGTACATAATCCTAGGTACACGTTACGGCGCTCATACGCAAAATCCGGATACACCGATTGGAAATGTCTCCATGCTTCCGCATCTGAAGGATGTGTAATCTCTCCGTCTGATCTATGTTCTGCATGCCATCTCATTAGACCCGCCGTACGTTCAGATTGATATAACCGCTTCAACCTTTCAGTTAACGGTAAATACCACATCCGCTTATGAGGAATTGGAACCCTGCCACCTGTTTCTTGATATCTTGGTTTACGACAAAATCGACATCTTGTCCGATTTTCATCTTCTCTCCAATAAATCATGCAATTATCTTCGCATACGTCTATCATCTGATACGGCAAACCAAGACCGGCGACCAACTTCTGAATTTCGTAATATGTACCCGGAAAATGATTATCTTCAGGCAAAATGTCTTTCACAAAATCCGTTATCGCATCCACACAATCCTCAGCCAAATTGTAGTCTGTCTTTATGGTCATTAATCTGCTTGCAAATGATAAAGCCGAATGACCTCCTCTACAACCTTCATATAGCGGCTGCTTAGTTGCGTCCAACATTGAAAAAAACTTTTGTGCTTCTACATTAGGTTCCTCTAACCTATCAACATTATCACCCATCGACTGCATATTTTCTCTATATGCATCATTCACCATCTGAACAGTACCTACACCATATTCTACTTCCGTTCTAGGTTCCTCTACAGTATCAGCAACATATGGTTCACTACCTCTAGAATACTCCGGTCTTTCACCATGGAGAAACCAAATCTTGTAACTAGGCATAAAACCATTGGAATATAGGTGACCCCATACTAAATCAATCCTAATATTGTGAGAATTCCGATAAATCGAACATGGACATTTCAACTTACGGGTTTTTATTGCACTCGGTTGGTTACAAGCCAAATCCATGAACTCGCCTACACCACGTGCGTACTCATCTCTCAGTTCGTTCGACTCTGGATCGAGCATAGGTTCGTCCATCCACGATCGAAAATAATTAGAAGAACCATTTTTCGTAAGTGAGTATGTGTGAGATGATGAGAATGAGTGAGTTTGAGTATTTATAGAGAAAATAATTCTCATATCCGTCGGTAATCCGTCCGTAATCCGTCGTTTATTTTGAATTTTCAAACGGTAATAAAACGGCTACATTAACGTCTATAAATCTGTCGGTAATCCGTCGGAAAATCAAACAGAATTACCGACGGCAGTCAATCCGTCGGTAATACGTAGCCGTTACCGACGGAATTACCGACGGGCATCAATCTGTCGGTAAATAACCGACGAAAAACCGACGGATTGCTCTTGAGGCTTTTCCGTCAAAATTGGGTCGGTTTTCCGTCGGTTTTTACTGACGGATTGATGTCCGTCGGTAATTCCGTCAGTTCCTTTAGTGTTTTCTTGTAGTGAAAGCTTTACTCTTCTGCTCGTCTCGTCTGGCAAAGTGAATTCTGAGAGGGAATCAAAGTATTTTAGCTTCGGAGATAACATAGATTGCAATATGTTATTGATATTCTCAAAGAGGTAAAGTTAAAATGTCATTACGTAGTTCGCCATTTTGGCTTATCAGTGTCTGAGGTTTTGCTTCGCATTCAAGTGTCTCGTTCACTTTTATCTCTCTATCTTTCCATTCTTAACAACGTCTTATTATCGATAGAAGTGGAAGAATCATGTGACTATTGGGTTTTTCTTTTCTGCTCCAAAGGGTCATCTTAATTTTCTCCATTTATTATTGTCGATTCTTCATCTCATCTCTCGTAACTTCTGATTTCTCTATATTGTGGATTCCATTTCATTGACAGGTAATATTTTTTAGAGTCTAGGCTTTCAATTTTGTTTCTGGCTATTTAAAATGATGACTGCCTCTGTTCCCCCTATTTATTCAACCAAATTGGATGAACAAGCACACACACTTCATGAGCTACAACAATTTTAGATTATGTCCGTTGCTTTGAGGAAGGTTTGGATGAACCTTAGCTTAATTCTATCATCTTTTTTTTTCTGGAAAGTTACTAATCAGAAAATGACTATTTTGGATTGCTTGTAACTCTTACTTTGGCTCCTTAATTCCCAGTTTCAATCTTCAAGATTCTAAGAGGGGTGTGTTAAGGTATGTGAGTAATGGTAATGAATGTGAGGTTAATGATTATGGTACAAATCACATACCTTAACACATCCATTGTGATAAGTGAATATCGAACAAACTACTAAGTGGCTAAAACATGGTTGTTTTTTAGCATGTGAAACTGGAGTATGACTCCGATTTAAAGATAAATAATTTTATGTTTATATGTATATAATTTTAAGTTCCCTAATTTAAATTAGATTCTTTGTTCATATCAAAAGTAGTTTGATCAACATGCTCACAAGTTTTGAATAATATGAGATGGCACTGTGAAATGGGCAGTATGATAGAGCTTTTATGCCTCAAAACAGAAATAAATAGAACCAATTAAGATTTTACAATTTTGTCTTGTTTTTTAAAATAATCAAACATCTGAAAATATGGAGTTTTATTGTGGTATATAGGCTTGGGTAAAATACCTGAACTAAAAAAACCAAACCGGAACCGACCATAAATTTGGAAGTACCGAACCGAACCGGAACCGGCCTAAATAACCTAATGAACCCTAAACTTCTATACCCGAAGAATCATAACCAAACCCGAAGCGAACCTCATATCCAATAGGTACCCGAAAGTATTAGAAATACAAGTATATACCTAAAAATATTATTTATATTTATGCTTGTAATAACTCAAAATATCCAAAATTACAAATAAATCTGAACATATAAGGTATTTTTGGGTAAATTTGGGTTTATGTTGGTAAAAAAAACCAATGTTTTAGTTTTTTCGAGTATTTTGGATATTACGGGTATTTCGGTTCTAATCAAGTAAAAAATATTCATACCGAACCGTGTCCGAAAATATCGGGTATATTCCGGTTCTTCAATCAAATATTCGAACTGACCCAAACCCGAAAAGAACCGATCCGAAACCTAACCGAATTTTTTTACTATCCGAATAGATCATAAAATTCTAGTACTGAAATATCTAAAACTCGAATTATCCAAACCGAACCCGAACCGAGATCCGAATGTCCAGGCCTAGTGGTATAGAACAAAGGCACATCATAACTTGCATACAAGGTTCAAGAAATCGTCGTTAGATAGAAGAATCCTGTTAACACTCACTTGTCCCATATATAATGAGCATTATAAATAATGGTTGATTTGTAAGAGGCTTCAAGGGACATTTGTACTTAATGTAGGAAGATTGTTGAGGGTGATGTCTTTGCTAGTCTTATTTGTTTCAATATGATCCGAGGTGATCGTAAGGATACTCTTCATTTCCTTGTTTTTACCCCATAGCACAAGATATAATCCTCCCACGATAATCACTGTACCAATTATGCTGTAATGTTGCCAAGTAAAATAAACCATATTAAACGTACATCAAATCCATCTCCACAAAACAATACAATATACATGAGTTTTGTACCTCCCCAGATGAAGTGTTTCATCTAGCAAAAATGATCCAACAAGGGCTACGATCACAAGTCCTACAGGGCTAAATACCGATACAAATAACGGCCCTCTAGACTCGACGCACCATGCGTTAACTGCTACCACCATCCCGGAAATCACAATTGCCTGCGATGGGCAACATAAATTATATATTTCAATGCCAACTTAAATGAATCTTCTCTTATAGAATCGTACGAATTTTATATATATACCAACATGCAAGTTTCTTAATTATTGGATGGAATGATATTTACCGCATACGCAATGGTTAAGAGTCTGATATTCCATCCTAATCTCCATTCATTCAAATCTCTTTTCCAGCAAAGAGCGACAAGCATAGCCACTACGCTTCCCATCATGTTCATTAGTGTCGCATTCCAATAAGGCCCTCCAAATTGTTTGCTTATCTTAACCTGTAAACCAAAAAAGAAAAAAAAAAACTACATGCCTTAGTACGCAAACACACATGACAATATACATGGAGAAGAAAGCCGAAAAGGATAAAACTTGCCTGCAATAAAAACCAAAGTGAGATGGAAATGTTACCGCCAAAAACTAGAAGAGCCCCAAAGATAGAGATATGGTGAGTGGTAGCATCACGTGGTTGGCTCACTAGGTTAACGTGAGTTGACCATAGATGAATCTCTTTTCCTCTGTAGAATATAAAGACAAGAGCTCCACCAACACCAAGCAATGTTCCAAACACCTTAGCCAACCCTACGCTCGATCCAAGCCGTACACTCTCCATCCTATATATGGAAAATGGATTATATATCTTTTGTTTAATGGTATAATCTAATATATATTAAAAGGTTTTAATCAAATGGATTAGACGTGTTCACTTGCCTAAGCAGGGCAGCGAAGATGAAAGTGATCAATGGAGTGAGAACGGCAGCAGCGGAGGTGAATGTTGCGGACGTTAGAGCCAGACCCGCTATGGTTAGGATACTCGGTATTACCACACTGTTCAATTATCACCACATTAATTAAGTGTTATAATCCCAATATATATTTTTTTTTTAAAAACATTTTAATCAATATTATCAACTACTAGTTTCAGTAGTGTTAAGTGTTATAGTCTTCTATGTTTTTGGTAACACGTTGGTTCTTAATGTAAAACCACTGGTTGATAATATTGATTAAAATGGTTGAAACTACTAATTGGTACCACCCTATTTGAACGTTAGTTGGTAATACTGATTACGTTACAACTAACTAATCTTCTAGAGCCCTCTACGTTTTGGGACATTTTTAGTTCTTAGATGTAAAATCAGTGGTTGATAGTATTTGGTTTTAAGTAAATCACTAAATTTATGTGTAAAACTCTAGACGATTACGTTGTAAAATCAGTGGATTGTACCCGCGACTACAAGAAAACATCACATTTTTCGACGGATTTCCGTGGAATGATTTTGGTAAGAAGTAATCCCTAATTCATGCTACCTAAGCTAAATACCCGACGACTTACCCTATCTAGCTAGTGGGTATGCATTTTTGAAAAAAAAACTACAGAGAATTGAACATATAAAGGATTATATGAATTTTAACCATCTAGATTTTTTTGTCAGTTTCATTTGAAAATGTTTTAGTTTGACAAAGTCACAAAGACATCCGCATATATAACTTTGGGACACAAGAGAGCAAAATATATATATATATATATATTTCCATTTCAGTTTGAAATAATATGGTTTTAATTTGACAAAGTCACAAAGACATGAACACATAACTTTGGGACACAAGAGAACCCAAAAAAAAAAAAACGAAAAAAGCTAGTGAAAATTACGTACCCGAGTAACCCTGAGAGTAATGCTAGTAACATGAGACTCCATGTAAACTCTGGCCTTCTCTTTCTAATCGATCACATATATGGAGTTAAAAACGAGACATCTAATTAATATCAAAAACATACAAACACAACCATATTATAGATAAGAAAAGCAACCTTTGAAATATGAAGGACAAAGGAAGCATGAAAAGTGTAGCAAAGAAGAGACGATAGGCCACGAGTACACTTGGGTTCATACCATCTTCCATCGCAAGCTTGAACAATATGTTTAACCCTGCCGTAGCTATCTGAACCACTACCATTGCCGTTATACTCCTCATCTCTCTAAACATTTCACATATTCTCCCAAACATTTTTTATTCCTTGTGGCTAGTTTCTTACCTCACCCTTATTTACTTCTCAATTTAGAGAGAGAGAAGAGAGAGAGAGAGAGAGAGAGAGAGAGAGAGAGAGAGAGAGAGAGAGAGAGAGAGAGCAGCTAGCTAAATGAGTTAAGGAATTCTGAGTCCTGACTCTCCTGAGCCCCTGAGCTATATTTATCACACCAATACTTCTCTTTTCCTAGCTGTGGTCCACTAAATATTAAGACCATAAATGAGTTATGTGATATAAGTAGATGCTAAATTCAAATTCCGGAATATTATTATAGATATGTCATATCCCACCATAGAGTCTAATGTAAAGTGCTTCTAAACTCATACTCTCTAACAACACTAAAATTATCCAAAACACTTTAGAAATCTCCTCTCTGATCACAAACGGGTTGCCAATCCAGAGAATATATACCTAACGTTAGACGCATCTTTTTTTTTCCTTAGTGCAAAATTCACATAACATAACGAATGCAATTCAAGATTTGTTCTGAGCCGCATCCTGAAAATTTTCAATTTAGATGAAATATGTGGGAATAATATATTAATTTTTTTTACAGAAAAAATAATATTTTAAAATTTCTTGAAACAAAATTACTAGACCTCCACAGGTATGAACTATTGCATTCCACCTTATGCATATAGTATACGTGTAAGTGGGTGATTTTGGTACTTTACAAAAGTAGTTTTTACAACAAAAAAAAAGAAGAAGAAATTATAATTTGTCCTAATACCTTTGTATACAAACCAAAATGCATAGGAACAAAATGAGAATCCAGCAATCACTACCATTGCCGTTATACACCTCATTTAATTACTAGACCTCCACAGATATGAACTGTTGCACTCCACCTTGTGCATAGAGTATACGTGTTATGGGTGATTTTGTTACTTTTGTTTTTGATAAATGTGAATTGTGATGTTGTTACTTCACAAAAGTAGGATTTAAAAAAATAATTATAATTTGTCTCAGCAATAGTTCACCGTTATATACAAAACTGATATGCATATGGACAAAAAAGGAATCCAGCAACGTGTTCAGATGCTGTTGACACGTGCAAGGCATGCTTTCTGCTTTGTGGTTCTCCATTACGTACGTACACCAAAAGTATACAAAAGCTTGTAACCATCAATTTTATTTTTAATCGTATTCTTCTCCCTAATACGGAGTGTTTCGAATTGTTTAGGTCAAGTAGTTTCATGCATGTAGGCATGCATGGCATTAGTATGGAAGGTATATGACTTATGAAAATATGCTTCACCTTGGCCGTTGATTTTTTATCTTAGCTTTAAGGAATCTCATCTTTATTTCTATTCACGAACATAATCCTAGTAACGTACGTCAGTTTTGTGCTATACCTTCAGTATACACCGTTACTTTAAAGTTACATATGAGTTATCTCTGACAATTTTACACTTTTGAGGTTATCTTTAGTGGGACAAACTTTAATATTTTATATATAGCTTCTAAATTATTTTTCCTTTCTAATTTTTAAAAATATTACTAAAATAATATGAGAGTGATTTTAGTAAATTAGCTAAGACTTACTTAATGAGGATTATATATGGAAAAAAAAACATGAGAATGTGAATTATGGCTGGGGTTGAAGAAACCAAAGCAGGGAATAAGATAACATATGCTTTTTTTTTTTTGTTGAGGGATGATAACATATGTTTTTTTTGTAGTTAATAACATTTTAAATCAGTAAAACCATAATCTAGTTCCTGCCAACAATTTTGAAATTAAAATGTATGGATCACCTTATTGAGTGAGAGTGCATCAAGTCCAACAACAACGTCTTTCACTTTGTGATAATTGTTCTCTCTTCATTCCCGAGTCATAGCATATATAGAAATGGTGTTAGTACGTAAAGCAAGCATAATGCGCAGGCTCGGTTCTTGGCCCATATTATTTTAGTATGATAATCATATTCTAGAGCCCAAATTTTAATAATTTTCAAAATAAATTCCCAAAGTTTAGCAAAATCATATATGGGCATATGGCAAACAAAACGTCTTTTGTAAATATTGCACACAACCCAATACAGAATAATGAGCCAAGCCTGATATATATTATTTTTACCAATTTACCATCCTTGCCATATGAGTAAGTATCGAAGTGTTGTTTCTAGAGGAGGTGGAAGGTTCGAATTTTCCCTCCTTATTTCAGCAATTTAAACTTATTTTTATTCACTAATAAATAGGTCTACAAGTTTGTTTTGCTTCTAGGCATTGTTCTGTTGTTAGTCCTTGAATATGTTGGAGACTGTAAAATTGTTAGAGGCACATTTGATAATCTCCAAGTCATTATTGCAAAGGGACATGTAAATAAAACATGATTGATGCTTCATCAATTAGACAACATCGTTAACATTTCGGATCCAACTTCATTCCTCGGGTATTTACACGTGTATCGATATTTTTAATTCAATACTTATTTACATAATTTGACATTAGAAAAGAGTTGACCTCGTTCTCTTGAAATGCTAAGTTTTTTTTCGCAAGTCACAACCTCTAGGTCCTCTACATAGGACATCTAAAGGAGGGATGATGGTAACGGAGCAACAATCACAAAACCTTAATGCGGCGGAGCCTGGTCCTAGGGCAAGAAAACGAAGTCGTAGGAAGTATTTATTTACTGAGATTAACGCATACCCAGCTTTTTCAAGAAATCGCCGCAATAGTGTCAGCAAAGAGGTTGATTCGGAAGCCCTAATTGCAATGTTGGTAAGGTTTTCGGTTAATTCGCTAATGGAAGAAGAAATCAAAGCTAATGTGGTTTCAATTACCGGAGGTAAAGATCAGGCGAATTAAATCGTTGTGAGGAATCACATTATTACTCTGTGGCGATCTAATGTATTGAAATGTGAAAATCCTAATTTTTTAATTTAGGAATTTTACATTAATATATATATATATATATTGAAATAACTTATATATATATTTCATAGGAAAAGTTTTTGAGTCCCAAAGTTTTATTAAATTTTTTTAGTCAAAATAATGTCGTTTTGTGGTTTAACTGAGATTGACAATGGAGACTTAACATCATCAGTTTGTTTCTTCAGTTGACTTAACAATGTAACTAAAATGGCGACAAGTCAACGAAAGTTTGGTATTTAATCAGCTCGTCAAGAAAAGTTCGCTATATATATCATTGCGAAGTGAATTGGGGATTTAAATCAACTGAACGGAAAAGTTGGGGATTTAAAAGACGCTTTTCCCAAAACAATGTCTTAATATAAACAATAAATCAGAAGATAGATTCGTTAAAGCAACAGAGAACAAGGAAAGGATATCACTATAGGCACAACTGTGTTTTCACTAACAAAAACATGGTCTCAAATGTGGATTGGCTTACGCTGTGTCAAGCTATATCCCAACCGATTCCTAACATAGGAAGAAGCATACTTCTTTCCTCAGACTTGCAAAAACTGATTTGTGCGGATCATGGAGGAGAAAGAGTCAATGAGTTAGAATGTCTCATCATCGGTTTCTTTCAAGGCGTCCAAAGGCTTATCTGCAAGTGGCAGTCTTACACATCAGACAATATATCCAATTAGTTAGAAAGTGTTGTGCAGGTCTTCAACGTAGCCAAAACAAAACCTAGTGTTGGATTTCTTTTTACTTGTTACCTCTCATCGAGGGTTCTTATCAGTAATTTTTTATAGGAAACTGTTAGGAAATAACCGGTCAAATTCGCGAACGATTTCGAAAACACACACAATTTGATAACGGAGTTCGGCCAATTTGTGCCTACGTCTCCGGACCTGCTACAGATCTTTTTATTAATAACCGGGAAATTCTATCCATCGTGAACAGTAATTCTGACGTGAACAGTACCTTCGCTGTGAACAGTAATTCCGACGTGAACAGTACTCCAATGAAATTACAAAACTCTCAACTCACACACCCAAACCCAATTACACTCAAAGAGAACAACTCTCTTTCACAAAGAAAAATTATTTTTCTTTCTTCTTTCTCTCCCACACTCACTTCTTCTTCTTCTTCTTCTTCTTTTTCTTTGTTTTTGGTTTTGGATGATCTTTAATTTGCTCCTCATCTTATATGGGTATTTATAGGAGCTGAAAGGTTTGGTGACAGCTAGCATTTGTTGACAAAACAAGCATATAGTTGGTGAGACAAAATTATTGAAGAAATAAGTCGTTGGTTGGTGCCACCTTCCTCACTCTAAAACTAATTTCTAGAACAAAAAAAAGACATGTGATGTTTAACAGAAACAACTGGTCATATTTCTTAGCAAGTGTTGTATTCTTCTTATTCTTGATGTTTCCAAAATTTATATATTTTCCAAAACAACGATGGACCAGATTTTTACTTGTGTCAACCTTTGTATTGACATTATATTATACGATTGAAAACTATTCATAAATCAAAGGATTATAAGAAAAATGTTAACATGTCATCCCCACGATTAAAGTTTAATATAATAAGATTTTGGAAGGAAAACAATGTTTAAGTAATCAAACTAAGGAGACTTGAGTCCGAAACTACACAAAGGGGTAAATAACAAAATTATGTCAAACTAAAAATAGTTATTTGAGAGGAGAGAAGTAGTGACATCCTTGTCAATACTCCGTACATTTGATATTCAAGTAGATACAGCTCGGTGGAAGTCATATTGTCCAGCTCTCTTCCACTCATTCTCCTGTGAGAATTCAAGAAAAAGCATGAGCAACCAAAGTGGAAAAAACATGAGCAACAAGTGAGAAGTTTATTACTCCTTCAACAGCCATAATCTCTTGAACTCGCTCTGCATGGATTCAGCTTTTCGTCTCTCGTATTCTATCTCCCATCGCAACTGCAGTAACAAAAGCATTTGTAAAGATACAATGAGATGTAAGATAAGATACATGACCGCAAGTGAATATATATGTATATGTACCTGTCGTGGTGTTTCATCATCTTGTTTCTCTCTAGAGCTGTTATATATCCCACCATATACCCAGAACAAGTCAGGTTTTTACTTTTGCACAATTGGTTCAGTGATCAAAAAAAGTAAGACAGTATAATGTGCTTTTCTGCGCCAACTTAGAACCTAAGTGATCTCTCTCAGATTCTGAGACATCAAGTATTCCAACTACTCCAATAATAGCTAAATAAGCCAACAAAACAAAGAAATCATATTGGGAGGGTAGGAGGATTCTGCAATAAAACAATTGGTTCCGTATCTCATTCTTAACCCAAGTACTAAGAAACCCAAGATCGAACCCTTTGCACGTAGATACAAATTATTCTTCTAACCAAATCTTTTTACTTCTTTCTTTAGCTAAAAGATTACCTTCTCATCGTAGCTTCATCCTTATCCCCTGCTTCCCTCTTCTGCAAAATCGTAGGGGATTTGAGATTTATGTCAACCCCGGGGAAGATAAAAGAATCTTTGTTTTTTTTTGGGAAAAATGTAAGAAAAAGCTTCAAATTTGGAAAACACAAACATGGATCTATAAGGAAAAAAAAAACAAAGAAGAAGCAAAATCAGCATTGCCTTCTTCCTCATAAATTCAAAAAAATAGGCAAACAAATTTTGTAGAGGGCAGGTGAAATTGTCATAGAGGAAGACCTAGCTAATGGACTGTATAAAATATTTACCTGTTTTGAGCAGCCTTTCATCCTCTTCCAGCTGTATCTTCTCATGTCAAAATATAACAAGATGTTTGAGAATGACAAGATTTTCAATAAGTAATAGGAGAAAGAAGTAATCTATTCTGTTTTCCCCTATAGATTTTTGTGTTATGAACCTCTTTTTGGTTATTCACAATGAGCAAGGCTTCCTTTAGTTGGGATTGCAGTAATTGCAGCTCAGCAAAAGTCAAACCGTGGAAATCCATACCAGTCATTCTCCTAGGAATATAAAGGAAAGCTAAATTGAACATCAGTGGAAACAAGAAACGGGAGAAGTTAATGAGCTATATATATGTATACCTGGTCAAAAGCCGTAATCTCTTGAGTTCGCTCTCCAAAGACTAGGTGTAAGAACAATGATGTGAGCAAAAAACAAATAAATAAAAGGTTCATGACTTTGAAACGAGTAGAAGATATTTGTGTGTATATATATATATATACACAAACCAGTGATTGATGTTCTTATTTGTGTGGACTTTGTTCATACTGGAAAGAGATCACAAAGCACGAATAAGTTAGGTTTTAGGTTAAACAAGCATAGTAATTATGTCGCAGAGGAGAATTATGAATGAAAAAAACCAACACTTAGAACCTAGAGCTATAGGATCTCTTTAGATTATCTCAGATTCAGGTTCTGAGATCCAACTGCTTCTACAAGCCCAGTAATAGCTAACCCTACAAGAAGTAATTCAACACAAGAAAACCCTAGAAAATAGAACCGTTGTTCGTCAAAATGTTATTGTGAGATCTATCTGTTGCTGCTGGATGATCCGCAGAAATCGCAGAGCACTCTCACCTTCTTCTTCAGATCTCTTCGCCTCCTCTGCGGTTTCATCTTCCACAGGCTGATGGAAGAATTTTCCGGCGAAGAGTCGTGACTTCACCAATGAAATGTTATTCTTCTCTAAGGACAAGTATATTACGATTACGTGCCTTTATTGGGCCTCAATTTGTACTGTAACTTAGCCCAGTTGGCCTCTTTATTAGGAGGAAATTGAGAATCATCCAACTTTATTTACTACTATAAACAATTTTTTTGAATTTATTTATAAGCAAACAAATTACACACTCAATTAACTTTGGTACATTTACCCTTAATCATGTGCAATTTATTTAACTTTTTGAATTTATTTTAATAATATAAATTTTTATTTCACAATTAAAGTTACCCTTAATCATGTGCGAACATGAAAATTCTAAAAAAAGATAGAAAACAAATTATATCAATGATTAGCTAGTAGTATGCACATGAAATAATAGGTGATTTAAATCTGGGGATTCACCTAAATATATTCTATAAACCAAGAATGCGAATTAAATACATATAACTAATTAAAAATTGAAATTCTAATTAAATATAAGTCAATTAACATCAAATATAAAAGGGCATACAAAACTAAACTTAAAACACCATTAATTATAATTAGATTAAAAAATCCCAACATGGAAATCCAAGAAAACTAACAGATGATTTTCTGTACACACTATTTCAACATTTTGTTTTAGGATTTCCATCTCTACGTATGATTAAAAATTTCAAACTATTTCTAAATGTTACCACAGAAAGCGTCACATATAGTTACAGGGAAACTGAATAAGAGACACTAGGTAATTTTATGAGTTAAAAAACATTTTTTACCTGTTTAGCTTTACCTTCTTTCTGGAATAGTCAAACAAGATGTTTAGAGAATTACTAGCATTTTACAACCACCCCTAAAATGAAGAAGTTTCCTCTTCATTTGATGATAAATTTGTTGGAGAGGACAAAGATGAAAGCCCAGCAATAGCTAGGAGAGTTTACTCTAAATCAATCGTGAGTGATAATCTGAAGAAGTTATCCTAATCATGTTGCACCACTTTCTCTCGGATTCAGATTGCGAGATCCAACAAAGCCCACTAAGTAATCGCTAATCCAGAAACCTAAGAATCGAATTTTGTGATATTTCATATCCCAATATTACCAAAGACCTAATTCCTACGAAACAAAACCCTAGAAAATAGATTTCTTGTTCGGCAAACGTTACCTGCTGCTGGAGAATTCGCAGAAATTGCAGGGCACTCTCATCTTATTCGTCAGATCTCTTCGCGTCTTCTTCATCTGTACCCTATCTCTAACCCGAGTTATCTATATGTAGACATTAAGAGCACATTTACTCGTGTGTTTTTTCCCCTATCTACCTACAACTATATATATTGGGTAAATGAGAAGAGTGATTAAATCTCTCTTTGGTCCGTCCGTGGTCAATGGTTTCACTGTCTTGTGGATCTTAGTACGTAAATTTTATCAATGGTTGCATGGATGCAAACCTGAATAAAAAAAAAGTACATGTCACCAAACATCGACTTTTTATCCAGAAAAAGTATACTACTCAATTGTGAAATTATGTGACATGACTTATTGACACTGTTATAAACTTTTAAGATTTTTGATACTCTATGCATTTGATCGTTTTTATGATTTTCTAGTTTATTAGTTATCACCGTTTCTTTTGATATATAAATTTTGTTTGTAAACTTTCAAAATTGATCATATCAAAATTCACAGCGGCAAAAAATGAACATATATATGATATTAAAGATAAATTACTATAAATCTTATATGCTTTTATTTTCTTTTAAAATAATTTCTAAAGTGATTTTAATTTGTTTTTTAATGGAACAAACACTTGATACTTGTTTTATTACCTTAGACCCGGCCTTGTATGAAAAAAAATATATATATTAAAGACCGATTATTTTGTAAAACATCAGTAGTTCAATTGGTTGCTAGTCGAAGTGTTGTTTCTAAAGGTGGAATACTATTTAAACTTATTCTTAGTCACTAAGTCTACGAGTTTGTTTTGCTTCTAGGCTTTTAACCTATAGATTTTCAGGAAAAACTTTGGCTACCTAAAGCTTATGTTAATTAATACAGGTTGGGGCTATAGAGGATTGAATTCGGATTTTGTGGCAATCCAAATTATTCTACCGTAAAATGTGGTATATCCATTATATGGTCTAGTAGAGCAGACTTGAATTTGGGAAAATTGCAACAAAAGAAAAAAGAAGAAAAAACAAAACCAGCGTATAGCATAGCAGTATATATAAAAACAATTTGATAAAATTTGAGGTATGAATCAAAATTTAATATATATTTTAAAGAAAGAAAATAACTTCTAACTTATTTTAGTGAAAATATTAAGATCGTAGAAAGTAATACTATTAAACTGTATATAGAAATCAAAACACAATTTTTGGTGTTTTTTTATCTGCCTTAGGAAATTATTGAAAAACAAATTTGTTGAAAACTCATAAATGTATATGTGGGGTGAAAAAGTTACCGGCACATTTGTTATTAGTAATTATTTACTTACCAACATACTGGATCCATGGTAATTACCAACGATACAAGCATTAATAAATTTAGTCGGTAAGAGATAATAAACATGTGCTTAACTAATTACCGGTATGTGTGTTTATCGATGATATATTCGTTAAATACCAAAGTAAAATCTATTAAATTATAATTATTTTATCAAAATATTTTTAATAAAATTTAAATTAAACAAAATCTGAGGTTTTATTAAAAAAAAAAAAAAAAAAAAAAAAAAAAAAAAAAAAAAAGAAACAAGACAAATGGCAATTGTGTATTTTAAACTTTTGTTTTACTAAAGATAAGTTTAGCAATTTGTATTTTAACAAGTGGTATATTGAAATTGAAGATTGAGTGATTGTTTGTTTGCAAACTACGTCTAAATTTAGGGTAGTTTCCAAACCCGTAATATCTTTTTATATATTTTATTAAATTTTTTAAAAATTTATTATTACTTATGACCATAATGTTTACCAAAAAATATAAATGATTATTTCGTTATCATAAATTCAATTATTAAATGAAAGTTTTTATTAGCAAAAAGTATTTGAATCAATTTTATTATCAATAAATTCATATTTCTATAAATTAATAAAATATTTTAATTTTTATTAATTTATAGAGGTTTTACTGTATATCAATTTTTTTTTTGATAAAATCTGAGATGTGAATCAAAACTCAATATATTTTAAAGAAACAAATAACGCATAACTTAGTTTTTTTTTGGGTTAAAAACACATAACTTAGTTTAGTGAAAAGAATAAAATTGTAGAAACTAATGACATTAAATCGTAAATAGAAATCAAAACACAAGTTTTGGATGTTTTCTCGTCTGCCACCGGAAATTATTAATAAGAAATATTTTGTCGAAAACACATACGTATGGACATAAATATGTTTCGGTGCAAAAGTTACAAGCACATTTGTTGTTGGTAATTACTCCCTCTATTTCATAAAGAGTGTCATTCTAACATTTTCACACAAATTAAGAAAAGTAAACATATTTCATTTCTACTATTTATTGATACACTAGATAATACTCTCTCTCTAATTAATAATCTGAAATAGTAAGGATAATAAATATGTGCTCAACTAATTACCGAGATATGTGTTTATCATGATATATTCGTCAAATAACAAATTAAAATCTATTAAAATAATTATTTTACCATGGTATTATTAATAAAATTCAAGTAAAACAAAATATGGGTTTGTTTGATTTAAAAAAAAAATCAAGACAGATAACCATTGTGTATTTTGAGTTTTTTTCCTTTTAACAATTAAGGATAATATTAATAATTTGTATTATAACAAGTGGTGTTTTGAAATTGAAGCATGGGTGATTGTTTTATGGTATTTTTGCAAACCCCTAAAAAATTTTAGATATTTGATTAAAAATAAGATTTTAACTTTATTATTACTTATGACCATAATGTTTACCAAAAATTATAAACTATTATTTCATTATCGGAAAAAATGTCAATTAAATCTTCAACTTACACAAAGAATCCAAAATAAACCCCAACTTTTAAGGGACCCAAATAAAGTCTCAACTTTTAAATCAATGCCATATAAATCTTATACTTTAGTTGACTTAGCCATATTAATCATCGCGAAGTCAACCGTTAATTATCACTTAACAGACGTTTGTCTTGTTCTAAAGTTGAGGCTTATTTTGGCTTCATTATGAAAGTTGAAGATTTAATTGAAATTTTTCCTGCATTTAACAATCTTCTTCAGCGGGAAATCCAAAACATACCTTGATTCCGTTAAAGACATTACGAGAAGTTTTTCTATGCTTATAGCATTTATACTTTCATTAACATGTTCAAGATACAAGGAAGGATAAAAGAGAGTCAAGACTCCAAGATTAACACAAACTACATTGAAAGCACTAAAGATTAAAGCATAGAAGATAGTCTAATAGATTGACAGCGAATCCAAGACCAATCGATGAAGATAAGCTGGATGCGTCGAATGAACATTCTCGAATAAGTCGATGAAGAAATCCTTCAAGCATGTGAATGACCTTGAAAAAGACCTTGAGAAAACCCTTGAGAAAGCTCTTGTGTTGGTTCTCCCTACAAAAAAAAATGTAAGAGTAAGGGACAAATGTAACAAGTGATCGTCAATTAAAAAGGATTGGTAAAACATACTGCATATTCAATTCTTGGCCGACGCCTTGGCCTCTTTGGTTCTCTTTCAGTTGTTGGGTTAGAACATGTGGCTTTGTTGTGACCTGAGTCTAGATAATTAGAGCATGTTATCACACGTTTCTCACGGCTAAGCTTCGTCTTATTAGAAGAAGAAGAAGATTCATTGGCTGCTTTCCGTCTATTAGAGTTGCTTGGTCTTCCACGATTATCTAGTCTATATGGTGGTGGCAACACAGGTAACCTATTCATCCTAGGCCATAACTTCATTCCCTGCACCGGCCTGATACCACGAGAATAGGTTATCTTCCACATCTCAGCCGTGTAATACTTGGCCACAAAATCCTCAATCTTTAGTTTCTTTCTAGTGATTACACTTGCAGCATGGATACATGGGATGCTTGTTAACTACCACTTCATACATCCACAGAATAGCCAACACCATGATCATCTATCTCATGGACATTCCCACATGCCATGTATCTAATGCAATCATTTGCCTTCTCCTTAGTCTCCTCAATCTCTAAATGTGCTCTCTTTGTGAATCTAGTTTTAATCCGTGAAGAAATGATAGCTCTTTTGGCATTACGAACCATGCATTGCCTCCTTATATCCTCTAACAGTTCAAGCAATGGCTTTTTTCTTGCTTTCCTAATTGTCCTATTGAAAGACTCACTAAGGTTGTTTAGGTTGTCATTGCAATATGATCATATCCTAAAAAAGCCCTAGACCATGTACTGGGGTTTGTTTTTAGGAGGGAATCAAACGCACATGCACTATAGACCCGTGCATATGATCATCGTAATCTCCTTTAGTGTAGTTTCAGGCTATTTTCCAAAATAGCCTCTCTAATTCAGGATCCTTGCTATCTCTCTTCCAGTTTGCAAGTATATGTCTTGAACACATACGGTGTTTAACGTGTGGAAGCTCTTGTTTTATAGCATTCACAAGCCCATGTAAATAAGATAATACAAACCAATTAAGAACAAAATAACATCACTTCAAACATATAAGCAAAGAACATCACCAACCTTCTGCTTGTCGGATATTATAGTTGTTGTATCCCCTTTTTCTAGTCCCAAATCAGATTTCAAAAGCTTCACGAACCATTCCCAATTCACATTATTTTCAGTCTCAACAACAGCCCAAGCAATTGGTACAATCCTATTATCTCCATCTCTTCCTACAGCAGCTAGTAGATGCCCTTTTATATCCCATTTCAAAAATGCACCATCTAACCCTATGATTGGCCTACATGATTCTATCCAAGATTCTGTCTGTGCTGCGAAACAAACATATAACCTGTCAAACCTTTGCTTGCTGTCTGGAGTATCACCGGGAATAGTTTCAATCACCATTGCTGTATTGGGGTTCGACTTATGTATCTCCGCTTCGTAATCCCATATACGAGAGAAATGAGCTTTGTGACCGCTTTTTCTTTCTCGGAAAAGCTTAGACTTTGCTTTCCCGCATTGTTCCTCAATGACAATCAAATTATACTCTCTCTTTATCTCATCAGCCATTTCCTTCTTTGTAAGCTTCGGATTGATTTTAACCTCTCCGCAAAAAGCATTGCTATTGACGAGGTCTTAAGCATCTTTGAGTAGTTTGATCTCATACAAATATGCTCATTTATAAATACCCTGATCTGCATCTTTTGTTTTCTTCTTTTGTAAGAACAGTAAGCCCTCCACAGGCAATTTGACTCCGTATCAGAGCATTTCGCACCCATTTTATTAGCTGAAGACTTATAGAGCTTAATATCATAACGAGTCTTCAGAGAATACCTTAACAATGCAACCTTGAAATCAGAAGCACAACCAAATATCTTTCCCAATGACAGAAGTTCTTCACTGTCAACAGTATTAGCAAGCAGCTCTCTACGCTCTACCTCCTCTTCGTTTTCGTCAGAAGACAAGGGATCCGGTATCTTTTCATCTTCCCAAATATCGTCACCACTGTCTCCATCCGTCTCATTACAGTCTTCTGTCGCGATATCTCCAAACAAAAGCACTAAATCTCTGCAGTTTTATTCTTCCACCCCTAATCCATTTTCTCCAGCTTTATCTTCTAAGTCATCACCAGCATCATCCACAACCGCTTCACAATCATCTCCGTTGTCATCGTCATGCTCACGCTCTTCTCCGGCATCGTATCCTTCTTCGATGCGGCTCTCTTCAGTTGTTTTGCTTGACGATTCTTTTGTATTACGTCGTTTCGATGGAACCTTTCCCCTCTTCTGCTTCATTACAAGTGATCAATTCGCCCAAAGCTTGCTGGTTTTTGAGGGAGAAGAAGAAGAAGAATTATTGAATTGGGAATTTGGGGATTTAGGGATTTTGCGAATTTGGGGATTTAGGGCTTCATATCGTGAGTAGCGGAGATAACGATAAAGGAAGTGGGTAGCGGATTTTGAGAATTTGGGGATTTTAGAGATTTCAGTTTAGGTCAGTTTAAATCGGTTTAGCCCCAACTTTAGGACAAGACAAACGTCTGTTAAGTGATAATTAACGGTTGACTTCGCGATGATTAAAATGGCTAAGTCAACTAATGAAACAACCGCACCCGATTTTTTTTTTTCTTGTAGTTAATACCCCATAATATTAACTCCCAACAAATGCAGCCAAAGCAATAAGACTCGATCTTATTAGACACTTCACAAACCGTCAACAACAATATTCGAATTATTTTAAGCATAACAAACGATTCAACATACAACAAACAAACACAACCATACACAACCGAGTCCTAATCATCCTCTTCCTCATTGTCTCGATTCCACGATCACACTTTATCTTTACCTGCAACAGAACAAAGAGTTGCGTAAGTATTATCAAAAATACTTAGTGAGGCGGTCCTCCCATCTACGAGCTATACGCACAAGCAAGTAAGACTATAAGCCGCTCACAACGCAAAACGGAACAACAAGCAACAAGAAAAACCCATGGATCGGACGATCCATCTGCTCCAGACGAACTCCGAATTCGAGACCAGATCGACTGATCCACACACAGATCGACCGATCCGTCAACTCCGGACGAACTTCAAACTCGAGACCAGATCGACCGATCTACACACAGATCGACCGATCCGTCTACTCCGGACGAACTCCGAACTCAAGACCAGATCGATCGATCCGTCTGCGCCGAACGAACTTCGAACTCAAGACCAGATCGAAGCTCTCCTGCAACCTAAACCGATCCCGACCTGTTCTCCCTTTCTCACCACAATCGACCCTTTCCCACCTCAATCCTTGATTTCCCAAGCAATTAGGCTCAAACCCAAACCATAACACAAGGAAACAAGCAACACAAACCAAAGATTCAACAAGAATCTAACTCAAACATACCAATACACAACTATCTCAACACACCAAAACCACACAAAACCACCTCAGAAGCTTAGATAAGCTCATGGTCGCGCACTCACCTGAAACGGACGGATTCAGACTGAGACAGCACCACCTCGAAGCTGGAAAACTCCTCCACACTTCCACAAACGATTCTCTGATCAATCCGCTTCCCGTTCCTGAGAAAACTCCATTCCCGAAACACTTAGGATTGGCTCCAAAGAGAGAGATCACATTTCCGACAACCTCAGAGAATCGAAACGCCATAATACGATTCCTCTGTAACGGTCCGACCAAAATTTATTTTCCGGAACACGGGCGTTACAACTAAAGTATAAGATTTATATGGCATTGATTTAAAAGTTGAGATTTTATTTGGGTCTCTTAAAAGTTGGGGTTTATTTTGTATTATTTGAGTAAGTTGAAGATTTAATTGCCTTTTTCCTTTTTATTATCAAACAATTATATAAAGGTTTTTATCAATAACAAATATTTAAATCAATTAATTGTAGCAAATTTTTTATTAATCAAATTTTATACACCTGTGCACAAAATAAATAATAATTAAACCGAAGTTTCGAACCGACTCGACCCGAAGACTCCAATTGCCCAGGCTTTCGTACATAACATTGACTCCAATAATTTTTCATAGTCGCATATAATTGTAAAAGCATTGTACGAACGGATCAGTTTATCCCACAATTATTGGGATCCTAAGATAAATTTGCCTATAAACAAGAAAATAAAACATGAATCAAATTTAAATATTTTGAGCTTTCGACAACGAAGACATACATTGACATTATTAAAAAAAAAAACTTGTCTACTTGATAAAACTTTTGGAATAAAAAAGTGAGGTAGAAGAGTAGAGGCATCAAATGCTTTATTATTGGGATTCGCACTGTTACTAAATTCCACGATCTGCCAACCATCTATTAATTTATTTATTTTTATTTTTTTCTTCTAATTTTGTAGTAAATTCCAAACAATAAAAATAAAACAAAACCAAACGAATATGTTAGTCTTATCTCCCATCAAATTAGGAAGAGAATCTATTTTTGTATTCCCCATTCTTACTTTTTAGTCAAAATCTTTTATTTATTTATTTTTTCCATTTCACATAAACATATTCCTTTTGTGTTGGAAAATAAATAATCTTAGATTTCAATTTGAGTTATCTATAAATTTTTTCCATGAAAATGGTGAAAAGTCATCAAGTATATATTAATACTTTTTTCCCCCATTATTTGTGTAAAAATCCTCCATTGGCATAGAAGCCGAGAAGGCTGTTGTCAAATACAGAGAGGAGAAGAGAGGAAAAAAAAGCCAAATTAAAAAACAAAAGCAATTCCACAAACTGAAGAAAAAAAAAGTTGTGATTGTTAAACAAAAATCAAATTTTTGGTTTCTTCGTGAGAAATTAACCCAAAAAACCAAAAAAGACTTGGGCATGAGAGAAGGTGAAGTTTGAAGCTTTTTTTTTTTGCTCTTCCATGGCGTTAGATGATTCCCCTTCTCAAAGTTTGTCACTTTTTCATATCTGATCGAAGGAAGGTTTCGGGTTTTGCTTTGGATTGAGCTCGGATTTGAAGGGTTTGATTTCTGATTGTTAAAGTTTCAATCTTTTTTAAAGTTAAAATTTGGATTTAGATGGTGTGAGGGGTTTAGGGTTTGTGTTCGATTATGTGGATGGCTACTCGATCTAATTCTGGGTTCGAGTCTTTGAGTTCTATGATGAGCCGTCACGCTATTAATTTCCAATCTAACACCTCTTCTGAGATGATACCAATGGGTCCTTACTTGGGGATGAGTATGATCAATGCTGCTTCTCCTGGAAGTTCTTCGAATCCTGTTGATTTAGTTTCTGGTCCCAAGCTTGATACTTCCATGGCTAGTGAATGGTCAAATGAAGAACAATACAGATTGGAGGATGGCCTTGAGAAGTGAGCCTTTTTTTTGGCTTTTATGTCCTGTGAGGCTGAGATAGTTTTTTTTGTTGAATTTTGATATAACCGAAGGGTTGATTCTGTTTTTGCAGGTATAAGGATAAGCCAAATATCATGAAGTATATTAAAATTGCAAATACTTTGCCTGACAAAAGCGTTCGAGATGTGGCTTTGCGGTGTAGATATATGACAGTAAGCATCTCTGTTCACATATCTGCCATTTTAAATTTTTTGTTTAACGGTTTTTGTAGCTTTGTTGTGACCATTTTGCAGTCATGTAGTTCTAAGCTTATACCATGCTATATGTGTATCAAAGAAAAATGATACACAGGGAACAGTTTCTATATGTTCCATTTCATACATAGATTCCTAAACTACACTACACAGAATGAAATGGTTTTGCCTTAGGATGGAGTTTTTGGTCTTATTGTCGCATGAGTTGTATCAGTTGAGTTCTTGGGATGAGAATAGGGAGCATAACAGTCTTTGGGGTTGGAGTTTTGAGCAAAATCTTCTCTTCTCTTATCCACTGAATTATTTCTTACTTTTTCCTTTTGTCTTTGTTCGTTGATATACTGACTTTGTTTTGCACAGAGAAAGAGAAGAAAATCAGAAGAATTAAATTGTGGAAGAAGAACAAGTTCTAGCAAGGTATGTTGGCGATTCTTGCCATTTGTTTTGGGTTGATGAGTGATACTTTTGAACAACAATTGAAAGCGACTTTTTGTAAGTTAGATTGAAAGATGCTGCTAGAATTGAGATGGAATATCTTTGATTTCTTTTGATAAATTGACTCGTTCTAAAAAGATTTATATTTCTTCAGAACAAGCAGGTGGAATCGTCTTTTAAGTCGAGCATACCCTCTGTTTTGCCTTATAACATGGCTTCGTACCCTTTCTCAATGCCCTCTACAAGCTCCAGTAAACAGATTACATGTGAAGGTTAACATCTATCTTTATCTGAGAGATTTTCATCCGAATTTGCCAACTTCAGGTCTTTTTTTTCATTGACATGCACACATTCATATTATATTTTGCTTTCAAAAGAAGGCAATACGTTCTTATTGCATGGTGTATGTATTATGATTCAAATATCGTTTTGGTATATGTATGGTCTTGTTGTGTTAGGTAAATAAGAATATAAGATCACAGGGGCCTATTGTATTTCAACGAAACTTTTACTCTCTTGGGAGGGTGATTAAGATAAAGATGATTCCTTTAAGCTCTCTTTCATATGGAGTTTAGTTGAAATGGCAGTAATCTCTAGTCTTGCCTTTTTTCCTTACTGATTCTTTCGTTTTTCCGTCTCAGATTTAAGTAGCCATGCAATAAATCTCTTAGAACAGAATGTACGAGCTTTTAGTCAAATTAGAGCTAATCTCTCCTCATATAAGGTAAGTTTTAGATTACCTTGTTTAAAGGAATGCAAATGTGTTCTTGCTAAAACCGCTCTGTCCTGATAATTGCAAACAGGTAGAGGATGATAACCTAGATCTCTTTCGTCAGGCAAGGAACAACCTTATCACCATCCAAAATGAGTAAGTTGATACTTTTAACATTCTCTGTAAGTTGGGTGGAGCTTGGTGTACTGATATCTTAATTTGGCAGCATGAATAATATGCCTGGCTTGATGAACCAGATGCCACCATTGCCGGTCACAATCAATGATGATCTCTCGGTGAGTAATTCAACTTTGGTAAATTAATAGGCTACTCACTTTTGCATTAACTGTCCATTGTGTTAGATATCGAAATGTGCACATCACCCTTTTGCTTGTTTGACCTTACTGTAGTTCGAACCCCAGATCTCTGGTTTAAGGAGCTTAAAATATAGAATTATTGTGCTTCTAACTAGCTGAGTATCTTAAGACCAGATTTTCAATGTTTTGGTACCGTGTCGTTAGTTTTACCTGATCTCTTTGGCGATAGCAATGACTTTGGTTTCTTTGATTTGTACCAGGTGTTGCCATTCAACACGATGCAAAGTGGCGGCTTCCATTCGAAGCAGGAGCCTTTGGGGTGACAGAGGAAATCATCTGGTTTCCCTTAATTACCTGTAAATTATCTTAAAGAAGCTGGAGGAGACAAAAAAGCTCATCACATGTTGTGAAGTTTGTAGAAATGTGATTCTTTCGTAAACATCAACGATCTTTATTAATGCTGGCTCCATACTAAAAACCCCTCTTAACTATTAGATCAACTTAGTTCAATTAATGTCTTGGAGAATTTCTAAGCGATGTGTACAAAAAAGATTCCATTGAAGATAGAGAAGAGCGTATTGAGGTTTGCATCTGTAATCTTTTGATCTTGAGGTGTTTTATTTTGGTACCCATTTCTTTTTACCATATTAACCCACCGTTATTAACATAGATTCATAGAAAGAATTAAAACAGACTCAAACCTTCAATTTGTATGTACTAAACACAAATGTTAGAAACAAGAACAAGAAAAAGGCAAAGAACCCATGATGACTTCAATTAATAGAAAAATAATGGGACCATAGGAATAAGCATAGTTGACGATTGAGAGACATGGAAACTCTACATCATCCAATTTAATCGGTTTTGGGAAGATGAAACATGATCTCCTCTAGATGGCCCATCAAAGTTCAAGCTTCTTATGGTTCGATTGTTGGTGCTGCTATTTTGTGGGTATGTAATCAAAGAGGAGTCTATGATTGGAGGATTTTGATAATAGGAAGGATGAGAGAGGTTGTCGCTGGAATCAAGTAACAAGAATGGAGAAGTGGAGGCAGTAGAAGCCATAGCTGTTGCTCCGACCGGAAGTGGGTGGTTGTGTGTTCCTTCGTAGGTTGTTATCAGTATCGACATGTCTTCTAAACACCTTTGCACCTTCACAATGCAACAACAACCCAATATCAACTATATGTACATGCAACAACTCATAATTAACTATATATACATAGTTTCATTTCATTCAAATGTAGTTATGACATGCTATGAATTCTTCAGTGGACCTAAAGTATAATATGTAAAGTACATAGACGAATTCACTCGTTACCAATACTATATTATCAATAACTTGATCTAAAATGGTCCCCCAACATAAAACTATAGAATATATATCTTTGAATAAATAAATTGTAAGACCCGGCATTTGAGGGTATGTGCAATTGCACTTTTCACACATCGTACCTGTTTCCTAACGGGACATCCTGCAGCCACGGTGCATCGGTAATAAGCTCGTGGGCATGGATTCCCTTTCGCGGTTTTCTGACCATACTTTCTCCATTGGCATCCATCATTCATCTACACAGTACTCATCTTTCTTATTAAAAGATCATGTTACCAATCTCTAAATTGAGTCCAAGATATGAGATAAAGAAACTCACCGTTGCGGTTTCACATCTCGCCCTCACAGACACCCTGGCCTTTCTATTCCCCTGAGAAGATGATATGATACGTGGCGCGTTCATATCTAAGCTGTTAGTATTGTATCTTTGCCGATGAGACTCAACAACTTCTTTGCTCTCTTCTTGTTTCTGCTTTTTCTGTAAAGAAAGCGAAAGCCCTAATTCTCTTTCCATGGATGGAGATATCTCAGCTCCCCTTTTCCGAGCCTCACTTGTCATATCCACACACCATTTGCCTTTTGCTCCAAGGAACGTTTCAAGATCCTAGGTTAAAGACATCAATCAAGTTTCATGTTAATTATCAATTTATTACCACTATGTAACGTGTATGAGACACAAGATCCTCTCACCATCTTCTTGGTTTGATCGATAACCGGGAATTTCATCTCCAGATGACGATAATCTTCAAGGGTCTGCTCGACAAGCTTCCTCAACCTATTATTCTCTTCTTTCACACTTTCCATCTGGATCTGTAGCTGCAAGAGCTGATCTCCATCCATAGAGGTTAGCATATGTGCACACAAAATTTTCTGATGTATATATATATAATACGTACGTAGGTACCTCTTCACGTTCGTTTTCTTCTTCACGGGTTCTTGACCCTAAACAAGAATCTTCGTCTTCGTCTTCTTTCACCATTTTTTCATCTTCATCACCACGAGCATCATCTTCTTCTTCTTCTTCTTCTTCTTCTTCTTTCTTCTCACAGCTATGTTTCGATCCTTCTTCATCTTTCTCTTTCTCCTCGGCCTCGAGCTTGAGAGAAAGATTGATGCCCATTAATGGAGATGGAAATCGAACCTCTATTTTTGTCTGTTAGCTTTGGATTTTGAATTGCTAAAGTCAAATCCCATTTTCTCATCAGAATATCGTTTACTATTTGTATTATTTACTCCAGTACGCATCTAAAGCTAGCTTTGACTTTCTTTAAATAATCAGTTTGTCTTCAAGAAGAAACTAATCCATGTTACTTAATAGAGGGCTTAGTTTTGGCCTTTGAAGCAACTAAACCGGAGTTACTATGGAATCGCATGACTTTGGTTACCATCCTAGTAGTCATAAAAAAGTGTATACATATATTCCTCCCTTCTCTTATATAGTTTGTTTATTAAGTGAATATGAGATAATTAGATCCGGTTTCTTTAACAATTTTATAGCATTTTTTAGTTTTGTAATATCAGTATATGGGACATTAGGGTCCACGAATTTTCCCATCACATGGATGGTAACATGTGAAATTATACAGAAGACCATCGACGTGTGAATTTTTAACATTGATGTGTTTATTCGAGTTAGAGTTATAAAGATTGAATACGAATTAAAAAAATTGGTGAGATCAAACGTACCATAAACTTTTTCTTTTCCCAATTCAACATCAGAGGTCTAAACAATCAAAGCATCCAAATTTTTTATAATGAGTTAGATTATTATATGATATGTATTCATTCTATATACCTTGAAATTTTCCTGGTGAAGTTGTTTTGAAATTTTCAATAGATATCTTCTTAAAGTCAAATTGGTGTTATGATGAGATTAAAAGTTAGGAAGAAAAAGAGAGAGAGTTAATTATAGTAATTGACGAAACACCATGACTTTGTATATCAGACAAAGTTTAATTACATAAGCGACCGCAGACCTCCAGCTACATATCCGCGCTAGGGAAGTAGGGAAACTAATAACGTATTTTTCGAACTTTGAGTTATATATAGTCAAAATGAAAATTCATTATAAAAGTTTGTTTATAGTTAAATCAAGATCTTGTAGTTTTCTTAGGAGTAGTCAACGTTCTTCAATCTTTAAATGAGTTTTGAAAGCTTCACGACAACATGTTCCTCTCTTTTTTCGTGACGGTTAGCCGTCACCCAATGTCGACTAACCATGAATGTGTCAAACCATAATGGAGCTGATCGTCTTTGAAGGGTAGTGAACCGCATATTGAAGGACGTTGTATAATAAAAATAGTTCATCTCAATTGATTTTAGAATCAAACTATGGTAGAAAGTTTAAATTTTATCGTGTAATCTAAGTCGTATTGTTGAGTATAGTGTTGTGGTTTAGTTTGATGAAAATCTATACGTTTAAAATTTAGATTGAACAATCCCACAAAGGTTTAACCGTCCAATAGATGTCAACTATTCGTCTTCAACTAACCTCTCTTGTCTCGATGTATATACAGTTGATGTTGACAGATTTTGTGACATATATGAAGCTGGACTTGATAGATTCTTTTAACTTTTGTACGTGTCGGTACATAATTTGATGGCGAGAACGTCGGATTATGCAATCCATTTAATCGATAAACTATGGTTTACATAGTATACAAAGAATAACAACAACGCCCTGTCATTTTATTTAGTTAGTTCGTTTAAGAAGAGGTATATATGTGACATGTTTTTTTTTTTTTTTATTATCTCTAACGTGAAATTCAAATTATCAATTAGTAAATTCGTACGAAAAAACCTAGAACAAGATACTTGCCTTGGGATCGGATCTTAAAATAGTCAACTAGAAGACTTACAGCCTTTATTATTTTCATACTCACTTTCATTTTTATAATCACATTTTTTTTTTCTTACCAAAAGTTTTAGGCTGATGTTCCATAAGATTGTTGGGTAGAGACTAGGCCTGGACATATAATCCGAATCCAAAAAATCCGATCCAAACTGATCCAAAAAATCCGATCCGAACCGAATCGGTTACTTAGTAAAACCTGATCAGATTTTTTATATAATATAATTTAACTTTCGGTTCGGATCAGGTTATAACCAAATCCGATCGGATATCCGCTAAACCGAAACAATATATACATATTATTAGTTTTATGCTCAATTCGGATCGGGTAAATCAGGTAATTTCGACAATTTGGATCGGGTAATTTGGATATTTCAGGTTTGATGGGATAAATTTCGGATAATTCCGGTATTTTGGATAATTTGGGTCGGGTTATTCGGATATTTCAGGTTTAATCGGATAATTCAGATCCAAATCCGAACCCAAAACCGAACTTATCTATGTTTCGGTTACACTTCGGGTTTCCAAAAAAAATGTAAACCGATCTGAATCCGAAAAATTCCAAACCGATCTGATCCGAAAATCATTTGGATCCTAATCGGATTCTAAACATCCCAATCTGAAATCCGAATTATCTGATCTGATCCGAATCCAAAATTCGAACGTCCATAACTAACAGAGACTAGAACAAGTTAGATAGCCATCTCTCTACCGCCGAATCAAACTCGTAAGTTTTATAAACTCAATTATTATTTTTATATCAAACATTAATTACAAACTCGTAAGTATTATAAACTCAATTATTATTTTTATATCAAACATTAATTAAGGCATAGCTATATATATTCACAATGCCATCTCTCCAATTCCACCCTTTAGAAAGTGTATCTGCAGGTTTATTATACTCTCTTGGCACCCAAAGGAATCTTGTGTCTTCAAACTTTGCTGACCACCATCGTATATCTCTCACCCAATTAGAACTCTGAAATCCAAGCTTCGATTGTTTGAGTCTCCAACTTTTTAAAATGGTATTCATAGCGTTCGTTAGGTAAAAGATATCTTCATTCTACCGTATTTGGATAAATGTTGGTATCGAATATCGATTTTTTTGTTCATAATCATATACATATACTAAAAATTTAGCGACCGTATAATTTGAATCGGATAACATCCCCTTCGTATCCATCTCTAATTTGCATAACATTGTTTTTAGGATAGTGTCTACATGACACTTTTAAGTATAAAATATTTAAAATCCTAGGCAGCAGTTTCCGTAATCAAAATATACTTTTTAACATAATGGAAAAAAAAGAAGAAAAATTGTATAGTCAAACACACAATGTTGCGATATGAATCAAATGATTATGTGAGGATTTACCATAAAATAAAATAAAAAAATCTCAAAACCAATTGATAATAAATAAATAAAAAAACATCTTACATATAATATCAGATCACCAAAAATGTTTATCGACTTTAAATCAACATTTGAACAACAAATTAAGCTTATGAACTTTGGATTAACATTTCAACATGACAATATGATGCTCCATCTGTATTTTATAAGCAAAAAGTCAGTTAGTTATCAGTTATGCATGTGGCAAAAAACTATGCATATGTTTTACTTATTTTACCAAAAAAGAACTTTTTGTTGACAATACATAGAAAAAATATCATATAGTATAGTGGAGGATTAAAATTTTGGCAGTGGAGGCGTGGGACAAGAGAGCAAGCGGCGCCGCAGCCATATCTCCCGTTCAAATTTTATAATTACGATCAAGAAAAAGGTCAAATGCAATTCCCTTTGTCCCTTTGTATGCATCTTATGATTTCTTCTCTCATTTTACATCTGTCTTTGTGTCCCTAAGTCAACCGTTTTAAAATCCCATCTTGGTCTTTACATTATACCGTTTTCTAACTTCCTTCTTGCTGCATTCTAATAACGTTTCAACAAATTCACAATTTCGTTATTTATTCAATACCATATCATGAAAATTGGAGGTTGTTTCCTCAAATCGGATTCCATTATGTTTATCTGCTTTTTTTAGAACGTTGTAGATATTAGAGATACTCATTTATCTAAATGGAGATTTGATAGACCAATATTAACTCCTTGATATTTTTGATATTTATTGTATTGTTAAGTTTCAAGAATTTACAATTCAAAATCAGTAGGTCCATTATATATTACTATAGGTTTTTTCGAACTTGTGAGATCCTAATATGCTTACTTAAAAACAATTTCTCGTATCGGCTGATCTCAAACCAAATCTTGCTTTCAAATAGACAATAAATTCTAGTCAATAACTTGGGTTCTAATGCCATTTTTTATTTCATGGATTTTCTAACTCAAAGCCAATTGAATAATTAAATTGTTACATGTCTTTTATATGTTACTTGAGGTTCTTTGGAAGTTTTAACTTTTTTAGGGGTTAATTTAGAAGAAAAAAAGATAACAGAAATTGAAAAATATCACCTTTAGAAGACGTTGAAAGTAAAAACCTAAAATATTTTTTTAAGTTCTGACTTCAGTGTGGGATACTAACACTTATGCATATAGCTTACGTATAAAATGTAAGATTTGTATCAACAATAAATCATCACACTTACAGATCTTATCCCGTCTCAGAGCTATAAGCAATATCGAAACCTGAAATGGAACATCGCTTTTGTTTATGTCGAAGTGGAAGGGTATTTAAAAATATTGCTACGAATGTTCTCTGACTAATCAAATTTAAATTTTGATACGTAAGTTAATCTTACGAATCAAATTCTAATTGGTAAAATTTACTAGAATACCACTATCACACACTGCTCTAAAAAAGCGAATTTGATATGTAGTAGTTTCTAAAGTTACATATGTCTGATTCGTGGCCAAGCCCAATGATGATGAATGATAAGGGCCTTTGATAGGCCTTTTAAAACCATCGGCACGCGCGTCAGTCTTACGCACTTAAAGGACGCGTGGAGGTTTTACCTCAATTACGTGAGGAAAGATAAAACTCCGATTCCAGAGCTTGGTGGAGCCGTGGAGACGCTTCCACGCGAATCTCGCAGTCCCACTCGTCCTCCTCGTCCCGCTCTATACCTTCGTTCGTTACCTCTTATCTCTCGCTCGCTCGATTCAGGCCTCTTCGTCTTCTTACGCTGTGTTTCGAAACCCTAATCTTTCAATCCCTAAAAGGTAAAGTCTTTGTTGCTTATTCGTATTCTTTTGTCTTCGTTTCTACTCTTTTCGTCTAATTAGCGATCTGGGTTGGTGTATTTTTATTGACGGATTTTGGTGGGTTCGTGTTAGATTATCGAGATGTTGATGTAAATTTTCGGAATTTTGGATTCGAAACTTGAGGGTCACTGGAAAAAATTGAATTTTGTGTAGCTATGACTTTTCCGATTTCGGATTTGGTTCATGGGTCGTTGAAAATTTGTTGGAATTGTATAATAGAACTTGTCAGGATCCATCTGGGTATTTCTTATTTTATGGTCTCTGGGCAATAAGATTATATAGGGTTATGAGAACATTTCTATTTTTATATAAATTTCTGTGGATCTGAGATGTGTCAAACGTCTTTGCTCCATGTGGATTAGATTAGATTCTAAGGTTTCTCCTTTGTTTTTTTTAATAATTGATTCACTGTCATGTCGCGTGAGTTGTTCGGTGAAGCATGTTCCTTTTGGTTGTCTTGTAACATGTTGGCACATCTTTTGTTATTTTTATATTTCACTTTATGTGATCTTATTAACTGTATTTGATTAGATGCGAGACTTGGTCTCACCAGTTATACATTGATTATCATCTGTTTTTTCCATGAGTTTTGGAATTGGTTGCTAAGAGTCTAGTCATTGTGCTTTCTTGGGAGTTTGAATTACCTTCTAGGCTTCCAAAGTAGTGAGGTATATTGCTTCGATTGTTTGATCTCTTTTTCGTTTTGGCTTTGAGGAACTTCCTTACTTTGATCTGTTTCATTGGATTACCTTTGTATTACCATGGATCATCTGTTCATCATGCAATTCCAGTGATCTTTGAATTCAACAAGTTTCTTCTAGCCTTCCCTCTTTGTTTTGAGTGGATATGTACTGAATTCATGTATGAGCTTCCGAGGAATAGGTTGATATTGTTACTGCTGTTAACATTAATGCCTGTTCATTCATTGTGATTCTGTAAATTTATGGTTTTTCTTGCTATTGATGCGGAGTTGTTAAATCTGTTATAGATGCATATGTAGATAGCTATATTTGAGAAGCATCATTGTTACATAAATCCTAAATCAGAGTGTGGGATATGGCTACTATGTATTGTTACAAACTTGTATATGATATTTTTTTTTCCTAATCTTATGAGTATCTGTGCAGGTGTGATTTTGAGATAATGGCCAAAGCTAGGAGGACAAGACGCAGGGTTCCTTCGCGACGCTTCAGGGCAAGAGCAAGGCCATACAAATTTCCATCTTCTAATCGACTTGTGGCAAGGAAAATGTTTGCAGAAGATTGTCCAAAGTGTCTAGAGAAGGGGGACTGGGAGAATGTTATATGTTCGGTTTGCATGGAGTGTCCACACAATGCTGTTCTTCTCCTCTGCTCATCTCATGACAAGGGGTGTCGTCCTTACATGTGTGGAACCAGTTTCCGGTATTCTAATTGCTTAGATCAGTACAAGAAAGCGTCAGCTAAGCTAAAGTCATCAAGCCATCAACCAGTCAATAAGTCTGAGCTTGGAAATCTCACATGCCCGCTTTGTAGAGGCCAGGTGAAAGGTTGGACAATCGTACAGTCTGCTAGGGACTTTCTGAATCTTAAGAAGAGGATCTGTATGCAGGAGAACTGTTGTTTTGCTGGAACCTTCAAAGAGCTGAGGAAACACATGAAAGTGGACCACCCTAGTGCGAAGCCGCGTGAAGTGGATCCTGATGTGGAGCAGAATTGGAGAAGGCTTGAGATTGAGCATGACCGAGATGATGTTATGAGCACGATTAGGTCAACAATGCCTGGTTCAATGGTGTTTGGGGATTACGTTATAGAAAGGAACAACGCCGACGGTTCAGATTCAGATGAGGGTGATGATCATGGTGGGATCGATGCTGGACTTGGTAGGAATCTTGTGAATGTTTTCCTTCTGTTGCACGCTTTTGGGGCACCAGGGAATCAGTCTAGGCGCTCTGATTCAGATTCGAATGACTCAACAACAATCAACCGCGGAACAAGTGAGATGAATTTCTCTGGAGAGGAAGAGGAGGAAGAGATGCATAGTAACAGTAACTCTTTGGCAAGTCGAACGAGGCGACAAGGACGCATTCTGCTGGGACGTTCAGGTAGAAGACGTAGAGATAGAGAAGCTAACCAGAACACAGGTCCTCCTCCTAGATGAGAGAGAGATTACTCGAATTCAAAACCAAACCCTTTGTCTGATTCTGGGTTTCAGGTAAGTTTAATGGTATGATTAGGTACAAATGTAGTTTCCGCAAGTTCAAAACAAACAAAAAAAAGGCTTTTGACCTTTCTGCTTTCACCATTGGAGAATTTGGGAATTTGACTCAAATTTGTTTTCATATGCTCTTTCTTGATGGTCAGAGAAGCAGGCTTTGCAATCCCATGGTTTTTTACTGTATTCTTATGTAATTTTCTGGGTAGAAAAATTCACATATCTATCCATGTGAATAAGCATGATTAGTGATGATGACCAATGAAGTCTGTTCACGAATTATGAATGGTGTTTTCTTCTGTTTATAAATTCCATGCCCCCTTAGTTGAATGAAATCTGTTTGCTTTTGTTTGTTGGTTTCTAGACTTACCTTGTATCGTTGTGGTAGCTTCTACGACCACCAACGCTCACAACAAAATATGTGATTGGTTTCTCTTAATAATATGATCTTATTTTGGTGTTAGTGTATTTAACTATTTATTTAAGTTTATGCATTCGTGTTAGTTCTTATAGTTTTGGAAAATATACGCCATACCGATTTTTGTCGCTCGCAACCTAGTTGTTAATGAGCTTGTTAGCTCCAGCTGCGGTTCTTGTCGTGGATCCATTATAATGAATTTCGACTAGTATGGGGTTTAGTTCCACAGCATTCGAGTTCAAGTTTAAAGCATTCGGGTTTTTTATTAGGGTTTTGTTTCACAAAATTCGAGTTCGATTTCGATTTCGATTTGGTACAAGTAATTCTTTACTGAAACTTCTGTACCGTTTAAGTAATAATAAGATTTGGGTCAGGCTCGGATCGATGAATTTTCGTTATGTTTAGTTTTGATTTTGGTGGGAGAGAACCAAAGGAGAAGGGGAAATGTCGATAAACAAAATGGTGGGGGCCTTACTCTTTCTATGCCTTCCTTCTATCCTTCTCTCATTTTTACTCGTCGCTATCGAGTTTTGTCGTAGTGATAGAAATCAGAGTCCATTTGGATCAATATAAAGCTAATCTCCATATTCTTCACTATACATTTAACAATCAATTCACTATACATTTTGGAATCTAAAGCTCTCAGCCGAAAGCGTTATCGAGAAGAGAGAGACAAAAAAAAAAAAAAAAGAGGAAAAAACGTTTTGGCTTTTTAAAAGTTTGAGGTAGAATAAAGTTTTTACTTTTATAGGTGTCGGTATCTTTAAGAAAATTTGGCATTATTAATGTCTTTTCTCTCCTTTTTTAGTGTGGATAATTTAGCATTATCATTTAATCGTATAAGAAGTTTGATATTTTTATTATGTTGTTTCATGTACGTAAATTCTTCGTGGTAAACAGATGTATAGGAATATTTGCAATGCAGATATGCATGAGAAATATGATGATAACTGCTTTTGTACTTTTGTACTGTTGCATCATGTGACATATAAACGAACCAATCCATGAGATTGACACCGCTAACAATGTACAATATTCAACTACAAAATAATACCAAAAAGTAAGCTGATAGACCACACTTTACTTTGAAAATGGACAACATAAATAGTTTGTTTATTAAAAGAAAAATGTGTTGTTTAATCGGTGATAATAATTAGGGTATGTTTAACTTTTAGTTCGAATGTTATTCGCTTGATGATAGACCATATACACAAGTAGATACACTTATACATCTTACTATATATATATATATAAAAATATATACACCATCTTGATTTTTCTCGGTTTTAAGCCATGATGTTTTTAGTTATTTTGTATCACAACGTCATTTTTTACCAATTACTCAAATTTTTATTATACGGTCATCAGCCCTTATAGCTATAAATTTTGCGTCATTATTCAAATCTTGTCTTATCAACTATAAGAACTTGAAAAGAAATAAAGGCTGAGCAGAAACAAAAATGAAAGTATTTGAAAGAAATAAAAGAAAACTAGAGAGGGGCCATAGGGCCAATGACAATGCTATAAATATTTCTGTAACAAAAAAAAAAAGAAGTTGATATAATAGTAAAAATCTGAAAGTTTGTGTCGTCACGATGTGACATGACCGATAAAGAAGGAGAAGAGGCAGAAGAAGGAAATCATGGAAGTGAGTGAAGGAGGGTCTGCTGAGAGAGACTGATGCCTGACTCCTAACCATTTCAAACTTTGGCACTGAAATTCATGGCGTTTTTTTTTTCTTTTTAGTTTTTTTTTTTCGTGTAAATGAAACGACACCCACTTCTTCTATTATGAAAACGACTTCTCTCCTTCAATTCATTTACATATATTTCTCACATTGATTTCACTTTTGCATAAATGGGTGAGCCTATTTTTAGTTTTTGTTGTTTCTCCCATTTTATAGCACATGGTCCTTCAGATGTTAAAAGAGTGTATTTTTACAATTTATCCGGTTCCATATATCGTTTGTATCAAGATTGTCCATTTTGGGTAAATGGTCGCGACTATTAGTAGCAACGGATTAGGTACATCTAAAATTATTATTTGAAGTATACTTAAGAAAAATATCGAGTAATTTAGATCAAATTGTTCAACTTAACGTAGTCTAAGTTAAAAAACTTTATTAGTTTGGATTTGATTTTTCATAAATATGAATTGTTTAATAATACATATATAAATTTGGAGTATTATGATGATTTTCGAATTTTTGAAAAAGACGTAAGAAGCAAAAAGAGCGTGGTCTTGTTGCCGGATTCGAACAAATATAAATTTTAGTTTTTGGTTTTGATATACATTAACCTAAGTTTTAAACTGCATCAATTTAAAATGTTGATCTTAGTATTCATAAAGTTAATTATATATATCCATATAACTAATTTTGTGTGTAATATGCACATAGTGTAAAACAAATATCTAGTACGAAGCTATAAAACAGTCGTTATAATATTGTAGAAAGAAAAGGCAAGTAAAGGGATTGGCTTTAGTTGAATCTGAACTAACCACACATGCATGTGTCAAGCAGTAATGCTTCATCAGGAGCAGTCCTTTTCCTTCTGTATTTACACTCCGACATATATGCACACTTGAACTTGAAGACCCTTCTTTCTTCTTATTTAATATACTCCTTTTTTTGTTGACAAAAAAAAAAAGAAGTATTTTTTTTTTTAACTATGAGCGCACTCACACACACATACACACACACTATCTATTGTCATAATATTCTTTCACCAACCCTCGTTTTCTAGGTTTGATTAGTCAACAGTCATTACAACATTCAAAAATGACTAAGTTCCTTTCATTGTAAATATATATATATATATATATATATATATATATATATATCGCACGCCCTTTAATGGTAACTTTAAAGTAAAATATAGCTTTATATACTATTTTCTTTTTGAAAAAGTTTTTCCATTGAAAGCATGAGAATAAAAAAAATACAAGGATGCCTTAAGTTTTTCTATTATATACTATTTGTTACAAGAAAAAAATAACAATTGAATATTACTTCAAATAATTGATATACATAGTGTTCGTGCAAAATTTTGGATTTCGTAATTATATGTGATCTTTGCTATTTGTCAATTAATAATCTAAATACACTAACGATCTTATTAATCTATTATTTTAGAGTCGAACCACAAAAAGCAAGAATTAACTCATTAAGAATGCACATATTTGCTTAATTTAAACTAACAAGATGATTTTAGATTTCAAACACAAACTTAACTAACAACTTCAAACAAATTCAAAAGAGAACAAAGCGGAAAAGAATCAAATAAAATAAACAAGATTTAAAAGGCGAATTTCCGGCATAAGGTAATCGATAAGAATAATCAAAAGATGATTTATGGAGCTAAATACAACTTCTAACAAATGTGATCGTTAGGCCATAGAACACTAAACAAGACTAATTCATTTCCATGATATCAATTCCTTTACTAATCAATCAATCATCAACAATTTTCAAGGACAATCAAATGATCAATAAGCATTAATAACAAGTCTATCTAGCTACTAATCACCCTAGTCAAGAATTTTCAAATGTAAGAAATTAAAAGCACTAAGTAATTTTGGTTTAGAAATTTCATCAAACACCTTATGGACATTAAATTTCTAATGTCTAAATCAACATGATCAAAGTTGATCTAGCCTTATTAACAACCACTAAGTAAGGATCTTAAATTATCTACTCTTAAGCTCCACAAACCAAACCTTAAATCATCCTAATATACCAAAATCCAAAAACTCTAAAAAGCTACTCACTCATGATCATGAAAACACAAAGCAATGAGTTCGATCTTTGTTAGATCATGATTAGAGGAAGTAGATAAGAGATTTAAAAGAGAAATTAGAATTTAAAACTTAAATAACCAAGATTCATATAAAATATTAAGAAACAAACCTTAAAAATTCTTAGATCCCTAAAACAAAGCATTAGAACCCTCTAAATAGATTTAAAGGTATTTATACGAAAAGATAAATGAAGCGGGTCAACCTGAGACAAACCGAGTCTAATCCGCTAATTTGCATGAGAAAATGCCTTGTAATCGACCTCCTAATCGACCTTTTTGGTCGATCAAGCCTTCATCTACGATCGGTCGCTCAAGGGCTCGATTGCAGACTCGTCCGTGGCCTGCTCCGTCTCCAATCGACTTGAAGGTTGATTGAAATGTCTTGTGGCTCCAGTCTTCGATCGTATTTATTTTTGGATGTATATTCGTTCAGCAGATCAGTCATAATTCTTGATCCGCTATTCCGTTTGACCCGAAATTACCACTGTTGGAAAGCTAATTCAATTTTCTATGACTTTCATCATGGGATCCAAAGCTAAATCGCAGGAGAAATTCTTCTTATGACGTGATTTTTCAAGTACTTCAGATTGATCATGGATAACCATATCTCTTGTTTTTCCTTTGATCATTGGTTGTTCTTTTAAGGACCAAATCTCATTTACAAACTCTCTTTTTTATGGTTCTCACTCCAATATCTAATAATAACAAATGCAAGTGCAAATATGCATGTAAAGACCTAAATATGAATGCAAAATGAAGAAAAATTAAGAGAACCAACACTACAAGAAAGCGGGACGGATTCTGATGGAATTTTCAATGGAAAAAAATCTCTTGAAAATTTCCGAGGGACTTCCGAGGGATTTCAAAGGATAAACGACTCATCAGAAATCCGCGGAAGTTTCCGAGGGATATGCTTCCGTCGGAAACGTCCTCGGAATTTAACAAATTTTCTGAGGAATTTCCGAGGAAATACGACCGTTGTTTTACTCTAACGAATTTTCGAGAGATTTCCAAAGACTGTCGGAGAATATAGCCGTTCAGATATAGCCGTTGATATATATGTTGGCCGAGCCGTTGTAATTTAAAATCCCTCGGAAAATCCCTCAAAAATTTTCTCGGAAATCCCTCAAAAATATCAACTATATATCCTCCAATTCCCATTCACATGTTTGGAAACGAAAATTAGAAACAATACCAACAATAATGTCTTCTTCAGATCCTTATGATTATTTTTGTTCATGGATGGACAAACCTAAATACAATAAAGAGACATGCAAACTTACAGAAGAGTTCAAAGAAGGTCTTAGGCAATTCATATCATTGGCATCAAACCAGGATATAACACGACAAATAGGTATTATGTTATATCCTTGTCCAAAATATCGGAATTATAGAAATCTCGAGGTAACTTTAGTAAGGAAGCACTTGTTTAAGAATAGATTTATGCCGGGTTATAAGATATGGTATGCGCATGGAGAGTGTGAGCTAATGCTAAATTATGGTAGTACTAGTCAACATTATGTTCCGGATAATATAGAGGAACCATCAATAAAAGTATACGTAGGTACATTTCAGATGGTGAACGATGCGTTTAAGAAAAATGCACTGTCGTTCGTTCAGAATGGAGATAGAGCAGAGCAACTGAATTTGGAAGCCCGAAGATTCTTTGATATGTTAGATGCGGCTAATATGTCGTTGTACGATGGTTGTAAGAAGGGTCATTCACCATTATCAGCTGCAACTAGGTTAATGGACAAAAAGACGGATATGAATTTGTCCGAGGGTTGTGTGGATGCGATTACTGATTTTGTGAAAGAAATTTTACTGGAACATAATATTTCACTAGCTTCGTACTATATGGTGCAAAAACTTGTAGTTGGACTTGGCTTGCCATATTAGGTGATAGATGTGTGTAGTGATAACTGTATGATTTATTGGAGAGAAGAAGCAGACCGCACTTCATGTCGGTTTTGTCATAAACCTCGGTATCAGGACACGAGTGGAAGAGTTTCTGTACCATATAAACGGATATGGTATTTGTCATTAGCAGAGAGGTTGAAAATGTTGTATCAATCAGAGCGTACAGCGGGATCAATGAGATGGTCATGCAAAACATACATCAGATAGTGTAATTGCACACCTGTCGGATGCAGAAGCATGGAAACATTTTTAATCAGTGTATCCAACCTTTGCGTATGAGCCAAGAAACGTTTATTTCGGTTTGTCTACAGATGGTTTTAATCCTTTTGGGAAGCATGGGAAGCAATACTCATTGTGGCCAGTTATCGTGACACCTTATAATTTGCTGCCATCATTGTGTATAAAACGAGAGTTTTTTTCCCTCACCATTCTTGTTCCTGGTCGAGATCTTGTTCCTGATCGAGATCATCCTAAGAAAGCACTTGATGTGTACTTACAGCCATTGATTTATGAGTTACAAATGTTATGGGAACATGGTGTAGAAGCTTTCGATGTTTCAACTAACCAAAATTTCAACCTGCGGGCAGTGATAATATGAATTATGAGCGATTTTCCAGCCTATGGTATGTTATCTGGATGGACAACGCACGCCCGGTTATCTTGTCTGCATTGTCAAGATAACAGCAACGCGTTTCAGCTGAAACAAAGACGTAAAATCCCTCGTTGGTTTGATTGTCACAGACAATGGCTACCTGAATACCATCCTTATCGTTGGAGCACCACATTATTTATAAAAAATAGACAAGTCTCTGATAGTCCACCTCTTGAGTATTCTGGCGAGGATATTTTGACACAGTTAAGAGATTTTGGTTCTGAGAAGACAGCGGTGTGCGGTGGTGATGGGCATGAAACCGTTGATGGATATGGCGATCTTCACAACTGGCACAAGAAGAGTATTTTCTGGGATTTACCATATTGGAATGACATTTTGTTGAGGCACAATCTAGATGTCATGCATACTGAAAATAAATTTTTCGATAATCTCATGCACACCGTACTTAATGTTCAAGAAAAGACAAAAGATAATTTAAAATCTAGAGTGGACTTGCCTGATATATGTTTTCGAAGAAAGATTCATGTCATGCCAAATGGGAAAGCACCAACCCCTCGATTCCGATTAGATGCACCTTCTAAAGAAGTGTTCTTAGAGTGGATTATGTTGGAAGTCAAATTTTCAGATAGCTATGCATCTAATCTCCGTAACTGTGTGAATATAGGAGAGGAGAAGATTCAAGGAAAGAAATGCCACGATTGTCATGTCATTATGCAGCGCCTCCTTCCATTTGCCTTTGAGCATCTTCTACCAAAGAACGTACACAAAGCAATTGCAGGTATATTATCACACAATTTAATTAACTTTTATATGTAACTATATATTTGTTTATATCTTAACATTTTATCTTATACTATGCAGCTATAAGTGTGTTCTTTGTAATCTTGAGAACAATTTTCCACCATCTTTCTTTGATGTTATGGAACATATTCTAATTCATCTCCCACGAGAATTAGCACTTGGCGGCCCTGTTTAATATCGATGGATGTATCGTTTCGAGCTTACATGGGTACTCTCAAGAAGAAACTGAAAATTTTGGTAAGAGTCGAATGTTCTATTATAGCTCAGAGCATCAATGAAGAAACCTCACACTTCTCCGAAAATTATTTTCCAAACCATGTCCAAACAAAGACACGGAAACCTGCTCGACACGATGACGATGGGGCGAGACCTTTTTACCCAGTACAAGTTCTTAATTTATTTGCAAAAATTAGTCGATTAAGTGGAAAATCGAAGAAGCGAAAGTTAACAGAGCAGAAGAATCAACACCTGCACATGTACCTGATCACAAATTGTGAAGAGCTTAGAGATTATGAGAAGTACAAATTTTCTAGGAAGAATGCTAATTTTTAAATTTTAATTTATAATTGAAATTGATAATTTTTTCACATCTGTTAATTTTCAGGATTTAATTGGGTCAAGTGCGCTTTGAATATTCAGACATGATGGAGGATGACGTTCAAAAACTCAAGCAGAATGAGTTTTGTCAGTGATTAAAATTCTACGTAAGTTTCTCTTTATTTATTTTTCTAATAATAAATTTAAAATTAGAATTTAGTTTATAGTTAGACATTATAAATTACTTTGTACATGTTACGACAATATCTTCTAAAGGTCAATTATTTCTTGAATTATTAGTGGAGTTCGTTAATGGGTCATTATCTGTTGCAGAAGTGTACCATATATATTGTACTCGTGGTTACGCTTTTGAGATTCTTCGACCTAAGAAGACTATGCCAACTTGTGATTATGGTGTATCAGCACAATCTGGTGATGTTTTATACTATGGTGCCCTCCGCGAAATCTTAGAAGTTCGTTATCCGGGGATGATCAATTTGAGGTGCATTGTTTTCTCATGTGACTGGTATGATCCAATTCTTGGACGTGGTGTGCAACATGACAAATTAGGTGTCACAACAATACACACGAGAAAAAAGCTTCCGGACTATGACTCATTTATCTTCGCATTACAAGCCGATCAAGTACGCTATATTAGATATCTACGGGCTACCGAAGTTGACGATCCTAGGATCAAAGTGATGTCAGTAAATCCTGGAGGAAGGATTGTTGGGATTTCCGATGATAGTGACCATGACCCTATACAGCAAAACACACTGGGTATCATCGGAGCAGTTGACCATTCTCAAGAAATTGATATTGTCATTGATATCACTATTGATGCAGATAATGAGGTTTTCGATGATTCTGAGGAAGAGGTAGAAGAATTTAAGGGTATTTTGAATTCAAAAAATTTAGAATATTCTCCGGAAGAAGAAGACAGGAAATAAATTATACAAGTTTGTAAACTCCATTATATTTTTAAATAAATTTGACTTAAATTATTAGATTTTCAATAATGTTTTAAAACTTTATTTTATTTATAACTTCAACAATCAAGTAAAGTTTAAGTAAATGATTTCTCGGAAAGCCCTCGGAATATATATATGACGGTCATATATTCAAATGAAATCACCACCGCATTGGATAGAAGTGATGGAAGAAACCCACACTAGCAAGAAAACCGGACAAATTCAAGATCCGGTTATCGAAAAGCGGATCGAGAGGATTAAGTTTCGGAAGATGGAACGGCTTACGCAACTCTCCCAAGATGGCTCATCGTCTTCGACCTATTTACCCCGGGAGAAAATCAACCGCTTGTGTATCGAAGTATATTTTAATATTTTTAAATGTTTTATTAATTTATTTTTCCAAATCATAAAATACTAATTCTCTCTATTATTACTTAGAAAATTCCCTTAACTAAGAGTCGCCGATCCGGTTTAGGAAGTTTGGTGTCCCGAGACGGAAGTGTCTTTTCGGTTTTTTTCCGAGACACTGAACTTGTTCGTCCAAGATCTTAACCGTGCCGTTCAAAAGAAAGACACGGTGGTCGAATAACTGAAGCAACAAAATGTCGAGATTAAGGAACAGTACGCCGAGACCCGTGCGACACTCTCCCAACTCCAAACTTTCTTAGCGGCTCAATATCCGGGACAGTTTCCGCCGCCTCCGCCTCATATGTGATTTGTTTTAGGTTTTTTTTTTTAACTACATTTTCGTTTAATGTTTAAACATTTATTGTTTATGTGAATAATTTTTTTTATAAAATGTTTTTAAATATTTTTTTAAAAATTATTATTTATATTATGGAATTAAAAAAAATGAATTAAAAATATAAAAGCTCTCGAAAATCCCTCGGAAATATTGTTCCCTTGGAAATCCATTGGACACGAGAGCGGTCGGAAAATCCTTGGAAATTCCGTCATCGGAAGTCCGCCGGAATTTGTGAATCCTCTGAAATCCCTCAGAATATATGTTCCCTCCAAAATCCGTCGGAATTTGCGAATCCTCAGAAATCCCTCGGAATATATGTGCTCTCGAAAATTCGTCTGAATTTATGTTCCCTCGAAAATCCCTCAAAAATATATGTCCCTCAGAAATCCCTCGAAAATATACTATCCCTCGGAAATTCCTCGGAAATATATGGTCTTTCGAAAATCCCTCGGAATATTGTGTTCCCTCGGAAATGTTTGTCCCTCGAAAAACTCTCGGAAATTTCCGATGAATTTTCGACGGATCCTAATTTCCGACCACCTCAAACCGACGATCTTAGTCCCTCGGAAATCCGTCTGAAAAGACTGTTTCCGAGAATTTTTCGACGGATCTGTTCATAAGAAATAGGCTATTTTCTTGTAGTGCAATACTTTTAAATCAATAAAAAACCAAAATATCAATACACAAGCTATTTCGATGACCAAGGAAAACACCAGCTATTTTTGAGTGCTCACATTCTCGAAAAATTTGGGAATTGTCTTCGATTCCATTATCATCAGAAATTTTCCCTTCCGCGTCGGTTTTTTCAAATTTGGATTTCTTATTTTGGAGGAAACCATCTCATTCAGATGACCAAGGAAAACACCATAGTTACCCCTGGATTTTATGGTTCATATGGAAAGACAGGAACAAAAAAGTTTTCGAAGGAATACAATCGGATTCCGTAGATATAATAAATCGAGCGGGAAGTGAACACTTGGAGTGGGAAGAAGCCCAAGTGACTCCGATAGATACAATTGATAACAGGGCACAAGTGAATAAAACATCACAGACATTAACATGCCGGATTGACGGTTCGTGGAGTTCATCGGGCCCTACTACAGGACTAGGATGGTGGTGTTTTCGAGAAAATGACCAGACAATATTACTTGGGGCCAAATGTTGTCGAAGGAGTGCCTCCCCTTTACACTCGGAGATGGAAGCACTTTTGTGGGTCATGGAAGTTATTCTACAATCTCATATTGACTGCCAGAAGTTTGAAACAAATAGCACAGAATTACTCCAGATGGTGCAATCTCCCGAGGAGTGGCCAGCTTTCTCCAATCTTCTAGACAAATTTGGTGAACTCCGTGTTTTATTTTCTTCTTTCTCTTTATCTAAAATATCTCGTCTGTACAATTCTAGAGCGGATTGTCTAGCTAGATCTTCTAGATTACTTCTTTCTGAAACTTCTTTTGTAAACTCGTTTCCTCCAGATTGGGCTACTAATCATGGAGTAATTTTTTAATTAATGTGTGGTTGAAAAAAAAAAAAAAGCTATTTCGATTTCGTGAATATTTTTTTTTTTGGTTTAATTTTTTCGTGAATATTGACTGTTGAGATGTACACAGATCTACATGAGAGAGTACACACTCAAAGCCGCTCAAAACATTAGAAAGTATTTTTGAAGATATATGGGTGATGTTAATTTTGATGTTTCAGATGTTTGAATATATATTCTCTTTTTAATCGCAGTTAAAGAGCTTTAAAATATCAAATATATCAAATTCTTGTTAAATAGTGCTTAGAATGATATTATACGAAAGTACCTCTACGAGATTCAAATACTAGATATTAGAGATATATGGCGCTAAGATGGTCTACATGCCGCTCTTCCGCAAGAACCAAGTATGTGTTAGACGGAGACCATCTGACCTTCATACTGCATGCTAGATATCAAGGTTTACGGATCATATGTAATATAGTTAAATATCTTTCATCAGAAGATGTGCATGCTGTATCTCGTGGACTTAGTTTGATACACTGATGTGGAAGATGGTCCCTCGTGTGTTCTCTTACATATTTAAAGTTCATGTATCGCGTCCCAGTTGGCGAATATCTCTAATTGATGAAAAAAGTTTCCAACAAATATTTTTAGATTACTTATGAAATTACGTTTAAATAATCTAGTGATCGGAAGATGCCATATTATTATCTTTAACAAAATCTTGTAATATTTTAAAATCATATGTCCAAATATTATTGTTGACTAATAATTTTGCAAATACTTCAATTTCTTTTTAATTTAACAATGTTAGCATAGTATTATTTTAAGCTCTGTATAAAAAAATTGGTCTTATTTTCATATTTTAATCACAATTTATCTAAATTTGAAACTTTTTCTAGTTATTATGTAAAAGATTTTGATGAAATTTTTATGAATAATCATATTCTACGTAACGCGCATAATGCTACTTAACATACACCCTTTGTTTGTCAACTCGATCATACTCCTTATATATTAGGTGTATATTGCTAATTATTCAGTGAAAGAAAAAAATTATAATATATTTGTCAACATATTATATCAAATTCAAATCCGAATAGTGATACACTAAGTCACAAACCATACCAATACAGACCACTTGATTACAGATTTTGTTAAGCGTAATAATGATTATAAGCCTTTTGTTAGAAAACGACGCTTACAATGTATTTCATACATAGTACATTTAGATACCATAGATAGTGAGGCATAATTATAACATTGGAGGAAATTATTTGTTAGAGTATTCAAGAAACCCACATGGCAACCATGCAAGCGTTTAATTTGTAATTATGACTCGCACCAAATAAATATCTCGTCTTTCGCCATGAATCTTCGAATTTTTGTCTATATTTTTAAAAGTTCTTGATTCTAACAATGATTGATTGTAAGATACTATTTTGTATCTTTACGTGAATTGAACTTATAATATTCTTTACTTTATTATAGTGGTTAAGCGATTTTAGATGATACAAGTTTATAGGATATATAAAATAGTGTATATATATATGGCATAATATTAATAAAGTCGCATGATCTATCGACAATAAAAAGAAAAATTTACATTTTCGAAATTAAAAGTTTTGTTTATTTAAAAAAAATGAAAAACTAAAGCTTAATACCAAAGTGCATAGAGATCAAAATTGTTTTTTTCTATAAATCTTAAGTTAATCGAAAATCAAGTGGTGGTGGTACAGTAGTTTGAAAGATTTACTTTGAATGTTTTTATTTGGCAGTGTTTGAGTCCTCACACTGTGATTTTAATCTATTGTTGGCCATCCATAAATATTTTTAATGATAGAAAAAATTCAAACTTTATAAGTGTCGGAAGATTAGTCTGGAATTTGATATAAGATTTCTCTGATTAACAAAACAAATAAAGTTTAATCGAGAAAATTTTTACGAGTATAAGTAATTTTATTATGTGTTTAACAGTTTAAGAACACATCAGATTATAAGGGTAAAAAGATATCTCATGAGATTTTGTCTTTACGTGAAAAGAAATGATTTCTTGTTTGGTCACATGGAGACCAAAAACCCACAAAATCCAGATAAAATCTACAATTAATCAAATTAAATTCTACCATTCACTATATGTTTACAAACTACCGTCTATACACGAACGTGGTATATGGAGAGAACAGTTTCTACCTGAGATTTTTTACCCACGATTGACCTAATCAAACATCCCTCGCATTTAATGCAAATACTTGTTTGTAAAGACAAGAACATGCAAATATTTGTGAGAATTGGTAACATTTTTAATGGACATTTCTGTTGCTAACTAATAAACGTATACTTGAATTATAACCTGTTTATTACATTAACCAACAGTTACAGACCCAACACATTCATACAACAAAGCTCTTCTAGCTTCTTTGGTTTTCGTTTGAGAAAAAAAAACAAACCCCAGTGAATAACCAACCCTGGTTACCCACAAACCAAGAATATATAAAAAACCAACGAATATCAAAAGATGATCTTCAATTCCAATCAAATAAACAAAAAAAAAAGAAGAAGAAGACTATTTTTTTTTCTTCTGTGTTCTCTGTTCATGGTTTATGACGAGGCTCTATCACTCACCTTTTCTCCTTCGGTAGTTGCTGAAGATACGTAGCTCACGGCAAGAGACGTGCTCTCATCGGTACAATGCGGCTGAGGAGGAGGAGGAACCAAAGCAGTAGGGGCTTGAAAATGTTGCTTGCAACTATGACAAGTGATTTGCATCATCGTTGCACTAATCCTCCTACTTGCTTCTTCCCTGAAAAGCTGAGCCTTGTGAAGCTCGGCTCTGGCATGTTGCCTTATTCTCTTGGCTTCAGCAAACTCCAATTCTGCGATTTCGATCTGCCTTTTCGTTTCTCTTCTCGCCTCTTCACTTTCTAGACTCGTCTCTCCCTTCTCGTAGCTCTTCCTCTCAACTTCTGACATTGTCGTTTGATCCATTGTTCCTATCGACAGACTAAGGCTGGTCTCATCAGTACTATGCCTCGATGGAAGTAGCTGAAGCTCGATGCTTCCATTAGTCGCGCACGAGGTAACGAAAGGATAAAGCAAAGAGGATGGTTGTTGATCGGACGGTGGGGATTGTCTTTTTTGTAAAGGATGTCCAGGCAATATAGGACCAATGGAAAGGTCCGCGTTATCGTTAACAACGGTGGGAGCGGTTAGTGTAGCGTTTGCGGTATGTTGCTGCTGCTGCTGTAAACGGTGGCTGGAGGGTTGGGATCGGCGTACGGTGCAATTGTCTTGATGCTCTATGAAACTCTCCACTCTGATCAAAAAGAGTTAACTATATAAGTTAACTAAAATGGAAAGCACAAAGGAATATTTATGTCTGGTGACAGATAATATAAAATTAATTAAGTTAGTGGAGTTAGGTATCTTTTGGATTATATATATGAGTATGAGATGCAAGACTTCGAGGTTTGGTATGGTATATACTTAACAAAGTTTGATAATGAAATCTGTGATGAGGTCAACGTGAGTAATCAAAAAACATAGATCCTAATTATTAAATTAATTAAAGTATGTTCAGATAACAGTCCAAACAAAACCTCATCAGGTTCCATTAGTAACGTTGTTTTAAGATCTGTGTGCGTTATCTAAAATCAAAACATGTACACGCCATACTAGAAAAAACATTCTTCGATTTACTTTAAGGATTCCGATAAATATATAATAAAAATAATAATTAAAAAGCTAGGGTTTGGTACTAAGGAATGGAACCTGGAGAAAACACGGCCGCAGTCACAGGAATGGCCGCGAGTGCCACAGGTTTTGAGATGAGCTTTGTAATCAGATTGAACAGCGTAGCCTTTGGAGCATCGCTCACAGATCCATTGCTTGTGGTTACTGTGTTTCCGTCGGAAGTGTTTCTTGATTCCCACGAGATCTCCGAGCGCGTGGCAAGGGTTGTGGTGGAGACATGTCGGCTCCGGACAGACGTAGACTCTCTTCCTCACTTCCTCGTTGGTCTCTCTCTTTAGAAGCTTCCATGGAACTTTATGACGTCTTCTGTGCATCTGTAGATTCTGGTCCCTTTGAAACCCTTGGTTACAGATCTCACATACGTACCGATCCGACTCTAGTAACGTTCTTGGTGATAAAGATACCACCTCCGCCTCCGGATCTGCCACCGCAAAAATATGAATACCCATTAGGAAAATAAAAACTTTAATCGAATTATAACCGAAGTCAATCTAAATTCGAATACCCGGTGCTAAATCTAAAATCTAAAAACTTGGTAAGGGAATTGGTGAATACCCGGTGTCCCGGCGGGTCTCCGTTTTCTCTTCTGGGTCACGGCGGTTCCATTACCGTCGGGAAGAAGATCGGAGGAAGATGAAGACGGAGGAGGGTTCCGATGATGGGTGTTGATGTTCTTGGTGTTATTGCTTCTCTCGTAGTCTATCATCGGATGAGGTTTTTAATCTCTCTTTTTGTTTTTTTTATCTCAAGACAGTGTGGTTTATAGTGAGAAGGGGTACTGTGACTAATGAAAAATACGAACAAAATTGAGGAATCTTTTGTTTTTCATGTAAAGAAAGAAGAGAGATTGTTTTTTATGTTTCCTTATTTATTTGGTAGGGAGTACTCATCTTTACTAATAGAAGAAGAAAGTAGGATGAGTTAAGAGAGAGAAACAAAGGGCTTTGTTTTCTGAAATCATCTTTTTTTTTTTCTCACATAAAGGGAAAAGCTTTTCTATTCCCTTTTACTAACCATCTTTTTATAATTTTCTTGGAAAAGAAAAGAAAATGAAACTTTCAACTTTTTGTTAATTGTTTCATTGACCTCTCACCTTATATGGAGAAATGCATTGTATGGTCTTTGGTGCTTCAATCTTCTTCAGAGTAGTTATGAACCTCTCTTTCTCTCTCTCTTCTCTATCTGTACACTGTTTGTTTACAAACACAAAACATATATATGGAGAGAGATGTTTATACATATAAAGAGAGTGGGACAAGGAGCTTGGAGCCCACATTAGCATCAGGACAAGAAACAAAAAAACATCCCCTTTCACTACAAAACAATTACAAGTCATTATTATTTCATATCATACTATATTCGATCGGACTGAGTAAGTTAATTTTTTTCAAAGATAAATAAAGAAAGGATTGGTAAAAATTCAAATGGAATCTTGAAAATTTGATGTTAAAGAGTACATGTTTTTTAATGGTGACAAATGTATGTGTAGCCTTTAGGCTTTAGGGCTGGTTATAAATAAAAGAAGGGACATGAGAATATTTGTTTTGGAAATAAGACACATGCATATACCCAATTCATGTTTCCGTATATATACAAATATACAATGTGGTGCCATCATCTCATGCCTTTTTTATATAAGAAATAGGTTTTAATCAAATCTGAATACTGTGCCCACAAGTGAGACGAATCAGAAAATTTGCAATATAGTTTTTCTTACAAGAAAAACAAAAAACAAACACAAACCCTAGAGTCAGATCTGGTTTTGAGTGTCAGCTGAGACCAATTCTATCTAACATCTCAAACAAAAGGAAAAAAAAATATATAGATCTGGAATATGTTCGAAAGAAGTTTCTTTTTTAAAAATTATGTCTATAAAGTGTAAGTGTGTGTGTGTTGTGCGTATAACATATACATAAAGTCCACCATCTCATTAAAGGGCATTGTCTAAGCAAGTGGAACTGTAAGAAAATAGAAGTAAATACAAATTTTTAAAGTTTAAAAATAAAAAGAGAAACAAAAAGAAGATGATACTTTATTAATACGAAGAGAAAGGAGAGGGTTGAGTTGGAAAGAATGGGTGGGAGGATGGGGGAGATGGATTATCATCACATGCAATGCTTCTTTGCAAAGTTGGATATATCAAAATCCTTCACAATCGATATCACATTCTTACATAAGATATTAGTATACAATAATCAACTCTTTTTTATGTGTGTGTAAATGTTAAGAAAATATAATATGATATAATAATCACCTCTTTCCTTTATTTATGGAATATATGCACTATATAACCCTATATTTGCAAAAAATAATGGATACAAAAAACAAAGTACGTTAAATTATTTATTTCGCATGTTTATAAAAATAACATGGATTTTAAGCGTATTTTTTCAAAAATAACTCGCTATTTTACTTGATATCACGTTATCACTATGTGTACACATCATGAGCAAAATAACAGCAACTTATTTTTAAGTTCTGAATGAAGACGGAACCGCATGATGCGGTGCGGTTTTAATAGTAACAAAATATCTGCATATATATATATATATATTTTACAATTAGAACCGCATCACACTTCTCCCATAATTGTTATGTATGTTACTATTCAGAACCTTAGTTAGATCACCGCTTATCGTTTGCAAATAAGACCCCACTATGATAATAATGTAGCAACTTCACCCTTATTTAAATTACTCGTTTACTAATTTATTTGACTGCATTAACTCAGTTCACTCCCTTAATTAGTTGTTGACTTGTACTTACTTTGAATTAACCGCGGTCTTTAGATTTAGCACCATCATATACCTTTCTTTTTTTGCTAAACAAGTAATACTAATAAATTACACAAACTAGTATTTATATACTCATATATAAAACAAATAATAGCGCCCGAAAACCCTTTAGTGGAGCAGTGCACTGAAACCTGAGGCATTTGTCTCGTTCGCTCTTCTTGCCATCTGAAAGTTGCAACTTGAAAAGTAAATTGACATTTGTAGATTTCACTGAAACCCAAAACGGAGAGTAATGACTTTAAGGTAGCCTTTTACAGAAATTACATACATGTAAAAGTAGTACGTGTCCATGTTACGCGTAGCTATACGAAGGCTTAAAATTTCCCAACACTCAAAAAGTTTAACTAGTTTCGATGATTGTTCTTAATTCTTCAACTCACCCAAGATATTGGATAGTCTACAAAATCTGCATAAGTGGGGGAAACTTTTTAATTTTTTTGAGGCGTAGACTAAAATTTATTTCGTACTATATATTAACAAAAGAAACTTAGAAAGTGAAAAAATCACTATAGAACATTTGACATTGACCCTAGACTTCGAAAATTATAATCTTGAAAATGAAAGGTTCAACCGAGTTTATCACCAAATTATACCATTAACATCGTTTTAGTTATCGTTTCTACCATTCAAACGACTTAATTTATAGCAGATTTAACGAATCTTGGAAAATGTCGAATAAAGCATATGCCTAAGCAACAAAGTGACTGCGTTTATTCTGAAACCAAACTTCAAAACCGTTTTAATAGATATTTAGGCTTTTAGTATTGAAAAAACGATCTCTAAATAAAATTTAAATATAATGTTGAATGCTCTGTGATATTATTTTTATTATATGGATGTTTTAAATATAGAAATAAATAAAAAGGTCGTCAAAGTGATAAGACGATTGTGTTTTGTTTTCTATTTACGATTTAACATTGTTAGTTTGAAAATAATTTATATTTATATCATTGAATATATTGTGTTATAATTTACACTTCAATGGATTGTTTTTTCGTGTGTGTGTTTTGAGATTTTATGTTTATCTATCCAATATTTTTTGTGATTATTTAGGACATCTCCAACTTCGCTCTATTTTTTGTTTTAAATTATATTATAAACTGAAATCTTCTCCAAACATAGTTTATATCTCACTCTAAAATAGAATAAATGATATAATTATTCTATATTGAGAGTAACTCTATTTTTTGTTCTATTTTTTGTTTTATTATTTTGTAGAGTAAAAAATATAGCGATACATTGAAAAAAAAACTTTATTCTATGTTAGAATAGAAAATAAAAAAATATATTGGAGATGGTATTATACAATATTTTTTTCTATTACTACAAAATTTAAACTATAATTGTATACCTACGTTACCCACAATTTATTTAGCCTATGAACCAACACTGATGCAAACCATAGTTGTCACTATATTAGATATTTAATAAGATCGAAGTAGAGGTATTCCACGAGATTTGAGTGATATGGACGTGATAATAGAAAAGCAAGATTTAGGGGGTAAGATTAGATGCGAGATTCGTTTTAAAAAAGAGAAGTACGAATAAAGGAGAGGAGTACAAGAAAACAAACAAAAAAAAGTGTATTAATTAATTAAGTTTAATTAAGGGGGGAGAATAGTGATGACAACATGGGAGTTGGACCCTTTGGCTTTTTTTGCTTTCCAAGCAGTAATGATGAATCGGTGAAAACTTATATTGACAACGCATAAAGACTAATTAAAATATAGAGTTATATTTTTTTGTATAATAATTATAGAGAGAAAAAAGTGACTTTGTCTCTATGTCGTAATCTTCATAGAAAGCATTGCCAAATCTTATGGCCACATGGACGGTGTAAGCCTTTACCCTACTCGCTACTCTCATCTATTGCCTTTGCATTTTCATCATTATTACATATAGTATGTAACTTTTTTTATAAATTGTCATCATTGTGGGTTGTTCATATGTTCATAAAATAGGCTCAGCCTATTAATGCTCACGGATGAACATGACCCCTACTTTTATATACCTTTTCCTGTCTAGAAATTAGAATGCTTTGTGATGTTAAGTTGCAACTGGTTACGACAATCGATTGGTACAAAAGGGTTGGTCTCTAGTTCATTGGCTCATCCAGGGCTGAAAGAATTTATTTGCAACCGATAGATTATCGTTAAAGATTAATATATAAAAATATTTCAAAATAGTTGATGTAAAAATGTTAATTTTTTTAAATATAATTTAACAATTTATTCAAAAAATAAAATCTCAAAATATTATTTTTATGATATGTTTCTTTTCTAAATACCACGATTTATAAAAGAATTTAAAAACTCACCATTAAGTGTTTGTAAAATCTTAAGAAACCTTTTTGAAGCTTTTTCTAAAGTCTACAACTGATTTCAAAAATGTAACTCTAAACGATTTTGTGATAATTTTAATTTCTTAAGTTGTAATATTTTTTTGAAATAAAACAGAAATTTAATAGAGTTAAGAATAATATTTTGATGATAAATTTTTTTTTTTTTTTTATAACTACTCTGCAAAAAGTATTGTATTTGATGGAGAATGGAGAGGGCTTTTACACTACTAGTAGTATATGTTGGCATGTTTCAGGAAATACCATCTTACTAATAAAAATAGTATACATTGAGAGTGACGAAAAGTCCATTATTTTATTTGTGTATAGAATACAAATTGTTTACTATTAATATGGTTTATGTGTCCAATCTGCTAGGATTTCGTTTTTAATTATATAATGTGGAAAAACTTCACATCTTCTAAAATTTTCAAATAACTGGATGTAGAGATTGTAAGTTTCACCCACCGATGTTTTACAACTTGATTGAAAACAATGCTGTAATTTTTTGTTGTTGTTGCAAAAGCTATAAAATAAACTCGCACACAAAAATAAACTTGTTGAATATGTAGTGCAAGTAATCAACTGTGTTTTTTTTCCTATTTAAAGCATTAGTAAGTTATTAACGGTGTTACTGGGAATATAAGAGCGATGCTTGTACAACATTGTGGAATATGTTTTAAAATACTTTTTGTCAATATATTACAAAATGTTAATATTTTTTATGCTTAATAATAGATATATATGGCCAGGGGATCGTATTATGAGAAAGTACTAGTCTCTAAAAAGTTCGAAACTTATGGTACATCCTTAAAGTCTTTGCTTTGGCCATACCATTTTTATGATTGACAGTGATTTGCCATCGGCCTTATTGCGTTCGTTACAAACATTTCATATCAAAGGAAGTCAACACACGTATATATATTTAGTGAAACATCAATTAACTTTCCATAATCAAAACAAACACAAAAATCTAAGAATACATTTGTAATGATCATCATTTAGTATGCTTTTCAAGTGGATATATTTAGATAATTTGAAAGTCTAACTAAGATCTTACTTATATAAAACGTTAGTTACATAAACCGAAATGGTAATTCTGAAAATACGGAATTTGAGATTTATTGGCTGAAAAATTGCAATCAAGCATTTCCAGCCAAGCCTCATTACGTTTTGAAGGATCACTATCACATTAACACTTAGCAATTGCCTTAACATTGATTAATTCTAACAGATATAGATAAATATACACAAAGCTGATGATAATTTTCTTAATATATGATGATTAAACAAAAAAATATATATATATATATATTAATATATGTGGACTATGATGCTCATCGAACAAATCCAATACTTGATACATCTTAAGCCTCATACACAAAACTCAAAGTCCCACATAAAAGGCCCAAGACTTTATTTGGAATCAAACGACTAAATACACATTATGGAGAATCGGAGATACGAGATGTCAATATAAAGACCACAAAATAGTTAAGACAAACATCTATCGTGTTTAAGTAAATAGCGACATTAAGCTCGAGAAAATTAACAATATCTATATTTAGTTTTAAATTCGATTAAAGCTGTAATTTTTTTTTTTTGTAGAAAATAAAAAAACATTTGAACATTTTCTATGTATGGAAGAAAATTTGGTTCACTATTGTATCGTGAAATTTAAAATGATTATTCGAGACAAGGATTTGTGACGCCGCTATGCTCAGCATAGCGAAAGATGTCGCTGAAACAGAGTTCTACTACAGTGAGAAAGAACAAACTACAACAGCAAACCAACATAATCAAGTAATGATAAAGAAAATAATATCATTTTCAACTATCATCTTATTTTCTTTAAAAAATATATAAATTTTAGTTTTCTAATATCAAAATAATTAATTTGGTAATTTGAAACTAAATATTGGTTACAAATGTTAATTTTAAAATATGTCGTATATTTTTGTTACCACGACTCAATTTTGTCACAACAAATTGTTTCTTGATATTGTAGAATTACTGTAATTTAGCCATAGGATTCGTAGTTTCATAATGCACTTTGTTTTCTTTTCTTCAAGATTGGTAGAATTTTCTTATAATTTAAATAATAATCATATTTTTACCTTTATTTTCTGTAATGTATTTTATTATTTTTGTCAGCATATATTAATATAAATGCTATCTTTAAAATACTAAATTAGTATCATTCTCATCCTTTCTACCATCATCTCCTCCTACCGTCCCCTTTCTCTCTCTCAAAAGGCAAAAAAAGAAAGAAAAAAAAAGCACACAAAAAGATCCAATTCACCTTCCTCGGTAAGTTTCCTCTCTCCATTTCATAAAATATTTCGTATTTGTACTCTTCCTCCTCCTCTCTTTCTCCATTGATGACGTATATCTCCTCCACAGTTACATATATCTATTACATCCCTCTGTTCTTATACCTGGAAAAATGCCAGATTTCGAAAACCCTAAGAAACGAATCTGACGAACTTGGTTGGGTTTTAACTCTTACATTGTGTCCTAGATTTCAATTTCGCAAAAATGACATAAGCCCTTTTACAAAGTTGTGTTCTTTCGAGGATTGATTTAGAATTTTCGAATGTTACTGGAACAGAGATGATACCCAGATGAAAAGGAATGATCTTTATGACCAAAAAGGTGTCTTTTTTGTTTGTTTGTTTGCAGTGTAGTTTGATTGATTATGATGGATGAAGATGGATTGAGCAATCGAAATTGGGGATATTACGAGCCGTCTCAGTTAAGGCCAAATTTAGGGTTTCAACTAATTCCAAGTATCATAGACCGAAACGAGAAGCCTTTTGTTTCCCCTCAGAATCAGAATCTAAACTTCATAACCCCCTCCAATGTCTATCGTGGCGGTGGTAGCAGCAGCATTATGTCGTTTCCGCGTGATTACACTGTCTCTGCTGATGCACCTTTTATGAGTTATAGTTGGTTAAACCAGCATAGAGATAGCAAGTTCTTCAGCAATGTTCCTAATCCTTCTAATCAGCATCACACTCTTCTTGTTCCGGAGACTTGTAGGATAATTCAACCGATGCAGCTTTTGCAGCCCGAGGTGGTGGGTGAGGTCGATGAGTCTCTTAAGAGAAAGCATTGCAGTGGTGGGCAGAGAGGTGTTCCTAAGGTGAAGAAAGAGAAGAAACTGAAGGATAACAATATGCCGAGAGTGCAAAGAGAGAGAAGTCCGTTGTTGAGGAAGAGTATAGAGATGGTGATTAATGGGGTTTCTATGGATATTGGAGGTTTACCAGTTCCCGTTTGCTCGTGTACCGGGATACCTCAACATTGTTACAGATGGGGTTGCGGGGGATGGCAATCCGCGTGCTGTACTACTAATGTTTCGATGTACCCTTTGCCGATGAGCACCAAAAGGCGTGGTGCGAGAATTGCTGGAAGGAAAATGAGCCAAGGTGCATTTAGGAAGGTTCTTGAGAAACTCTCTGCTGAAGGTTTCGATTTCTCGAGTCCTATCGATTTGAAGTCTCATTGGGCAAAACATGGAACCAATAAGTTTGTCACCATCAGATAAAAGATCGAACTTCCCTTCTTGTCAAAAATCCTTTTTGGTTGTGGGTTTGTCCTACATTTTAGATCTTGATTCAAATTTTGTGTCTTAAACGTTCTGTTTAGCTATAATCTGAACTCTGAATCAAACATCCATATGTATCTCAAAATGTACCTCTTTTTGAATTTACTCGGACACGGGTAAAAATGTGTTATGTACAGAACCAAACAAAACTCAATCTTATCCAGATTGTTGTAATGTCACTAGAAGGTAATCAAATCTGGCATTGTGTAATTGATATAAACTGGTTGGCTCGTTACTATAAGAGGCAGATGATTTTGATGATATTCGTCGTCTTTTCTGTTGAAACAACGATAGTCGTCTTCGAAAATCTCCCATCTGTCTGTGATGATCGTCTGCAGCTTCTTTGGCTGCTCCAAAACTATGATAGTTTTCTCATCCTCTACTCCTACTTTTTCTTCTTCTTCTTTCTTTGGTTTCGGCTTCTCTTGGGCACCATTGATCATTTTCTCGATTGCTTCTACTTCCTCCTCGGGTATCCTAACGAATTGAGGAGTTTCTCGCGCGTTTGAGACACCAAAACCTTTGCAGAAGTCGAAATAGATGGTGAGATCTTCTCCCTGAGACGTCGCCTTCTGGACTATCTTCAAAACCGTTGCAGCCTCTGTTTGTCCAGCCAATGGAAGGATTTGGACAATGCCGCTGCAAATTCTACCATAGATGTTGATACTCTCGATCACGAGACAATCCATAGCTTCTAAGATCAACGTCCTCTTCATATTGTCAGCAATCGGCCGAATTTGAAGAATCATATCGAGGAGAGACTGAAGTTTCTGCAATCTATCAAGCTCTTGGATCACGGTTTCGCCTTTCTCCGCCGATCTAATTCTGTTACCACGGATGCGGTGAATCTGATCGGACAAGAATGAAGAGTAATGATGAAGAAAAGCGAAGTAAGTTCGAACAAAGATGTTGAATCCCCAAGTCTTGCTAAGACAAGAATGACCATCGGAGAAACCTGAAAGATCAAAAGGAAGACGACGAATCTCTCCAACAACAGAAGGAACTTTACAACAGAGAACACCATGGAGCAGCATTAAGGATTTGAGCGCAACGATCCAGCTTCGCGTGTGGCTAACGCGAGAAGAGAGCGCATTGATTAGAGTCTTGAGGTTGAGAGGAGAAGAACGGATCCATTTGTAGACGCGGTGAGCGTTAGAGTAGTCGACGGATGAATCGTCGTGGGAGGTGGCTTTGATGATAGCTGCTTCGAGATCCGCGTTCCGGTAGGAGCTGTTTCGCCGCGAGAATCCAACGGCTAATAAGCTTTTCCGGTCTTTTATTGCGGCGGCAGCTCGTTTCCACAGCTTCATCTTCAAGCCCCCTCCCTCCTATCTCTTTTGCCCTCTCTCTCTCTATCTCTTTCTCTTCCTCTCTGTGTACCTTTCTTCTTCTACCTGGATAATGAAAAGTCATCATCTCTGTAAATGTTTCTCTCTATTTTGAGTTCTTCTTTTCTTTACCATCCGTTACAACCGTTGTAACCGCTCTGTTTTTCAAATACTTTTTGATTTTTTTAAAAATTATAATAAAAACTGGCACGTGTGATGTTTTACACGATTTGCTTACATTCGTGAGCGTGAGTATCACACGTGTGGATAGATTGGGTTTAGAATTTAGGGATGTTAAAGATGGCTAGATGGGTAATAATCCACTAGGTGCTCAAAGCCTATGTTTAGTATTGAGCCCATAGACCTGTTTTTTTCCAATAAAAAGCATAATGGTTTAAAACGAACTGATACTCGAATTGATAGTCTTACACATATTTACCCTATAAGATTATGGGTATTCGTCAGTTTTTTTTTTCTTTCTCAACTCTCATGTACTAAAACTATGCCGTTATGCATCTTCACCTAAAAAAAAATCAAATCACGATCCCTAATCCGACTCTTTGTGTTTGTTTATGCGTGAATGGTTTTGAATTTTGGATTTTGTGGGATTCGATATGGTTTTGAATCTGGAAACTCTAATTTAAAATAAAACAAAATTTGATAATTTCGATTTGGTTTAATCTTGTTCTGATATTTTATAGGATTTGGAAGCATTCGTGATGATGGTTTAGAAGCTATGACGATGGTTTGACTTTTCTTGGTTTTGGATATAGATAGGACTTGATTGTTGTACTAATTCGAAATTGTCAATTTATTTTCTTGTGGATTATTGATCTTTATGTTGAATCATGTTTCTTCAGCTACAGTGGTGAAATTGTATTGTTTCTAAATTTTATTTTTATTTTATTTATCAATTTTTATAATTTTAACGTTTGTTATTTAGAAAGTCTACAATTTATCAACATTTTAAGTGACTATATCAAAATAATATTATTCAAATTTTATAAAATATTGAATTTAGATAAATATATATAATCAAATACATATAAATCCAAAGAAAAAAAAAAAGTTTACAACTCAAGTATAAAAATTCGAGTATCTACAGGCTAATACAAAATCCATCAAGATTTATTTTTGGATTTACCTACTAGACTTGAAATCCATCAGATTTTCTAAAATCCGGATTTTTTGTTAGTGGTTCAATTCGGATTCGAACTAGACTGAGTTTTTTATCCACGGCAATATATCTAAAAATATTTTATAACTGTCGAGTCGGAAACGTCTTACTAGAATCATGCCGAAGGGCTCATCGCTTCTTTAGACCACTTGACTGAATGATTAGCGACATGCAATCAGACTCAAGGCATATCAAAACGTTAAGTAAAAAATCATTTGTTAGCGTGTTGTCACTCGGAAGTGAGACCCTCCAACTCACCCCGAAGGTTTGATCTGAATTCTGAACATCGACGAGTGTTTCTTTCACTGAAAATCCCAGTGATGGGGGTTTTCGACTTGATTTCGAAACAGAGGGCCAAATTTACAAATAATAAAAAGATCGATCTCTAAGGTTTTTATCACACAAATGGATGTTGTCACTTTCGGTATCATAGTCGGAATTATCATTCTCTTCTTCTGCATCGTCTGCTTCATCACCATTGAAGGCACTTGCAGTAACCGTCGCTCTTCTTAGCTCTCTCTCTCTCTCTTAGTCAGATGTCGTTCTCGCTGAGAAACGTCGTTGTTCCGATTTTGGTTTTGGTGCTGTTTCTGGATCTGTGCGTAGAAACCGGATTCTCTCAGTCAACGCCGGCGCGTGAAGACCACGTACATCATCACGGTGGTGGGTGTAGTCATTCGCATGACCACGATCATCATGTGAAGAAGACGACGAAGGTGGAGATGAAGTTGCCGGAGGAGCTGGCTGAGGAGGAGGATATGAGGTTGTGTGGGTTTGGGCCTTGTCTTCACGATCATGATCATGATCACGATCATGAATCAAGTTCTAATCTTTCTGGATTTGGTAAATTGGTTACATTCTTCATGTTTTTTATTCTTTGGGGTTTACAAATTAGTGGAGAAATTATGAATTTAGAGATCATTAAAATCTTCTTCTTTTTCTTCTTCTTCTTCTTCTTCTTCTTCATTTGCAGCTCTGTGGCTTAATGCATTGGGATGCTCTCTTTTGGTCAGCTTGGCATCACTCATCTGTTTGGTTGTGCTTCCCATTATGTTTGGTAAGTAAAGTTTTATATCCCATTGAACCCAAAAAAACCTTGCTTTTGATAGAAAATTATCTGCCTTGTTGATTCGTGTGCTATACTGTGTTCATGAGAGTAGCTGTTTCAAGTCTTTCGTTGTAACCTGTTATGTTTCAATTCTACAGTTCAAGGGAAACCATCAAAATGGTTTGTTGATGCATTGGCTCTGTTTGGGGTAAGTCATTTGGTATATTTACCACATTTGCTTTTCTTTCTGAATTCGTGAAGATATTTTGTTAAGCATTCTCTATACACTGCGTTTCGTCAGAACTGTATCGCTTGAATGACTCGGAAATGTGTATATATGATATGTTGCTACTTCCAATTGGTCGATTAATTCTATTTACATGTTTACCAGGCAGGAGCTATGTTGGGGGATGCTTTCCTTCACCAGTTGCCTCATGCTTTTGGTACAATAATGGACACAATTATCTGATCTCTTTTTAAGTATCTGCATTGTTCCATGAATTAGCTTTCTCAAGCCCTCTCATTTCGTTTGCTTTTATATTCTCCTGTATTTCTTGTTGTTTCATAATTGTTGTGGATTTCAATTCCGTACCAAGAGCCATTTTTTGAAGTGCAAAATATTTTATGGTGTTGTAGGTGGTGGTCACTCTCACGCTAATGATCACCATGAGAACCATGCCCATCATGATCATTCTCATTCGGATGCACCGTCACACTCACATTCTTTACAAGATTTGTCTGTTGGATTATCTGTTCTCGGTAAGTATCATAACACTTGCTCTTGTTTATTGAACAAAATAGTTTGACAGAATTCACACTTTAATTCAAGCATCATTCCTGATCGTCCAGCTGGGATTGTGGTCTTCCTTCTTGTGGAGAAGTTGGTGCGGTATGTTGAAGAAAACTCGTCTGGGTCCAATACTTGGGGCCATCATCACCACCACCACCATGCAGGCAGTAAGAAATTGAAGGATGAAGCCGATGATAACAATGTGGATCAACAATCTTCCTCTGATGCAGTTGTAAATTCATCAGAGAAAGTTTCTAGCGACTCTATGGATGGATCTCTCCGAAAGGTGAGAACCTGCACTTCTATGTAAATATTTCTATGCGGCAGATGGGTTTGAGTTGAATTCAAGAAACAAGCAAATAATTAAAACTTGGACCACATTAATTTTGGTAGAAGTTCAGTTTTATCAGTCTCTTGATTGAATGAGAGGTTTAACATACTTTTGGCACCTTTTCAACTACGTGCTTCCATTTCTTCTGTTATATGCAAACACTATTCTTTGACTTTCTACCTGAAGCCTAACGTAGGATTCATCCCGGTATGGTTACTGAGTTATTTTATCTATTTAGGCAACCTCCATATTATGACTTGTTTGTTCATTTCAGAGAAAGACTTCTGCTGGTAATGCTGCTGATAAATCAGATTCAGGCGCAGAAATTACTGCCGATGGAAAATTGGACAAACCAGAACAAGTGGAGACGCATTCTTCAAGCCTAGTCTTTGGTTACCTCAACTTGTTCTCTGATGGTGTTGTAAGTACGTGCTCTTTTGTCATTTATTAGAGAAATAGCTTCAACCGAGCTGATAAAAGACTGCAAAAGAGATGCTTCATTTGAGAAGATGATATTTATTTGCTCTTTTTGTTGTGCAGCACAATTTTACTGATGGAATGGCATTAGGAAGTGCGTTTCTCATCTACGGATCAGTTGGTGGATGGTCAAGAACTATGTTTTTACTTGCCCACGAGCTTCCCCAGGAGGTCCCTATTTTATTTCCTAAACAAACTTGAAAGTGTGCATAGCAACAAGTAAACCCTTAGAAAATTACATGGAAACTACTTGCAGATAGGTGATTTTGGGATTCTAGTGAGGTCAGGCTTCACTGTAAAGAAAGCACTCTTCTTCAACTTCCTCTCTGCGCTTGTCGCACTTGCAGGAACTGCGTTGGCAAGTCTATTTTATATCTTCACACAGCTTAAAACCTTGCAGAACACTAGAACATTGAAATGAACTAACTGTGGTGATGTTTTGTCTCGGACCACAGGTTTTGGTCTGGGGAAATGAACCGGGACAGTCATCGTTGATTGAGGTAGTATATGAAATATTGCATTGCTTCGATCTGGTAATATATCTAAATTTATATGAATATAATATGGTTGGTGATTGAACTCTTGCAGGGATTCACAGCGGGAGGATTCATATACATAGCTGTTGCTGGTGTTCTTGCGGAGATGAACAACTCCGGAAGATCGACACTTAAAAACAGCGCGTGCCATTTGATATCTTTGATTCTTGGCATAAGTGTTGCTCTTTGCATCTCTCTTATAGAATGATCTCATAACAATTGTTTTGTAACCGATTTAAAGTCCCAAGCTCGGGTATTGTTGTTTTAACTACAGAAAGATACTTAAATTAACGTTATTATAAAGAGAGATTGAAAGCAAGGATACACAATCCGAATTTTGGTTCTTTCTCGGTTTGTATTTTCCCGTTTTTTAAATGTAGAAACCAAATGACAATCGGATGCTGGTTGGTTCGGTTAATCGGTTTGATACAGTATTGGTATCAATTTGGATTTGGAAAAAGTCATCTCTTTTGGAAGAAAAGCCATTGATGCAAACAGTCAAAAAATTCTTCAGTTTACTTAATTTGGCCCCAAAAATGAAAGAAAAATCAGCTATTTTATTGGACAAATAAATTCCCTAATTTTGTTTTTATTTGACCGAATAAACTCAACGGTAGTCAAACTTAACATCTATTACAAATGTTAGGTTTGACTAACATTTTTTGATTAACTTAAACGAATAAATTAAAAAAAAATTACAACTAATATTATCAAAGAAAATTAAATTTTATGAAAAAAGGATTTTAAATGGTTTATATCTTTTTCGGTTTAATTATGATTTATTCTAATATATCTTCGTCGTTTCTCATATATTTTCTTCTAATTTGGTTAGGTTTAGACTATCTAAACTAGCGATGTTGCCATGGATAAAAAAATCCAACCGAACCCGAACTGGAACTAAGACCGCTCACAAAAAGCCCGGATTTTAAAAATTCGATGGGTTTCAAATCTAGTGGGTAAACCCGAAAAAAATCCGATGGATTTCGGGTTAGCTTGTAGATACCCGAATTTTTTATATTTGAGTTTTAAAATTTTTTTTATTTGGATTTATATGTATTTGATTTTATATATATTCATATAAGTTCAATTTATATTTTATAATTTGAATAATATTATTCGGATATAATCACTTAAAAATGTTGATAAATTGTAGATTTTCTAAATAACAAACATTTAAATTATAAAAAAATGATAAATAAAATAAAAATAAAATTTAGAAACAATACAATTTCACCATTGTAGCTGAAGAAACATGATCCAACAAAAAGATGGAAGAATCAATCATCCACAAGAAAACAAATTGACAATTTTGAATTAGTACAACAATAAAGTCCTATCTATATAATCAAGTCTTATCTATATCCAAAAAAAAATCAAACCATCATCACGAATGCTTCCAAATCCCAGAAATATGAGAACAAGATCAAACCAAATCAAAATTATCAAATTTTGTTTTATTTTAAATTAGAGTTTCCAGATCAAAAACCATATCGAATCCCACAAAATCCAAAATCCAAAACCATTCACGCATAAACAAACACAAACATTCGGATTAGGGTTCATGTTTTGATTTTTTTTTTGAGGTGGAAGATGTAAAACGGCGTCGTTCTAGTACATGAGAGTTGTGAAAAAATAACCGATGGGTACCCGTAATCTGATAGGATAAACCCGTATAAGATTCTATCATTTCGGGTACCCGTCCGTTTTAAACCCATATCTTTTTTCTTCGGAAAATAGGTCTACATGGTCAATATTAAACATAGGCTTCGGATACCCAATGAATTATTATCCATCTTCAACATCCCTATCCATAGTGGATATATGTTGTATCTTTGTATTTTTGGATAAGGAGGATGTCAAATTAAAGAAGTTCGAGAACCAATCTTAGCTTTTGGGAGAAGATAACAATATCTAATGTGTCCAAGAGATCCAAAGCGAGTCATGTGTGCAACCCGGCCATCCGATACGTTTAAAGATGATGGAGTACTCTTTCTTTGATGGGTCCAAAAATTGGGTAACTACATGTGAGTATGTGACAAGGTCACCATAATTTTTTCAACCCTTAAAAGGAAACAATTGTCGTGAGAACCGATATTTGGAAAATACTTTATCTTGGCCGATGATGAACTTAGATATATAATTTAATTACCTTGTACTTTTTCTTGACTAGCGAATAAAATTTCAAGGTCACGCAAAAAAATCCTCTAAAAAGACCAAAAATCTTTATATTGGTGGTATCATCTCTTTGCATAACCAATTTTTGTGGAATCGATATTTCTCTACTTAACCAATCAAGTTCCTCTATCACAAGGATATATGTATTTGGATCCGAACCCATTACATACATTAAAAAAAATGTTTTACATATACTATGTGATTTTAAATAAATACATACAGAAACAATATATTTATTTTTATAGTATATTAAATTTTATTTTTAAAATATCACCTAAAATCTGATTTTAAATATTTTTAATTTTTATTATTTGTTGACAAAAAAATAAAATAATTTTTATTATTTTTAAAAAACATGATTATGCTAGGCTAATACACCTTATCAAGAACTTAATGATTACAGACCATATAATATCAAAAATACCAAATAGGATAACAAGCGCTAGTGGAGAAAAAAAAAATCAATTGAGATAAGTGAAAAAAGACAACTTTGTGTTGCAAAATCAAGGCAAAAAAAGGAGTGAAGAAATTGAAAATCTTTTGTGTCAGTGCTCACTAAAGTTGCCAACGTAAATAAAGACTGGCCTCGAGTGATGTGAAAAACATTCAGTTCAACTAATATCATTGAAAAAATGGAAGAACATCTCAACGTATTAAAGAAAAGCATAAGTATATTGGAGTCCTTGCATCTTAGGATGTGACAAAGAAAACGAAGAGATGAATCAATTTAGTCTCGTAAAATCCTCCCAACACAATGCCACAAACTTTCCGAAAAAGCTCTTATCGACACTAAAGTTAAATCAGTATATGTGTCCACAAAGCTCCCACCGTCTTTTTTTCTTCTTTTGTTTTCTCCTTTTTTTTTACTTGTTTCAAATGATTGTAAAATATCTTCTTTTTTCGTGAACTTGGTTATTTCAAGACTAATAACACTACTTGATGCTTCTTAGTTCTTACATGAAGTCGAAAAATCTGAATAGAAGAAAGAGGAGGCAACACCCTTGTGTAATTATTGTTTTTCCTCTTTTTTCTTAGTAAAAAAAATCTCAATCCAATTATATTTGTAAATAGGTTTTTTTTTTTTTGTTGTTGTTGGTTTCTTCCTTTCTACATATACAATAATGAGGTAGAATCTATTTGCTATATATCAAAATTAATTTCTTATTGTTACGAATAATATTCATTCTTATATGGATGCCCATTATAGGTTCATTAGTACATTCTAGAAGACTTGATATCTAAACTAGACCCTAATGTTGTATTTTTATATATATGTTGTATCTTGTGAAATGGATCAATAACATAGAGAACAATTCCCGAAACCTCTTTGTTCATAACACGTTATCAGCACGAAACCCTAACCGATCTGAGCTTTAAAAAAAATAATAATAATAATCTCCAACGAAACCCTAGCCGTTAGAGAGACCACCGTTCCTCTTCGCGACACCATCTTTGTTTCGATAGGTGTCTTCAATCACTCATTCTCATCGAGATAAGATAAGTATAGTTTATGGTTTAATATACTCATGCTCTATCATTGACGCATGTTTTATTATTGATTCATTCTTTATAAGTTTTTGTTCTGGGTATTGAATACACTCATGAATTGTTTAATATTTTATTATTGAAAACTTTATTAATTTATTAACGCTCGTTGATCTGAGATTGTATTGTTGTCATCTTCACAACAATTTATTACAATATACGTAAATCTCATTGCTTTGTCATATAATATATTAAATTGTTATTCATGGTTTATTTTTGTTTGATCGGTGAGATATATAAGGTCTAGATTTATGTATACTAAAATCACCGCTGGAAATCTCAAGCCAACACTTATGTCGATTCTACAAACTTCAAAACCACTGATATCAAGCTAAATACTATTTACCTACCATATTACATAGATTTGATTAGTTCAATGATTTTTCATGTTTAATATATTTATGGCATAATTTATATAGTACTTAATGTGGTTAACGGATCTTTATAATAGATCGACACATAATTGTTTTGTATATTCACCGAGAACATGTTTTTAATTGTTTGGTATTCGTTGGTTTTAATTAGTTTGGTAATTCGTTGGTTTTGTAATCTGAGAATCAACGTTTATTGTTTTATTGGTGAGATCTATACTTTATTGCTTGTTTAATTTCATGCTCATTGCTTAAATACCTATTATATTCATGCATGATCTTTGGTTTAATTTGATGATCGCTGGTTTGAGTCGGTTCAATGAGTACTTAATGCTTTATTGCATATGGTTTATTGATACAAATTTATAATTGATTCATACTTTCTTTATAACTATTCCCTTATATTATTCGTTGAGTTAAAAGGATTTCTCCGTCTCCGTACCATGATCGAGAATTTGTTGGTACCCATCATTAGCCGAAGATGTTTACGTCTCTGATCCTCGACAACGTCTCCATCCAGATAAGTATTATCTTCATGCTTTATCGACTAGCAAACTAATAAGCTATTTTCGTGAATGGTTTATGTCTTATGAAAATCTATATCCTTTGATGATTGATAGAAATTTCATGATGACGAATTTGACATATATTGTCGTTAGACATTTTTTAGGAAATTGATTGATTAATTTAAAAATCTAGTTTAATAGCATGATAGTTTAGAGCTAGTAAATGGTGATGATTGATTGACTTATTTTATTTATAGAATATGTTGTTTGATCAAATTTTATTGGCATCACCTTCATGAATATATTAAGACCGAGTACTTGACTGTATAAGATCCACAAGTTCTTTGGAACAATCTAAAGAAAAAATATATGACTAGAAGTCTATAAGCGAATACAAGTCAACTATATTCAGAATTACTTCCAAATTGATATAATACAGAAAAATATCATTGATGTAAGTATGTTACAGAATACACACTCTACTTTTCACAAAAAATAATGTTGTCCTGTAGACATAATATCGTGAAAATATATTTTAAAAGTATTATGATTTTGTTATTTTGTGACTGAGTGAAATAATGAGATATTAATGAATAATCATGAATCACGTCCAATTTATTTTGCTCTATTTCCTGAAGTGAATATAACATTATGTTATGAAAGAAAAAAACTACATCAATTACACTAGCCGAGAAAGTTGCTATAAAAATGGTCGTGAATGTGGATATGATATATATAAGGTCGCGGTCAAAGTCGAGTAGTTTCTTTCAAGAAATCATACTTTCACCAGAAGTGAGAAAATAAAGATTGTAACGAACAAGGTATACTTATCTCATATATATAACGATGAAAGAAACTAGTGTGAGTACAATATTAAGTAGTAGTAAGATTATTGAAGGCTCTCGAAGAATATATAATATTGTCTATGGGAACGAAATTAGGCCCAAGTCTCAAAGTTAAAAGGATCTAAGATATATGTATTAAGTTGAGAATGTCATTGATTATAAAGTAGGATTTAATATGGATAGACATGAAGTGTCATCATCTCGAGGGAGAGACTTAAAGAATCTCACATCCAGAAGATTATGTTTACACTCAAAATAAACTTGATGAATCACTTTATAGATAAAATCTTGAAGATTTCAAGAATTATCATGTTGAGAACTCTCAGATTATAAGTATTACCCAAGACAATAAAAGTATTTTAGAGAAAGTTATGCATTCTCTATTGGATTGTACTACACAAAGATTAGTATAATAGATTATTATAAACCAGAAGTTTAATGAAAATCTCACTGTTTGGCATGATCGGTTAAGCCATTCTGGTTCAATAGTGATGCGAAAGAATAATCATAAATTTATGGAAACATTCATTAGAGAACCAGAAGATTTTTCCTAATGATTTCTTATGTGTTGTTGCTTCACAAAGTAAGCCGATGATATGGCTTTCACCGACTCCAATAAACTTGGATAATGTCAATTTTCTGTTACGTATAAGAGGAGATATTGTGGACTGATCACCCATTATATATTCTTATTATTGGTTGAAACCTGGAGTTTGCGCGGGTATTTGGATAATTGATAATGGTGGTGAAACCATGTCTTAAATAAATGACTATTATATGTCAATTAATTCGAATCAGTTCAACGAATAATTATGAGTTTTTCCCATTACGATTTGTTTGGGTCTGAAACCAGATATTTCCCATCTAAGTGTGATATACTTGTCGAGTTGCTCCACCACAGTGATATAAGATGAGATTTGAAAGAATGTTGGAAATATGTTGGATATGAATCTCTCTTGATGATTGAATATCTTGTGCCATCAACAAATAATTTATTTAAGGTCCGAGATGCAGACTGTTATTTCAGTGAGTCAGTCTTTCCAACATTAGGGGGAGAAAATAAACAGCTGTAAAAAAAAAATATTGAAGCAAATTATCTTGATCCTCGTACAAAAAAATGTGCACAAGAAGTTTAAAAGATAATACATTTGCAGAGTTTTAGCAAATTAGATGCCAAAAGTATTTACTGATCCAAATGAATTGATAAAGTCATACACCAGCTGTAAATGCTCCAATTGAAATTGATGCCCTAGAAGGACAATACCAACTGCTAATGAGTCTAAAGATTATCGCATGAAGCGTGATAGACCTATTGGTTCCAAAGATAATTCTCGGAAAAGAAAATAAAGAAAAAAATGAGCATATTTTGTAAATGGCAAGACTGAAGAAGTAAAGAATAATATATGAAGGATCTCCAGAAAAGACATTAAAAATCTCTAAAAGAGACATTAGATATTTTCAGAAGAAACCTTAGACATGATAAAGAAAAGAAATCGAGGTCTGCTAATGATAATGATAAGAGATTTTAACTAGTTGTATCATGTTTTGAATAAAAAGAACCTAAAGCAAATCGACGTCGTAAATATTTTGCATGCAGTGAAACAGTTAATGATGATGTTAAGGATAAAATCGAGGATCATAAACTGCGGCTTATAGAAGAAGATCTGTTGAAAAATGTACATGAAAAGATGATTGGCGAACCATGGAAATAAGTATAAAATCTCTTGAAGAGAAAATATTTGGACTAGTAGTCCGTACACTTGAAGGTGTAAAACTTGTGGGACGTAAGTAGATCTTTATGTACAAAGCATGTTTAGTAGCAAAATGATTTTCACAAAGACATGGAGTTTATTTGAAAGAGATATACTTTCTTGTGGTGGATGCAACTATTTAGATCCCATATAAGTTTGACAATCAAAGAAAGACTTGATTCAGTCTACCCCGAAGTCTTAAACTGTCAGAAGCAGCCCTGAAAAATTATATTACCAGAAACAACATTACATGATTCTATTGTCAGAAGCAACAAATTATAGTTTTCGAGAACATTACTATATATATATATAAAATTAAATCGATATTGTTATGAAATGAAACAATCAGGACATATGTAAGATAATCGCCTTATTTTGTACTTTTTAAAAGAAGGCTATAAGAATAAGTGTAAAGTATGTTGATGATTTAAATATTATCGGATCTCCTGTAGAGATTTAACATACCATGAAATATTTGGAGAAATAATTTAATATAAAATATTTCTTCTGAAAAATGCAGAAATCTAATTTGCACGAACTGAGTTGTGTTCGTTTTACACAATCGAATTCTATACAAATTCTATTGGGATATTTATTATACCCGAATTTTTCACAAATCTGATTATATCCAAAATCTGCACGGGTCTGGAATGGTCGACTCTGTATAGATCAGATATTTCATGAAGTTTCTTGGTATTACAAATTGAACATCTAGTGAAAGAGATGTTATCTCAAGATCCTTGCAGGATTTTACAGAGAAAATACTCTAAAAGTATCATACGAAGAAGGAAAGCCAAATGAGTAAGTTTTATAAGGAGAGCATGAATAACTCTTATGTACAAGATGAATATTTAGAAAATTGTATGTAAAGAAATTTTAGGACTAAAGTCTAAATAGACCAAATAAATAATCTTCTATGTGAAACTGGATGTATGGACCGGAAGTTCACTGAACCGAGATAAGAGTTTGCTTACTAAGGTTCTAATTATTAAAATTTCCAAAATAATGATATATATGATCAGAATGCACATCCTGAAGATGATGCTTCCAGATGGAGAAATATGAATATATGCGTGGTTGTACTCTTTTTCCCTTATCATGGTTTTTATCCCACTCAGTTTTTGCATGAAAGGTTTTTAACGAGACAAAACACGCGAATGATAGTTACCTAAAGGGAAATATTGTGATTTTCATGATGAAAAACTATCATTCTTCAAAGTATTTAACATACATTGATGAAATTGTGAGAAATAAAGATAATGATCAAGATGAGTCACCTACGAGACCAATGAACTGCTGAAGAATGGTGATGTACGTGTACAACAAATTTGTTCAAGTAAAGATTTGGAGAACCTATTTACCGAGTCGTTTCCAACAACTACTTTCCAGAACTTATTTCATCATATTGGATCGAGTCATCTCGAAGATTTCAAGTGATGTACTCATGAGGGGGAGTAGAAGCGTGCTGCACTCTTTTTGCCTTAACCATGGTTTTTTCCACAGGGTTTTTCTGGTAAGGTTTTTAATGAGGCAGCATCTCACTTGCGCATTTAAGATCATATTTTTATAATGGTCATCCAAGAGGGAGTGTTATGAATAATATTCATTCTTATATGGATGCCCATTATAGGTCCATTAGTAGATTCTAGAAGAATTGATGTCTAAAGTAAACCCTAATGTTGTATCCCTATATATATGTTGTATCTTGTGCAATAGATCAATAACAGAGAAACAATTTCCGAAACCTCTGTGTTCATAACACTTATGTATTTATAAACGATTTCTTGATTTATTTTGATAAAATGATAATTACGGAATTTACCGATGATAAAATGATAATTATTGAATTTATGAGTTGAAAACCACTAAATATTTAGGGAGGCATGCATATGCGTTTGATATTTCTTTTATGTTCAGTAGTAGGCCTGCGAGTTTGGTTATTCGGTTCGGTTCAGATCGGTTTTATCGGTTATCCTATTATTTTGGAATTTGTACATTTTGTCGAAAATAACCGAAATCAATTTTGGTTCGGTTCGGTTCAGAAATCGGTTAATTCGGTTATTCACAATTTTACCGAATTGAACCGAAAAACATGTATCATCATCAATTTTTAACAACAATCATATTCATTCTACTTATAACTAACATCAATCATCATCAATTCATCATTATGCAATTAGACAAACCTAAATCATAAGCAATATATCATTATCATTCAAGTCATCACTCATCGGTCATTGAGAATAGAGAGTTAAAGAGAGAGAGAAAAGTCTGAGTAGTGATTACATGGTCCAATGAAGAGAGATAACCTTCAAGTGATTATTGCATCAGCCATCAACTTGGTTTCTGACTTCCTGCAATTCAAAATTAGGAAGTCAGTCAGCTATGGAAATTGGAAAACATAGAAAAATATTGAGAAACAATAAACTTGATTACCCAAAGACTCATGGAAATCCAGTTCTTCTAGCATTTGAACCAAGTTTGTATTCCTTAGCCATTGTTGTGTGCAAATGAGAGCTTCAATCATGTGAGGAGATAGACAACTCCGGTAAGGATCCAAAATCCTTCCACTAATACTGAATGCCGACTCTGAAACTACAGAAGACACTTGAATGGCAAGCACATCTTTTACTAATTCTGACAAGATTGCAAACTTAGGATTGTTACGTCGCCACCATAATAAAACATCATAAATCCATTCCCATGCTGTTTTTATTTCTTGGCACATGCTTTTCCATCAAGTAGATGTCAAGCTCACTGGTAGCTTCTTCATTACCGACTCTGAAGTCATCTCTGAATACAAAGAGTCCCTACTTTCCAAATCATCATCATCGTCTTAGCCATCAAATAACTGATTTATATCATCCCCATTCTCACTCCTGTTTCCAGTACTATCAGCTTGAGAGTTGGTACCCTGTTTCTGCATATACTCTTCATACAACGGCTTCATCAGTTTCCTAATTGAGGTTTTCAGATGAGCACTTTCTACGCTATCCTTTTTATAGAGCTTGTCAAACCAAATGGAAACAAATTGCATCTTGTTCCTAGGATCAAAAACGCTTGCAATGATCACAAGTGGATTCATATTGAGAAGTCCATCCCAATACTTCTTAAATTTAGTTCTCATATCTTTTGCTGTATTCGTAGAAGAACATCATTGTTGTTGCTCAATGAAATCAAATTTCTTTCAATAAGCACTATCTCATGGTAACAGATTGTAGATGTCAATGTCTTAGAGGCTGAAAATGCTAAGGTGCAATTGAAAAATATTTTTAAAAACTTGACTAACCTCTGCACTTCATTTCAACCATTTGAAGTTGGAGGTCCAACCCTTTTACGTCCGTTCTCTTCTAATTCCTGGAAGTAGTCATTATAGAGATTGTCTTCTGCGAGTAACTTCTCAAATGCAACCCTAAATTTTAATGCAGCAGTCAACATTAGATATGTGGAGTTCCACCTAGTCATACAGTCTAAAGACAAGCTTCCTTTACTGCACTTACCTGTCTCAACCCTCAATTTAAATGATTTCAATCTTTCACCTGATGATCTTACATACCTGATTGCATTCCTAATAGCCAGAATGCTCTCATTTCCCGATGCTAGACCATCTCTGACTATCAAGTTCAGTATATGCGCACAACAACATATATGTAACAATAAACCATCTTTGACTAATGCATTAGGCCCCATCAACCTACAAGCATATTTAAATATCCTAAGAGATTTGTCATTCTCTTTAGCATTATCCACTGTGACTGTGAATACCTTTTCAATTCCCCATTCCTCTAGACATGCAGTAAGAAGCGCAGCAATGGTGTCCCCTTTATGATCTGTCACAAGCTTGAAGCTGATGATCCTTTTCTGCAAATCCAAGTTCCTATCAATCCAATGAGCAGTGATCACCATGTAGCTGCAAGCAGTTGTAGGAGCTACCCAAATATCAGCTGTCAAAAACACTCTCTTCTTATCACAGCAAAACAAGTTCTTCAGTGCAGCTTTCTCTCTTAGAAACATGGCAAAGATGTCTTCAGTTGTTATCCTCCTACAGTGAACCGTGTACATTGGAAGCATATTTGTACAGAACCTCCTAAACCCTTCTGATTCCACAAATGCAAATGGTAACTCATTCAACACAATCATCTCATTCACTGACCTCCTAAACAAACATTTATCATACTTCATTGCAGTGATTGCACCATCACTATCACCACCCAACACCTTCTGAGTACTACTCTCTTGATATGCCTTGAACAACTTGCATCTGGTCAGATGATTCTTCATGGCTCTTGTCCCATGTAATTTAGTATAACAGCCAATCTCCTGGCCACAATACCGACAATTGCTGAGACCTTTAGCATCTTCCTTCTGAGAGAAATGATGACATACCTCCGCTCTATGAGCTTGCCTTTTTTTTTACTTTCCGCGGAACATCACTACTTGATCTCTCTGTGGTTGCTCTTTTCTTTCCCACAGAAGGTTCTCTAACTTCATCTTCCTCACCAAGAATAACATCGTTGTTGTCTTCTGCTACCGACATCTAGAAGACAAGATAAAGAAATTAAACCATATACAAAGAAAAAAACCACACCCAATTGCATAAAACCAAACCCAATTGCACAATTTCTCAGTTTCTAAAACACATATAGTTGGGTTTGAGATTTCGAATCTAGGGTTAAAGTTTGGCTAATAGACCACACGACAATCAGTTTTACAATAAACCCAAACTCAGATCCTAATTTCCAAATTGAAAAATTGTAGTAATAATCGACAATTCGATACCAAATCGAAAGATGAAATCTAGCCATATAGGGTTAGAGATTAGAGAATTTTGAACTAACCTTACGCCAAATCGAAGGATGAACAATGAAGAAAGACTAAGAATTTAACGAAGAAGACAAGATTGAGTTTCGATGTCTCGGTGAGGTTAGGTCGCGACAGAGAGCGTTTGGTCGGGTGAGAGTATGGTGAAGGGATTAAAGTTAGAGACAAAGTAGTTTATGATTAGGCTCATATAGTTAGGTTAAAATTTTCGGTTATCTGATCGGAATCACTGAACCGATGAAAAAACCGAATAACATTTCAAATCCTACCGAACAATTTTTATCTAATATATAACCGATAGTGAACCGAAATCAATTTTATCGGTTTGGATCGGGTCGGAATTCTCGGTTCAGTTATAAATCCTAGGGCTATTCAATAGAATCAATGCATTTTATTTACAAAATATACTTAAAAGGTAAAACATGCATGATCACATCTCTACTTGAAATATTTAAATAATATATCTTAATCTGTACATGAAATCATGATTTATAGATCCCGTTTTTCAATTAAAAAAACAAATGTAGAAGAATCGAACAAGAAGTCAACACAATACGTTAAGAGAAAGACACCTAAATAACCTGTTTTTATAGACGCCTATAATTATGAAACATGACACTTCCAATATAAATGCACAAACTCATGTTTTCTACCCGCATGTAATTTTTTTTTTGGAACTCATTCATGTGATAATGTTATTTTAGCAAGTAGATTCGTATATAATATATGTTATGAACATCAAACATCAGTGTATGTAAATTAATTTGGAGGTTGTCGATTGTGTAATTATTTTTTCCTTATTTCTTCTTCATAAAAAACCATCTCAATCCAATTATTTTTTCCTTATTTCTTCTTCATAAAAGAACATCTCAATCCAATTAATTTTGTAAATAGTCATTTCGTTTTTCTCTTTTCTACATATATAGTTCAATGAGGTAGAATCTACTTGCTAAGGATTTTTGAAAATTAATATGCTCGATATATCAAAATCAATTAATATACCAATCTAACATATATTTCTGATGTATTATGATAAATGATTTATTAATTTATTTTGCTTCAGAATGTATACATTTCTGATTTGCTGGTATAGCTAATTAGCCCGTACCCAAAAATGTACATAAAAATTAAGAATTTAGCCATATGATTTTATTTATTAGGAAAGTAACCATTACAAACTCAAAATGACAAAAAAAAATACCCATCATTTTAAGTCAAAATGACTGCTAAAAGAGAAAGAAAAATGACATGTCCACATCTGTTTCTTCCATTGTGTACTATTTTGTTGTGTTCTTGATAAACACATATTTTATCATATTTCATATTTTTATTTCTTTAATCTCATACTATCAATTAATTAAATATTGCAATCATAAAAAAAAAAACACTTTTCTGTATTTCATATGGTTTGTAAAGAACGGACATGTATTTTTCTTAATGGTGAAAATTATTTGTAATTAACAATTTTTTGAGTTTGGATAGATAAATGTTTTTACATATTTAAATTATGTATACAATAAACCGCAATCTAAAATTACTTTAATATATAAATTTTTTAAATCGACATCGTGCTATTGAAACTCTAATATAAACAAAGGGTATATAGGTCTCTCTCTCTATGTATCTGTTTAGTCGAAGAAAGCTCTCTAAACAGTCGATAATGGCGGCAATATGGAGATCCCACAAGCGTTTCAGAGCCAATGAACTTGCGGACATGCGTCGTATTAGGAAATGAGAAGTTTCAATGATCACTATCGAAAAAATGAAGTCTATGTCGTATGGGACTTTGAAATCTCCCACAAAATCATGAATGACGAAAAGGACAATGCCAATTTTGTTCAATCATTTAAAGCAAACACTACAAAAAAATATCCCAATTTTCGACGACGATATTGTTCGGAAATTTGTTAGAAATGGCATATTTCGACGAATTTTCGACAAAATCAAATTCCTCGGCATTCTTTGGTCGAAAACCAACAGTCGTCCGAAATTCATCGGAAATTAATGACGAAAAATATTATTCAAAAATTCGTCGGAAATTTCCGATGAAAATTCAGTTTTCCGACGAATTTCTGACCACAATTATAATTAAAATAAAAATAAAATAAATATTTGCTACGAATTTCCGATGACTTTTATATATTTTTTAAAAAACTAAAAATAAATTAAAAGTATTAAAACTAAAATAAAATAATTATAGTTAAAAATTAAAATGTTTATTATCTACAAATTAAAATCAAAATTCAATTAGTTAAAAATAAATTAATATATATTCATAAATGAAGATTATTAATTGAAAAAGAGAAGGGAAATGATGAACTTTTGAAAATTGAAAATGATTTTCAAAGTAGAGAAAAGAAGATGTTATTAGAAATTGAGTTTGTTGTGTTTTGAATTGTGAAATGGGTGAATACTCATTTGGTATATATAGGAAATATTTCCGACGAAAGTTTTGTCGGAAATTCGTCGCAAACCGCAAAACGCGGTAAATTCAAATCATTTAAATTTAGAAACGCGGAAACATAAAAACCCATAAAATTTCTGACGACATTTATAAAAAAATATATATTTAAAATTTTTTAAAAAATATTTTTTGGAAATTCCGACTAAATTTTTTTTATATAAAAAAATATATTTTTCGGAAATTTCCGTCCCGACCACCTTTTTAAAGTAAAAAATAAAAATCAAAAAATTAAAAATAAAATAAAATTTTTGACGAATTTTCGACGATCACAGAATTTCTGACGAAATATTCCGATCAACTTTATTTAATTGGAAATTTTTGACAATTTCTGACTAATAATTTTTTGTCGAAAATTTGTCGGTATTTTTTCGACCACTGATTTTGTCAGAAATGGTGGTCGAAAATAGACATGTTTTCTTGTAGTGAACTATTAAATAAGCACTTAAACAACATAAGAAGATTATTTTGCATGACGTGATTGACTTTGAAAATATGTACAGTTTTACTCTAGATGAGCTCTTATATATGGTCGGAAGTGGTTACAAAATCCAACACGTTTCTACAAGAAAAATGTTTTGTCAAACTTAGAGCATTTTCATCCATAAAAAATCCATTGAATTTCTTAAACAAAAAAAAATATTAATATTTTACTACAATTAAATTTTATAATTAAATTTTAATTCAAAATAAAAAATTTGGATCAATTCATGAGAGACAAATGGTACATGGGTTTCTTATAGATATCTCATTTGAGAACCTTTGAAAACATTTTCTCACTTTCTATCTTGCTTTTTTAATATTTTTCATTTTTATAGCATGAAAAACTCACATGAGAACCTCCCAACGAAAGTACTCTTATACAGCCAATAATCCAATGAAAGTACTCTTCGAATTAGATGCGTAATTCATATTAAATACGCGGAAACATTTGTTTTCAAAATATAATTAAAAGTTGAACATGATCACATCTCTAAAGGAAATAATCAAATAATTTATATTAATATGTACTTGAAATCATGATTTATATACCTAATTCTTTTGTTTTCAATGAAAAACCAAATGTAGAATAATCAGAACAAACAGTGATCAACACAATATGTAAAGAGGAAGACACCTAAATAACATGTTTTTATAGTAGCCTATAATTATGAAACATGACAATTCCAATATAAGTCCACAAATCCATATTTTCTAGCTCATGTAATTTTTTTTTTTTTAACTCATTCATGTGATTATGTTACTTTAGCAAGTAGATTCATATATATTATATGTTATGAACATCAATGTATGTAATTTGGGGGTTGTCGATGTAAACTTTTTTTCCTTATTTCTTTTTCATAAGAAAACATCTCAATCCAATTATTTTTTAATTAGTATTTTTGTTTTTCTCTTTTCAACATATATAGTTCAGTGAGGTAGAATCTACATGCTAGGGATTCTTTTTAAATTTTGACAATTAATATGCTTGATATATCAAAATCAATTAAAATATCTATCTAATATATATTTCTTATGTATTATGATAAATGATTTATTAATTTATTTTGCTTCATAATGTATATATTTCTGATTAGCCGGCAAAAACATGTTTGATTTGAACTTTTAAATTAGTTTTTCAATAATAAAATTATAGCTAGGCTTATACCTAAAATGTACTCAAAAATTAAGAATATAGCCATATGATTTTGCTTATTTCGCAAGTTACCATTACAAACTCAAAATGACAAAAAATCCCCATCATTGAAAGTTAAAATGGCTAGTAAAAGAGAAGGAAAACGACACGTCCTCATCTATTTCTTCTTTAGTGTACTATTTTGTTGTGTTATTGATAAACACATATTTTACCACATTTCATATTTTTTATTGCTCTAATCTCATACTATCAATTAGTTAGATATTGCAATCATAAATCATAAAAATAAAACTTTTTTTTTCTGAATAATATGGTTTAAATTTTGAAAAACGGACATGCATGTTTTTTCTTAATGGTGAATATTATTTATAATTAGCAACACATACTACTGTATATTGAATAGAATGGACTATATACTATTTACAGTAATTCCTACATAAATCATATTTAAATTTGAAAGAATAAACCCTAAATTAAAAAGCATAAACCCAAACCCAAAATAATAAGTTTCAAACCCTATAAATTAACTAAGAACTTAAAAATAATGTATTTTCTTAATTTTCAAATAATTATTATGATTAATTGTGTCTATGTAGAACATGTGTTAGTCAATGTGTTCTTTTATATGATAAAACTGTAAATCCAAAATACTAAACTATAAATCTAAAAAATTGAATCTTAACCTAAAAATAAATTTAAACTCTATAAATAAACTGATAACCTTAAAATTATGTATTCTTGTAATTTCAAAAGATTTAGTATATCATATAGATTTTATACAAAAAGACGTAGTATATAATGATATTGTATTTTATACAGAATGACACGTTATTTACTTGTAATTGTTTATGCATTTTTATGAGAAATTTGAGACCATTTAAAAATATTCAAATCATAGCATGTGCGAAAAAAATCTATGTTATTTTTTAAAGGATGTGGAGCTTGATCCAATTTTTTTGAAAGATTCAAAGCAAATAAGGTTGAGAGGAAAAGAAAATTTAAGAACAAAAATAAAAGAGAAAAGAGAAAAACAAAAACATTTTTGTGTATATATCTGTGAATATGTAATAAGGGCTTTTTATATATTTTAATTTATACGAGAACTATTCTATGGTTGCTTGACAAATGTAATTTTTTTTGTGTGATTATTCACTATAATTTCGCATAAAATTATTTTTATTTTAATATTTAGTGGCTAAACTTTGTAGCCAACTTTTTCCAATTCAAAGATGGGGTTGACATCTAAAACAAAGCTTCGGTTAATGTGGATAGCATACAAATTCTGATTTTATAATTAATCTATGAATTAACCATTTTTATGAACTAAGAATTTGGTTGCAGTTGCATCCCATACGTCTACAAGGTATTGATGACATGGTACGGAAATCACCTTTGGAAAATCAAACAAAATGGGACAAAACTTGCCATATGAATATATAAGTAAGCTATGTAAAAAAAATTAATCAAAACATTCATCGTCACACGAAGGAAACAGAGGATTCAACTCCTAAAATCAAGGTCTAATGTCCATTTCCTTTGCATACTTAAAGCCAAAACACAATCGCCACAAATCACTACACACCAACAAAAAACAAAACCCAAAACAAGATCAAGAAAATACAACAAAAGAGAAAGAAAAAAAAACAAGAGAAAGAAGAAGAACGATCTAGAGTTGTACAATATCTTGTTTCGAATCCTTCAGAGGAAGAAAGAAAATATGGCAACAACGAAAATACCAATGACGGTACCTTCCCCTCGAGTCGATGCTGACCAGCTCTTTAAGGCCTTCAAAGGTACGTACGTATTCGCTTCTTATGTAGTTATAACAACTGGTTTTGATACATTTTAGTTAATCTTTTCACAATTTGCAGGAAGAGGCTGCGATACTTCGGTGATCATCAACATCCTAGCTCATCGCAATGCAACGCAACGAGCTCTCATCGAACAAGAATACGAAACCAAATTCTCAGACGACCTTCGAAAGCGTCTCCAATCCGAGCTTCACGGTCATCTCAAGGTAAAGAAATCTGAGCCTTACAAGAATCGTGTAGTCATGATTTAACAAACGAAGTTTTGAAAACGTTTTTGATTTTAGAAAGCCGTTCTTCTGTGGATGCCTGAAGCACTGGAGCGAGACGCTTCAATACTGAAACGCTCCTTGAGAGGAGCCGTGACTGATCACAAAGCGGTCGCCGAGATTATATGTACACGATCTGGCTCTCAGCTTCGTCAGATCAAACAGGTTTACTTCAACACTTTCGGTGTGAAACTTGAAGAGGACATCGAGTCCGAAGCATCTGGCAATCACAAAAGAGTATGTTTTCTCTATTTGATCCATGCTTTTGATTGAGATAACAATAGACATTGACATATATATAATATGTAACAGGTTTTGCTTGCGTATTTGAACACTACACGATATGAAGGGCCAGAGATCGATAATGTGAGTGTAGAGAACGATGCTAGGACTCTCAAGAGCGCGGTTGCGAGGAAGCATAAATCCGATGACCAGACGTTGATTCAGATATTCACAGACCGAAGCAAGACTCATTTGGTCGCTATTAGATCTACTTACCGTTCCATGTACGGCAAAGAACTTGGAAAGGTATAATCAAGAATCAGAAACTTGTTACTCAAGAATCAGAAATTTTCCGAAATCTTCAACTTCTCTTTCTCCAATCTTGATAGGCCATAAGAGATGAGACCCGCGGGAACTTCGAGCACGTCCTTTTGACAATCCTACAATGTGCTGAAAATTCTTGTTTCTATTTCGCAAAGGTAACGTAACCTGATCTTTCATAAACAAGGCAAATTACAGGGTTTCGAGTTTACAAAATGAAATCTGAAAGTGCAGGCACTGAGGAAATCGATGAAAGGTTTAGGAACAGATGACACGGCATTGATAAGAATGGTGGTAACGAGAGCCGAGGTGGATATGCAGTTCATCATCACAGAGTACCGCAAGAGATACAAAAAGAGTTTGTACAATGCTGTTCATTCTGATACAACTGGTCATTACAGAACTTTTCTCCTCTCTCTTTTAGGACCCAACGTTTGATCTCTTTCTACATCCACCCCAACATTCACTTTGATTCTCTGTATCTTACAACATTTCTTGCAACAATATTGAAGGGATATTATTATATGTTTATATGTAAGTTTCAATCGAAAGGGAGGCAATAAAAAATGAACAAAGGCATAGAGATCCAACAAAGAGAAACTGAGAAAATGTGTTTTGCAGACAAGACTCAATATTAATTTCTAACTGGATTGGACTTTGTGTATAGTTTGATAAGTTTTCCATTGGGGCAAGGATGATGAAAGTTCCTGGAGTAACTTAGATGTATATTCTTCCCAAGAGGTAACCGCAAGAGATATACCCGTTAAGTCGAGTGATTCCTTCAGATCCTCATTAGAATATGGATATCCAAAAGTTGTGGTTACGAGGTTCTCATCTGGCAGGAAAACTGATTTCAGGGCGTTGCTAGTTTCCAACTGAGGCTGGGACATAGCTTCCACCTCTTCTACCGTGTCATTTTCGACATTAGAAGTTTTGAGTTCAGAAGCTTTCCAAAAGTAGAACTGAACAACCTATAATCCAGCAAATGGAAAGATGATATAAAACATTTGATTATATATGATGAAAGAAAGCCAGTTTAACAACAAATTAACTATAGCCGTGACCACAATCTATGACTGAAAATGAGGTCCAGTGAGACTAATCCCTCAAGGCCTGTAGAAACTCGTGTGAAGGTCTAAGAGAAAGTACCTGAAGAGCATGAAGAATGTTGGCAAATTTTCGGGTGAGTAACTCTCCTCCTTTAGCTATTTGTAGTGGTCCCATGAGTTGTTCTGAGGCATCCAGAGAATGATCTTTGCCTTGTAAACTATGTACGTAGAAACCAAGAAGATGCAACCTTGCAACGCAAATATCAAATCCTATGTTTTGATTAGAAGCATCTTGATGAGGACAGAACCAGTACATGTTAGTGGATGCGGGCAAAGGGAGGCAAAATCCATGTAATGTGCATTGGGAAAGACGGGAAAGAAGCTTGGAATCTTCGTCATGGGATGAGTCCCGGCTAAACCAGAGAGCAAGAGTCAATCTTTCTCCATCCGTTACCTGTAAGCTTCCATTAGTAACTTACATCTACATGGAACAGCCAAGGACATACAAACAAACTGAGAGGCTATATTAATGAGGCGAACCTCATCAACCGAATGAATATTCCGGTCATCCGCTGTGTATATGATAACATCCTGGTTGAGACACAAACTCATCATTATTCAATCTGAGTAGTAACCGTTGAGCCAACTGAAAAAAGAACAATACTTACACCAGCCAAGGGAGCAACGTTTGCTGGTTCCCCACTCTGAAAACGAAAAAGCCCGCCTTTGAAGTCTTTCTCATAACTATTCAAGTAACAAACTGCCTTCAAACCAACTAAAAACCAAAGTCATATACACATAAATAAACCTCATATCAACAATAACGTCTCTAGATTGCAGAATCGAATGAACTACGAACCGCGAAATCCCTTTGTTTTAGATATGGTCTGTTATCATCACTATGCCAACCAATGCTAGCTCCACTGCACCAACTGATTCAATACCAAAGAACAGAAATAAATCATTCTTTACCTCATTGTTTCGCTGTTAAGAATGGGGAGAGAGACAAAAAACTGACTAACCTAATCAAACCAGTGAATTCAATAAAAAGCTCATACTCACACCCAAATGTTTCTTCTATTTTCTCTTTCAACCTTTCTGTTACTCAACACAACCAATTCAAATGTCACTTGTCATTGACATACGTAAGCAGAAACAGAGAGATAAACAATAGTGGAGTTGTAAAGACTGACCTCGAATGGAGATGAAAGGGATGATGAGGTGAGGAGAATTGGTGGCAATAAGGTGAGAGAGAGTAGTGGAGAAGACATTTGGTCTGTACCCAACTGTACTGCAACTCTTGTGTATGAACTCGAGCTCCTGCTTTTTAACCGCAAAAGTAACCAAACCACATGATTAGCCCAATCTTTCAGGAGAAAGACACAAAAATTAAGCACAAAAGGAACAACCTTGCACTCTGCCAGCGACAAGAAATTGTGTAGAATCAGCCTCGGATGATGCTCTCCCTCCGACATCTCTCTCTCCTTTTCGAATCGGTTGTTTTAGGGTTTTCTGATTTATCTCACTTTTTTACCACCGCATTGAGAATTTAACTTTTTACATGTATTTAGTTCAATATAAGTAGAATATAATTGTTGGGCCAAAAAAATATGACAGTAAAAACAAGTGTTAAGCTCTCTCTACCAACTCATAGACAGGTTCCTGGTAGATGTGAACCTATAGTTCCTGGCCATATGGTGTATTCGAGTTAAACGGATCGGGTTATTCGGGTTGGTTATAGATTATAAAATTAATTCTAAATTGAACCGAATTAATTTTTTTTTCGATTTATTCGGTTAACCGAAATTGATTATGGACTTAAAACCACAAAATATGAAACCCAATATTATTATTTTTGTTATTTTAAAGGTAAATGGGCTAGACATTAAAAAAAGAAGTAAATAGATCTAAACCAAAACAAAATCCACTTAAGAAGATAAGATTGTAGAGGAGAAACTTTGAAAGTTGAAACAGCAATCTACGATGTGATGAACTACGATTTGTGAAGGCAGCAACGGAGTGAAGAAGTGAAGACGACGACGGAGTGAAGAAGAACATCGGCTGAGAGAAAAGATGGATCGACGCAGGAGAAAATTGAAATTGCGGTAGTGGAGAAGAAGAAAATAAGAAAAGAACGAAGAAGACAGAAGGAAGAAGGGGAAGAAGGTAGAAGAAAGAAGAGGGAGAAGAAAGAAAGAAGAAGGGGAAGAAGGTCGAAGAAGGAAGAAGAAGATCAAAATATTCGAACGGATCCTAAATTTCTAAATGCGAACCAAACTGAAAAGCCAAATGGGTATCCGAAATACCTGAAATATAATTATATATCCAAATATTAATTATATTTAGATTTGATATAATTTATTTATTCAAAATTATAATTATAGACCCAAATATATCAGTTATTTTTAGATTAAAATAATTAAATATTTAAAATAACTAAAATATCTGAAATGTTTTAGTTATATTTGTCAAAATTTAACCAAATTTTATTCAAATTTAATATTTAAAAAAAATTCCAATATTTAATTGACATATAACCGTAACGAACAAAAATATCTCAATTTAAAAAAAAATTCCAATATTTAATTGACATATAACCGTAACGAACAAAAATATCTCAATAGATCTTGAACTTCTATCTTAAATATCTCAATAGATCTTGAACTTCTATCTTAAATATCTAGAGCCGAATGGATACTATCCAAGACTGACCCGAATTTCTTAAAGGTCAGACTTAGCTAAAGTGAAAACGCCAAATCTCAATATCCTACCGACTAGTCCAATTATTGACTAACCAAATGTTCTACTCTAACTCAATGATCCAACACTAACAACACATCTTTTATGTTAAAAGGCAATTACATTCAACACATTAATGATCACACCAAGTAAGTCTATATTGACTTTTTGAGTTAGTACTGGTAGGTACGAGAAACACAAACCCTAGATTTATCTTTCCTTTCTCCATCTCTCAGTTCTGCGTTAAGCGAAGAAGACGGAGGAATCAACGATGTCTTCACCTCACTCACCCTCCGGTTCTGATTCATCCACACCACTTATCCGTTCACGGCAATCTTCACCACGGCGTCCACCTGTAATCGCGGTACTGTTAGGTCGAGCTTCAGGGCAACGAGGAGCTTCGATGTTGGTTAGAGAGACAGCTGCTCAGCAGCTTGAGGAGCGGCGAGCTGATTGGGGATACTCGAAGCCTGTTGTGGCTTTGGATATGCTTTGGAACAGTGCTTTTGTTGTTGTTGCGATTGTGATGCTTTTGGTTTTTAAGGAAGAGAAGCCAAATGTGCCGATTAGGATTTGGATCTGTGGGTATGCGATTCAGTGTCTTGTTCATGTTGTGCTTGTTTGGCTTGAGTTTCGGAAGAGGAACGCTAGAAGCCGAGCTGGGGATTTGGAAGCTGCTCAAGGTTCTGGTAATCATGATAGTGAGGATGAGGATGGTGATGAGAGGATCCTGAGGTTAGCTCTCTGCTTTTCAATTGAATTACTTGCAACATCTAATCAGATTTCACATTTGAATGAGATTGTTTGATTGCAACGAATTTGTCCAAGTCTTAGCAAATTTGGTTTCTTGAAGTTGGGTTTAAGTTTACTTTGATTTGAGGGTTTGATTGCATTCTTGTTTCTCTTAGTCTGTGGATCTTGAGGTTAGCTCTCTCTACGATTGAATCACTTGGTATAATCGGATTTCAAATTTGAATGAGTTAGAGAAGACCTTTCTTTGGTTCTTGATTTCTTGAAGTTGTGATTGAGGGTTTTCATCTTGTTTCTCTTAGTCTTAGAATCATTACATATATCATGAATTCGAAAAGGCCAGATTCAAATTCTGAACTTGTATCATGAATTGATGAAACTCTGAAATGTGTGTGATCAAGGAAGCTAGTGGGGAGAGAAGGGCTTAGCTGTTTTAATTATCTTACTGTCTTCAATTTTTGTTTGTGGTGTTTTGTTCTTCAGGAAAAATTTGATTTACTAATGATTTCACAAATCAATTTTTCAGCACTAAGACTTGCGAATCAATGAACACTATAATATCATTTATCTGGTGGATCGTCGGCTTCTACTGGCTTGTATCTGGTGGTGATATCCTTCTGCAAAATGCGTCGCATTTGTACTGGTACGGGTTGATCTGCTCAATGTTTATTACTGAAAACTCTTATGTTTCCTTTTTCTAACTGGAATGGTAATGACATCGTTGTGTTTATTAATGCTTGCAGGTTAACCTTTGTTTTCCTGGCATTTGATGTGTTCTTTGCCATCTTTTGCGTTGTGCTGGCTTGTCTTATTGGAATTGCCCTCTGTTGCTGCCTTCCTTGTATCATTGCTCTTCTTTACGCCGTTGCCGGGCAGGTATGGGCTAAAACAGTAACACGTCAAATACAGATTGACTTGCCTTTTAGAAGAAATGAAAGAAAAAACAGCCTTTGATGTGTGTGTGTGTGTGTGTGTTCAGGAGGGTGCATCAGAAGCAGATGTCAGCATCCTTCCCAAGTACAGGTTTCAGACGATAAACAATGATGAAAAGCAAAGTGATGGTGGTGGAAAAATGATACCCGTCGAGGCAGCCAGTGAGAATTTGGGAAACGAACGTGTGCTTCTTCCCGAAGATGCTGTAAGTTGTTATTTCGAAAGTGTCTTCTTCTGAATGTTTTAATAGAAATTTGAGATGGAATTCAGAGCTTTCTTTAATGTAGGACTGCTGTATATGTTTGAGTTCATATGAAGATGGAGCAGAGCTGGTCTCACTTCCTTGCAACCACCACTTTCATTCGACGTGCATTGTGAAATGGCTGAAAATGAATGCGACATGTCCTTTGTGCAAATTCAATATACTCAAAGGTAATGAACAAGAATGAAGTAATGTAGAGGAAACTTTTCATCTTTTATGTTGTGTTTCTTTTTGTTGTATATAGAGAGTAGAGAAAAAAATGAAAATGATTGTATCGTTTGTAAGTTATAAGACAAATTGTTTCTTTGTTGTCATTTCCTTATTTGATTATCTATAATCGTCATGTCGGCTAACCGCATCAGACAAAAATCAAACCTCATGTGTAACAACATTGTAACTCGGTTTTAGAACGATTCTTCAAAGTATGTGTTTGCCCGGCAAATATATTAATTTTATTGTTCATCTTAACAAACATCAACGCAAAAGGTGGAGGATCTTTGGCGGTTTGGTTCATCATCAAATTGCATAGGTTGAAGCGGGTACATTGTCCAACAAAGACAAAACAGGCACCGGTTTTGGTTTTGACGGTTGTTGGAGGAGAAATCTATATGTGATTTTGACCACTAAGGTAAAGTCTTATGCGAAATCAGATAGAACCGGCCCTGAGAATGTGAAAGCTCCAAGCTACACAAATTATAGATAGATCCTTAACTAGTGAATTTTTAAAATTTAAACGAATTTGCTAAAAAAAAGAACGAACTCTGCTTAGGACACGTTGCGTGAAGTTTGTTTCTGAGATCGGATAGAGTTCATCGACCTTTCCGTAGATAGTTCCGATGAAATGATGTCCCGTGTCACGTTTTTGATTGGTACCCAAAATTCATCCCTACACTTAGTATTGCTTGCTTCCAGCCATACATGCATTTCTATTTTTTTAATAAAAGCTGCTTCTATGATTTCCAAATTTCATTTCCGTGTATTTTTCGCGTATCCGATTTTACATAACGTAGATATGACTTAGTAAAATTATTGAAAAAAATCATCAGTCCAATTAATTATTACCGGTGGCTGGTCTTTTTAGGACATTATGTATCAAACTTCACTCAAATGAGTTTAAAATTAAATGCATTACGCTTCTATGTGGGTAATACAACAAGTTCAAGTAATTATAGATTATATAATTTATTTTTAGGCTCTCTAATCCATTCTCTACGCAATTTAAACCATATACGGTGACAGAGTTACATACGACTCTACTATTTTCAAAACTTAAAAACATTACTAACTCCAAATTTTTTATTTTGGTGGCAACGATTTTTTAAAAAAATATTATATATTTCCATTCATCTATATGGATTTTTTTTCGTTTTCCATAAACAATTTAAATGAATTTTAATTAATTGAAAATCAAATCAAACTTAAAAAAAAAAGAAAACACACATTATTGATTGTCCCTTGAAAAGAAAAAAAAAATCTCAACACATTAGACATTGTACACGTATATTAAGTTAACAAAAGAAAACAAAACAAAAAAGACATATTACACGTTCCCTCCTCTCACGCGCAAAGCATCTCTTTGACTAATCACATCTTTTCTCACTAATCACATCACACTAACCAAAATAATTAACTATCCACCTAAATCTATATATCACCATTTACTATATAAAAAAAAAATAAAAAAATAAACCCAAGGAAATAGATCAATTACTAATCACTATATATTTCCTACTTTTAGATTATGAATTAATCCTAAAAAAAATATAAAATGTACTTAAGTGCAGCTTGATCAAATGAACGTTGATTAATTAACAACTTAAATCCAATCTTCTTGTCTTGTCACTACTATACTATTAGAGAAGAAGACTAGAGAAAGAAAAAAGAGAGAGAGAGAGAGAGAGAAACAAACACACTGTGACAGCATTTAAATCTCACTCTCTCTCTTGTTTCCATCACTAGAAAACAAACAAACAAAAACGAAAGATCTCTGAAACCATCAACATTTTTGTATTAGATCCCTGAGGGATTCAGATCGGAGTCGGAGATGTCGGATGTTTCGGCTGACGGTGGTTTGTCGGTTCCGACGACGTATCCGTCGTTGACGGTGTCGGCGTCTTATAAGGAGAGTAGTAGTAGCGGCGGAGGGAAAAGTTCGGCGAGGAGGAGACCGGTTAGGCCTAGTTTTGATGCTGCTGCTGATAATGAGTTTATTACTTTGCTTCATGGTTCGGATCCAGTGAAGGTTGAGCTTAATCGGCTTGAGAATGAAGTTAGAGGTTTGTAAAATGTTGCTCGATCTAGTTGTTTTTGTGTCGATTCAGATCTGGTTTGTTTTTTTGACCTTGGTTTTGTTCTAGATAAGGATCGAGAATTAGGTGAAGCAAATGCTGAGATCAAAGCGTTGAGGTTATCTGAGAGGCAAAGAGAGAAAGCTTGTGAAGAGGTGTGTTGGATTCTGATTATTTCTATTTTAAAAGTTTTGTTTTTGTTTTCATGGCTTATGGATTAGGTTATGGCAATGTTGTTAGAGAAGGTTCAGAAGTTGTGTTGTCATGAATCACTTGCTTTTTAGTTTTCATCAATGGCTGAGTTTGCCTTATGTTATTTGGAATATTCTAGCTTACTGATGAGCTTGCTAAGTTGGATGGGAAGCTCAAGTTGACTGAATCGCTTCTCCAAAGCAAAGTATGTATCAAAATATCCCTTCTTCTTATGATTCAGTTATGTTCTTCTTCGTTTTGCTGGACATCTGATTATGAATTACGGTTGCAGAATCTAGAAATCAAGAAGATCAATGAGGAAAAGAAAGCCTCCATGGCTGCGCAGTTTGCTGCTGAAGCCACCTTAAGAAGGGTACATGCTGCTCAAAAAGATGATGACATGTCTCCCATTGAAGCCATTCTAGCCCCATTAGAAGCTGAACTTAAGCTTGCGCGCTCTGAGGTGTTTTTTCACACATTTGAAGTCCAAATTATATGGCTTTCTACTACTTGCATATCGGACATTGATTTATTTAACACGTGTCTGTGTAGATTGGGAAGCTTCAAGAAGATAACAGAGCCTTGGATCGTCTCACTAAATCAAAAGAAGCAGCCTTACTTGATGCTGAGAGGACTGTTGAAACTGCTCTGGCAAAAGCTGCTTTAGTTGATGATCTTCAAAATAAAAACCAAGAGTTGATGAAACAAATAGAAATCTGTCAGGTGTTGTACTCATCATCGTCTTCTTTGTATCTAGTTAGTCAGGCTTTGGATGCCTTCTACTGCTCACTCATTGTTTGTTAACTATCTATTATCTATTTGGTGCTTTAGGAAGAAAACAAAATTCTAGACAGAATGCACAGGCAAAAGGTTGCTGAGGTGGAAAAACTTACTCAGACTGTACGGGAGCTGGAAGAGGCCGTTCTTGCTGGTGGCGCTGCTGCAAATGCCGTGAGGGATTACCAGCGGAAGTTTCAAGAGATGAACGTAAGTAAATACACTTCATATGGTGACCGAAAAAGAAGGATAAAATCTTTACTTAACTGATGAAGGAATATATCTTGCTCTTCTTTCCAGGAAGAACGAAAAACTCTTGACCGGGAACTTGCGCGTGCAAAGGTTACAGCAAACAGAGTTGCGACGGTGGTTGCAAATGAATGGAAAGATGGTAATGATAAAGTGATGCCTGTGAAGCAATGGCTTGAAGAAAGAAGGTTTCTACAGGTTCACTTTGAAATGATTGTCCTCCTCCTAAATTCTTGGAATGCAGATTCTTTGTACTGATAAAAGCACAACCTTACATTCTCAACTCTTTAACTCTCTTCTTGCAGGGAGAAATGCAGCAACTCCGCGATAAGCTTGCCATTTCAGATCGAGCTGCAAAATCTGAAGCACAACTAAAAGTATTCATCTTATTTATGTGTTAGTCATCTTCGAATTTATGATCTTGTTTAACTGAACTAATAAGTAAACTATTTCTTTATACAATTTCTAGGACAAGTTTCAACTACGACTTAAAGTGCTTGAAGAGACACTGAGAGGCACCTCAAGCATCAGCGTAAGGAACACACCTGAGGGAAGAAGCATGAGTAATGGACCGTCTCGCAGGCAGTCACTCGGTGGATCAGATAATCTACAAAAGTTCGCATCAAATGGCTTTTTGTCAAAGAAAACTCCGATGAGAAATTCCTTTACTTCTAATTCCACCTCGGTATTGAAGAATGCTAAAGGAACATCCAAGTCATTTGATGGAGGCACAAGATCATTGGATAGAGGCAAAGCACTCTTAAACGGACCTGGGAATTATTCGTTCAACAAGGCTTGTGATGAAACCAAAGAATCAGAGTCACCTAATACCTGGAAAGAAGATTCAGAAGAGAAGCCACCAAGTGAACTCCCTGCACCAGCAACCGAAGACAATGTCCCAGGGGTTTTGTATGATTTACTACAGAAGGAAGTAGTAGCCTTGAGAAAATCTTCCCATGAAAAGGATCAAAGCCTCAAAGACAAGGATGACGCCATAGAGGTAATAAATTTCTGAATATGCCATATATAAAAAATTGCTAAAAAGACGTGTTTGTAATGGAAGTTTTGATATTTTCTTGTAGATGTTAGCAAAAAAGGTTGAAACTTTAACAAAGGCAATGGAAGTTGAAGCGAAGAAGATGAGAAGGGAAGTAGCTGCAATGGAGAAAGAGGTTGCTGCAATGCGTGTGGATAAAGATCAGGATAACAGAGCTAAAAGGTCTTCAAACACCAAACCCTCATCCAACACTGCCCAGATTCTTGCTGCAAGGTATCTAACAATGTTGAATATCTCTTTGTCCATTTCTACCATCAAATTGCGTTTTTGCAATCAGACTAAGCTTGGCCTTCTGAATTTCTGCAGAGCTGCTGGCCGAAGTGGGTTAACGAGGAGTACACAATGAGATGAGGGAGGAGATGACTAGTTCTTGTGGTCGTATCAGTTTAAACAAGTAAAACCGTTTATAGGCTGGTGTGATTTTTAAGCTCTTTTTAACCTTTTTATCTTTCTTATTTCACTTGCTTTCTTTACATCCTCTGTGATTTATTGTATTACCATAGAACTTAAGGATGAAAAAGATGAGTATGCTTTCTGACTTAGATCGGCTTACACTGCTTAGCGATGACGACAAGAAAAAGGGTGGAGGGAGAGATGTTTGACATTTTGGCATAACATTTTCTGTCCTATGGAAGTAGTTTGTTTGGCTGTATAGGTTTTAGCTTTGTATTGGAGTTTGTGTACTTCCCTTGTTCGGGTTTCTTCATTCTAGTTACTTGAGGTTTTGTGTGATTATTTCTACTTTTGGGTTTGTTGATATAATGATTTCTGTCTCTGAATTCAGATCTCCAAGCTCAGTGTCTTTTCTCTTTTGGATGTTTTTTGCATGCTTTAGAGAAGTCTTTTGCTACGCCAAAATCAAATCCTCAAAGATATCGTCATGTGATACGTGAACAAGTATATTATATAAGGACCTACATGCAGCAAAACCTTAACATTACATGAACATCTAAAGCGTACAACAACAATCACTAATTCACTATGTACACACTCTTCTAGCTCTTTAGATACAAAACCACAGACCAAAAAGAAAAAGGAAACAGAAAACGGCAGCTTCGAGGAAGATAAGAGAAGCTTTACAGTTCTGAGTCCTGGCGGCTAGCCAAGCAGAGTTCATGTAACTCATTAAGTATCCATTCCTCACCAGTGTGACCACCAAGGACCAATACTCTAGTTCCTCCAACAACGCATGTGCTATGTCCCCAAGCTAACTTAGGCGGTTTCCCCGGGACATTAAGGATCCTCCATGACGGTTTCTCTTCCGCAGGATCTATTAGGAACAGCTGCGAAGGAGAGTGAAGCCCAGTAATAGATCCTCCAAAGATGATCACCCTACCACACGGCATGCTCACAGCCACGTGGTCCAGTCTTGGAGGCGGTACAACCGCGCCTGTGAACGCGCTACACTCAAGCTCTCTCCATCTCGGTTCTTCATCCTCCAAGTCTATAGTGTATGCCTCCCCTGACCTTAGCTTTAGATGACCGCTATTTGCAAGCCCACCAAACATTAGGATTTTAGTCCGACCAAAGACCGATAGAGAATGCCCAAGTCTAGAAGGAGGAGCCCATGATGTCGGGATCTCTCTCCATGTTGGTTTATCAGTTGTCAGATCCAACAAAAAGGTGTCGCTGAGAAGCACCCCAGCGTCTGTGCAGCCTCCTGAGACAACCAATTTAGAGCCTTCAATGGTGCACGAGCTGTGCCAAGATCTTGGCAATGGAGGAGTTCCTCCGCCAACTTCCTTCCATGTGGGATGCTTAGCGTCTAGATCAAGAACAAATACGTCATTAAGCAATCCTTCTCTTCCACACCCTCCAAAAACTACTAACCACGACCCGTTGAGACACGAGAGAGTGTGTCCCCAACGTCCTGGAGGTGACGACGTCACCCTTACATGCTGCCACTCAGGATACTCTGCATCAAGATTGAGAACAAAAGTATCATCCAATGGCTGCATGTTAACCCCTTCCCCACCAAATAGCACAAGCCGGTTCCCAACAGCACACGCACTGAAATTGCAGCGGGAAGGTTGAACAATCCCTCCAACAGTAAATTTGCGCCAACACACAGCTTCAAGAGTGGTGAGCTCTCTAGCTAACCGACCCCATCCTAGCTTCTTAGTCATGATCTCCAGTGTTCCAGTTATCTCTTTTCCCCACGCATTCTGACACACCATCTTCCTCACACTCTCGTTTTTCGTCAACTGACGCAACCTCCTACAGGCAGAACCAATAGAAGCAACATCCCTTGGAGTTAACCGAGATAAAATGTTATGCGCCAAGACTTCATCAGACAACTGCAATATCCCACAGAAATCTTCATGATGCTCCCTGAACCGTGGGCTTCCAGTTGGAAACAAGCAGTCAGATGTCTCATCAAGCTGTTGTTTGTGTTTGAACACAGGATACGAAACACGGTCAAGGTCTATAGTCGTTTCAGAGAACACCTGTATCCCAATTACGTGTGTAATGGTTCCATCATCATCACGTATTGGAGCAAGCCGCAGCCTGTTAACCAACGGAGTACCATCTTTTCTGAAATTAAGAAGCTCTCCTTGGAATTCAATACCTTCTTCAAGACATCTCCTAATCTCAGACACAACCACAGGATCTACCAATGGGTGACGCCTTTGAGCTAGAGGATCCCTATACTGTAAGAATCGGCTGAAAGCAACAAAAACAATAGAGATATTTTTATTATGTAAGCATCAGTGAAGATCAAAGGAGTTATGAAACAATGTATCTCCAGTAATTTCATCCTTCAACTAATTAAACACTAAATTTCTTCATCAACCAAGCCACAAAGACGCATTTCAAGCAAATTCAATCCCAAATCCAGCATTATTCAAGAGAATTGATAACATAGACCAAAAAACTTCACACAGTTCTCAATTTCTCACTGCTTCCGAACATAATTAGAATATCAAAAGGGGGAAATCGGAGAAATTAATACCAGTTACGACCAAGAACTTCATCGGCACGATAACCTGTGAAGACCTCGAAGACTCTGTTAACGTAGATCAAAGGAAAATCTGGTTCCAGAGCATCGGATACAATAAACGAAGGCGGAGTCATTGGGTAATACAACATCCCAACCTCTAACGGAAGCTTCTCATCCTCTACTTCTTCTTTTTCTTCGATTACATCGTTGAAGAATTCTTGTTCTTCTTCGAATCTGCCGCGTTTTTTTCGTTTTCCGGTGGCTTCTCCGATAGCTTCAGTCGCATGTTCTCTCGCCATTTTTCGCACACAGAAAATATCTTCTCCTATTGTAAGCTCTCAGCCTTATGATATTTTTATTTCCTTTTTGCGTCTGTTTTTAAACTTTAAAATATCTTCGCTTAGTTGGAGACTAATTGACGAAACTACCCTTTGAAATTCTAAGACGAGACAAAAAATCTCGCGCCAGGGTTGGATGGCAGTTTTCGTAATTAAAAGGAGATACCAGGGGTGGTTATAAACAAGTAAGTCTAACGCCTACTCGATGAGAACACGTCACCAAGGGATATCCCGAGAAAATATCTAACCGACTCAACCACTCCGCTTCTTCCACGTCATCATATCTTGGGAAAGATATTTGTTTTTTTTAAGATTTGAGAGGAAAGATTTTTTTTTTTTTTTGTGAAGTGTTGGAACGCAAATGGAATCAGATTCACACGTAACCGTTGACTCTGGTCAGATATTATATATTTTGTGAAAAAAAGTTTACTTAGTGATTAGAGTATATTAAGACGTTTTATTTACCCGTTTAATGTTTACCAAGTATCTCAGCGATCTTTTAGTATTTACAGAGAAATACATCGATTTTTGGGTATTCACCAAAGTACTTTTTAGGTATCAAAATGAATCCAAATATGAATGAATATAAAAATTAACTTAACAAACATCTAAATTTAAATATTTATATTGGGTTTAATTCAGTTTTTTAGTTGAATTGTTTAATTTTATCTTAACAAGCATTTTTTAGTTGTGATTCGGGTTTGTTTTGTAGTCTGAAAAATATTAAACAAATTTAACATCTTTTATCTGAATGAACAAAAAAATTAACTTAACAAGCATCTTTTAGTTGTGATTTGGGTTTGTCTTGTAGTCTGAAAAATATTTAACATATTAATTAAGAATGAAAAGTGAACATAAAAATTAACATTGTATCTATCTATATTATTATTTTTGAAGTGTATTTTAGAAAAGTAATTTGTTTTTAGGGAAAAAACCTAAAGTAAACCAAATTAAAGGTTTAATTACTAGAGTATCTCATAAAGTTTAAGAGTTAGTTGGGTTATTTTCATGTCTAAAATACCCTATTTTGCTTTGTAAAGAAAAAACATATTACAAAAATGCCATTAAAATTTAATTCCAGTGTGGCAAAAAGTTCCACATAATTACAAAAAAACCAATCGTTATTTTACATAAATCTGCCGACATAGTTGCGACCGATTTATTTTTCCATGACAGATTTATTCGTCCATGACAGACTTATTTGTCTACGACAGATTTTTTGCCCCAGACTTTTTTCGTCCCACAGACTTATTTGAATATGGTTACGATAGGTTTATAATTTGCAGCAGATTTATTTTCCACGACAGACTTATTTTATGATTACACTACAGACTTTCATAATTTGTGACAGATTTATTATAATGTGTGGCAGATTTGTTTTATCAGTTGCGGCAAACTTATAATTTTCAATAAAAATCTGTCGTATTATAACAGATTTGTTCATTAAAAAAAATTGCTAAAATGACGTCTAGTGATAACAGATTTGTTTTACGTTATGACAGATTTGTTTAAGATTAAACAAATCTGTCGTTTTATAGCAGATTTGTTAAAAGAAAAAAAAATTGCTTGAATGACCTTTAGCCGGAACATATGTATTTTATGTAATGACAGATTTGTTTTATATTATGATAGATTTATTTTAGGTAACCAAAAATCTGGCGTTTGATAGCAGATTTGTTAAAGAAAACTTGAAATTGCTCTAATGACCTATATAGTGACAACAGACTTGTTTTATGTTATGACAGATTTAAATTTTGAATCCTATGATGATAATTTTTTTTTGTCAATGGTTACAGACTTTGATTGACATTTTTGTTTTGAAATTTTAGAATCAGTTTACGACAGACTTAAATTTCAGATTTTAGTTTTTAGTTTACGACATATTTGTTTAAAGAAATTAGGTTCAGCTTATTACGACAGACTTATTATATTCGTGGCTGATTTATTTAGAGTAATTGACATATTTGCCATTAAAATCATTAAACATACATGAATGCAATTTTAGGGTTTTGCTCCTCAATAACGGTCTCATCCTCTTTCTTTCTCTCCATCGTCGCAACTCTAGGTTCCATACTCGACTTCATAATTTTTTTTTTCCTTTTGGGGCCATCTCTTTATTCTAGGCTTTGGATCACTCTTGCTCTTGGGGGGGGCAAGTGACTGAATTGGATATGGAGCAAGTGATTGTGGCAATTGGATCTTTGAGAAAAACAAATGGTTTTTTGTTGTTGATAATAGTAGAAGTTGTCGAATTCTAGAAAGTAACCGTCAAACCAGTTACGATGATTGCATTCGAATGGTATATGAGGATTACGGGCTGGATAACAGAGTTTGTGATGTTGTGTTGAGCTACAAGATTTCGAAGATGTTGTCGCAGAATTTACCGGGTGATACACCACCGGTTATTATTGGTAATTTTCGACAGTTTCATACTTTTTCGGGGCAATTGAAGAGAGATACAGTTCGACTTTGTGTTGAAGTGAAGAAAAAATTTAATGTTGAATCGAATCAAAAAGGCAATAAACGAGCAAGAAGCGAAAATAATTTGGTCAAGGAAGACATTGATTTGGCCAACGAAAATGAAGATGAAGGCGTTGTGAGTAAAGAAGATGAAGACGTTGACGATGATGCTAGCAGGTTCGATTACTGTGATGATTCTGACGGAATAGACTCTGATGATGAGAATTTTAGCTTGTATGGGATTCCTCGAGAAGAAGAAGAAAATACGAAATTGCCAATGAAGAAGAGGAGTTCAGGTATTATTATTGACGAATAAAAAGAAGATGATAATTATGCAAGGTTTGAATTGCATTCTGTGGAATTGGCTGTTAGACAATGTTATGATACAAAAGAGCACTTGGAAACACGGTTGAAGATACTTACCGTGGTACAAAAGTTTGATTTTTTTGTTGATAAATCGACACCATATCTACTGATTGTCAAGTGCTGGGTAAAAGGATGTACGTGGAGGGTACGAGCTACTACATTAAGAGACTACCCAAAGTTTTATGTGTGTGTGTTTGTTCCAAAACATACATGTTCAGTTACGGAGCGCTCTGCACGTGCCTGATAAGCAACTCCTGATATTCTTGGAGTGTTGTACAAGGATTTTGTTGGTGGAGTTGGGCCCAATGTATTGCCAATGCACGTTGCTGAAGCGTTGAATAAATGCTTTCAGATCAAGGTACAAGTGTAGGTTAATATTTAATTATTTCAACACAGTTTTTTTTTGTAACATAAACATTATTATTTTATTCTGGATAGATGGAGTATTGGAAGGCATATCGAACGCTAAGGTATGCTCGAGAATTGGTTAGGGGTAGTCCAGAGAGTGGTTATGAGCAGCTACCTACTTACTTGTACATGATAAGAAGGGCAAATCCCGGAACATTTACGCGACTTGAAGTTGATGAAACTCAAAGATTTAAGTATTTGTTTCTAGCATTTGGTGCAAGCATTATTGGATTTGCATTCATGAGGAAAGTGGTGGTTGTTGATGGTACTTTTTTACAAAGAAAATACAAAGGGACACTTCTTACAGCAATAGCTCAAGATGAGAATTTTTAAATTTTTCCAAATGCGTTTGCCGTGGTTGATACATAAAATGATGAATCATGGGAATTGTTTTTCAAGCAACTCAGCTGTGTGATACCAGATGACGAGAGCCTTGCCATTATTTCTGATAGGCACAAATCAATCGGGAAAGCAATTAAGGTGGTTTATCTGAAGTCTAGTAGGGGAATATGTACATACCATCTGTACAAGAATATATTGGTCCGTTTTAAAGGTCGCGATGCATTTGGTTTAGTTAAGAAGGCGGCGAATGCTTTCAGACTAGTCGACTTTCAAACCATATTTGATCAGATAGAAGCATTGAATCCTGCATTACACAATTACCTTGAAAGGGCCGATGTGCGTTTGTGGACACGTGTACATTTCCCAGGTGATAGGTACAACTTGCTTACAAGCAACATTGCAGAATCAATGAATAATGTGATGTCACATACTAGGAGTTTTCCTATTGTGCAACTATTAGAAGAAGTAAGGTCCATGATGACTAGATGGTTTTCAAATTGAAGGAGTGATGCGTTAAAAATGACATCATCTTTGACACGCGGGGTAGAAAAAATTCTTCAGGTTTATTTTTTCATCCTTTCAAACAATGTTGATGCTACATGGATATATGTTTCACTAATACCAGCGTTATTATTTTACAGAGCCGTGTAGAATATGCTAAGTTACTTACTGTGCAAGATATAGATGCACATCAAGTACAAGTTACTAGTGGTACATCTCTCCATATTATAAATTTGAGAGATAAAAAGTGTACATGTCGCAAGTTTGACTTAGAGAAATTGCCATGTGCACATGCAATTGCGGCAGGAGAACACAGAAAAGTCTCTCGAATTTCAATGTGGCATCCTTATTATCACAAAAACTACTTGTGCAATTCCTATGCGAACGCCATCATGCCAAGGGATTTTGCTATACCTGTTCCTGAACATGTGGCAACGAAGGTTTTTTTACCACCAATTGCTCGACAACAACCGGGTAGGCCAAAGAATTCGAAAATTAAATCTGCATTGGAGGTTGCTATGGAGAAGAAAAAGCCAAGAAAGTTATACACGTATGGTAATTGCAATCAAATAGGACATAATCGAAAAGCGTGTAATTTATAAACTTTTAATATTTTATGGATTGATTGTTTATTGTTTCTTGTTTTTTTGTCTCCAAAGCCAAGAAAGTTATACACGTGTTTGTTTGTTTTTCTGAAAGTTATACACGTGTGATATGTTGCGTTTTTACACGTTTTTGTACACTGTTTTCTTTCCGTTTTTGTTTCGTTAGTCTTGTTTTTGTCTTTCTTTGTGTCTTTTTGGTTGTGTTTTGATTTTGTACAGGTTTTAGAGTGCTTTGGAATAAAAGAAGCTGTTTTGGCCAAAAATACACATCTGAGACGTAGGATCAAAAACAACTGCCAAATGTTTCGCCAAGAATGGAGGAATTTACACTGTTGGATCTTCCTAAGATTTTGACACAACCTAGGTGAAGATATTAGCTTTCATTTGCAAGTAATTTGAAGAAAATCCAATGGTGCATTCAAGAGATAGACCCGATTTCGTAAAGACAGGTCATTCTGGCGAGAATCTGAAGTTGATGCGGAAATGTGTTGATGGATCGATCGATCCTCCACCAGACCGATCAATCCAATTCTACAACCGATCACAGGAACATTAGATCGATCGATCCTCCACCATATCGATCGATCCCCATCTCGACGTCCAAGACCGAAGCATTAGATCGATCGATCTTTCACCCGAATCGATCGATCCAGTTATCCACCCGATCCTAAGAACTGACCGATCGATTCCCAGCTCTGATGATCAAGATCTTCACACGCAGATCAATAGATCCTTCACCAGATCGATCGATCCACCCTTGTGACGGCCAACAACAGTGTTTTGGCCTAACTTTAGTGTGCAAAAAGTGTGTAAAAATTATGAATCTCGTAAGTTTTTAGTATAACCATTGGTCCTTGTAGTTCGACCTCGCATATACTACCTAACGGTTAGTTGTATCGAGTAAAATGAGTACCGTAAAAGGATACAATCAACGTGTGGTAATTGCATTCTTGTTTTACTCATGAAAGTGCTCGTTTTTTTTTGTCTAAAAAAATATGAAAACATGATTCAAAATAAACATGCAAACACGTAATATAGATCCAAGACAATGTGATCAGAGCTTTTAAAAGTCTATGACAATGTAAATATTACAAAGAAAAGGAAAGAAATTCTACGAATCATTAAGCTGTGGGATTTCGATGTCTCCAACACGAGGATATGAATCAGACATCTGCGGTGGTATGGCTAACTCTCCAACTTCATCATATAACTCTGCGGCAAGATTTGTCCGAAGAGCCGGAGTGTTCTTATCACAAAGCTCGTCGACGGTTTTCCCAAGAGCTAAACATTCAATGTATTTCAGAGCATACATACCACAATCGCCTGGATCTTCATTCTCAGGGACATTCTTCTTCACTCTTTTCACATCTAACATTCGTAAGCTCTTCTTACGAACCTGCTCAGGAATCATAGCACTTAACATTGCAGAGATCATTCGCCTTAAAGGAAAGTAATATTCAACCATTTTAGCATCACGCACCAAGCTTGGGATGCTATCATATATGTAAATCTTCTTACTAGGCAAGTCAATGTCCAAAGCCACCCAATGGTTTTCATTGATAAAAAGACAAGCGTATAAGTGATCAACATGAATGTACCACTTCTTGTTTGTCGCTGACTCATCCGGAGCTTTACCGTTAAAGTGATCCACATACAAGTCCCTGAACAAGAAATTATTTGGCGTGATTTCAAACTGTTTGTAATCTCTCACCATTGTCCTGATGAAATCTTGATCCAAAAAGGCAATGCGTTGATTAGGGTACGGACAAGGATGACGCATATACCTTCTGCGAAACATAGCTATTGTTGCGCCTATGTGCTATATTTAAAGAACAACCCCATTAGAATCATGCTTTATATGCAATAAATCAGGAAAAAAAATTTAGATAAAGAGTTCATGATTTACTTACATGATCTTTCAACCATCCATAATCTCCGCTTGGCCAGTCCTCTCTTGGAGTCATAATCTGCCAATAGAATCTAACAGCTCCATTGCTTGTTTCAAGTGGTTCTTCCCTGTGAATGAAAGAAAAAGTGAGTAAATAAAAAAGTTTAGAGTTACTATTACAATTTAAAGCACATAACGTTTTTTAAGCATACTTATCAAGCGAGAGAAAATCCATAAGTTTCTGAAGTTTCTCATCTTCCACATGCTTAAGATGATCACATACCCTAGAATCACTCTCTGTAATTATACGCTTCACTGTCGAGTTACCCACATATGGGAGCTTTTGAGATTCCGCCAATTGTGGTACTCTTCTTGTCTGATCAGATCCGCCATCCAATTTCTTTAAAGCATCTCCTAGGGTTTTCAATGACGCACCAAGGGTCTTACTAGCTAACTGTTGTCCATGTCCAGACCATATGTCTTCAGAACTGGAAGCCATTTTTGTCATCGCTTCATCAACCTGGGCAGTTATATCTTCCACATCATCACCAATATCCTCTGACATCTTTTTCACCTTCTTCTTACTCTTTGGTATTTCTTTAGCAACTATCTCCTTCTTCTTCTCATCCTTGGGACCAATGTTCTTCTCATCGTCCTTTGTATGATCTTCCTTTTCAAATAATGGAAGATTCTCAAAAATAGCGGCTTCAGTCTTATTCTTATTCCTCATTGTATAAACCTTCTTCACCACTCTTTGAACTGGAAATTCATCTTCGGAAGTCTGCTTTATCTCAACTATCCAAGACTGTGAAAGAAGAAAAATTTAGATGCACAGAAAATTTAAATTAAACTATCCAACAAATTAAACTAACCATGTAATTAAAACTTCCAGGTGCTTTACTATTTGCCTCATCATCTGCTTGGTTGTTTGAAGTGGCTTCATTTGTTACAAATGTTGGTTTTGACTCCTTCATTTCTTTCATCCCTTCCTCGACTGCTTTAATCCTCTCACTAAGCTTGTCGTCTAAGGCACTCATTCTCTGATCAACAAATGATTCAATTTTGCTATCCAAAGCGTCTATTCTAGTACTGAGAATCTTGCCCAAGTCTGAAATAGTAACATTCATTTTTTCCATCATCTTCCAAATATCCAACTAGCTTTTCTTTTCATTTTCAACATCCTACAATAACTTTCATGTTAATATAACAATATAGGTAACATCACCATCGATAATATAAATGTAAATGTGCAAAAGGAAGAAAAACATCACCTCCAAATGTTCTTTGCCTAGCTTCTCCTTCTTGGTTGGAACTTTTGGTCCTTCCTCATCCATAGGGTGAGTCTCTTTCGTTTTTTTTTTCTTATGACTGCTTACACTCTCGCCATCCTCCTCGGTTTTTACCTTTCTTTTCTTTTTTTTCAAACCAACTGTTGTCTCACCTCCCCAAACATTTATAGGTAAACGATTGTGAATGATATCTGTAATCAACGCATCTAGGTGTAGATCTTTATTCTCATCTACGTCACACCATTGAGGGTACATGTTTTCCTCTGAAACAGGAAGCATATGCCTAACACGAACCTACATACCAAATTAGAATTAAGAGATTAGTGTTGGTACTCTATTACCAAAACATTTCTCATGCAAATCTAACCACAACAACAAAATAAAAAATTCCTGAAATATCAAAAACTAACCTGTCCATGCACCTTCTTCTCATTCTCGATGAATTCTTTAAACTTGATACGTTTCCGAGATGATTACCAATCAACAAAGCATGAACACATCCATGTATCGTGTACGAGTCTTTGTCATAGTCAACAGTCTTGACATAATTAACTAGACAACTTAAAGCCACTCGACCCCACAGATGTTTCTCAAAAGTCACTGGATCGAGAACTTTTTTAGCTGTTGCCAACGGGATTCTAGATGCATGATGTATTCCATGCACAAATACAGATAATAAACATAACCTACCAACCATCACCCTCTTCTCAAAACTCCATGTCTTGCTAAAATCAATCACTTTTAGCAACTCATTAAACTTAGGACCGTCCGAAGTTGTTCCTATTTTCATTTCTTTCCAAAACTCACAGTGATCGGCATCGACGTTGTTTGACAAGTCAATTGGATCACAATTTAACCCTGTTATATCCGCAAATTCATTCAAAGAAAATCTGATTGGTCTACCATCAATTAAAGACCAAACCTTATGCAAGTTGTTGACTCCCAAATGATGTGTGAGGAAGAAATGAACTTTCTGGGCAGACCATGTGTATTCCAATTCAGTAAACTTTATAAACACCCCAAGAGATAATTTCTTCAATGCATCCCACACATCTAGCCCTAACCCTTTCTCAAAATCTCAATTTTGGACACGAAGCAATTAGGGTTCATGCTCCTATGTTGCAAAGGAGATTTTCCTTCTTCATAAAGTCGAGGAGGATATTTGATGACATTACTCGAAGACGCCATTCCTAAACATTAAAAAAAATCTTGAATCATCCCATAAAATGATCACTATAATCAGCTTATAAACGATTTTAAAATTTGGAAACAGAACATGTGAGAAGTACAATTAATGCAAAATAAATATGTCACTTAGGCAATAATATAGCATAAATCTGTAGGTACAACAATCCAAATTCATATCCATCACTATCGCTTTGGCGGGAATTATTTTTCTTAAAAAACTCCGACGAAATTGCCCAAAATCCTTACCGGAATAATGAAGAATCAAACAACAGATGCTACTGAGGAGCAAGATCTGCAACAAAAAACATGTGTCAATCCAAAACGAAAATTACGGTTTCGATTTCTATCTTAGGAATCCAAAAATAAACTCACCAAGACTCTAAAATGGCACTGTGGAAAGAAAGAAGACGTCGATGGAGGAAAAACGGCAACGAGAAATATAAGCTGAAGCCAAGGACGCCGGAAAAACGAATGCCCACCGGAGAAGCGGAAGAGTCACCTCGCGAGACCCAGAGAGACTAAACGGCAGCTGAGTCTATAGACAACCATAACCGGCGTTTGCGGCTGCGGCTGCTCGCCTCGCGTTGGGAAACAAGGAAGATTAGGATTTTGGGAAAATCGGCGGAGAAGAAATCGCTAAAGGGAGAGCGCCGCAATAACAAAGGACCGCCGGAGAAACGGTAGAGTCAATCGTGAATCGTGTATACAGAGCATCAACGGCGGTGGTGGCAAACAGAGGATTAGGGTTCCTCTTCTTTGGCCGGAGAAAGATGTCGACTTCTCTTTTTTTTGTTCTCACTAAATGAATGTATACCCGATTCGATTATGTTTTTAATTTTCCTTTTCTTTTTTTTTTAAAAAAATTAGTAGAAATGGTAAATAAGATTTTTTGGTCTTTATACTTAAATGTTGTGTCATTTTAGTTTTCCTCTAAGATCGGGTGTTAGTCTAGTTATTTTTACTGATATTTGTGTCAAACTAGGTAAATCTCTGTATTATAAATAATGTCATTACTTATAAGATAAAATGAGTTAGCACATTAAGGGTATATATGAAATATATATTATTACTTATATCTATGTATTCAAACAATCCTTACAATTAATTCTCTACCATCCATATAATCAAACACAATTAAAAGATTTTCACATTAATTATTATAAAACTAGAAATATTCATATAATGTTCCACAATTAATAATATAAATATTTATAAGATTTTATTAAGATTTAAAATTATGATTCTCCTATCATCTTTGATATTTGTTTTAAGTGCTTTAAATCATCATATAATACATAAAGTTAATAAAAATCTATTTATTTCTGCATATATTGTGATTCGAGAGTATATATTACTCAGTTAACAAAAATAAGCGTGTATTCAACGTTCCATATCGACTAAAATGTGTAGACAATGATTTAGAATCAAATTAAAAATAAGAACAAAATGAATCCAAATATGAATGAACATAAAAATTAACTTAACAAGCATCTAAATTTAAATGTTTGTATCGGATTTAATTCGGTTCTTTAGTTGAATTGTTTAATTTTACCGGATATAATAAATTCTAAAATTTTAAAAAGTTTTACATATTATTATTAATATATTTAAACTTAATAAAATTTTTAAAATATTATGAATATTTACACTTATAAAAACTTTAAAATAACACGGAACATGTTATATGACGGGACGGGGTATGTGGTGGGACACATTTGAATTGATATTAAAAAAAATTAAAATATTATTAACACGACGTTACAACACATGTTAAATCATCATTTTATTATTTTGTTAACACCACCAATATTAAAATATTTGACATGTCGAATTAAGTTAATTTAATTAAAATTGTGTAAAACAAAAGTTATTCTGCGATATACCGCGAATTAAATCATAGTGAGTAAAATATATGCCATTCATTTATCATTTTAATATTTTCTATAAATTTATAAATATATTTTTCCAGCGATTGATAAAAGCATCGAGTACCCATAGAATCTCAAAACATATACTACTTACATGCTGGTACATTCAAAATCGTCGCCCAACACAAAATGGCCTTTCGTCCTAGGATATCCAAACTCCTTCCAGATGTCTATTATACAATCAATTTCACGAAAGCCGAAATCACATGTTCTTTTGCTTAAAATTGCATCTTCAACTCTCATTTTCGTCAGGTCTGGCCCAAGTGAATAGAGCAGAGGTGTATGGACTTAAAGTTTATTTACATTTTTTTAAAAATCTTATATAAAAAAGCCCAATTTTTTTGAAAATATTTATAATAAGGCCAAAAAAAATCTAAATCTAGAACCCAAAACATTAAAAATTATAGCATATATTTGATGAAAAATCCAAAAAAAACATAAGATATAGCGTAGTTTAATGAAAAATATAAAAAAATAATTTTTTTGCCAAAGTTTTTTATTAGTGTTGGGCAGGGACTGACCTTCGTATTAGAATCTTCTGATTGATGAGTTGCTCTCCTTTGCTAACGGAAACTACATTGTTCAAGGACGCGAGCTGCTCAACTGCACCACCACCAGCAACACTCCTGAGAACATCCATAGCTCTGCAACTTTGGCCTTGAGAGCTTCTGGTGACTCCAACAGATGTAACACTTCAGTCTGGTCCATCTCCAAAAGCATCCCAGTCACTTTGACTGCAGACTCTGCCTCAAGCTGCTCCACCAACGGGTACAGATTCTCACCCAGCATCTGTACATACACCAAAGTCCCAACATCACTTTTTAAAGCTTTAATTGACTTTCATTATTATTTATTTTTAATCGTAAAATAATTATCTATATTAGTTGAGAATATTCAAAAGCCAAAACTGATTTATAGATTTAAAAAGGTAATTAATTGATAATTCCGGTCCAGACTATTTATGCAAAAAAAAAACTCAAATTTTTGTGTAAATATTAATAAACTAATTAAGTTTAGATGTGCCGCCTGTTTATATTTAGTATAGCTGACAATTATTTTTATATTCGTCTGTTTTGTTATAAATTTAGTTTGTCATCAATTTACAAACTACCATATTTCGTCTACCTAGGTATTTTCAGATCTATTGATACAGAGTTCAAATTCTCTTTCATTTTTCATGCTTTACCAAAACATTATTGAAAACTACAAAAATAACTAATTAGTCTTATTATTCGTCAATTAATTTTTTAAAAATACAAAAAAACTAAATAGTCTTATTATTCACCAATTAATGTAATAAAATAAAAAAAAAAAACCTCAAACAGAAGTGACTAAAATAACTTGTTGGACTATTGATTAGACAACTATGATGAAAAAATGACTACGTAAAATTTTAATTAATTGGATCCCTTTATAATAATGATTCAAGAAATAACAAGATTTTTCTTGGTTGTTCACAAGGCAAAAGAAAAAAAAAATTGAACATTAGATCCCTTCTAACGTATACTTGAGGGTCATAATGGTAAATTTACATAAATATATAAAACACGCTTCAGCTTCAGTGCTCCAACGTCTCGCAATTTCGAAACAGTGAAAACTCTCCTTCCCCAGAGAATGTTTTAGCGAATTCAAAAAATCTTGTTTTGAAAAAACGAGTAAGTTGTTTACATAATCGCGTAGAGAAGCGATTTTATTTCTCTGTCTTCTTCTAATTCTTATCTGGTTTCGTTGAATCAGTTCAAATCGGGATCCAAGGGGTTTTGATTTCGGGTCGTCGATGATCTCCTGAAGATGTATACAATTATTAAGACGGATCGTGCGATGTTTCTACCAAATCCATGAAGGTGGGTGTTTGTTTTTAGTTTGGAATTTAACTTGATCGGTCTATATATATGCTCTGATTTGGGAATCTAGGGTTTTGATTTCAAATTCAGTGGTCTGATGGTTCCGACATCGTCCAATTAGGTTAATCGTGTACTTGTTTATTGGATTTTAATTCGGAGATCTAAGCGTTTTTAATGTTCTGAAACAGTTTCACAAAGTCTACATCAAACTTTCCAGTATTTGTTGAGATAGACGATTCTAGATGGTTTCATATTCTTTCATGACTCTGATTCTAAATTAACATGAATTTGTGTCTTTATTTGTGATTGTGAATTTTTATGAATGGTCAATTGTTATATTCAGGCAAGAAGAATCTATCTATTTGAATTTCAATGAATGGTCAATTGTTATATCCTAAAATCTTTGTCATGCTCATAACGGTCTATTTGGATGAAAAACGAGGAGGCGGATTTTGATATCATGTTATATTGGAATTGTTTGATGTGTTTAAGTGACTTGTAACTTGCAGAAATAAACAAGTCATATTATACTTCTCGATTTCTTCTCGATTTCAAAGGTATGACTCTGATGATGTCAAAGCTCAGATTTTAGTGTGTTGGAGAGTCTTTTAAACAGGAGATAGCCAAATATTTTCTCAGTAATAAGGGAACTAATACTCTTTGTCTTCTCTGACACCATTTGGAATTCTTTTGTATGTTTATCTCACCATTTCCAACAATCAATCATAACCCATTCTGTGGTGGTCATGAATTCAACAATCAAGTGGCAGTTGCTATCTCAGTTCAGAAACGGGAGACAATTGTGATTTTGAAACACTGTTTAAATCATATTTGTTGCCTAGATGATGAGTGGAGTCTCTCTTTTTGTTTATCTTAATGTGTTCTCAGCCGTTTTGGAGTTTTTATTCGTCGTGAGTGAGATTGTTTTCTACACTTTAATAGTTATGTTTTCTCAGTAGGGTTAGACAGCATTATTAGTCAAGATTAAAAGACAAAATGAGTAACCAGTCAAGTTTTAGCTCTGTAAGTTTCTTGCTAAGTTTTCTTCCTCTCATTAATTTTAGAATTTCATTTTATTGTGTGTGTGTGTCTGCTTCTAGTATTTGCTAACAAAATGCTTTGGATATCTCTTTGTTCCCTTGTCCCTTGCCTTATACAGATATCTCTGAGCTGCAGTGAACAACATCTCCAGAGGCGATTTTGTAGCCAAAAGCATGTGAGCGGTCAGGTAAAGTAATTCTCTCCCTCTATTCTAATGTCTATTGTCACATGCATAGATCATCTGGGTCATCCCGACAGTTTATTTGCATTTGATGAGCCGATCTATCTCGTCTTGTTTGGGTTACTCACACTATCTAGAAACACACAAGTTCACGAACGCAGAAGACACTCAAACAAATTGCACACCAACTCAACGTACACACACACAAAACTCAAACACAAAGACAAATAAGCAGAACAAAATCAAGTCACGCAAAACCAAAAAAAACTCAAACACACTCAAACGCAACAAAACTAAAACACATACAAATGGGCAACACAAAAACACCAAATTGATCACTCAAAACAAAGTTTCACTGGCAAACAACTAAGATACAGAACAACACAAAACTAGACACAGAAATAAAGAACATAATAACTACAAAAATAATCTTTCTTAGTTGGCAAGAACATTGAGATTCTGGTTCGCAGTCAATTTGAGGTGATGTATCTGTCTCTTTCTTTTCTTAGTCTTTTTCAACTATTCATCATTTTGTTGTCAAAGCGGATAGTATTCTAGAAGTTGTGAATCATTTCAGCCAAATGAGCTCACCTTAGTATGTGTTGTCTTAACTATTTTTCTGCTTCTTATGCTATTTGGAAAGGGAAATGTAACCACTGCAAGCGAAAACGGTATCCTGAAATTTTACTAAGTCTGACCCAAGCCGGGATTCCACCACGTGCTCATGTTTTTCTTCTGATCTTGACAAGGAAACAATGTCCATAGCTGAGATATTGACCAGGTTTATCGAAAAAGTTCACCTAAAAATTCTTGTTTTATTCTAGGATGCTAAATCATCACACTGGAATTTTTCTTCACATGAAATCACTGGACGAAAAAACTGGTAAAGCAATAGCTAAGTGTATATAAATATTACCTCTTTCTTTTTGTATTCAGCACACCGTTTTTGCTTGTAGTGGCTTGAATTTCACTTTTGTAAAAGCATAAAAAGACAAAAAATAGTTAAGTTAAATGCTAGTTGGTTCTCCTCATTTGGCTGAAAAGATTAATTGATCCTCAAGTCCCATCCGCTTTGAATAAAGTTTTCAAGTTTACTCATACTTTTAAAACTTTGTTTTACACGATAAGAAAATTTAAAACTTACAGTTTTGTTTACAAGATTTGATTTGTAAATTGAAGAGAAGGTAAAATAAAAACTTTAAATTTTTCTTGATTGCTTTGGAGAGGGTTTTAGAGTGAGAAAGTAGTACGAGAATCGCTTGCCCTTCTTCTTTGGTGAAGGCAAGTATTTATAGCGGAAGAAGGAAGTTGATAGGCTTGCTACGTGTCGTCTTGTAGTGGTACCGACACTTTGCGTGAGTTGGGAGGACACGTGTCCTTTTGTAGTGGTGCCGACATTTTATGTTCGTCATCACTTACGTCATTGCATACGTCATTGCTTACATCATTGCTTATGTCACTGCTTGCGTAGTTGCTTGCGTCTTCTCTTGCGTAGCTGCTTTCGTCGTTGCTGGGATCTTCTTTGTTGATATGCTCTGTATGTTATTCGGAAATCTTTATCATAGTATACAGAGTCTTCTTATAGTAGGATAATATACAGAGTCTACTAGAATATACATTGATCACCCATTGATCACAAATTTAATATATACAATACTATTACGGTTTTTTTTTTTTTTTTTTTTGATTTTAAACAGTAAAATTGAATTATAATTTTGCTACAGTAAATCTTTGTTTAAAAGTATGAGTAAACTTGAAAACTTTATTTAAAACTTTGTTTTACACGATAAGAAAATTTAAAACTTACAGTTTTGTTTACAAGATTTGATTTGTAAATTGAAGAGAAGGTAAAATAAAAACTTTAAATTTTTCTTGATTGCTTTGGAGAGGGGTTTAGAGTGAGAAAGTAGTGCGAGAATCGCTTGCCCTTCTTCTTTGGTGAAGGCAAGTATTTATAGCGGAAGAAGGGACTGGGTGGTTGTTTGGTGGCTAGAGATGCCTGAGAGGATTTTGGGTCAGAGCCAAATTTTTGGATAAGTTGTTTTGGGGTAAGGAGTGGTATGGATTTAGAAACAGATTGTATAGCGGTTTGTGTTTCAGAAAGGATGTGAAAGTGTTTGGAGATGTTGGTGATGGAACAGCGATCAAGGTTATACTTATCCCACCACTTGACACGGTATTCTTTGATTAAAGAGAAAGGCATACCAGGTAAGATGAGATCAAGGTTAAAATGTCATGAACATATCCATGGGAGACCCATGTCAATGTGAAAGGCAATTTTGGTAAAAGGGCCGACATCTTGTTTGGGTATATGTTTGGAGTAAAAGGGGAGACTAGTTTTGATTATTTCTGAAGGATAGATTTGGTCGGAAGGACCGAACCAATACCACCATTCACAGAACCAACCAGGTATTCCTTTTGGGCATCGGGTATCGAAGGATAAAAACCAGGAATGGTCAAAAGCTCGAAGGTATAATGCCCGAAAAAAGGCGTATTGATAGTCCATGTAAGAATATCCTTGAATATGAAAACCTGGGGAAGAAAAGGATTTGGTAGTATGGAGATTGAAAAAACCAAGGTCTTGGATAGAGTGGACACGGAGTATTTTGCAAGTTGAATAGGCTATTTGATTTGGATTAGTTTTATCCGGGTAATGAGTAATTTCAGCAGATTTAGAGTCTACTAGAATATACTCATAAAAGGTGCGGTTTTTGGTAACATTATCAGTGAGGTATAGACTGTCTTCATAGAAGATTATTTTGGTAAAGGCTTGGAGTTCTCTAAGAGTAACTGGTTTGAGAAATTGGGTTGTTAGAAGGTGGTGTTTGTGTGGTTTGAGATAATAGGTGGATTTTTCGGAAGTGGGTTGATTTGGTTTTTGGGTAGCGGTGGAAGCATGAGCGGTGGCTTCACTGGTAACTGCTTTTGAATATGATAATGGTGGGAATTCGGCAAGAGCCGAGAAGGTGTTTTGGATAGGTAGGGGTTTACCTTGAAGGGATGGTTGTTTCTTGATATAATCCGATGCAGTCATCGGTTTTTTTTTTGTTTTTGATCAGCCATCTTGTGTATTTTGTGATTGAATACCAGTTGTTTTTCCCTGTAAATATTCTCTTGTTAGAAAATCGGGTAAAGAATTATTTTCTCCTTTAATATATTGTATATCGAAATCAAAGACAGATAAAATAGTTTGCCATATGGCAAATATTTGTTTAGAAACTAAATTTTTAACATCTTTTTGTAAAATTTCTTTTGCCGATTTGCAATCGACTCTTAATAAAAAAACGTTTGTTTATTAAATCATCCTGGAATTTAGAAATACAGTTAACAATAGAAAGGACCTCTTTTTTAACGGTTGAATAAGATTTTTGGGGTCCTATCCAAATTCCTGAATGGAATCTAACTATAGACTCTTGGTCTGACTCGGGAAGTTTCTGTTTTAATATTCCTCCGAATCCTAATTCGGAAGTATCAGTTTCAACTATCATATTGGCGTCAGGGTTTGGTAAGGATAAACAAGGAAGAGTCTTGACTCTTTCTTTTATTTGCTTGACTAAATTGGTATGTACACTAGACCAGGGTTTTGGATTTTTCTGTAGGCGTTGGAATAAGGGTTGAATGGTTTTTCTAAGGTTTGGCAAAAAATCGGAGACATAATTTAAACATCCTAAAAATCTTTGTAGTTGTGTTTTTTCTCTTAATTCGTCTGGGAATTTATCAGCAAATTCAATAGATCTTGATATTGGTGTAATCGTTCCTTGATATATGTTATGACCTAAAAATCTTATTTTAGTTTGGAATAAATGCATTTTCTTAGCAGATATTACTAAACCTTGTTTTTTAACAATGTTTATAAAAGTTTTTAAATGAGCAATATATTGATCTATTGAGTTTGACTTTACTAAAACATCATCGATGTAAACTATTGTAAAATTTGAATAATTATTAAATATATCATTCATTATATGTTGGAATTTAGATGGTGCGTTTTTAAGTCCAAAGGGCATTACATTCCATTCGTAATGTCCGAATGGTACTGTAAAAGCCGTTTTGTATTTATCTTGTTCAGCAATTTGTATTTGCCAGAACCCGCTTTTCATATTAAATTTTGAATAGATTTTTGCATTATATAATCGTTTTAGTAAGACTCTTTTATTGGGTATTGGATATCGAATCCATTGTAATACTTCATTAAGTGGTTTGTAATTGATTACAAGTCGTGGAACACCTCGTTCTTTTTCGGCTTGGTTGTTTACATAAAAAGCGGAACAACTCCATGGGGATTTTGATGGTCTTATTAATTTTTTCTTTAGAAGATCATTTATTTCTCGTTTACAGGTTTCTAATAATTATTTATTCATTTGAATAGGTAGTGCTTTTGTTGGTATTATTTTTTCATTAAATTTTTTAATATAAGAGAGTTTAACAACATGTTGTTTTTGTTCCCAAAATGCATTTGGTAGATCCGAACATACTTGATTTAGTAAATCGTTTTCTATTTCTTTTATTTTTTCTGTTATGTATGGTGTTTTTAATTGTTTTTCTATTTTTTTATATGATATTTCGTCTTGTAGGTATTGAATATGAGTTTGTTTACTTTTAATTAAATTTATTGTTTTCTGAATTGTATTATGTTGTAGGTTTAATACTTCTTTTGTTTTCATTGGTGAAAGGAAGTTAAACATTAATTTTGTTCTTACTACTTTGGTGCTTACACCTATTTCTGTTACTTTAAATGGATAAATTTGTGTGAAGAATGGGGTACCTAATATAACTTCTTGGATTAAGTTTTTAACTAAGATAAATTAATTTTTAAAACAATATCTTTGATTACATATTTTTGCACAAGGTAATTTATACTGAACTTTTAGGTTACTACCGTTTGCGCCACTCAGGTGTTTGGTAGTTTTCTCATAATATTTTGTTGGAATAATTCTTTCACGGATACAATTGTAATCTGCCCCGGTATCCATTAATGCAATTATGTTTATTTTAAAATCGTTTCCTATATGTAGAGTTATACTGATGTACCATTTTTGGTAATTAATTTTATTAATGATTTGAATATATTCTTCATCATCTGGTGTTTCTATTTTTCCTTTTAATTTGTGATCACTAGTTGATGCTTGAGTATATTGTGTTTCAATTACTGATAATCTTGCATTTAGTTGTAATTGTTTTAATTCTTGTTGATTAACTAATAGTTGTAAATCTTTAATTTACGTTTTTACAAAACGAAGTTAAGCAACTAAAAACGCAAATTAAAGATTTACAACTATTAGTTAATCAACAAGAATTAAAACAATTACAACTAAATGCAAGATTATCAGTAATTGAAAAACAATATACTCAAGCATCAACTAGTGATCACAAATTAAAAGGAAAAATAGAAACACTAGATGATGAAGAATATATTCAAATCATTAATAAAATTAATTACCAAAAATGGTACATCAGTAAAACTCTACATATAGAACACGATTTTAAAATAAACATAATTGCATTAATGGATACCGGGGCAGATTACAATTGTATCCGTGAAGGAATTATTCCAACAAAATATTATGAGAAAACTACCAAACGCCTGAGTGGCGCAAACGGTAGTAACCTAAAAGTTCAGTATAAATTACCTTGTGCAAAAATATGTAATCAAGGATATTGTTTTAAAAATCAATTTATCTTAGTTAAAAACTTAACCCAAGAAGTTATATTAGGTACCCCATTCTTCACACAAATTTATCCATTTAAAGTAACAGAAATAGGTGTAAGCACCAAAGTAGTAGGAAGAAAATTAATGTTTAACTTCCTTTCACCAATGAAAACAAAAGAAGTATTAAACCTATATCATAATACAATTCAGAAAACAATAAATTTAATTAAAAAGTAAACAAAATCATATTCAATACCTACAAGACGAAATATCATATAAAAAAATAGAAGAACAATTAAAAACACCATACATAACAGAAAAAATAAAAGAAATAGAAAACGATTTACTAAATCAAGTATGTTCGGATCTACCAAATGCATTTTGGGAACAAAAACAACATGTTGTTGAACTCCCTTATATTAAAAAATTTAATGAAAAAATAATACCAACAAAAGCACGACCTATTCAAATGAATAAAGAATTATTAGAAACCTGTAAACGAGAAATAAATGATCTTCTAAAGAAAAAATTAATAAGACCATCAAAATCCCCATGGAGTTGTTCCGCTTTTTATGTAAACAACCAAGCCGAAAAAGAACGAGGTGTTCTACGACTTGTAATCAATTACAAACCACTTAATGAAGTATTACAATGGATTCGATATCCAATACCCAATAAAAAAGACTTACTAAAACGATTATATAATGCAAAAATCTATTCAAAATTTGATATGAAAAGCGGGTTATGGCAAATACAAATTGCTGAACAAGATAAATACAAAACGGCTTTTACAGTACCATTCGGACATTACGAATGGAATGTAATGCCCTTTGGACTTAAAAACGCACCATCTGAATTCCAACATATAATAAATGATATATTTAATAATTATTCAAATTTTACAATAGTTTACATCGATGATGTTTTAGTAAAGTCAAACTCAATAGATCAATATATTGCTCATTTAAAAACTTTTATAAACATTGTTAAAAAACAAGGTTTAGTAATATTTGCTAAGAAAATGCATTTATTCCAAACTAAAATAAGATTTTTAGGTCATAACATATATCAAGGAACGATTACACTATCAAGATCTATTGAATTTGCTGATAAATTCCCAGACGAATTAAGAGAAAAAACACAACTACAAAGATTTTTAGGATGTTTAAATTATGTCTCCGATTTTTTGCCAAACCTTAGAAAAACCATTCAACCCTTATTCCAACGCCTACAGAAAAATCCAAAACCCTGGACTAGTGTACATACCAATTTAGTCAAGCAAATAAAAGAAAGAGTCAAGACTCTTCCTTGTTTATCCTTACCAAACCCTGACGCCAATATGATAGTTGAAACTGATGCTTCCGAATTAGGATTCGGAGGAATATTAAAACAGAAACTTCCCGAGTCAGACCAAGAGTCTATAGTTAGATTCCATTCAGGAATTTGGATAGGATCCCAAAAATCTTATTCAACCGTTAAAAAAGAGATCCTTTCTATTGTTAACTGTATTTCTAAATTCCAGGATGATTTAATAAACAAACATTTTTTATTAAGAGTCGATTGCAAATCGGCAAAAGAAATTTTACAAAAAGATGTTAAAAATTTAGTTTCTAAACAAATATTTGCCATATGGCAAGCTATTTTATCTGTCTTTGATTTCGATATACAATATATTAAAGGAGAAAATAATTCTTTACCCGATTTTCTAGCAAGAGAATATTTACAGGGAAAAACAACTGGTATTCAATCACAAAATACACAAGATGGCTGATCAAAAACAAAAAAAACCGATGACTGCATCGGATTATATCAAGAAACAACCATCCCTTCAAGGTAAACCCCTACCTATCCAAAACACCTTCTCGGCTCTTGCCGAATTCCCACCATTATCATATTCAAAAGCAGTTACCAGTGAAGCCACCGCTCATGCTTCCACCGCTACCCAAAAACCAAATCAACCCACTTCCGAAAAATCCACCTATTATCTCAAACCACACAAACACCACCTTCTAACAACCCAATTTCTCAAACCAGTTACTCTTAGAGAACTCCAAGCCTTTACCAAAATAATCTTCTATGAAGACAGTCTATACCTCACTGATAATGTTACCAAAAACCGCACCTTTTATGAGTATATTCTAGTAGACTCTAAATCTGCTGAAATTACTCATTACCCGGATAAAACTAATCCAAATCAAATAGCCTATTCAACTTGCAAAATACTCCGTGTCCACTCTATCCAAGACCTTGGTTTTTTCAATCTCCATACTACCAAATTCTTTTCTTCCCCAGGTTTTCATATTCAAGGATATTCTTACATGGACTATCAATACGCCTTTTTTCGGGCATTATACCTTCGAACTTTTGACCATTCCTGGTTTTTATCCTTCGATACCCGATGCCCAAAAGGAATACCTGGTTGGTTCTGTGAATGGTGGTATTGGTTCGGTCCTTCCGACCAAATCTATCCTTCAGAAATAATCAAAACTAGTCTCCCCTTTTACTCCAAACATATACCCAAACAAGATGTCGGCCCTTTTACCAAAATTGCCTTTCACATTGACATGGGTCTCCCATGGACATGTTCATGGCATTTTAACCTTGATCTCATCTTACCTGGTATGCCTTTCTCTTTAATCAAAGAATACCGTGTCAAGTGGTGGGATAAGTATAACCTTGATCGCTGTTCCATCACCAACATCTCCAAACACTTTCACATCCTTTCTGAAACACAAACCGCTATACAATCTGTTTCTAAATCCATACCACTCCTTACCCCAAAACAACTTATCCAAAAATTTGGCTCTGACCCAAAATCCTCTCAGGCATCTCTAGCCACCAAACAACCACCCAGTCCTGCCAATTCGACAGGATCCTCTACCTCAAAATCCCAAAAAAAAGCAAAACTTCAACAACTCCTAGCCAACTTGGTTCATCAACTCGACTCCTCCGACGACGACGATGAAGTTATGCAAGACTCTGATTCATTCGGCGGACCCTTAGCACAGGACCCATTCGCCGACTAAAAAAAAAAAAAAAACCTAATAGTATTGTATATATTAAATTTTTGATCAATGTGTGATCAATGTATATTCTAGTAGACTCTGTATATTATCCTACTATAAGAAGACTCTGTATACTATGATAAAGATTTCCGAATAACATACAGAGCATATCAACAAAGAAGATCCCAGCAACGACGAAAACAGCTACGCAAGAGAAGACGCAAGCAACTACGCAAGCAGTGAAGTAAGCAATGATGTAAGCAATGACGTATGCAATGACGTAAGTAATGACGAACATAAAATGTCGGCACCACTACAAAAGGACACGTGTCCTCCCAACTCACGCAAAGTGTTGGTACCACTACAAGACGACACGTAGCAAGCCTATCAACTCCCTTCTTCCGCTATAAATACTTGCCTTCACCAAAGAAGAAGGGCAAGCGATTCTCGCACTACTTTCTCACTCTAAAACCCTCTCCAAAGCAATCAAGAAAAATTTAAAGTTTTTATTTTACCTTCTCTTCAATTTACAAATCAAATCTTGTAAACAAAACTGTAAGTTTTAAATTTTCTTATCGTGTAAAACAAAGTTTTAAAAGTATGAGTAAACTTGAAAACTTTATTCAAAGCGGATGGGACTTGAGGATCAATTAATCTTTTCAGCCAAATGAGGAGAACCAACTAGCATTTAACTTAACTATTTTTTGTCTTTTTATGCTTTTACAAAAGTGAAATTCAAGCAACTACAAGCAAAAACGGTGTGCTGAATACAAAAAGAAAGAGGTAATATTTATATACACTTAGCTATTGCTTTACCAGTTTTTTCGTCCAGTGATTTCATGTGAAGAAAAATTCCAGTGTGATGATTTAGCATCCTAGAATAAAACAAGAATTTTTAGGTGAACTTTTTCGATAAACCTGGTCAATATCTCAGCTATGGACATTGTTTCCTTGTCAAGATCAGAAGAAAAACATGAGCACGTGGTGGAATCCCGGCTTGGGTCAGACTTAGTAAAATTTCAGTAAGCTTCTTCATTAGCATTGATTTTGTAGTTTATTTATTATAGTCTTGTGTATTTAGTATACTGTTAAAATAATGGTTTTGTGTATTCACCAAAAAAAAAAATAATGGTTTTGTGTCTTGATAGAGGACTCTTAAGCTGACAATAACCAAATTTAAGAAATTTATTCAGTCGGCCCGGAAAAGGAAGGGTCAGGTAAATAAGCTATCGTTGTCTTTTTTCTATATTTTTGTAGTTTCTCTTTGTTATGGTCTTATGAATCTCGTGTCTATTCTGCTAACAGAATGGTTTTGTACCAAGATAGAAGATTCTTAAGCTGAAAAGAACTAAATTTAAAGGGATTCAGTCGCTCCAAAAAAAAAGGGTCAGGTAGAAGAAATAATCTTTGTCATGCTCATAAAGGTCTATTTGGGTGAAAAACGAGATGACGTATGTTATATTGGAATTGTTTGATTTGTTTAAGTGACTTATAACTTGCAGAGAGAAACAAGGCATATCATACGTCTCGAATCTTCTCGATTTCAAAGGTACGATTCTAATGATGTCAAAGCTCAGATTTTAGTGTGTTGGAGAGTCTCTTAAACATGAGATAGCCAAATATTTTCTCAATAATAAGGTAACTAATACTCTTTGTATTCTCTGACACAATTTGGCATTCTTTTGTATATTTATCTCGCCATTTCCAACAATCAAACATAACCCATTCTGTGGTGGTCATAAATTCAACAATCAAGCTTCTTTTTTTTTATCTTAATGTGTTCTCTGCCGTTTTTGAGTTTTTATTCGTCGCGAGTTAGATTGTTTTCCAACAATAGCTTTAAGGTGAACTTATCAATACATACTTCACTAAAGACAAAACTGACTCTGCAAAACTGGTTCATGTTATATATTTCAGCTATGAACCTTGTTTCCTTCTCAAGATTAAAAGAAAAATATGAGCAAGCAGTCGAATCCCGTCTTTAGATCAGACTTGGTAAGATTTCCAGTAAGTTTATTCACTAACATTAATTTTGTAGTTTTGTTTTATAGTCTTGTGTATAGTATACTGCTAAAAGAATGGTTTTGTTATATGGTCAATTGCCATATAAATTTTCTTAAATCATGTAGTTTCCGTTAGCAAAGGAGAGCAACTCATCAATCAGAAGATTCTAATACGAAGGTCATCCCCGGCCCAACAAACCTTTGGCAAAAAAATTACTTTTTAGATTTTTTTGGATTTTCATCAAATATATGCTATAATTTTTAATGTTTTGGGCTCTAGATGTAGATTTTTTTGGGCCTTATTATAAATATTTTCGAAAAATTAGGCCTAAGATTTTTTTTTAAAATGTAAATAAACCTTAGGTCCATGTACCTCTGTCTTATCCACTTGGGCCAGACCTGACGGAAATGAGAGTTGAAGATGCAATTTTAAGCAAAAGAATATGTGATTTCTTCTTTCGTGAACTTGATTGTATAATAGACATCTGAAAAGAGTTTGGATATCCTAGGACGAAAGGTCATTTTGCGTTGGGCACGATTTTGAATGTACCACCATGTAAGTAGTATATGTTTTGGGATTCTATGGGTACTCGATGCTCAATCGCTGGAAAATATATTTATAATTTTATAGAAAATATTAAGATAATAAATGAATGGCATATATTTTACTCACTATGATTTAATTCGTGGTATATCGCAGAATAACTTTTATTTTACACAATCTTAATTAAATTAATTTAATTTGACATGTCTAATATTTTAATATTGGTGTATAGTATACTGTTAATATTATAATATTGATGTATAGTATACTGTTATAAGAATGGTTTTATTTACTCCTTTGATTCTTCTGCTGGTTGATTTGGCAAGCCAAGAAAATTTGGAAGAAAAGCAACGACATGCTTCACCCAAACTTTTTTTGTACGACACTTTTAATGTATGGGAAAACTTTTAAACGAAACTGGTTGTAGCCAATCAAACCAGCATCTGCATTTCACTAATCTAGCTGAACGTGAGAATATATTGAATCAATCCAGCATACCATCAGAGTATGACAAATTTTTTCTCGTTCTATTCTAATTAATTCAAAGTGGTATACTAAACAAATGAACCAAACCACAAGCTCATCTGTTGACTATTGGAATAAAAAAAACTTAGTATGACAAGCAGATCCTAGTAACAAACTTAAGTCGACATAGACCCACATACCATGAGAGTTAAACAAACAAAATAACAAATGATGAGTAAGTGTAGTTTTAACGTTTTACAAAAGGCAAGATCCAGGCCCATACTAAACGCATAGCCTTCAAAGCCCACACGACTACTCAACCTGAACCAAATTTATAGACAGAAAATAATTGTTCATGATTCTTTCTTCTGTTTTCTGCAAATAAATCCTCCAAATCACCATTTTTAACAATTTTATTATTCATCGTAAATCAATTCCACAAAATCAAATTTAATACGCAATATAACTTGTCTTTGTTACCGTCAAGTTTGTAAATTTTTGTAAAATAATATATCAAATCGATGTCTTCGCAACAAGAAATACAACTCTATATTTAGAATTTTAAAAATAAATATATGTGATCGTAAAAACATTGAAAAAATACGTATAAAAGTTATATTGCGTATTATTTTTTATTTCGTATGATTGATTTGCATTTTTTAGAGATGGAAGGTAAAATTTACATTTTTTTTAGATCGAAGGTAAAGTTGCAAAAATTGGCGATTTAGAAAGATTTTTTTTTGCAGAAAACTCTTCGTTCTTTTATCTTTCTACACCATTACCTACACGATAAATATGAAATCCACAATTATATAATTTCTAAATTACACTGAATAGAGCAAAAGAAACAAAAAAAAAACCCAATGCAATAAGTGCCAAAACATGTTTTCAAGATAAATTTTGAATAACTTTTCTGTCTAATATCATGGCATTTTCACTTATACAATATGTTTAACAATTCAATCCATTCAAACATCGGAATGTTACCACTCGAACATTTTCTGTTATGTTTGCTACTTCAAGTTTTAGATTTATCGGAATCATTACAACATCAATAATATTAATTAATTACATTCTTTATCACTTCAATAAAAAGTTCTGATTTTTATCATGTTGAATCCAAACTTGAGCTCTTTGAACACAAACAATCAAAGATATAGCATTTTATATTTTTTTGGTTGACGAAAAAACAACATTTTTGGATAATATAAATTTAGGGAAAATAATAGTTATTTAAAAGTATTGGGCTACTTTGTATTACCAATACTTTTGGGACCGCTTGGTTCATCGCGAAGACAAAGGGACATGTTCGAAAACAATGGTAATCGCACCCTGTCACTAGAATAATAGCCACTAATCCTAGTCTAACATTGGCCGGTCTGTTTTTTTTTTTTTTTTTTTTTTTTTTTTTTTTTTTTTTTATTTAAAAAAGTTTCAGGATTGTCATCATCTTAATTTGTGTAAGTCAAGTTATGAATTAATTATTGATGACATAGAGCGACCTATTGTTTCTTCTAAAGTGGTGATATATCTCAACTAATTATCTGAAATGTAAAACATCAATATAGATCCAAATATGATTTTTCAATTATCATGGCGGATCACAAGTCATATTTAAATTAAGATTCAATAGATATGAACTTCCAAATTATCAAATTAAGATATACATTTTTTCTATAAAAATGTTTCGAATATTTATAGAAAAAAAACACATGACAAAAAAATTAATTTCTGAATTACGAATGATATTAAATCGTGCTAAGCAAAACAATATAAATGTAGTTGGTGTACTGCATGTGCTTTAACGTGAGCAGTTTCATGAGAATTAGGGTTTCCACATGTTAATATATATTTATGAATACACCTAAAATATGACTTTAACACGAAAGAGAGAAGGTGTACATTCACGTAACACAGCCCTAGAATCTAGCTCACTTCCTAATTTGAAAATTGGGTAAGCTCACACGTCACTTAGATAGAAACACTTATCTCCGTTTTTTTTTTCGCTTAGAAATTTTTTGTTTTCAATTAATTAGTAATGTAAACTGTTTAAACTAATATGATGTGTGTCGTTTTTAATTTGCAAATGAAATTTTAGCAAAATTAGGTGATTAACAAAATTGATTTATTACCTCGAAAAAGGAGTAGTCAGAATTAAGTGTTCAATGCTTTAGGATTATTGTGCTTAATTAATTCAGGGCATTGTATCATTATTATATTTGATTATTGATTCATGTTTTTCTTTATTGCTTAAAGGTTTTCTAATCTTGCTTAACATCTTATTAGTAGTATTATTGTTTGGTTTCTTATTTGCCTTTTAAATTTCTTGTTTACTTTTAATTATGCTTTAGTAGTTTAAGAAAAACAAAACAAAAACAAAAGTTCTGCTCTAGAATAGTTCAAATCCCACAAATTTGCTGCGTTAATTCTTTCTCTCGTTTAAATAAAAATTTCACGTTTAACTAACTAATTTAGTCAAATAAAATCCAGCAAATAAAAACAAATTTGTTGCGTGAACTTTTTTTAGTTTAAATCTTTTCGTTTAGTTCAAATTAATCTTCATGTGCACTTCAGTTTAGTATAAAACTCGAGATTGTCAATTAAACAAAAAACCAAAAAAAAAAAAAAAACCTAAACAGATATAGTATGATTTTGAAACAAAATAACGTAATAAGAATATATCAAGTATAGTAATTATAGTATATATATTTATATGGAAATATATATATATATATATATATATATATATTAGTATTATTTTTTGTGTAAATGTGATTAATTTTTATTTTATTATTTTGTCTGACTTGATTTATGGGGGACAAGATTCCTTAAAAGGGACAAATCACATTGTAAGAAGATAAGTGAATGTATATATTTGTTAAAAAAAGATGCCATACATATATTAATCAAACAATCCAAAGTTGACCCCTAATAATAAGTGTAATAGGCCTATGAGGCTAGGATGTATAATGATCCTCACAGCTTATGTAGTCTAATCTGGCATTCACATATTTATTGCTATATAGGATTCAAACGGAAATAAATATATGTTTTCACTTTATAATTGGTGAAAAATGGTGATTTATTATAAATTTAACCAACACATCTGTTATGTTTTAGTTTGCACTCAAAATAAATCATTCACCAAAACAACCCTAATTTTATCGACGTGAATAACCCTAAAGTTATGTGATAATCGTTTTGTCTACTGATACCTTCATGTACGGCGATATAAATTTCTTTAGTAAATGAACATTAATTGAAAATTTTGTGTTATTGGTCTAAGTGAAAAAATACTTAATACTTTTCGAAGCAACAATTGTCCTTATATTTCACTGAATAGCCATTTATCTCTTCACTCTCAGTGTTATTAACACTTTCATACGATGCATAATTATTCTCCTTTAATTTACTTCTACTTTTACTTATATATATATATATATATATATATATATATATATATTAATTTTTGTAGGTGTTTCCTAGACTATTAATAATGATATAGTATAGTCAACTATAAATATATATTGTGGACCACCTACACTGTTTTCTTGCCACGGGACCACTTATTATTTTGTTGGCATTTACAACTTAATTATACAAAGTTACAAACACATTATCGAGTTTTGAATCTAAATTACGATAGGTCGACAACACTACTACAACTTTCTAAATTATAAGTTTCTTTTGATTACCTAACTAATTAGTCGATATTTATCAAATGTATGAATTTACATCAATTTTGTATGGACTCATTTTACAATATATAATTTTCTTTTTAAGTTGGATTTTCACTAAATGGATTCTGAAAACTATATAATATATTTTTACCCGAAGTATCGATTAGTTTTTAATGAATTGTCGTGTGTAAATGAACATGAAGGTATCATTTTAGTTCAAGAATTAATATACTTATATAAATGAAAATTATTTGAACTGAATAACAAACAATACAATAAAAAAATCAACAACCTTATAATAATAATCACACAAACTATATCCTTGATTCCTCGACCGGATTCACCGATCAAAATCATTAAACCAAAATACACATACAGATAACTTTTCTTTTGTTAAAAACACATACAGAAATTTATCAAAAGGGTAGTGACCTAGTGATAGTACAAAGAGTTGATTCTTTTTGTGCTCCGGATTCAAACTTCCTTTAGGATGGAAAAACAATTTTTAAATTAGAATGAACCAAAAGCTGGCTCCGAGTACTGATGGAGATTATGGGTCAAAGTCCGGAACTCCCGCGGTTTAACGAAAAAGAAAACACATACAAAAATCTTGCCAAATAAAAATTCATTTTCGTTTTAACGCAAAGAACAGCATGACCTTCTCACGGTAGCTAGATTCAATCTTCTCGGTGAGTCCAACAAGTTTTGCGGTGAGACGGTCGAAGACATCGTCGAGGAGATGGTCACCAAAATGGTTGATGAAGAGAGATCCCATTGTGGCCTTTATGCAAAGCATCCAATGCCTAACATCCTCCACGTTTATTGGCCGTTTGAGCCAGGCCGTGGGGTCCATTAGCTCCATTGATTCTACTGTGAAACATCCACATTTCTCTACCAAGACTGTTACCTCCTCAGGCGATGCCGAGTAGATAGGTATGTTGAAGGTATCGACTTGCTCTTCGGTGATCAAACCCTACATGCCAATATCTCACTAGACTCAACAAACCCATAATTGGACATAAACTAGATAGACATATGTTAGGTGCCATTGTTAATTTATATTCATGTGAGTATAACAATCAAATTTAAAAACTTCAACAATGAATAGGTTTTCATATCCAGATTTGAAGTTTTTTTTGGCAGAATAATCAACTTTCTGTTTTTCGTAACGAGAATAAATTCTGAACCAGAACCCACACTAATCTCTGAGATGTAGAAAAAGCTAAGTATTCTTGCCACCTAAATGGTGGGAATCGTCCCCTGACCACTGGAATGTTAACTCTTTTTTGGTATTGTGTACTAGTGATATATATATCACTACGTTTAGAATATCAAATGAATCTAATTTATAGAGAGTTTTTACATGTTTGAGATTTGAGAATATGAAGAATTACCTGGGATTGCATTTGAATGAGAACTTCAGCCATCGACGTATACATGATACCATCGGCAAGATTGGAGAAAGGCATTACTTTAGGAATCCCACACATTCCAACAACCAAAAGACCTCCACTCACTATTTCTTTAGCCCTAGCTTCAAGAAACTTCTCCATGTCCCGACCAAACTGATCTCTGTAAGCCTTCACAACTTCCTCCGCCGCATTTGAGTAGTGAACCTTGCCTTTATTCCACGCCTTGGAGGTTTTGTCCAACACCTCCTTTGGAACACTCGATAGCCAGTGTGTGGCCCCAACCGTCACCACAAAATGAACGGAGGATTGAGGAAGAACACGGCCATAGAACGAACCCGGGACCCCGACCGCAAAGTAACTCCGGTCTTGAGGGAGAGAGGTGAAGAGAATGTTGAAGTCATTTTGGGGGAGGTCGTTGAAGAAGACAAGAAACTCTGGTTTTGAGGAGTTTGATTTTCTTAAGCTGGTTTCAACGGATTTGATGATGTCGTCAACGAGAAAGAATGTGTTTGGTCCAGTTGCACAACCAAGATCAGCTATGCGGAATGTGTTGGAATCAGAGATTAGGAATTTTGAATCAAGTTTCTCTAATATCAATTTGTCTATTGTTTCTTTCAACAAACTTGTTGTTCTTCTCTGTCCACACCAAAAGTAGTCAAAGGTTATTATAAGTTTAGAATATTTCGTATTTAAGATGTGCTATTCCAATTGAAAATATTTAAAGACCGAACTAAATCACAAAATTTTTTTATGTCCGAACAGACTATATAGGCCACCGGAAAACAAAACACCGAAAACCTAAGAACATTTTTTCAGTTCTTATAAATCAATACTATTGTTTTTGTTTGTTAAAACCCGAATTTGATTCTAAACAACCAAAGTTAAATTGATATTTTTCTCAATAAAAGCGTAACCAAATCTTTCCAGACTTGTACATAAAAATAATTTCGCTTCGCTAAATGAGATGAGATGCAACCAATATTATTATTAACACACTGACAACGTAGAAGATAGATAAAATTAATTTTTGTTCCAAAAAAAAATTTATGTTATACTCAGCCGTAAATGAAAAATACCTTCTATTCCTACTAGATTTAGCTTAAGTTTATGATTTAGCTTTTCGTAAGACAATGAAGCCGCACAGTAATCTTCGGTGTTTTTTGTGTGGCTCGATGAATTCTGAACATTTTAATATCGTTGTTGAGGTTTCTTATATTTTTTTTTAAAAAGAACATAAACAGGGAACCAAGTCTTGATTAGAAAAGGTCATGTAAGAGATCATAAAAATGAAGTCAAATTATATTCTTCCTTTCAAGTCATGGGCTTCCAATTGATCCGAATAGCCAGCCAAGTAATATGTCTATTTTATATTCTTAAACTAGCTAGTATATTTCCATGTCTATATGAATAGTAAAGTAGATAACAAAATAGTTAAATGGTTAAATAGCAACGGTACTTAAACTGATTAAAGTTTTAATTAACATAATAATCACAAAAGTTTAGCTGGTTTGAGTGGATTAATGATTATTCTGTGAAGCTTTTAATGAGGTAAAGTATTTCTGCTATTTAACCATTCAACTATTTTGTTATCCATTTTAATGATCAAAAGTAACAAATCAAAGTGCATCATTATACTAGAAGTTGTTTAAAAAGGAAATATGAAATACAAAAATACAAAAAATAAAGATAAGAAGAAAGATAAGCAAACTGAAAATAGACCTGCAAATGAGAATTCTTAGAGTAGCTGTTCGGGCCATCTCCGCCACTCATAGGAAGTGAATTAAGAACAATCTCCACTTTCCCCATTATAATTTTGTGATTTTCTTCTATACTTTGGCATGTCGCCTATCATTTATATAGGCCATGCCCTTAACACGTAGTGCTTAATATTATATTCACTTTAAAAATAATTGAAACCCTCTTGAGTTGAACCACACATCCACACATATATACGATTATATGCGTATACAAGCAAGCAAATTAATGCAAGAATTTGCTATCACATCCGTTTGTGCTTGTTTTAGAACAAAGCGAAATATAGAAATATATTTTAGAAAAGATTAAGTTAGGAGTAACATAATTTTATTGTAAATCAATTAAATTTCTTCATTAAATCAGTTAAAGTGGCCAATTTTCAGAAAAATAAGAATCTTATTATTATAAGGTAAGACTAGCTAGGCAGAATCTTCATCGGAGTGGGAGTCATAGTTTTTCTGGTGAAAATTATAAATATAGAAGGTTTTAATTTAAACCAATGAAATTAATTTACAAACCATTTTCATATTCAGTGAACTACTACATGTATTTTTAAATAGAGAAGTTTATACTGAATTATCAGTGATTATTATTACAGCTGTGGTCCTAATACATTACGTACAAGACTACAATAAATCTATTCTTCTCTTTTAAAAAGTTAAATTATTTCTTTGAAGTTGAACTAATTCTAGGTCTTGTGTGAGAAAACTACGTAATCGTAGGGGCATCAAAATAATAAATAAATCATAGGTTAAACTACGATATATGCCCATTCGTTTCCAAAGTAGATGCTCTGTACTAATATCCAAGAATAAATCAAAAGATGCCAAGATATATGATAATAAACTTAATCAGTTTGTTTATATCTATATCAATGTGTATTTCTTGATACTTCCATAGTAAATAATGAATTTAACTAGTCTATCAGATAAATAATAAAACCAGTGTTTTAAAATACGGCATATACTACCATATATACGTATATATATATATATGTTATATACAGTATATATATGTTATATATAATATACGGTGATAAGTTATGTTATATTATGGATATACATGTTTTAATACAGTACAAATTATATGGTACGTATATACATTAGTGAATTCTTCATATAACGCATTTTTTTAAAAGGTTGGAAAACAAAACTATGTCATTTTATTAATGTTTAAATTTTTTTTTCTAACAAAACTACTATTAGTTTTGCTCTTAAAAGTAACCATAAAGAATAACTATGAAATAAATTTATCATCATTCTTTTTCTATTATTTGTATGTTTATTAGTTATTTAAAAATTTTGTAAAAGTGAAATGTTTTTTTTGGTAATCATATATAGTATTTATCATGGTTATTATACTTATGTTTTTTTGTTATTGTAATTTTTAATTATATATGAATATCTTAACAAATTTTATGTCTATATTTTTTTAATAAAAAATATCCGCCGTAGAGTCTTTCCATAAACGGTTGTATGTACGTTTATACGCTATACGGTGCTCTTCGGTACGTCTAGCATATATAGCGTATTTTAAAACATTGAATAAAACATATAGCAAAAAATTGAATAATGAAATAGCAGACAAGTTTAATCAATTAGAGTTTTCATAAAATAATTATTAAACGGTAAAAAATTAGTTTAATAGATTAATGAATTTTTATTTTTCTTGTTAAACTTTTATTACATTTCTATGAATGGGATGATTGTATTCCCTGATTTTTAAAGGATTTGGTTGTGAATGAAATGTTTTTAAAAATAATTATTGATACTATATCACCATAATACATTTGTTTTTTCGGTTGATCCTCACGAAAAAAATTCACTGTTAATGTTTGCCTTGAAACAATTAAGTGACCTGTGACATAGTGAAAATTAAATCTTAGTAATGTTATGTTGAACGTAAAAAACTGATCGTCTTTTTATGGTGATCTACAACCCATAAATTTTCTGAATTGCATATAATAGCTATACGAGTCTCCCGGTTATGGTCGGAGCGTTTACAATGTTACTTATCTTTACGTAATAAGTACACCACGAATGTAAATATATCAAAAGGACATATTATATACATATTCTCTGTTCATCTACCTAAACTTTAGCTAAAACACACCCAACTTTCTCTACAAATCTTTTGCTAAACTATATAGTTGTCTCGTAATCTTTTTTTTTTTCACGGCAAATCAATTATATTATGTCATAAAAAATTACATAATACATAAAACCATTCAAATACAACCACTAAAAAAAAATTGAACACAATTTCGATGAAAAAGTGGAAGTAACCCTGTTTTCCAAACGAAAGTCGTACATGCAACAGTTGAAATCCGTTGAATCCCCTCTTCATACACTCGTAAAAGATTAACATCTTATAGATGAAACTCCTAAATACTTTCCACATGATTCTAATTAAATGAAATATCTGATAAGTTGTTTGAGATGATTCTCAAAAATTACTTTTGAAATGCTATACATATCTTTGCCGGTTAATGACGATGGTTTCCCTTTCCAAAGAAACTGAATTTTCCGACCGAGAGAAAGAGAGAACATCATCATCATCATCCGACCGTGTCATCGGAAAGAGGAAGTTATCGCCTTTAAAGCTGTCTCATACTCTATAAATTTGCTTTTGGACTTTTCTTTTCAGAAATCTAAAAATTTGGAAATATTTTTTTTATAGTTACAGGTTTAAGCTTGGGCTTTGGGCCTGGGCTTTGGGATCTTTCTGGGAAAAAGCTCTCATCCTTCTCTATAAACTTAATAATGGTGAATTATTCTCAGAGTGCTTCTTAAATCCTCTGCAATTTCGCGGTCTCCCTGCTCCTCGACAAAGCTTACTCGCCTCTCCTCTCTTCAGATTCCCCGTTGAGAAAAAATAGGTACACTGTGTTTCAATTTGCTCGAAAATTTTAGAAATGATATGAAATAACATTCTCGTTAAGTCTAGGTTTCGTGAAGACAATAACATGTTTCTGAGAATCTACCGATTTGTGAATTTGTAAAATTACAATCTTATGACAATGTTCTGTCTCTGTCAACAGCTATATTTTCGTGTCGATGATGGAGCCTCCGAAATCAGACAATGTATGTGATCGCTTTGTGACTGGGAATTCAGAAATTGATAACTGGATTTGGATTATTGAGTACTTTGCCAAATTCAAAACTGAGCTATGGATGTTACATGGTAATTGAAAATCTTTCATCAGTTTCAGTTTCTTTGATTTTAGAATCTCAATTTCTGAGATTTGTTTTTTTTTTTTTTTAAACTGTTTCTTGCAGATGTCTTTGAAATGGGTCCTAAGCTTCCAGATTATTTGGGTGAACATACCAATGAGATGGTAGCTTTCAGATGCTTAGCTTCTTTGTGTGATTCTGTTGTTGTTTCTGATGCTAACTCAAAGATCGAGTTTGATTCGTCTGAGAGCTGTGAATATGTACTTCAATGTATCTTGGATGAGGTACTACAAATGATTCATCTATATTTTCCTTTTCATGTGGTTTCTTGATATGGTCTACTTAGATTGCTTAATTCTTCGTTTTCTAGATACCTTTGTCGGAACTGAAACCAGGTGCACCGGGACTATCGAAGTGGAATCTTCTACCTTTTATCAAAAGCAAACTTCTTTGTCTGCCGAAATGCGCTTTGGAACTGGTATTAAGCTTTCTTAAAAGTTCCCTTTCTGATGAGCTATTATAGGGCTTTTAAGGTTTATGTTTGTTGTACATTTGTTTTGTTTTCATCAGATGATTGAATCATCATCCTGTGAGAAGGATACTGAAGTATCGCTTTGTAATGAGGAAGAGACTCTGAGAAGTGGTGGCGAAGAGACTGAACGAGTTACTCCTCCAATGGCTGAACCAGATCTTATGGGGAGAACAGAAGGCGGACAATCATTTTGTCGCGACCTTGGAGATGGGGCTGATGAGATTAGTAGATCCTATGTGTTGCTCGAAAGAAGAAACGAGGGAATTCAAAACGAAAGTGATGGTCATTTATCAAGTCCCGCAGAGAAAATATACAGATGCATACAATGCAAAGAAAGTGGGAAGCTGTTGTTTTGCTCTAAAGATGGCTGCAAAGTTATGGTTCATCAGAAATGTTTGGATTCGCCACCTGCTTACGATGATGCTGGAAACTTTTACTGTTCTCTCTGTGCTGTTACCTGTGCTTCAGCTGAGTATCTCCAATCGCAAGATGAAGTTGCTAAAGCAAGGAAGAAACTAGTTTCGTTTCTTAGATTGATGTCAGAGGTTAACAAGAAGAAATCTATTGAGAGAACCTGAACACTTTGTAGGATAAAGCCTTGCTCATATGTGCTAAGATTGTCTACAAGGTAAATACATTTGCACTCAGTATCTCTCTTCATTTTTCGTGATGTCTGCAACACCGAAAGATTGTCAACAAAGGAAAATACATTTGATGTATGTAACTCAAATGTTCCCAAAGACCATCACTTGCAGAGCCAATGAAGAGACCATTGATGTCTACAACACCGACCATACTCTCTCATCCTCTGCACCCTAGTGATTCGTTCCTCATTTTTGCATCTGATGGTCTTTGGGAACATTTAAGTGACAGAAAAGCAGTTGAGATTGTTTATAACCATCGCCGTGCTGTAAGTGTCTAGTTTAACTTCTCTCTTAGACAAATGGGTTACTTGCTGTGAGTCTGTGATTAGTAGTTCGCCTATAGTGTTATATTGCTCCTCACATTAAGGATCCGAATTTAAGGTCTCTTCCGTAAATCTTTTGGTCTGGATTAGCTTTAGATTGCAGTTTAAGTGATAAGAATCTCAATTGTTACAAGATCTTTAGATGTATAATTAATATGTTTTACTGTGTATTTCTCGCTCTTCAGGGAAACGCAAAGAGACTGATAAAAGCCGCTCTTCATGAGGCAGCGAGGAAACGTGAGATGAGATATTCAGATCTAAGGAAGATTGACAAGCAAGTGAGATACCATTTTCAGGATGACATCACGGTTATAGTTGTGTTCTTGAACCATGGCTTTTCCCTAGAACGTAATAAAAACTGGGCAACATCGGGAGAAAACAAAAATGGAAAACGACATCGTACATAATGAGTTCTCTTGTATTAAGCGGCTAAATTCGTACATAATGAGTTCTCTAAGATTGTCAACAAAGGAAAAATACATTTATCTCTCTTTCTTACAATTTTTCGTGGTAAATATACAAACATAAGATCTCTAGTCTCTGATACTTCTCCGTGATTTTTTAAACAGGAGTGATCTGGTTTGAAACAGAAGCTAACCCATGCATTAACCTGACAATCTCAGTAGTGTCATCCACGTAATACTTGGCCTTGCTAGGCTTTTGACCGACAGTACAAGCGAAAACCTCAGCTCTCGGGGCAATCGAAGGACCTTCAGTGGAACTGCATATCACCTCAAACATGTCTTCATCAGACCGGTCATCTCCAATACATAGAACAAACTCAGGAAGTGTTCCTTTTTCTTGCATCATTGAAAGCATCCTTCTCGCTATAAGTCCCTTGCTCACGCCCTGCGTCACAACAACAAGAACTAAGAAGACTCTACAAATGGAAACATATGCCAAGGTTTTTTTGGAACTGAACGGTGACACAAACCTGCGGCTTGACCTCAACGTAGTTCTGTCCTCGCTTGACTGTTACAGGTTCATTGGCAAGAACACTTTCAAGATGATCTAGAAGTTCCTTAGCTTGACATGAGCCGAAATCAGGGTCAGCATCCTCATAGCTCCAAACAAGAGCAGTCTCCTTGTCTTCGATTGTTGATCCATCAGTTGTCTCGGTGTAAAGTTCCATCACAGGCTCTGCAATTTGCTTCCAAGAAGAATCTGCTGCTGCCACACAGTTTTCCCATTCTACTGCCTTCTTCAGCCTGCACAGTCGTCGAATAGATCCTGAGTTATAAGATTAAGGGTAATGCATGGAAATAAGAAGTTTTGGTTGCTTACCTCAGAAAATAACCATGTTCAGCAGCAATTCCAAGCTTCTCACACGGACTAAACCAGTCCGATAGTGTTTCTCGGCTTTTAGCGCTAACAATGAACACCAGATTGCCCTTATCCCTACACAAGGTGTTCAATATGTCGACTGACTTCGATGAAGGTCTTTTATCGATAGAGCCCTGTGGCATTAAAGTATCATCATAGTCCAATAGAATAGCCCGTGTCTTTGTCCTCTTATAAGCTGATACTATGTGTTCCATTGATAGCTTCCTGAAGCTCTGGTCTAGTGAAACAACTCGGAAACTGAGACCAAACCCAATTCCCCAACACCTCCTTCGTCCATGCTCACCACAACTCCTCTCAAGATCTTGGAGGAAGCTACGAGCCCAATAGCCAACATCATGTGTGCTCACATACTTGTAATGCTTCTCATGTCTTAGCTGCTTCTCCGGTTCAGCCATTTCAAGGGCACTATCCATTGCATCAGCCACTGCATCAACATTCCAGGGATTAACACGAATGGCTCCGCTCAACGATGGCGAGCAACCAATGAACTCAGAAACCACCAGCATGCTTTTCTTGTGATTATGATTATTCCGTTCCAGCTTTAGAATTTTATCTAGCTTCTCATTTCCTTGACGGGAAACTATGTATTCATAAGGTATAAGATTCATCCCATCCCTAACAGCTGTCACCAAACAACACTCAGCAACTACGTAATAAGCAACCCTTTCATAAAACTTCAACGGTGCATCGATCAACACTATAGGATCGTACCCGGGTCTCCCAAACGTCTCATTAATCCGCTTAACAGTTGAATACGTCTCAGCTTGCATCTCTATGACATCTTTCCCTTTCCCTCTCGCCGGATTAGCTATCTGCACCAACACAACCTTCCCTTGCCATTCAGGGTGTTGCATAAGCAGCTGCTCCATTGCCAAGAGCTTTAAAGTTATCCCTTTGAAAATGTCCATGTCATCCACACCTAGCAGCATTGTCCTGCCCTTTCGACCATACCGTTCAATGAGCTCCCCGACTTTCCTTTCAGTCTCGGGTAGGCTCAGAACCGACTGAAGCTGACCCATATGAATTCCCACAGGCAGAATTTTGATACTCACGGTTCTACCGTAATACTCAAGTCCAATGTATCCTCTCTTTGATTCATAGGTAAGACCGAGCATTCGACTACAACAAGACAAGAAATGCCGCGCGTAGTCAAAAGTATGGAAGCCTATCAAATCCGAGTTTAGCAAAGCCCGGAGAAGCTCCTCACGAATAGGTAAAGTTTTGTAAATCTCAGACGATGGAAACGGACTATGGAGGAAGAAACCAAGCTTGACCCTATTAAACCTCTTCCTCAAGAATGTAGGCAAGACCATCAAATGATAATCATGTATCCACACAAAATCATCCTCAGGATTAATCACCTCCATAATCCTATCAGCAAAAATCTTGTTCACAGAAACATAAGCTTGCCACAAAGATCTATCAAACCTACCTCCAAGATCAGGAGAAAGTGGCAACATGTAATGAAACAAAGGCCATAACTGTTGCTTACAGAATCCATGGTAGTATCTAGTATACAAATCAAGAGGCAAAAACGTCGGTACACACTTAAAACTCTCTAGAAGAACCTGATACACTTCTTCTTGCTCATTAGGATGAATCTCTTCTTTTAAACAACCCACATAGATAACTTCAATAGCATCATCTCCTAACCCATCTTTCAATTGGAGAAGAAGTGAATTATCATCCCAAGAAAAGTTCCAACCTTTGCTACAACAAGTACTAGTACTACCACTACCACTACCATCCACCCTTCTCTGAGCTCGTATAGGTAATTCATTGGCTACAATGATGATACGGTCTTTTGGAGACAGATCAGTTTCTTTAGAGTCATTATCGATGTTTGACATGATTCCAGCTACCGCCATGATTCGTGGGATCTGTCGGTTCATCCGTCCAAACGTTGGTGAGTCTCCTGAAGCTAACTCCAACAGATTCGAATACGATCTTGAAACCATTTCTTGGGATGAAACTGAGGGAAAAAGAGAGATTTTTTCAAGAAACTGTTGATACCCTTTTGGATTTTGGTTTCAGACAAATGAAGCTAGAGGTCTCTTGTAAAGGAAAGAGTTAAAGAAAAAAGTAAGGCTTTTGATTGAAACATGATGAAACAGACCAAGCCTTCACCGATTATTACAGGAGAAAGAGAGAGAGAGAAAAAAAAAAAAGGGAATAGATTCAAGAATATTACAGCTTCAAAAGCAAGAAAATGTTTTAAAACGTGAGGTTTAAATTTGAGTAGACAAAAAGAGATTTTTTGACTGTTGTTGATGAGAAAATGCTTTTATGCGACTTTTGGGTGATTGGAAATTAAAAACAAAGTAGAAAAGGTGATTCTTTCTTATTACCGGCTCTTTTTCTTCAGACAGATATGTTTTCGTTTTTAAGGTTTTTGCGTGTGAGATTGGAATTATAATGAAAATAGTTTAGCTTTTTGTTTTTTTTTCTCAGACAGAGCTTAAGTCTTAACTTTACTCTTTAGTGTTAATAACGATATACATAATAAATTTATAAAATGACTTAGAATTTAGATACTCCAATTATATTTACTTCTTCACATTTTTTACAATGTGTTGGTTCAATTATTTCCTTCTTTTTTTTCTTTTTTTCTTTTGGAGTTTAAATATTGAAAACTTAGTTCGGCGAGGTTTGGTGTGATTGGACTTTTGAGCGTTATGAACAGATTTTATCATCTTTCAAAAAAATTGTTTGTGAGATCATCGTTCCAAAATACTCGAAGCATGGGGACCATTTGAGAAAAATACACACCCAAAAATGAAAAAAAAATTTCTCCAACGAGAGCATGAAAATTATGTATTTGAAAAATGTTTGTGAAATAATTTGAATCGTCCGATGAGATATATGGAGTACAAATTACCAAAGGGTGGAAAAAGAGGAGCACGTAAGGTTTGCTCACACCAAAGACATTTGGTTTGATCTTATCCGTTAGTGTCTTAGACCAAAGTGGGACCTCTAAACCGCTGTCACGTGGACATGGGGTTTTGGTCTCAGCAAAACACCACGTGGTGTACGTTGCTCACCATGTTACGTGGCGAGATCTCAGTGCTTTTGTCAACTAAAGATAGAGTGTCATTTTTTAATACAAAATTTAAAGATATTTTATTTTTCATTTTTCTCATTATAATATATTCTTTCTGTTCCTTATTAAACTAAATTTTGGAAATAATATTATTTCAAAAAAACAAAAATTTAAATTTTTTATTAGTTATTGATGCTGAATTGTAGACTTAACTAAAAAGTTGAATACTATTGGTTTAAATTTGTAGAAAATTTTTAATTACAAAAAATGATGCATCTATAATCAATTTTTAGTTTTTTTTTTAATATTTGTGAAAAAACTTAAAATTGAATTAATTAAAAAAAGAGAGAATATGATTTAAAAATATATATAAATTAAACTATTATATATATTAGAAAATAATTCACGCATTGTGTAGGTTTAGTACTATAAAAAAAATTCATTCTCATAAAAAAAATTAGGGCGAAATCTATAACAATTTTTGAAGTGACATATCTTCCGACTCTCTATAAACTACTACAACATTATAACCTCCTTTATCCCTTATGCTCTACAACGCATCTAAGTAATATGATTGTTTGAGATCAAAACGATGTTTGTTGGTGCAATGTTGTTGCCAACCATTCAAAAAAAGCTGCAATGATTTTTTTATCCGATAAATTGCGATCTTTGTTTTTGGGGTCTTTAAACGCTCTGCGTTTAGCGTGTTTCAACTTAACTAAAAAAACTACATAATTTGCTTCGCACTTTTTAGGAATTTGCTAATGTCACCATATCCCGTAAAAAAATATAGTTCTCCATTTAAACCATAATTCAATGAAAATATATATTGTGATGATTTTGTACAGAAAATCGTCATGTCTATTTTTTGCAGAAAAAAACTATTATATACATATCTAAAAAGTAATCATGATTATGATATTGATTTATAATTGAAAGAAACTTCAATACCACTTTTATGTATAAGATGTGATTTTACCGCTGTATATTACTATGTTTATGATTTATTATTTTGAATGTTCTGAAAAACAATCTCTTACCATGTCTACATTCAATCCTTCGACTATCGATTCCCCGTTTTCTATTTCTACTTTACCAAAAACTAAAAATCGTTCATCTTCTTCATCCAGCATAAATTCCCTGTATGAAATCAAGTATGTTCCGGGAGATCAATTACCTGAAACTACTCTTCCACTTGTAAATCCATACGAATACTTTTCTAAAAAACCCAATGCCTTCTCAGTTAAAGGTGTTCGCGAACTCATTCGCCCATCTTCTAGCAAGAGAGTCATGGAGTATGTTCAATCCAGCAAATTCTCATCATGCCAAGTTCCAGCCATAGAGGAATAACAGGTCATTTCGCTCAACATACCCAAACATTTACCAAGACTATGGCAACATCATGGCTTTACTCATCTACACTTTGGGGTTGTATGAATTGGTTTAACTTTACACGCTCGAAAAGGTTTACCAGTTGTAGCACGTATAGCTTTAGTCGATTCAAGACTAAAGTCATACCAACAAGCTTACATCGGGACGGTTCAGACAACATTAAACGCATGAACAGTATTTATAACACTGTTTCCAAACTTTAATGTTTCCCTACAAGAACCCAATCTACTAAAGACACTCAAGGTTCAATTACAACTCGTTGGAGCACCTATGCAAGAAAAAAGTGTAGTCGCAACCCTACATCATCAGATCGTCTATCGAATCCAAGATCACGCTCTTGATCTTGTATTACCCTCATCTGAAGAAGCGTTATATCTAGAAGTGACATCAGCCTCGCAAGCACCCAACGCTGTTCAAATTCCTCGATAAGTTTCTCGTGAAGAACTATTGTGTCGATTATCGGAATCATGGGTTACGAGCTATGAGAAATTACATCAAGCAGCTCAGACATCAATCCAAACATCTGACGTCAGCTTTCATTCTCGAAGTGATGGTACGACATAGATCAAGTTCGAAAAACCAAGATCATCATCGTTTCGAAAGCAGCTGTTCACCTAATTTGCTATATAAATTGATGATCAAGTTCCATTCAAAGAACAAAATCCCAAGCCAATCTCTTTTGGTCAAGATGAAACAGTTCTATATCCTTTCAAGGATGAGAACGGACATCAATACTTTGATGTCTGTTCATGCTCTGCTTGTATGGAAGCAATTTATGAATCTGATGAAGAGATGCGATAATAACGGAGGAAAAAGAAAGATCCTCTTTATAAGAGGTATTTTGAAGGCGATCCTACTGTTGGTCCGTTAGGTGATGACAAATATGATTATATTGTCCAATACTCGGAAAGAAGGAAGGAACCTAAGCAAGAAATCATGATGATGCAAACAGAAGAATTCCTTCCACCAGAAGACTTCATCAGGAACAATATCGCTCATAGTTCGAAGATCTTTACACAAGCCATCAACTCATCTAGCCCTGATCAGCTAAGTCAAGGCGAAAAAGTCCTTAATTGGCAAATGGAGAATGCGCTCGCTCAAAATTTGTTATTATCCACAATAAATCATAAAGTCGATCAAATTGCTGATGGATACAATAAAAGATTAAGCAGCCTTCAAGCCTCCATCACAGAGATCCATGACCGACTCAATTGTCTTCACCATGAAATGATGACTATGGCGCAACACATGATGGTTAATACGTCTCAGTTTCGAAGCAAAGAAGTCGAGATGGCTAGCCTTAAAAACCAGCTCAAAGATCTTCAAAGAAATCTTGAAAATATGATTCAAAACCGAAACATGGCGGATACATCCTTTTCTACCTTTGGTAGCATGCCATCAGGAATACCTATGTATCAAGGGTCTTACTCTCCGGGTTTTCTTTCTAGTTATCAAGAGAAGAAACCAAAACCCTTTTTCCCAGGATTCTGATCCTCAGATGAAGCATTTACGTCTCTTTATGGTACATCTTCGGTTAGTAACTTCAAATCTAAGATGACACGAGCAAAACCACGACGACAAAAGGAATCGGAATTTTTGGTCCATCCGACTAAAAAACCGATTATTACTTCTTCCTCTAGTCATGAATCTACTGACGATATGAAGAAGAAAGGGAAATATATCGGGATGATTGAATTTTCAATGTCCAGCCTGCTATATCACATGGGGAAAACCTCTATTCAATCACCACAAGAGCCACCTGTTCAACCTCCTCATGACAAATCTTCTCAGACGGTTGCAATGATACATCATTTCTCTTGACAACGCTAGTTCTGATGAAGGATCTCTACCTAAGCAGTTCGCTATTGGTGGTGGATCAACAACACCAAAAGATGAACAAAACATAAACGAATTCTTTTCAAGTGATGATGAGATGAATTATACGCCCTCCAAACAGCAGGAGATGCCATCCAAGCAGTTCGCTGCAAAAGTCCTGACGTTCACATTCGATGATATTCTTTTTGAAAAATGGAAAGATCATCTTGATGAATTTCATGCGTGGATGAATTCTGAAGCTTTGACCTCACCATTAGAACTCGTTATACAACAGTTTACAGCACGATTATCTGGAGCATCCAAAGAATGGTGGAATTCCCTTAGCGACTATAGACAACAACAAGTTTTTTAAACAACAATTCCGTTGCTTTTGGGCGAAATTCATAGAGAATTTATTGGTACGCCAATCCATCTAAAGGATCAGCTTCAAGAAGAATTCTTCACAGCAAAATATTATTTGCTCAAGAAACAAGATTTGGCGAAGCACTTTGAACGACAAACAAGGAGATATTACGCGCTTAACGGTCTTAACAACCCTAGCCTGAAGCAAGTTTTTTTCTCCTCCATTGATGACTATCTGAATCAACAAACGAAGTTATATATCAAAGATCAATGTCAAACAATCAAGGAAATCTCCATCGTCCAAATTCAACAATACGTCTTCAAGACACTTGATAAGCTTGTAAGCAAAAAGAGTTCTGGATGGAATTCATGGATAAATCCAAGCAACTATCTAGGATATGTGCAAGACCGGATCTAGCTATTAAATGTTTAAAAGCCAAGAAGTCATGTTCGTGTGAAGCACGAAGAAAACCACGGAGGTTCAAAAAGACATTTCTGAGGCACTTTAACAAGTTCAGACGCAAACGCTTTTTTTGGAAGAAACGAAGTTTCAAAAAAACTATAAGGTGTTTTCTCCGTAGAAAGGAAGGACACTTTGCAAAGAATTGTCCCAATAAGTCAAAGAAGAATAAGCAATATCTTATCAGTTCGATATCCAAGATTGCCCCAGACATCGATCTCGATAATCATGATCTTGAGTCCGTTCTATCATACGATAGTGACGACAATGATGACTCCTCTGAATCATCGTATGAAGAGAATGATGAATACTGCTTCAAAATCACTCAAGTACCACGACAAGATGAGATACAGACTCCACACTTGCCGGTGACAATTTTTGATCCGAAACGCGAAGAGGATCCAGTCCATGTCATTGCGTTTATAGATACAGGCGCTCATACGATGATAATGAATCCTAAAGTTCTGTCGACATCCATGTGGTTATCTCACCAGCAGGAGTTCACGGTCGCAAACTCCGGATCACTGATGATCAAGCTCAAATCAAAACCAATTATCATAGAACTCTTCCCAGGATTTCAGATTACAACCGAAGTACTTGGCTCCTCTATGCGTGTAAAAGATTTGATATTGGGATGGGATGCATATTATGCATTAAAAAAGAATTTCGATATATCAATCGAGCCTCGAGGAATAAGATGGAAAGATCTCTACAAAACGTTCACGATGATTCCTCGCCTAGTCATGATTGATAAATCTACGTCTCCTGAATTCGGAAGAATCAAAGGGGATATTACGATAATTTTGTGTGCTGAGTCTCATACCGATTTTCTTCAAAAGTGCGACAAACCTTTATGGTTAAATACAAAGTTCTTTGTGTCGTTACCCCTTAATGTGCATACTACTCCAACAAAAGCAAGTCATGCGGGGATGCCACCTGCACTATTGCAACAAACAAATGAAGAATGTGATCAGCTAGTCAATCAAGGAATTGTTTCGTCAACAAATTCTCCATGGGCATTTAAAGCGTTCGCAAGAGGAAAACTCAGACTGGTTATTGATTACAAGTCTTGTAATCAATACTTACAAGATGTCAAATTCCCTCTGCCAAACAAAAGAGCACTCATTCAACATCTCCAAGGAGCAACAATCTTTTCTAAATTCGATCTCAAATCGGGTTTCTGGCAACTAGGAGTTAGTCCAGAAGAAATGTACAAGACGGCATTTTGTTTACCAAATCGTCATCTCCAATGAAATGTCCTACCTTTCGGTCTCAAGACTGCACCATCGCTATTCCAGCAAGCGATGTTACGGATATTCAAGCCGCTTCTCCATACGGCTTTAATATACATTGACGATATCCTCCTATATTCGTCCAGTGTTAAGGAACATATCCAATCTCTCAAGCAGTTTTAAAGCATCGTGTAGCAATATGGAATTATGCTCTCGGCCCGTAAAATGATCATAGCCCAGCCCAACATTGAGTTCCTTGGAATGCAAATCACGAATGGAAAATTTGCACCACAAGCCCATTTGGCTACGACACTTCTCGATTTTCCAGACGAAAATCTCACGAAACGACAAGTTCAACAGTTTCTTGGAGTAATCAATTATGTAAGTGACTTTATCCCGCAACTTTCGTAACTGACAAGACCACTCCAGAAGATGCTGACAAATAATCCACCGCAATGGACAACACGACAAATAGAAGCGGTCAAAAGGCTAAAGCTACCGATACAGAAGCTACCACCTTTAAAGATTCCTTCTTCGGGGACACGTGTTCTACAAACTGATGCAAGTGATAAGTACTAGGGTGCCATACTGTTCAAAGAGATAAATGGAAAACGTTAAATCTGTGGATATAAAAGCAGACGCTTTAAAGATGCGGAAATGCATTATCACTCCACGTTCAAAGAGATTTTAGCGGTCAAGAAAGCTATCGAGAAATTCGAGTTCCATCTGATAGGACATAAATTTCGCATCGAGATTCTTTTCCAAAGATGTTACAATTCAAGCAAAAGATGGTCCCGCATCAGCAGCTATTACGATGGAGCGAATGGTTTTCAAAGTATGACTTCGAGTCTTTCTATTTAAAGGGTACGAAGAATACTCTCGCATATATGCTCAGCCAAAATCCATTAAAGGAAATTCACATGATGGCAAGTTCCTCTGCAGCCGGGAAAAGCTACTACGATTTTGAAGCCAACATGCCTAACGACGTTCATCAGCTAGTCAATGAGAAAACTTTGCATGAACATCTTCGGCAAAGAATTTTCAAGTACCAGTCAATAATCCTATCGAAGCATGGCATCAACTGCCATTATTACGCACCAATGGAGATTCATCCAGATCATCCATATGCTCACCTCTACAGAATCGAGAATACAAATATGCCAGAAGAAATTCTCTGTTTCCTTTGGTATCTCTGTTCAGTTTACACTGTTGGTGTTACTTTTGATATACAGTGGCTATATCAATAGATCAATGCTCAGCAAGGTCAAAAAGATTGTCTATCGATATTTTTAACATGGTTCGCACCATTGAGCATCTGGAGCGGAAAATTACGGAGATCAGCAAAAGCAATCTGTTTACCATTCAAGAAGCTGAAAGGTCAAGGAAATTTCAATCTTTTCTTTAATCTACATACGATTTTCTTCTTCCACCGACCTGTCCAAGTCAACATCAAGTCCAACAAGATTCATGCACTGCTTACTCTTATTCATCACAACGACTATCAGAGAGGCGTTCATCCAGATTTCAATATTCATGATGTCAAGGCATATGAAGATTTTCAGATCCATGCATTTCGACTCAACAATGATAGGCAAACATTTCATGTGCCTTTCAACCCGAATTGGACTTATTATCCAATTGATTATCAAATTAGCCTTGATGAAGATCTGCAATACTTCATGATGAAGCAAGAAACCAAGACAGATACACCAAAGATACTAAAGCAAGAACCAGCGTCTCCACCTTTCCCGCCGGAATATTTTCAAGATGCACAATTACCTGATGACAACATGAATATTGATGACATCGAGAAAATAGAAAAAAATGTTCAACATCAGCACGGATTCGCAGAAAGCTTTGGAAGAACCAGAAGAAGAATACGAATGTCCAGGAAAAAGGTATGATTGTTGTGACAAGCATAATATCAGCTTTGAAATGGATCATTAAGTGAGTAATCCTCATTACTCAAATATGTATAATTATAGTATGATGTAAGCGATGATGTAATCGCATAAATAATGATGTAAGCGTTTATGTCAGCGCATGTATAATTATAGTGATGTAAGCGATGATGTAATCGCGTAATAATGAGGTAAGCGCTTATATCAGCGCACACCAAACATCCCCTATAAATATGTGTGTACCCCCTTATAAGAAATCATCAAATATTTTCCATAAAAACCTCTCTCTAAGTTTCTCTCTCTAAATGTCTCTCTAAACCGTTTTCGTTTTTCGGACTTCTCAACATCTTTCATAAGTTCTGATTTCTTTTTTTCATTCGTAAGTCGGCGATTCTGTTCTATTTTCTTTGCCTGAGTATTCTGGTTTGTCAATACGATGGCCAATACGACATTCGCGGGGATATAGGTTTTCTAACAGTGGGTTGAGCCCAGAGGCCTGAGAGTTGCATAATTTGCTCCCTTTACCTGAAAACATATGACCTTCGTCTGTAAACACGGCTTAGTCAATACGATCGACCGGAGTCCTCATGGTCTAGATAACATTATCTAGTTCTCGATGTTATCTAGTTCTAGATAACATTTCTAAGTTGATATTATGCTTGTCACAACAATCATACCTTTCTCCTGGACATTCGTATTCTTCTTCTGGTTCTTCAAAACCTTTCTGTGAATCCGTGCTGATGTTGAACATTTTTTCTATCTTCTCGATGTCATCAATACTCATGTCGTCATCAGGTAATCATGCATCTTGAAAATATTCCGGCGGGCAAGGTGGAGATGCTGGTTCTTGCTTTAGTATCTTTGGTGTATCTGTCTTGCTTTCTTGCTTCATCATGAAGTATTGCAGATCTTCATCACGACTCATTTGATAATCAATTGGATAATAAGTCCAATTCGGGTTGAAAAGCACAGGAAATGTTTGTCTAGCATTGTTGAGTCGAAATGCATGGATCTGGAAATCTTCATACGCCTTGACATCATGAATATTCAAATCTGGACGAACGCCTCTCTGGTAGTCGTTATGATGAATAAGAGTAGGCAGTGCATGAATCTTGTTGGACTTGAAGTTGACTTGGACAGGTCGGTGAAAGAAGTAAATCGTAGGTAGATTAAAGAAAGGATTGAGACTTCCTTGGCCTTTCAGCTTCTTGAATGGTAAACAGGTTGCTTTGCTGATCTCCGTAATTTTCCGCTCCAGATGCTCAATGGTGCGAACCATGTTAAAAATGTCGATAGACAATCTTTCTGACCTTGCTGGGCATTGATGTATTGATATAGCCATGGTATATCAAAAGTAACACCAATAGTGTAAACTGAACAGAGATACCAGAGGAAACAGAGAACTTCTTCTGGCATATTTGTATTCTCGATTCTGTAGAGGTGAGCATACGGATGATCTGGATGAATCCTCATTGGTGAGCAATAATGGCAGTTGATGCCATGCTTCGATAGGATTATTGACTAGTACTTGAAAATTCTTTGCCGAAGATGTTCATGCAAAGTTTTCTCATTGACTAGATGATGAACGTCGTTAGGCATGTTGGCTTCGAAATCATAGTAAGTCATGCGGGAAAAGCTACTATGATTTCGAAGCCAACATGCCTAACGACGTTCATCAGCTAGTCAATGAGAAAACTTTTCCGAGAAAATTCTTTTACCGTTCTGTGTCATGAATCGGATTTTTAAAAAGTTTCAAGACCGTTCTGTGATGTTCTCAAACGGGAATGGACGGTAGATCCATGAGTACAAATTCTAAAACTAGAGACGAAATGCTTAACTTGATGTCTTAGAAATTGTACTCTTAGCAAATTTATGAAATAAAGAAAGTGGGTAAAAGACTCATCAGCAATATAACACTTTAAAAGAGTGATTTATGATCCAACATGGTTGTTGCATATACATACACAAACACAACTTGACACCATCATATATTCACTAAAAGGATTCTTCCAAATCTCCCCTTCTCCATACTTAATTCATAGCTTCGAGACAGGCAATCCTGAAAAACCCCAAAAATATATATATATATATATGAGAGTAACTAATAGAGAATGGGAACAAATTTGTATAAGTGGATTAGACATGGTTCGTTTGTTTGTATTTATGTTTGAATCTTTTGTTAACTGCAAACGAAAACGGAAGCTAGTATTTGAAACATTTGACACCTGAGTCTAAGTGTAGTACCTAAGGCCTTTGAGTTGACGATGCTTGGACTGGCATTGGGCGGTGAAGCATTTTCGTTCAAGAATGGGTCGACTCGGTTCGGGTCATTCCAAATCGGGTACCCTTTGACCCTTCCCTGTTAAATCATTTTAACAAGAAGATGATCAGAAGTTAGTCATTTTTGAATCTTAGAAAAATGAGGTTTTTATTGGAATGAGAATGCATACGAGGACATTGAGAGCTGCAAGCGTAGCCATTCCTTCACGAGTCCACTGCCAGAAGAAATAAGTCAGTTTTGTTAATAATCTATCTAGACACAAAGAAACGTTTCAGTTTATTACCTTGGAAGCAGAAGCAATGTGAGGAACAACAATGGCGTTTTTCATATCGGCAAGCCCTGGTTTCATGAATGGCTCTTCCTGAAACAATGTCATAACAACACTTGGTTAAGCCCCCAAAAATACACTTTTATGTTTTGGGTTTGATCATAGCGTATATGACAGTACCTCGAACACATCGAGACCAACTCGGAACATTGGGTTCTCTCTGAGATGGTCGACTAGAGCTGCCTCATCGATCACGGGACCTCTACTGCAGTTCACAAGGATTGCTTCCTAAATCATTTAAACTCCATCAGAACAAGATCAACTTGACACATCAATAAGAGGGGATCAAATACAATAGCGAAAGCGAAATGACCTTTTTCATCATGGCAAGCCTTTCCTTGTTGACAAGATGGTAAGTAGTTTTGTCCAGCACCGGGTGAAGACTTATCTGTTTCAGATCACAGCCAGTTCAGTTCCTAGCTAAGAGATTACACTACAAATGTTAACAAATGAACTGTTTGTGTCTCTGCAGACTCCATTTACCAGATCGGCCTCGCGCAGCACCTCCTCCATGGAGGAAGCTCGTTTCCATGTCACAGGTTGTTCACCATTTGCTTTCAAGAATTGTCCATAAGCTGCCAATGACCATTATCTCAAATATATATAAACTTCAACATGAAGAAGAAGAAAAGAGAATAGAGTATTGTTAGATACTGACATACCTGTCACAAACTTCTCGAGACGAGTGGATTGGTAAAGATCAAAGTAGATTAAATTCATCTTGAACCCTTCAACCTGTTTTGAATTCAAGAGGTCAACAAAAGGAAGCTTTTGTGTACAAAATATGGATCACATTTACAAATGCCATATTGCAAGAGGCATACCATCATTCTTGCATAAGCAGATCCAATACGTCCAGCTCCAATAACTCCCACAGTCTGTCCTTTAAGTAAGTTCCCCACAAACCTACCAAAACCAAACAACCAGATTAACAGATAGGCTCCAAGGACGTAACTAAAACAGGCTTCTTGATTTGAAAAAGTGCAGTGATCTTACAGATGAGGAAGCCATCCCTCATACAAGCCACCTCTCATGAATTCGTCGGCTTCAACAATTCTTCTTGCAGCAGCCAGGGAAAGAGATGCAGCTAGTTCGGCCGTAGTCTCAGTCAATACCCCCTATACAACTCAAACAAACAACACTCATCAACATATTTATGTTTTGCTTTTCAAAAATACCACGAAAATCCGAAAAATTCCAAAAATACCACAAATTTTAGTATTAGTAGAGATACTAAATGAATTAGTAACCCTTACCAAACTTTTAGAAACTTTTTCTAAACTTATTTGGAACTAAAACTTGTTTTTTGTTGTATTTTAGGATAGTTCTCGGTATATTACCGGAGTGTTACCGACGGCAATCCCATACTTATTGGCGGCTTCAACATCGACGTTGTTGTAACCAACGGCCATGTTACTGAAAGCTTTCCCTCCGGCTTTGCTCAGAGCTGAAAACAGAGTCTCTCCCCAATCTTCCGTCAACTATAAACAAAACCAAAACTTAACCCATTTTTACTTTACTTCCATATGGTATAGATATAGACACTGTCATCTTTCTCTCTTTCATCATATCATTACCTGACCGATGACTCCATCACACTTGTCTCCGATCAGATCAACGATATCTTCTACAGACAAGATCGTCTTCTTCAAATGACATATCTATTATCCAAAAACAGAAACTTTAGTATGAACTCATCAAAACTGTAATATTCTTGATGCCTAGAAACAAAGAAAGAATTACCTCAACGCGACAACCTTGGTCTACCAAGAGATTGATCCAGCGAGTACCAGGCATCGGTTTCGTGCTGACGACTCTGTACTTCCCATTGGGATTGTACACTTCAATGGACACCGGTTTCGCCATGGCAGAGAAAAGAGAAAGCTTCAAGTGTTTCTGTGGTGAGAATTTGGAAACAGAGGAGGTTCTGCCTTTAAAAAAAGTTCAGTTTTTTAGCTCAGTCTCTAGGATTTTATGTGGTTTGAAATCGAAAAGGAGATCCAACGGTCGATTTTGCACGATTATTATCTACGTTTTTGTTTTGTTTTGGTGTGGTTCATATGTTGATGATGAGTGACAAAGAACTGATTCGTGTGTATTATCTGAGTCTGGACCTTACGTTTTGGGAACGAGATAATGCTGACGTGTCCATATCCGACTCAACTCTGCATCAAAAACTGAATAAAAATATATATACATAGATTAAAATGGTAATCAAGATGATTATATGTACAAACAAGATTATGTCAAAAGGCAAATCAATATTCTTCATCTCATTAAAAAACGATTATCTACATCCACAGTGAAAACAGAACACAGTAAAAAAAAAAGAGTTGCAGGTTCAGAAAAAAAGGGAAGATCAAGGCTTCTGCTGCTTCTCTATGTCATACAGTACACAAACGTCTGCAGCCGTTTTCATCTGCCACAGTCAAAATCCAATTATAAATTTATAACCAAAAATAGCTTCTAATGAAGGGATTAGTGACAGGTTTAGGAAAAATGTTAGTTTTACCTGAATGACATTGACTGTTTGCTTCATCGACCAACCGAACAACGTCAAAGCCAGGAGAAAAGAGAGTGGTGAAATCTGCGTTAACGTGGCAACTACAACCTGCAATGAAAGCCATGCTTTAGTAATTAAGCAGAGTAAGACTGAGAGCTAAAACTAATTGTAAGGAAAGAGAAGCTAACGTTCAGGAGATTTTCGGATTGGTTCTTTGCAATGAGAAGAAGGATGATATACAGAACCTGCACGTTTGAAAAGATTTGCATGTAAGAAGACATCGTCTCAAAGGATTAACATGTAAATAAAGAGACAAACTGAATCACCTCGCAAGAAACACAGCAATAACACATAAATATCCGGTTTCCATAGTAGAGTCTAAAAAGCCAGCTTGTGCTGTCTTTCACATCCTTATGGCTGCTCTTCCCTGCTAGAAACGTACTGCAAGTAGAGAATTAAGTTCTCAGTTAAAAACTGAAGAGTTGAAAAGTATAGAGAAGAAATCACGGTGCAACAAGAAAGAGTTAATTACCATACCTGTACATCTGCAGCCAGTGACTAGCAATATCTAAAGCCAGCAATGAAAGGAAGACCAAGCTAGGCCTATTTACAGATGAAAGAAAAAGGAAGAAAAATGCATTAGACAAGGAAGAAACCAGTCTACACCAAACTCCAGAGATGCTACCGAAAAGAGATACTGTACATACAAATATCCTCACCTGTAGATTTGAGAGAGAATCACGAGTAGACAGGCCGTGCTAACTCTATAACCCACAATGACCACCAAAAATATGTCAGAACTTATACAACAGATGAGTAGGTTGATCCTCACATATACGTAGAAGAAGATTCACCTATCTGTGACCATGTCGAGAACAGCTCCAAATGTTGAAACTGAGGAAGAAAGAAAGAGAAGTGAGTCAAGTTCCAGCTTCCTACATATTATAGTAATGGCATTTGATGCATGTCTTAGCTAATAGAATCACAATGAAAAAAATGTCTATTACATTGAAACTAAACACTAGCAACATACTGTCCTAATCTTGATCAGTGGTAGGATCTTTTGAGCAATCGTACACAATAAAAAATATGATTTATAAAACAAGAGAGAAGTTCTCGAACCTTGGTTGAATCTACGAGCGACCCAGCCATCCACAGCATCACAACAAAAGCTGGAGAGAGCCACATTGAGCAAAAAAAGACTATTAAAGCCATTACCCAAAACATGATAAATCTAATGGAAAAAATCAATGAAGAAAGTTGCAGGACCTGAAGAAATAGAGGACGGAGAAAAGTGTCTTGTTGGAGAAACACACAGCAAAAGCAACACAGTTCAAGAGAACTCTCATATACCCTGAAGCAATCAATACAAATCATCACAACAACAATCTTTAATGCTAAAAAAGGCTGATAGAGATATCGAAAGACCCACCAACAATATTAGGTATATAAAGGTAAACAGACAACTTTTGAGGTCTAGGTCTCTCCTTTTTAGCCATCAAAGCTTTGAACTTTGCAAATCAATTTCTCAAGATCCACCACCTACACAGAGCAAAAGAAAACACTTTTCTCAAAACCCATCACCGGAAAATGCATAGAGACACGAACCCATCTCCGGAAAACACAAGCTCATTCGATTCTCGTAAACCCCAGAAATCCAAATTGAGAAGGAAGAGCGAAACATACCAAATCGAAAGAGGAAGAAGAACAATCCTCACTTGGAAACGGGTTAGAGTTGTAGAGATCTAGAAGTGAGAGATGTAGACAGAGTCAAAAGGAGCTTCAAAATCTTCAATTGGAACCCAAATCGAATCAGATTCGCACTCAAGTTTCAACGACGGACGAAATATTCTCAATCTGGCAGCTTTTGAACATTCAAAAAAAGTAAGAGATTTCTGATTTAGAAATGTCAATGTTTATCTTAATTTATCAAATAAACCCTCAACGTTTAAACATTCTCAATATTTTGCCGCAAAGTAATAAAATATCATAATCCGCATCCCAATTCGAACCTTTTTTTGCAAATTGAAATTGAAAGAGAAGTTTTGTTAGGAAGATGAAGAGTGATCATCGTTACAAACAAAGGACAAAGCCATTATTGTAGCATATAACAGTTTTTACTACAAACTTTTTGTTTGATTATATAAGACGTCTGCATAGCGTGAGACCATCTCCAACAGAAATTTGAGTGATTTCGACTCGAGGATCCCGAGCCAAAATCTTATTGAATTCTAAAAGTGCTTCTCTATAAGCTCTCATATGGCTTGGAACTTCATCTTCTTTCTGAATTAGAGTACCGAACCACAAAGTGTTGTCGAAAGCAATGATTCCTCCAACCTTCACTAACTTAAGCAGTTTCTCAAGGAAGTAAACGTAGTTCGTCTTGTCAGCATCCACAAATGCAAAATCATACTCTTGTTTCTCCTTGACCATTAGCCAAAAAGTATTGATTAGGTTAGTCAGTTTGATAAAAATTATGGACCGAATTATAAAAATTATGTCTTTTTCTGTTTTTCATATTTTTTGTTAAAAAACTATTAATTTTAAAAACTGTATTAAGTACTTTTCAAACAATATTTCTTTAGTTGTTTTTCTTTTAAAAAAATATTAATTTGGTGGTCCTAAAAATGTAACCATTAGCTTAGTAATTAACGTACCGTGTGTTGTAATAATTATTAGTAACTAATTTACGTACCCCGTTCAATAATTGGTCTAAGCCTCTAACAGCATCAGATTGAATGAAATTGATCTTGTGATCAACACCTGCTTTTTTCATAAACTCTAGCCCCAAATTGTAACCTGCTTGGTCAATGTCTATCGCTGTAATCTGCTTACAAAAATAAAAACAAAATTAACCATAACGAAAATTAACCCTAACATGAACAATTGTAACTTTTTGTTTGTATGATTAGCAAGAAGAAGAATCATTACACGGCCATCTTCAGGTAAAGCAAGAGCTACGGTGAAAAGGGAGTAACCCGTGAACACACCGATCTCGATAGTGTTTTTCGCATTGATGATCTTTACAAGCATCGATAGAAATAGACTTTCATCAACGGGAACTCCCATCTCGCTTCTGCGTATAGAAAATTTTGATATAAATCATATACAGTATCGATCTTAATTACTGATTACAGAATCAAATGATATAAGACTTACAAATTGCCATATCTTTGGATTGTAGCTTCTCGAAGTTCCTTGAGCAATTCGTGCTCTCTTGGATACGCTGTCGTTTCCATAATGTACTGTCATATATAACACATCATGCAGTCGTATAAGCAACCACATATATATTTTATAAATTTATAGATCCTTCTTATTTGATTAGGGGCCTGGTAAATTAATTTAAACCTGTTTAAGTGCTTCGCTCTTGAGAATCCCTTTGTCAGGTAATCGACCATCCATCTTTCTCTTTCGCTCTTGAGACTCCCTTGAGTGTTATAGCACATGTGTATATGTTGGCTTTAAATAGTAGCTAATTGAAAACAAAACTTATGTCATATCATTTGGCTGGATATGTAATTTTGGCAGAAAAAATGGAATTGGAAGACGCTTTTGTGCATATGCATGTGTTTTTAAAAAAAAATTGAAACACACATCCTACATGTTACCCCAAAAAGCTGAAAAAACTTTTATTTCACCATATTATAAATTATGCTGAATTATTTTCTACTCATGTTTATTTATACATATGATTTATTGCACAGCATTTATTAAGTACGTGTATTATTAGACTGACAAATTGACAATTTATCAAGCGATCTTGTGTAGCATCACATGTAGTCTTAGTAAGATGCATCTTATTTGAATTGAAATTTTGGGTGTTGTTGTTTAAGATGTATTAGGTCCGACGTAACTGCTTGACGAGCAGTCTGTTCGGTATGTGACAAACTGAAACCTTGCCAATTGATACTTGACTTGGATAGGGGTTTGACATAAGATATGTTAGATTTTGCAGTAGGGTATAACAAGGGTTTTGAAAATGCATAACGGACTAGGGGTTTAATTTGTTGATGGTGACGCGAGTCTTTCGAATGTCGGTATAAGGACTATGGCTTCTCTCTTTTTATCTAAGCCATAGGAGGAATAGTCTACTGTATGTTATCTTGTTTCTCTTATCGCATGTTAACAAAACTCGCATGTTATTCCCTACTATGGTTTAGATAGAAAGAGAGAAGACATAGTCCCTATACCAACATTCGAAAGACTCTAGGTCCTACTCGAGTAAGCAGAGGAATGTCATGGACCGCTGACTATACATATAGATTTTAAATCACTTTGAACATAAAGTTTTATTCTTGTACAATAAACGAGTATAGAAAGAAGATGAAGAGTGATCATCAATCAAACACACCATTACAAGCAAAGTTGCAAGAAAAGACGAAGTCATATATTATTCAACAAGCTAACATTTTTATTCCAAACTCTCCAACTTTGATTTTTACTCTTTAAGTAGTCATTTGATTATACAAGGCGTCTACAGAGGGTGACTCCATCTCCAATGGAAATCTGAGAGACCTCGACTCGAGGATCCAAAGCCAATTTCTTATTGAATTCTATAAGAGCCGCTCTATATTCCCTCATATGCTCTGGAACTCCCTCTTCATCCTCAGCCACAAAACCAAACCACAAGGTGTTGTCGTACGCAATGATTCCTCCAACCTTCACCAATTTCATAAGCCTCTCATGGAAGTTAACGTAGTTTGACTTGTCAGCATCCGCAAATGCGAAATCAAATTCTTGTTTCTGCTTTTTTCAATGTATGACCAATCAGCCAATAAAAAAATTAAATAAGCTTTATTAGTAAACAATAATAACAACGTTTCACGTACGTCGTTCACCAATTGGTCTAAGGCCTTAAGACCATCGGAATTGATAAAATTAATCTTGTTATCAACACCAGCCTTCTTGATAACCTCTAGTCCCATTTCGTAAGCTTCTTGGTCAATGTCAATTGCAGTAATCTGCATTCAAAAGAGTATCCCTTTTCCCTTTTCAACCTTTTTAATTTAAACAATTGTAACCCAACAAATATAATTATAGAAAGAAGCATTACACGGCCATCTTCAGGCAAAGCAAGAGCTGTGGTGAGAAGTGAGTAGCCGGTGAAGACACCGAGCTCGAGAGTGTTTTTCGCATTCATGATCTTTATAAGCATCGACAGAAAATGACCCTCATCAACTGGAACCTCCATCTCGCTTCTGTGTTTTTATTAAAAATAGTAAAATCATATAAAAATACACCAACTATTTAGCTATTTTTATAAAAATACACAAACTATTAGCAAAAAAAATTGTATTCTCACTCTCAAACTATTTCAAGATAATATTTCCTAATTTAACAAAATGTTTATGACTATGACTTACAAATTGCCATATTTCTGGACCGTAGCTTTTCGAAGTTCCTTAAGTAATTCATGCTCTCTTGGATACGCTGACGTTTTCATGATGTACTGTGACGAACACGACCAAACGAAACATAGATTTATATATCAAAGATCCTTTTTTTAACTAGACAAAACCATAATTTTGCATATCAACAAAACTTTATAACATAGAATTTTTACCTGTTTTAGCGCTTCGCTCTTGAGAATCCCTTTGGAAGGTATTTCATTGGCCATGTCTCAGTCTCGTGGTTGTGCGGAGTCTTAGAGATGTCTTTGTTATAAACGAGAGATGTATACACTTGGTCAGTATATATTGGCTTCTAGTCAAACTAATTGAGCTACTAATAAGACCCAAAGTAGTACTAGTACCAATGGATCTTAATCTAATCTACGACTTTTCAACCATGGGTATGAAATTCAATTATTTAGATAGTACTTGATGCGATCGAATATATTTTACTTTTATGTCTTTTAAGGTTTACATACAAGTGTTGAAAGATGCTGTGGAGTGATGCAAGTGGGTGAACAGTTTGCGATGTAATTTTATTGACTAAAGCATATAAAATCGGTATGTGAAATAGAAAATGCAAAAAGTCTGTAGTAGTATTAGTTAAAGAATATATCAAATCAAAGGTATTAAAAATACGGATTTGAATTCGGATGCTAACACAACAAATACTAGCACAAACATTATGCTATATATTATATTTTTGAATGAAATATTTCTTCACCAAATATGTTAACTTAATCATTAATTACATCTAGCAAGACAGTTTCAGAAGATTACAGAGAACCTCTCCAACACATATTTGGGGATTTTTTATGAAAAAAAACTTCTAGAACATATATAGGTTTGCTACATTGTTTTTTGTTGTTGTTGATAAAATAGGTTTGGTTTGATATGTTGTTGTAACCGATCACGAACATATATATATGCAAATGATTGATACATTGTTGTAAGCGATCACAGACGTATGCAAAGATCTTGAATTTTTATTAATATTAGTTTATTTTTCTATAATATTTATATAGAGAATCAAACTTTAATTTAAATATGACTTATTGAATTCATCGTTTTTGCTTTTTTTGGGGTTCAAATTCGATCGAGAAGATGAATGCTAGTGGCTGAAGGAAATTTTAATATTTCATATTCGTAAATTAATTGGGTTTGAGGCTTATATAAAAGTTTATCTGAAATTTTCGGAGACTTATCGCAAAACGGTAAAATTGTGGTCTTTAATTTTATATATTACCAGAATTTAACTCGTGTTATATCGCAGAATAATTTGATTTTATATAATTATAATTTAATTAACTTAATTAGATATGTCTAATATTCTAATATTAATGGTGTTAACAAAATAATAAAATGATGATTTACCCGTGTTATACCACCGAGTTAATGATATTTTTAATTTATATTAATGTCAACATAAAATCGTCCCGCCATATAACCTCGTCCCGTGATATTTTAAATTTTTTATAAGTGTAAATGTTCATAATATTTTAAACTATTTAAAAGTTTAAAATTTATTATATTCGGTATAATCAAATGGTTCGACTATAGTTACGAATTAAACCGGATACAAATTTTTAAATTTAGATGCTTGTTAAGTTAAACTTCCTGCTCATTCAAATTTAGATTCATTTTGGTCTTATTTATAATATGACTCTCAACCATTGTCTAAAACTTTTAGCCGATGTAGGACGTTAAACACACAATTTTTCTCATTGGTTCAGTAATACATGTCCCTTTTTCAAAATCCGAATCACGACAAATGCAGAAAAAATAGTGTTTTATTAATTTTATGTATTATATGATAATTCAAAACAATTAAACAAAAATATCAAACAAAGATGATACGAGAATCATAATTTTAAATCTTAACAAAATCTTCTAAATATCTATACTATTAATTGTGAAATATTACATGGATATTTCATATTTTATAATTAAATTAAAATCTTTTAATGATGTTTGGTTATATGGATAGTAGAGAATTAATTATAGAGATTGTTTGGATACATGAATATAAGTATATTCATATTTACCTTTTAATGGGCTTCCTATTTTGTTATTTAAATCAATGACATTTTATGTAATAACTTACAAAACAAATGTTTCTTTAAAATGTACTTCAAAAATGTTAATATAGATAATATGATTAAAATTTAATTGGTAAAAATTTAGGTTTAACAGTTTTTGTTTTTATTTTTCTTGGAATTTTTTTTCCAAAATTGTCTTTTTCTTTAGGATTGTTGTCTCTTGATTTTTAACATTTTTCGCCGGCTCAATTTTCAAGGTTATCTTTTTTTTCGATATATGTAATTTCATCTATGTTTAGTATATTTTAGATGAGAAAAAACTTTATTTCTTAGAATTAGTGATTTAATATATTTATTACTTTGGGATTTACTGATTTAACATGCATTTTTACAATAAGAAATTATGAAGAAGAAGAAAATCAAAGAAGCACAAAACCCCTAATTCATAAGTTGGAGATATATTAGCATATCCACAAAACATGGTCCCTACTCCCTAAATAAGTTAAAATAATAATTTTTAAGATTTAATATCCTTAAACCCTAATTTATAAGTTCTAACATTCCAAAAATACATAACATTGTGTAGCGGATTCGATTTGATGGTTTTATCAAATTAACATTTTTATATTATATAAAGTTAAAGATAATTCCCTTCAAACTCGAATTGATACTATGTTTTAGGTCAATTAAAAAACCAGATGAATAAATGGTAAAAACTCTGGATTATCTCTGGTTATAAAAAAAACATTTTTATATTGCGGTTATATAATTTTTTTTTATTTCCATTAAAAATTGTAAAATATGTTTATTTATATCTTTTTATTTTATTTTTGTTTTGTAAATATTTGATTGGGGCAAAGACTTAAAAATATCTAAAACCGTGACTTCTTCTCCCTCTCTTCCTTGAAATTTCCCTTTTGATGTGAACGACGATCCTTTGCCCAACGCACAAGTTTCATCGCCTTCCCACATAAACCCAAATCCCAAATTCTCTTCCTTTACCCCTTTTCTTGCCACAAAGCGATTCAATTCCAGATTTCAGGATTCAAAATTCAAAATTTCATCAAAAGTTTGGATATTTCTGAGACTATGGTGAAATCTGCGGCGGACGGTGGTGGTGGGTCTTCTTCTTCTTCAGTGGCGCCGTTCTTGAGAAAATGTTACGAGATGGTTGATGATTCTTCTACTGATTCTATAATCTCGTGGAGTACAAGTGCAGATAACAGCTTTGTAATCTTGGACACGAACGTCTTCTCTGTTCAACTCTTGCCTAAATACTTTAAACACAGCAATTTCTCTAGCTTTATTCGTCAGCTCAATATCTATGTTAGTCTTTCTCCTCCTCTCACTCTTCGATTTTGCACAATTGGGTCTTTTTAATTGTGTTTTGATGTTTTTGCTGTTTTTGCACATTCTAATTTCGTAGTTTGGTGTGACAACATTTGACTGGTGTGATTACTTGCTGTGTTGTGTTTAGTAAAGTTAAAAAAAATTTCTCTGTTTTTGTAAAGTGTGGATAGGTTTTATAGAGCAAATTGATTTTGAACTTGATATGATGCTTGAAGAAAGATGTTTTGTTCAACTCCTATGTTTAGAGATAGTACTTATCACAAATTTGAAGACTCTATGTAGGATAATTTGGTTGATCATGAGTAAATCTGGCTTGTTCGATCTTTGTGTAGACATGTCTGATTCTTGGATGTGGGGGTTTTTCCTTTTCAGGGTTTTAGAAAAGTTGATGCAGATCGTTGGGAGTTTGCGAATGACGGGTTTGTTAGAGGTCAAAAGGATTTATTAAAGAATGTTATCCGGAGGAAGAATGTTCAAAGTAGTGACCAGAGCAAACAGGAAAGTAAAGGTACAATTGATGCTCAGGAAAAGCCGGAGAAGAGTGGATTGTGGAAAGAAGTTGATATCTTGAAAGGCGATAAGCAGGCATTGGCGCAGGAGTTGATCAAAGTTAGGCAGTACCAGGAGATCACGGACACAAAGATGTTACATTTAAAAGACAGAGTTCAAGGAATGGAAGAGAGTCAGCAGGAGATGCTTTCGTTTTTGGTAATGGTTATGAAGAATCCGAGTCTCTTAGTTCAGTTGCTTCAGCCAAAGGAAAAAAACAGTTGGCGAAAGGCAGGGGAAGGAGCAACGATTTTGGAAGAAGTGACTGATGAAGGAGAATCAAACTCATCTGATCTTCCTTTAGTTACATACCAGCCACCATCGGACATAGGAACAGCAAAGTCAACCTCGAACGACCTAAATGATTTCTTGAGAAACGCCGATATGATGAAGTTCTGCCTGGATGAAAATCATGTCCCGTTGATCATACCTGATCTATACGATGATGGAGCATGGGAAAAGCTTTTGTTGTTGAGCCCTTCAAGGAAGAAGACAAAGAAGCAGGAGAACAATGTGAAGAAAGGAAAAGATGACGCGACACTGGAGGAGGAGGAAGATGGAACAATGGAATTAGACAAGAGCTTTGCGCTCAAGCTGATATCAGAAGAGATGGAGAAATCAGATGACTTTGAATTTGGACAGCTTACTCCAGAGAGGTCTAGGAATCTTGAGGTTCTGACACAGCAGATGGAATTGCTGGCTTCAAATGAATAAGCTGCATTGACCCGAAACCGGATTGAATTTTTGAACATATCAACCTCAAACTTTTGTTACGTAGCTTTGTATGATGAACAACGAAGTAGGCACCGGAATATTATTTTCACCGGTGCAATTCTCATTCTCAAAGATATTATAGCTTCTTACCATAACAACACTTTTTTGACAATACTAATAAGCAAAAAACAACTATGAAAGACGACTTAACCAAGAAACACTTTAAATTGAAACTTGAAATCTTAAATAAATCCACAAATAATTTCAAACCAAAACCGAATAATTGAACTTTGTTGGGTCATTGTTTAACACTATTGTATCGCCCCCTAAGCATTTGTTTAAGCGGCTAAATTCAACACGTGTCAGCATATAATTGGCGTGCTTTGTCAGAGTCCTTAATCGCGTTACGACGCATGCCACGCATTAAAACGCCGTTTCCAAAACAGCGTTTTGCAGCTTCTTCTCCTCTGTCTCGCTCTGGTTTTTTCGATTTCGTGAATCCAAATTTTGTATCTTTTTAGGTTTTTTTGTATGTTTTCGATTCGTGTCTCCATTGTTCTTCGTATACGTAATCCAAAATGACGATTAGATCCTCCGGGAGGAAACTATCGTTTGAGATTCTAAGCCAAAGCAGCTCCTTTGAGGATGATGATACACTTCCTTCATCAATACGCCGATCTAGCTCAGATCCGATTAGCAGAAACGACGCTGCAGAATCGCCTAAACGAAAGAGATCGAAGAAGAAGAAGAAGAAGAACAACAACAAAGTCGAGACTATTCCAGAGAATGGCGATTCTCATTCAACGATCGTCACCGGTTCAAGTGGTGATTTTGGAGAGAAAACGATGTTTGAGAATAGATTGAATTATTATGGTGGTGGCAGTGGTGGTGGCTGTGTTGTGACCCTATTGGATGGGCAAACTGTACATCATAATGGGTTCAATTTTGGTGAGTTAAGGCAGAGGAATGTTAATGGGAGTGTTGATGGGAGTAACGATGAGCGATGGTCTGATACTATGGGTTCTGATAAGAAGTTATATATGGAGGAGACTAGTGTGGAGCTGAGCTCTTCTGAGAATCCACCGTTTCAAGAAGTGCAGCATCAGTTTCCAAGAAGTGAGATCAACGGTAATGTGGTGAGGAGATTAGATACCGAAGCTTCTTTGGATTGGAAACAGCTTGTGGCTGATGATCCTGATTGTAAAGTTCCAAACTTTTTTATTTCTCTCTTTCCTTTGGTATCTTATTTTACTTGGTTTGCACTATCGTTTCTGTACGATAATGTTTAGTATTCGTTTGTGTTCAGTTCTTTGTGCTGAGACGAGGTCACCTATGGCATACTTTATGGAGGAAATTTATGGTGGGATCTCGTTGCGGAGCACAACGGCTCCTGGGAATGATATCGAACGCGAAAGGATATATGATACAATCTTCCGCTTGCCATGGCGATGTGAAGTGGTAAAACCGGCTATCCCCTTATTTCACAGAATGAACATTCTTAATTAGCTAGGTGTGTTATTGTGTATCTCTGCTGTTAAGTTTGTATGGGTGGCGATGGAAATCCACCCGTTATGTGATTTGTGAAGGGCTACCTTAACTAGAGTTCAATGTATATATATATGTATGCTTCTGTTTTGTGATTTACACAGAGGTTTTTCACATTGTAAAGAATTTTAATGCAGCTTATAGATACTGGCTTTTTTGTCTGCGTCAACTCATTTCTGTCATTGTTGACAGTCATGCCAATAAGAGTCCTGCTGATATTCATGGATGCTTTAAAAAACAGGTGAGTCATTTTTTAGATTCGTTGTTGATAAACCATGCTTAGTATGCTATAAACTAGAATGTATTGCCAAAATGTGCATCTTTGAAGCAAGTGTAAACATGCCTTGATCATATTATTTGCTATACAGATGATTTTGCTATACCATAATGAGAAAGTAACTTAAACATTTGTGGCAGGCAGTTCAGAAGGCCCTCCTCATCAGAGTTGTCTGATCTTGCTTGTTTTCTAGTTTTGGCTTCTGGTACCATTCTTCTCGGGAGAACAGGTGTGGTAAAAAGCTCTTGATTTGCTTAAGCTTGTAATTATATTTTATGTTTAAATCTATCAAAACATCTGCAGAGGTACAATTTGTTGCATAGGGGCATTACTTAATTTTTTAATTATAAGATGGACAAGCTCAACACTTCTGTTGAAAAAAGGGATTTTCTTTTCAGCTCATCAAAGTGATGAGAAAATAGATTCTCAAAACAGTTGTCTTATGTGTTTTTTTGCTTTTCTTGTCTCTTTTTGTTTTGTTTCCCCAGATATCAGCCTAATTTACCACATGATTCGCGGTCAAAGTACCATAAAACTATATGTGGTTTATAATATCTTAGAGGTAACGTACACACCCGTTTCGATTATTTTTTCTGCTCTGATTTTTCATATTCATTTCACTTTTCTTCATTGTATCACTTACATGATTTAGCTGGTAGTATTTGTGCATTCACTGCACACTTTTCTGTCCAGTAGACCTTCTTCTCTATCCAACTGGTACTAACAGAAATATTGTGTTTCAGATATTTGATAGACTCTGTCAAAGTTTTTGTGGAGATGTATTTGGGGCCCTATTTAGTTCTGCAAAGGGACTGGCAATTTCCCCTCCTGAGAAACTGAGATTTTCAACTTGGAGATTCGTTTCTGACCTAGCATTGACTATGGCTGCCTCAAATATCCTTACCAAGTGATTGCTAGTTTAATTTCTGTTAACTAGTTCCAAATCTTTATTCTGTTGTGTCCTTAACTGTCTTCACTTCTCCATTCATTCATTTTATTAGCTCAGGCAATTACATTGTCAACTTGTATTGTTGCTCACAACAATGCCTTGTTGGCTCTTCTGGTGTCAAATAACTTTGCTGAGATCAAGAGCAGTGTCTTTAAACGTTTCAGCAAGGACAACATTCATGGTCTAGTATATGCGGGTAAGCTTTTACTCCGTATCCTTTGTAGAATTTTGTGTCTTGAATACTAGTCCTCCTATGCCTCTAATCATCAAGCTTAGTTCTTAAACTTATTCAATTACCTTTCAAGATGGGATCTGACTGAGACTGCAATTCCAGCTGTTACCTTTGGTGTTTGATTGGTATGTTCTGGTTCTTATACTATTTCTCTACCAGATTCAATAGAGAGATTCCACATATCGGCCTTCTTGGTGTCTGTTTTGGCTCAGAATATTCTCGAATCTGAAGGTCCATGGTTTGGAAACTTTATCTACGTAAGTGTACATAATCCTCTGGTAGTTATAAAATTTTGTACAAGCCTCGTCCCAGGTTGCTTATAAGTAATTTTACTTGGACTCTGCAGAATGCTACTACCGTCTTCTTCTGTGAGATGATGATAGACATCATCAAGCATTCATTTCTTGCCAAGTTCAATGACATCAAACCTATAGCGTACTCTGAGTTTCTTCAAGCTCTCTGCGAGCAGGTATGGATGATAGAGCTTCTATAAATTCCATTGCTGCGTTGGGTGTTGTATTTCTTACATCCATTTATCCTCTCTCTGGTAATCTTCTTTGTCAGACTTTGAACATTCGCCCGGAAGATAGAAAGACAAATCTCACCTTCGTTCCCCTCGCACCCGCTTGTGTGGTATATTCCTCTTCCCTTTCGACCTAAAAAACTCACTGTGAAAAGGAAGAAGCTTGGAATGATTTGAGTGTATATTTGGGCCTCAGGTAATCCGAGTACTGACTCCAGTATACGCAGCACACTTGCCGTACAGTCCTCTCCCATGGAGAATGTTGTGGATGGTCACCTTATTCGTCATAACATATATAATGCTCGCAAGCCTCAAAGTTCTCATCGGCATGGGACTTAGGAAACATGCAACTTGGTACATCAATAGATGCCGAAGAAGAAACTCATCCCATCTCCACAATGATTAACCCGACTCGAAAAAGAAAAAAAATACAACTTGGAATGGAGAAACACATCTCAGCAGGATGAAGTTAACCGTCCGATCCAAATTACAACATTGTTTTGGGTTATGGGATCATATCTTTTTGTGATGTTTATACACATGTTTAATATCCGATGAAGCGATTTTGTTGTGGTTAGGCCATATATATGTACAAAGAAAGAGAGCTCATGGATCATTTGGCAAAAGCCATCACAAGACACAAAAAATAGCCATTACTCTTTTGTTCTCTTCTTGTTTTTGTTTTGTTCACAGGACAATAAAGAAAGATAGTCATTACATTTTCATAACTTGTTCACATTGACTCACGGTTGAGACTCGAAACGACTTGACTAATTGAAATCCCTATTCTATTCTCTATATACTTTAACGCTTACTCTCGATTTTTCGCTTCTAGGAATCAATTTCGACAATGTCGGTAACGGTAAGCATTTCTCGATTCTCGGCTTTGCTTTGGATCTTTTTTTTTTTCCGCTATTTTTAGATCTAATTAGAAATGGAGTTTCATGGTTTTCGCTAATTACTGCTAGGATTTTGTGGCTAATCCGTGGATAAAGTGGTTTCTTGATTCTGTGATTTTTGATATATCAAAGTCTGAGATCTCTCTTTACTGATGTATGTCGGTGTTAATTATTAACAAACAAAAAAAGAACAGTTCACTTTTCATTTGTCGAGTTTTTTTTTTTTTTTTTTTTTTTTGAAATCTACAGTTTCCAGATTCTGTTCCCCAGATGCTAATTTCAATATTTGAGATGAATTGTTTCAATAAAAAAGCTGAGTATGGGTGTGTTGATATCTCTCCACAGGCTGCTTTCATTGATTCGGATCATCAAACTCAGAACAACATTCTAATGGATTCCCAATCAACTGTCTCCGGTGTAAGAAGTGTTTCATCTTCACTGTGTTGTGAAATGTTGCAACTTTTATTCAGAGGCCTTGATGATTGATTCATTTGTTGCAGGTGAAAACTGTCAAGATTAGCAACGTTTCACTCCTTGTTTCTAAGAAAGATGTCAAAGAGTTCTTTTCTTTCTCTGGTGACATTCAATTCGTCGAGATGCGAAGGTCTGAATAGAAATTGTTGCTGTCCCAATTATCTCCTTGTTAAAAGATGATGATCCTTACCAATTTTTTTATGTTTTCTTTAATCACAGTGAGACACAAGAATCTCAGGTTGCTTACGTTACTTTTAAGGATCCACAAGGAGCAGAAACTGCAATGCTCTTAACGGTATTTCTTATGCTTGCGTTGGCCATATGCATCATTCGGTGTATAATGGATTACTGCTTATAGTTTCAAATGTTCCTCCAGGGAGCTGTCATTGCAGACCTTCGTGTTAGTATTACTCCAGCTGTGAGCTACGAGCTACCACCAGAAGCCCTTGCGCTTGAATCGGTAAAGCCCGAAAAACTCTTTTATTTATTTGTTATTCTCTCGGTTTTCATGTTGTCTCCTCTGTGTAGCAGGAACATTCGTTTAACGGTTTCACTGTCAAGAAAGCTGAAGATGTGGTAAACATCATGGTGGGAAGGGGTTATGCTCTTGGAAAAGACGCGATGGAGAAAGCCAAAGCATTTGACGACAGACACCACTTGATGTCAAACGCTTCAGCAACCATTGCCTCCCTTGACGATAAGATGGGTCTGAGTGAAAAGCTAAGCATAGGAACTACTGTGGTTAATGAGAAGCTGAGAGATATCGATGAGCGATATCAAGTGAGGGAGATAACGAAGTCTGCTTTAGCAGCTGCAGAAGAGACAGCAATCAGTGCAAGAACGGCTTTAATGGCAAACCCTTATGTATCAAGTGGAGCTTCGTGGTTTTCAAACGCGTTTGGTGCAGTGACAAAAGCCGTTAAAGATAGAGCTGAGAATGGAGGAGAGGGAAGCAAGGAGATTATCCAACTTGATCCCTCTTCACCTAAAGATCCTGCTGTAGTTCCTGTTAAGCTCGCTTGATGCAGATCTCACCGAATCAAGTTTCTAAATTTGCATCTCGATTCAATTCTTTGATAGGTTTGTTGTTCATATATATATATATATATGCTTTCGTATGCTAAAGAAAAGATAAAAAGACAAACCATAAAAGGTGGTGTTGTTACATTCAGACAGCGTTTGTCCTCTCTCAAAAGAGATTATTAAGATTCAATTAAAAAAAAAAAGTAAATGACTTCAGGACAATGAGAAATTGGTCTCAGGAACTGAGTTGAATAAACCTCTGTGCCATTGGATGCGTAGCGTGCGAAAGCTCACTCGGTTTAAGAACTTCAACAATCTCACCGTCGACAACAAGGCAAACAATATCAGCAACTTTCTGAATCTGCTTGATACTGTGAGAAACAATCACAGTCGTAATCCCTCTCTGCTTCTTCAGTTTCACTATAACATCCTCAATGTTCTCTGTTGATATCGGATCCAGAGCACTTGTTGGTTCATCCAGCAGCAACACCTCAGGCTCGTTGGCTAGAGTCCTTGCGAGTGCTACTCGTTGAGCTTGACCCACAGATAACTCTGCACCAGTCTTCTTAGCAAAGGAAGCATCAAGATCAGCAAGACTTAGCAGCTTATAAACCTCTTCATCACTTAGTTTCTCCCCTCTCAAATTCGGACCATATCTCACATTATCCGCAACAGTCCCTGTGATCAACCACACATTAACTTCTTATAGAATCACATCAACAATCAACCTATGAAAATGAGACTAATCAAATTCCAAATTCTGATATTACCTTGAAAAAGAACAGGAAGCTGAAAAAGCATTCCAACTCTACGACGAAGAGTGATGACATCAACCTTCGTTATATCTTCACCGTCCAAGAACACAGTTGACTCCGGTGGTTCCCAAAGACGGTTCAGAGATCTCAAAAACGTTGACTTTCCGCTTCCACTCGGACCAATCACACCAACGATCATACCTTTAGGTATATCAATACTCACTCCTTTCAAGATCCGAGATCCATCATCGGCCACTCGGGTCAGATCTTGTACCCGAATCTTTGGTTCTGAACCAGACACAACAACGTCCACAAGATGTTCTCGCAATCCATCGGATTCGTTAGACCAAAGTGATGGCATCGCTTTAAAAGGTTTCAACTTTTTGATCCAAACAACTTAGCAAAAGATTTGTGTCCGTGTAATATGAGCAATAGGAATCAGTCACTTGATGTAGACAATTTAATATTCTTACACCACTCACATTAGTGGTTAGGACCAATCTCTGACATTTACATAACACAAGATTCTTGATTTTTTTTTTTGTTTAAAGATACAAAACTCAATGTTTAAGGAATCTTCTCAGGATTAAATCTTCAGTTCAGGTCTCCAATTAATTTTTTCAGCATATAGAAAGCTCAGGAGAACGAAAGTTTTAATTTTTAACATCACCAGAGTCAAACTGAGAAGATACCCTTTAAGCAAAAAAAAAAAAAAATTGAAAAAAGTTTGGTATATGCCTCTATTCAGTTCAGGTCTCCATTAGTTTCCGCATCAAGTAATCTCGGAAGAACGAAAGTTTTATGATTTGATCATCATCAGAGGCATATATATTAAAGGTATACAGAGGTCGAATTTTAATGAAATAATAACGAGACTAATGTGGATACGAACGACGAAAGTAATTGGATTTTCTGAGTTACTTTCAACTTCGTTATGTAATTTATATAGAGACATTGGAGGGAGTCTCTCAATTCTTAAGGGTTGTGAAATAGCTCTGTATTTATGTCTCATATGGGCCTTAACAACAAACCTTTCTTATAAGGCCCAGCTCATTATTCAATTTTACCTTCTTATCTGCTTTTTCTTCTTCTTCTTAATGGTTAAGAAATGATTTCAAGATGAAGATGGAAATTGACATAAAAAAAGGATAAATAGATTCAAGAAAAGCCTGATGATCATAGAAAGTTAAAGAAGAAAACGAGAGTACTTGCACATGATTAGATAGATGATGTTCTCCCGAGTCATAGAGATGACCAAGGACAATGATGAAGTGTGTTTTATTTTGCACTGCATTAGATAGCCACAAAATCCGTCATAGCAATTTGCACCATAGAGACTTTGAGATTCAAATGCAAAGCTTGTGTGAGATGATGACATGCATTAACACTAGTCGCTAAAAATAAAGATAAATTGCAGTTCTGAGTCATCATGATCACTTCTAATCACCAAAAAAAATTGTGAACGATGCAAACTCGCATATGATGCAAATTGCATTTTTTTTTTTAGTTTCTGGATTTTTTAGATTATTTTCAATTTTTGGTTTTTTGCTATAAATTATAAAACTAATAAATATAAAAGGTAAACTAAAAAACTAATCTCGTTTAAGAAAAACCCAATCATAACTAATCCTATTCTTTGACTTTTTGCTAATCGCTTATTTATTTTTTTTATTTTTTATTTTTGCTAATTTTTATATGACCTAATGTTATATCGTCTTTTAATTTTAAGGTACGACCAATTAAAACGGATTGATCACTCCGACATGCTTAGCATCTCAATAAACATTGGGCTAAGGTTGTATTAGGCTATGCTTCAGAAAACCTTTTCGCAAAAATATACAACGCGACAGTAATTTTTTTTGGCTGAAACCTAATTTTACAAGTCATGTGGTTTCTTTGCCTCATCGTTCAATTCTTCTTTGGTAAGTTCTTCACAAATTGTTCTTTAGTTGATAGCTATTGTTTCTTCACAAATTCTTCACTAATCACCAAAGAGAAAGATATATTGCATTTCAAAGTCATCATGATCACTTCTAGTCACCAAAAAATATGTGTATGATGCAAACTCGCATATGAAACACAATACAAACTTTCACTTCGTTTGTGACAAAGTACAATCTGGTCCTCCAGTATCACATGTATTATGCAAAATCAACTAGCGGATACACACTACAAGAAATCTCTTGTTTTTCTACGGCAAAAATGGTAGGAAATTGGTAGGAAATAGGGGTTTCCTACCGTTTTCCTACGAAAACACTTCGTAGGAAATGTCCCGTAGGAAATTTTGTTTCGTAGGAACATTCGTAGGAAATTTCGCAGGAAATTAGAAGGAATTTTTTGACCAATTTCATACCAAATATTCGTAGGAAATAAAAACCTACGATGTTCCTACCAACTGTTTCCTACCATTTTCCTACCATATATTTCCTACTGTTTTCCTACCAACTGTTTCCTACCATTTTCCTACCAACATGTTCCTACCATTTTCCTACCACCTGTTTTCTACCAGTTTCCTACCAAATATTTCCTACTGTTTTCCTCGACATATTTCTTACCAGTTTCCTACCAAATTGTTTCCTTCGATTTTCCTACCAATTTTCTACCAAAGTTTTGTTTAAAAAAATAAAATAAAAATTAATTTATTTCTCAGAAATTAATTAAACCAAAAAACGTTTATATAATAAATGAAATTTATTAAATAATTAAAATAGTTTACAAAATTAAATTAGTTCTAGCAAGAACAATTAATTTTAGTTTACAGGAAATGAGGGTATCTTTAACACCTGAAAACCGCTATCTAACGATATAAGAGCGGTGTGGAAAACGCTATGTCTACGCCCGTTATAATAGATCTGACACTTTACATAGCGGTTTTTGTAATTGCTATTGGTTACTTGATAACATAGCGTTCTTTCATATGCATTCTTTAAATGTTATTATTCATAATTGAATTTCGAATTTTCAAATTTAAATTTTGAATTTTGAATTCCCCAATTATAATTTACAAGAGCAAAATTTAATCAATAATATTAATTATAATAATTTACAAAGAGAACATTTTCGTCTAAATATTACTTAAATGTAAAAATAAACAACTTTGAACTTGAATTTGCAAAAAAAATATTCTTTGCACAAGTTAAATATAATAACCAAAATATATGACAAATTGACAGTAAAGTAGTAGTACATACTATAAGAAAATAATCGAAGAACAAAGAGCAGAGGAATGGAACAAAGAGAAGAAGAATGACATGTTTTCAAAGAGACAGATATATAAGGTATACCTTATAGTATGTTACTACTACTTCACTAGATCTCATATTCTTTTTCCAATTTGACAAAGATTTAGTCAATTTGACAAAATACACGATTTTAGATTTTTAGTTCTCTAATCTAGTTTTACTTAATCTACGTATTTTTTCTGAAAAACCAAAAACCATTTTTTCGGCGTTTTAAAACAAAAATCTAATAGCAAAATCTAAAACTAAAATCTATAATCCAAAAACTGAATTAAAAAACAGTATATATTCGTATTTTACTCACCTATTTAGATTTCATCTCATCATATTCAACATAGACAATTATCTATATTAACATTTTTGAAGTACATTTGGGAAAAACTCTTGGTTTTCGAAACTATTTACAAAAATTGCCATTGTTGGGTCGGGTCAATTTTGGAATTGAGTCACAAAATATCTGAAAATCTTTAATGAATATTGACACCAATAATTACCATAACAAATTTGAGCTAATTTCCTAAAATATCTCTATCTAATTCAAACATAAATATATGATTCTCCTTTTATTTTTATTTAATCTTATATTTAAATTATTTTAAATTATTATATAATACATTTAGTTAATAAAATCTGAAATTTATTTTTGCATATGATATGATTAAATTTTTTTAAAACAGACATATATTACTCAATATATGAATAAAAAAAATATGTGTACAATGTCCAACATCGCCTGAAAAATTGGACAATGGTTCAGAGTCATACTATAAAGTAGACCAAAATGATTCCGAATACAAATGAGCAGGAAGCTTGACTTATCATGCGTCCAAATTTAAAAGTTTTATTCGGTTTATTCCGGTTCTTTATTTCAAAGAATTTAAACTTTTAAAAAGTTTTAAAATATTATAAATATTTAAACTTTATATAAAATTTAAATATTATAAATATTTAAACTTTATTAAAATTTAAATATTTCAAAAAATTTAAATTTTTAATAAGTTAAACTTTATAAAACATTTAAAATATTTATAATATTAAAACTTTTATGAAGTTTCAAATATTATAAATACTTTAACTTTATAAGAAATATAAATATTATAAATATATAAACTTTGTATTAAGTTTAAACATTATAAATATTTAAATTTTATAAAACGTTTAAAGTATAATATTTACACTTTTAGAAAAATTAAAATATCACGGGACGGGGTTATTTGATTATACTTTTAATTCCAATATATTAAATACTTTTGTACTTTATAACACATATAGCTGAATAGTACAAATTTATAACCATATCAACTTCAATTAATAATACACTTTTAATATCCCAAACTTAAATATTATTACAAACCGTACATAATTAATCAAATATAAATAAACAAATTATATAGATTGAATCTGATTTTAAATACAACAAAATCATAAATTTATAAAAAAAAAAATACATATTTTACCCTGCGGTGTACCGCGGATCAAACACTAGTTCTCCTTTATTCTCTGTACCTAAATCACTCTTCATTAATCTAAGAGGAGCCTATCCCATAAATGATAATTCTGGTTCGTCGACAACCAACCAAAATCACAGACAAAAATTCAAGGAAACCGGTTCACTATCGTATTTTACTTCCCCTCATAGTTTATGCTTTTTCACAGAGTGTATTTCTTTAGAGAAATAACTTCGAAAAAATGAGTATCGCTTTGATAAAATTTAATGAGTATTTTACTTGCCCTCATAGTTAAGTAAACCAATTTGTTTGCCAGAGCCGTGAGATTAGACCTCACTGCAGCTGTCGGCATCTCATCCACGTTGAAATCAAATTGTTCAATGGCATTACTAATGATGGTCTCAAGAGCTATTTACGTTTGAATCTCACGGTCAACAGCATTGAGATCCTCGATTGAAGCGCCGCCATTTCTCACATACCTAGTGAAAACACTGCTCACGCTATAAAACAATGTTTATATGAAGATTGCAGTCCTGAAACCCTAATTGTTTATATGGAGATTGCTATTAAAGAACCCTAATTTTCTATGGAGACTTACTTGGGTCTTGCATACACTTCATGGTCATCGTTGGCTTCGGCACTGAAGCAGAATAGAGCAACGATTGCATCACAACGAGCTCCAATTTCTTGTACCTTTCTTGTGAGAGAAACAATCTTCTTCATGTAACTTTCCATTCTCCTTGCACGCATAGAAAAAATGTTTGTGATGAGAAAATTTGATGGATCTGAGAATATTTTTTTTGTTGCTCTCGTATTATTAATATTCACTGTATCATTTTAAGTGATGTTTAAAGTTTTTACACACAAATTAAAAAAATATATAATTTTCATTTAATTTACCTCGTTTACATAAAACACAATTAAATAAAATGAATCTAACCAATAAGAAAACATAATGTAAAAATATGATTGGTAAATGCATAGAAAGTTAAATATCACTTAAAATAAAACAAAAATAATCAGTTAAAACATCACTTAAAGTGATATAGAAGAAATATAAAATAACAACATCCTACATCTAGGCCACCCGGACATATGGGTAATAGATCCAGATTTGGATTTATGTAGGCATGACCATGGTTACGGTTATTACGATTACGGTTATAAATTTTGTTTAACTTTAACCGTAACCGTTTAACCGTATACTAAATGGTTACGATTAAATACGGTTCTGGTTAAAACGGTTATGATTATATACGGTTACAGTTATTTAATGATATGATACAGTTGATATCAGTGATGGATCCATATTTTTTTTTTACTTCAGTTATGTAAATAATTTAAACGATGATATACAACCTAATACTTACTATTATAATGTTAAAAATTATAATATGGATTTAGTGTTATCATGTGATTTAAATAACAACATTATTATTTAAAATTATTTTTATTTATGATTTCAGTTTTTTACATACATTTGCATGAAATTTATAATTTTTTAACAAACGGCTATTTTTGCTTTTAGTAACAAAACTGTTTAACTTTTTTTATGATCTAATGTTTATTTTAAAAGTAATGACTATTTTAAAATTAATTAGAAGTTCTAATATTAACTAAAATGTATAACCAACACGATACTCTACTAATTAGAAGCAGTAATAATAGCATTCACTATTCCACTACTTTGATTTTGTCACTTTGTGTTCTTTAATGATTTCAAATATATATATATTTTTTAACTATTATAAAACTGCTGTGTTGTAACGTTTATATATATTTGTTAGAAAATATTAATTATATTTTGGTACATTTATTTTTAGTTAATATTTTTTATTGTACTCATATTTCTATAATATATAACTTATATTAAATAATTAATTATTAATATATTTATGTTTTAAAGACGGTTACGGTTAAAAATTTACGGTTTTAACTATGTGGTTAACCAACGGTTTTGATACGGTTACAGTTAATTAACAGTTACGATTAATATAATTTTAATTATATATTAACGGTTAACGGTTATAGTTTTTAACCGTTTTATACGGTTATGGTTTAGATACGGTCCGGTTACGGTCCGAAATACGGTTACGGTTTGATTTTGGTCATGCCTAGATTTATGGATTTTTTCGGAACGGTTACTGTTTGGGTTATTGGGTTCGTTTTGTTGCCTAGGCCTACCTACATCTATCACTTGACTATCCCAGAAATGATAATTCCGGTTCATCAATAACCAACAAATTTCGCAGGCAGAAATTTAAGTAACCGGTCCACTATCGTATTTTACTTGCACTTTTTTTGTGTTTCAGAGAGAATAACTTAGAAAAATGAGTATCGCTTTGATCTGCTAAAATCGCCATTGCAAATTCAAAACCTCTAGAGATTGAAAATGGCACTACCTCCTTCGTCTCCTTCATCATCTCCATCTCTTCAACGTCTCTCCACCTTCAAAAACCCTCCTCCTTCCTCACTCTCCGGCGCACCACCATCACAACAACCACCGTCTTCTTCCTCCTCTTCGCCGCTCGATTCTTTCGCCACCGATCCAATTCTCTCCCCATTCCTCTCTCCTTCCTTCTCCTCCGCATCTTTCTCCTCCGCTGCTCTCGCTTCTGGATCTCCCGCTTCCACCGCCGAACGTCTCCACCAAGCTATACGCCTCCTCGATTCACAGCTCCGCAATGACGTCATCTCTCGTCACCCTGAATTGCTCGCTCAGCTCTCTTCTCTCTCTCACGCCGATATCTCTCTCTCGTCCCTCCGATCCTCCGTATCTTCACTCCAATCTTCTATTCGCCGTGTTAGATCCGATCTATCTGAACCAGTGCGATCGATCCGATCCAAATCTGTTCAGCTATCTAATCTTCACTCCGCTGCTGAGTTACTCTCTCACTCCGTTCGTACGCTTCGTCTCTCTAAGAAGCTTCGAGATCTAACGGCTTCTCCCGATCCAGATAAGATCGATCTCACTAAAGCTGCACAGCTTCATTTCGAGATCTTCACGATGTGTAAAGAGTACGATCTATTCGGCATTGATGTTATTGATGAGGAAATCAAGTTTATTACTGAGATTGGGGACAAATTGAGGTCTGAAGCTATGAAGGTGTTGGAGAGAGGCATGGAAGGGTTGAATCAAGCTGAGGTGGGGACTGGACTACAGGTGTTTTATAACCTTGGTGAGCTTAAGCCTACGGTGGATCAATTGGTGAATAAGTATAAGGGTATGGCTGTGAAGAGTGTGAGCGTTGCTATGGACATGAAGGCTATTTCTTCTGGCTCAGGTGGTGGGTTCGGGCCTGGTGGGATTAGGTCTAGCGGAGCACCACACATTGGAGGCGGAGCTAAAGTTAGGGAGGCGTTGTGGCAGAGGATGGCTAGTTGTATGGACCAGTTGTATTCACTTGTAGTCGCTGTGTGGCATTTGCAGCGTGTACTGTCTAAGAAGAGGGATCCATTTACTCATGTCCTTCTTCTCGACGAAGTCATCAAGGTGCGGACTTTTACTGGAATTTTAGGCTGCCATAGTTGATTCGTTAGTTTATACTGTCAGCTGTTAAGTTTCGTCTCTAAGATTGTCAATGTCCTGAGGGGCAAGCTGCGTCGTTAGATAATTGAGACAAAGAGAGAGTGCTCTTGGATGATTTTATACTGTCACCTGTTAAGTTACGTCTCTAAGATCCTGTCGATGTCCTGCTGAGGGGCAAGCTGCATTAGATAATTGATAGGAAGAGAGAGTGTTGGATGTTGATGACAAGATTCTTGATGTTGATCACCTTAAGTAGATGATCGTTCCATGTTTTTGCATCAAAAAGAAGCTTGAAAATGTGTTTCTGTGATGTCAGGGATGTTGATTAATTTAGATTCCGGCTTGTTTTTCTGGTTTTATTACTGACATGAAGTGTTTACATGCACAGGAAGGTGATTCTATGTTAACTGACAGAGTCTGGGATGCACTTGTGAAGGCGTTTACTAGCCAAATGAAGTCTGCATACACAGCTTCAAGTTTTGTAAAAGAAATATTCACCATGGGATATCCGAAGCTCGTGTCTATGATTGAAAATCTTATTGAAAGGATTTCTCGCAACACCGATGTGAAAGGAGTGTTACCTGCCATTAATTTAGAAAGAAAAGAACAAATGGTTGCATGCATTGCTATATTCCAGACTGCTTTCTTATCCCTATGCTTTGGCCGCTTGTCAGATCTTGTGAACTCGATATTCCCTATGTCGAGCCGTGGGAGTTTACCTTCGAAAGAACAGATCTCACAGGTATTATCACACATTCAAGATGAGATTGAGGCTGTTCATCCAGATGCTCGTTTGACTCTTCTAGTTTTGCGTGAGATAGGCAAGGCCCTTAAAAACCTAGCTCAACGAGCTGAGTGCCAGGTATGTTAAACCTCTTTTCTCTTTTGTTTTTCTTCTCACTTGGTGGTTATTGGTACCCATTGTCCTCTTGTTATTTGCGATATCTCCCTGAGTATGGATTTCATAAACTCCCTAGAGTATGGTATCAATTTCTGCTTGTATACAATGTGTATTATATAGGAATTCTTAAACTTGCATGCAGATGCATAGGGTAGAATGAGTACAAAGTAATAATTTTTGCGGCAATTATAATTTCCTCCAGACATAATGAAGAGAAATAGAGCTACATCTACCTCTGCTATGCAAATATATACGTGTTAACTAGCTGACATAATTGGGGTTAAGCAGTGTAAAGAAGTTAGACTGCTACGTATGCTTTTATGTTTTGACATGTAACACAGCTACACTTATATGGCAGATTTCTACAGGCCCTGAGACGCGCCAGATATCAGGTCCTGCGACTTCAACACAGATCAGAAACTTCACATTATGTCAGCATTTGCAAGGAATCCACACACATATCTCATCCATGGTAGCGGACCTTCCCAGTATTGCTGCTGATGTATTATCTCCTTATCTGGCTGCAATCTATGATGCGGCATGTGAGCCAGTTACACCTTTGTTTAAAGCAATGCGAGACCAGCTCGAGTCATGCATTCTTCAAATCCATGATCAAAACTTTGGTGTTGATGATGCTGCCATGGACAACAACGCTTCCTCATACATGGAGGATTTGCAGAGATCGATTCTTCACTTCCGCAGTGAGTTCCTATCCAGACTATTGCCTTCCACAGCAACCGCTAACACTGCAGGGACAGAATCGATCTGCACTAGACTAGCAAGACAAATGGCTTCAAGGGTTTTGATCTTCTACATCAGACATGCTTCCCTTGTGCGACCACTTTCAGAATGGGGAAAACTCAGAATGGCCAAAGACATGGCCGAGCTGGAACTAGCAGTGGGACAGAATCTGTTTCCCGTGGAACAACTCGGAGCACCGTACAGAGCTCTTAGAGCGTTTAGGCCGTTGATTTTCTTGGAAACATCTCAAATGGGATCATCTCCTCTCATCCAGGATCTACCACCGAGTATCGTCCTACATCATCTCTACACGAGAGGCCCAGACGAGTTAGAATCACCAATGCAAAAGAACAGACTGAGTCCTAAGCAGTACTCACTGTGGCTTGATAACCAAAGAGAGGATCAGATCTGGAAAGGTATTAAAGCCACTTTGGATGATTATGCAGTGAAGATCAGGTCGAGAGGGGACAAAGAGTTCAGTCCAGTTTATCCTCTAATGCTTCAAATTGGATCGTCTTTAACACAAGAAAACTTATAAGCTCCATGTGCTTTGTTACCGAACCAATAATTAATCTTCTATTGCGGGTTAGTCGAACTACAACTTTTTGTCTCGGATTTTTCTTCAGTTGTAGTTACAATCTCTCTCACATACATGTCATGTAAATCGAGATTCATACATCATACCATGGTTGGTGTCTTCAATCGACTTTTATAATTTGTTTGAAGAAGCTCCTGCTTTTGTTTGTTTTCATGTCAGGGATCGAAGCCTCTTGGGCTACTTTCTAAGGTTTAGTTGTTTAACATAAAAGTAGTTTTCTTTATCTTCTTTTCGATATATGATATCAAGAAGTTCCGGGCCAAAATTCATACATATTTTTTATCGGACTAGAGCATGATAAAGGTAGTCCTTCTTTCTGTGGCTTGTGTTCAAACTCAAAACCTGGTCCGACTTCTTCAAGACCTGGTCCAACTTCCCCAAAGTCTTGACTTTGAGTTCAACCAGTTAAACAACCGATCACGAAAACCAAAACCAGAGTAAGGTAGATCGAAAGAGAAGTGAAACAGAGTTTTACTATGCAAAGAGGGGAGACGTATCCATCATATTCATACCAAAGAGTATTTACATAACTAAATATATACAACAAAACCTGTCAACTATTAGGAACCACCTCTCTCTCTCTCTCTCTCTCTCTCTCTCTCTCTCTCTCTCTCTCTCTCTCTCTCTATTACAAAGTCAACCATGGATCAATTCCCAACGGAAATAGATCTCTCCCCTAAACCGAGAGGAGAACGTGACCGTTGACGCCTCTTGATCTCGCTAAGAACCCTCCTCATCTCCGGCTGCTGCAGCGACGGCTGCTTTATCTTCTCAAACTCTTTCTTTATCTTCACGACTTGGCTATGTATTATTGGACCATCCTCGTTTCCACTATTGGTCTTGTTCTCCATCTCCACACAAATCCGAGACAAAGGGCACTGAAACAAAGAACCTCTTTATAACTATGTTCTGTGTACAAGACAGGACACGAGTTTTGTGTGAAGTAGAAGCGAAGTTAGGTTGGTGGGTAACGCAGAATTAGTCTCAACTCTAAATATAAACTAAGGGTTTTGTGATTTCAGAGATAATTATACACAGAGACGACTCTTTCTATGTTGATCTAACTCTCTTTTTATAAACAAACGTGGAGGACGGTGTTCGGTGAGTTATGGTTACGTGTCGGTAACGTTGAAACATTTGTGACGAGTCTCCTGCGTATATCTATAAATTTTGACCTTTGATTTAATAAGATTGTTATTGGAAACTGGAGAAAGAGTCGGTTTTTGAACGTTGAAAGACCAAAAGGCTGCCATGTGGACTTAAGTCGTTGGTCAATTGGAAGATTCTAGTGGATATCCTTTTAAGACGTTTCATTTAATCAGTCGTTAATCGTTGCAAACGCATTAGACTTGTGTGTTCCTTTTTTTTGGCCTTAAAAGCTTACACGTTTTGTTTTCTTTGGTTTTGGACCTTTTGTTTTTTTTCTCTCGGTCTTGTCCATACCATGAAATTACTCCTTTCTTTGACGTCCATGAAATTGCCACATAAAAAGTGCTAAGTTCTATCCGTGAATGCACCGATGATTTTTCTGTGTTTGGGAGCTTTAATTGGAAATTGAACTTGTTAAAACTTTCCGTAGTTCGGTAGTTGTGTCTTCTTCCCATTAAAACGTATTTCTTTCGTTGATTTTATTTTTATTTGTGATTTTTTTGTATCGTTATTTTGTTTCGTATATTTCAATCCTCATCTTTTCGTTGTATTTCCTAAAGAAAAAATCTCAGAAAATATATACAATTTAACATTTACTAGGAAAAAAATTCTATCCGCGACGACGACTTTTTAAAAATCACAATTACCAGTAGGAAATTGTTTAATCTAGCACATGTGTATTATTTATCTCATAACTAAAAATGTCAAATTACCACCAAAGTCTATGGATTGGATAAGAATTGCCTTCACTACAAAACGGACTAGAGCTATAGTTTTAGTTGCCAAAAAAGGGGTTTCGCGGGTTTAGTCCATGCGGATAACTAATTTGTTTGGGTCATATGTTTTAGGATTTTTGCAACTTTTTATGTTTGTTCTAGAAACTCTTTGAATTTTATAAAAATATTCAATCCGATGACCGATACGATTCATGATCGGACACCTAGCACCGGATCAATCAAGAGTTTATAAACATCGCTAAAGACAATAAAGGAACGGGACCACTCAATGATGGGCTTTTGGGATAAGAATGGTTGAAACATTATGGAAAAATAAAGATACAGTTGGCTTTTGATGTAGTGCATCAATCATTCCCGTGATGACCCAAAGAAAAGAGAGGATAATATAAATTTGCAAGAAGAGCGGTTCAGAAACCCATTTGGATCGCTTCAGCTTCAACTTCAACTTTGATCATCCACACAGAGGTATGTCCATTACTCTTGATCTCCACTGATACGTATTATGTTCTTTGTTTTGATTAAGATTTCTATTTCTTCATTTAGATTATTATTATGGTAGCTACCTGGTTGGTATATTGAGATGTAGCCACCATTCTTGCTAGGTTCAATATTTGCATCCATAATATTCATCAAACCGCTTATATACCATCTAATATTTTTTGCACAAAAACTCGTGATTTTTCTTTAGCACATCCAATCTCTATTCTACTCTTGTTTAATTAAGTCATATTTTAGGCGTTAGTCTTTAGTTCGGACCAATTGATTGGGTTAAAAACCACGAAAGAAAACCTAAGCTGTTTTTCCCCCCTCTTTTATTGAATAAGAAACAAATCAGACTATTATACCCAAAAATGTCAGAAACATTTTTCTTTGGAAAACCAAAAACATAGCTCAAACAGTTTTTTCTCAGTTTCGCTCTAGCTTGGATAAGTTTTACAAACAGGATCTCATTTTTTATTTCTACTAAAACGTCAAAGCAAAGTACTCTATGAAAAAGAAACTTTTAATAATGAAAATAAAAAATCTATTATCCAAAACGAGAAGAAATCTTAGTGAAGTAAAAACATAAAAGTAATATATATATATATGTCATATGTTCTCTTTAATAAGTGGTCTAGTAAATCATTTTCATTTCATGGTTAATAATTTACACCGACGAAATTGTTGCTTTAGTGATGACTTTAAACCTTCAACTCTTGATAATGGTCAATGAAAGCCAGGAAATGGACAATGTGCAACATATGAACGAAAAAGGGAACATGAAGATTGAAATTTCTAGCGATGGCAGTTCCGCCCCGGAAGTGGGCTCCCGTGGGCTATCCCGTCAGTCAAGCATGACCAAGACCAGTTGCCTTTGCTCACCAACCACTCACCCTGGTTCTTTCCGGTGTAGGATGCACCAGAGTCTTTCATTGCGACGTACCAAGAGTATCGAGGCTGCATCGCTATTGGATTCTCCACCCAAGCCAGCGGATTCCCTTGGGGCCGCTAAATAGATTCATGCAAAAATCTATTGCGTTGCAATTGTTTGTTATAACTTGTAATTTAATCGATATATAATGGAGCAATAGGTTTTTTTCTTTCAACATATGCGTTGTAACCAAAAAGGGGTTGAGCTGGTGGTTTCTAAACAAAGGAATAAATCTCCAGCTTGATTCTCTTTGGGAAAAGAGTAAAACTTGCTCTTATTTTCCACATAGGGAATTTACGGAATACGACACAAAACATCTAAATGCAATATGTATGCATGTTATCAATCCATGGCATTACAATTGTTCATATGAAAACACGCTCCGATGTTATATATAAAAATTAAAAACATGTTCACATGAGAAATTGGGATGTAACTGAGGGAGCAGATCATATTAGTAGTTTATCTAACTTACTTTACCCTTAAATATAAATAGCGCATATCCGAGGGTTAAATGAGTTAAGTGAAGTCGACCTTTAGTTGTAACTATATATGATTAATGTGAAAGATGCTCTTTTAAAATATTTTAGAGATCGATGTCAAAAATAAAAAAATATTTCTTAATGTTCAAATTAGATTAAAGTCTTATACAATAAGGTCCCAATCTATATATATATTTTGATTAAAAGGTTATTGACTATATATATTTTGGTCTCTTAAGTCATCTCAAAGGGCAAATTATCAAATCAATGAGAGACATTTACAATATAGACATGGCTTGGTGCTAGGTTGGCAAATCAATCAAAGTACTCATGAGTCATGACTCATCTTTCAAAAGACTACAAAGCGCAAACAACTTTAGAAGTGCTTGTAATTTTTTTTCTTCGAAAAAGTGTTAAAGAAATAATCTATTGATTGAGAGAAAGTGAGAAACAATGATGGATGTGTTATAAAACGTGGAAGAGGCAATGTACATAAATATAATTCTCGTTGGTAAAAGTTAAAAACTGTCGAAATCGTTTTCTCACGAAGACCTCATGTTGTCTCTTTAATTTGGGCGGTGCTTTTTTTCTTCACTTTTGTTTTATGGAATGTGAAAACACCATATAATGAAGTCGAATTTCTAAAAGTAGGCGGATTTTCTCAAATTGGTATATATAGTATAAAAATTATTTATATCAAATGCCAAAATAGACTAATATTTTATCATCTATGTTTTACCAAAGATAATCACAAATCTTGTTTTTGTCAATAACATGCATTATGAACATTTGAATCTCGACGGTGACATAATGGCGATACTAATATTAATTACTATATTTAATGTTTTACTTTTACGATTTGTTGGAACGTAACTTATAGAACTAGTAAACTTTTCTCGAGATTAGTTAAGTTTCAACAAGGTAAAATATGAACAGATTAGGTAAGATCTATAAATTAAAGTTGTTGTTATACAAGAGTGATTTGATATCAGGAATTGTTGTTAGAAATAATTGGAAGTTCGTAAAAAACTTGGAAACTTGTTTAGTGAGAGAGAGACCATGTGATAAGTGGACATTATTATAGACGAAATCATTATATGTAAACTTAAATGCATATCAAATCCAAGATTGTTAAGATATCCTGTCTAAAATAAGTGCATATTAAAAAAAAATTGTAAAATATTTAGAATCGGTATATGAGTACGACCAATCAATCATAGCAAGGAATAAATTGGGATATGTACTAATCAAAACCAGTAGCAGCCAACAGAGACAGAGAGGAAGATTTGACTTTTACTCTTTACAAGTATAGAATAATCAAATTTCTAACCAAAAAAGTCCTCAGGGTCATTTTCTTTGACCTTCTGAATCCTAAACATGCGTCTCATGAATACAAATATGAATTCTTAACAATATTATTATCACCTTGGACTTTGGAGATTAAATGAAGTTACATAGAGTAAATAGGTTTAAACACATTTTCTTTCTTTTACTCTAAGATACCTAAATAACAGTTTTGTTTAACAGTTTTTGTCGTTTGATTGTCTGTTGATGGACAAGAACTTGCTGAATATCTTCTTGGGACGGCCAGGGATTGCACAAAAAGCCTTAAACCGAGACGGAGTTCTTCCTCCGTCTTGGTTCAAGAACCTCTCGTCCACCTCTTCATCTTCAGCTAGCTTGCTTCTTAGTGTCCCCGAGAGCTTTGATTTGGGGGATTTGAGACCCGAGACGCTCCATTGATCGTCAGGTGCTGCGATGCTTGTGGTCGTGCTGAAAGCGGCTGCATTTGGATTAGAAGGGTCGATGTTGTGTGCGGCGAGAAGTGCTTTAATGTTGCTTGGCAGTTCGGTCATTTTGCCTTCACCATTGTTTGTAGCTGCAGCGGCTCGTGCTTGCTCGTAGAAGAGGACTTGGACCACTACTCTCAGCGGAAGCATCTCGTTCTGTGCCGCGTGCATACACGCTTCCATTGACAGTTTCTTGCAGTCCAAAACTCTACAAACTCTCTTCCTTTCTGATTTATTCAAATTCTTGTGAGCCTGCAACAACAATGACAAACATAAATTAGATAAATCGCAAGATTATTCGTTTAGTATGATACAAGGATGCGGATTGAACCTTGAGATATATGTCAATGGCTCTGTAGAGATCATCATGATCAAGTCTTGAAAACTCAGGGACACTCTCAGCTAAAGTAACAAACTTTGAGAGCGGTAGATTCACGTCTCTAGCAATCTGTTGGAGATATCCATCCACAAGCTTAGCTACCTTAAGCTTTGAGCTATGAGAGGCAGAGGATGATCTCCTACTCTCTTGGAACTCAAGATCAATATTCTCGGCCGAACGAGATCTTCTTCTTCTATCCATCATTCCCCTTTTACCTCTTGGAGGGCTTGTTGGTGGACTAGTCTGCCCTTGGACCATAAACTGTTCCAAGATAGTCGCGACAATGTCCACATCGTATAACATTTCGGATTTGTAGGACATTGGAGGTATTAACAAATCGCTAACCGTTGCTTCTTCTAGCTGAAGAGCTACCCTTCTCGCTAGTTCCATTTTGGAAGATGTTGACGCGTTTAAGATATTAGCTGCTTTCAAGAGTTTAAGCAAGAAACTGCAAGACACCGCGCCTTTCTCAGCTGGAAGCAAGCTTATAATGGATTCCAACAACAACCTATTCTTCGATGAAGTATCCGTATCCGAATCTGAGTCAGAATCCGCTTTCTTACCGACTAATTTCCGGTTTCTTTGTAAAGTAGGAAGCCATTTAGATGCGTAAACTCTAAGGGCATCACCGATAAGACTCACTGGTACTTTGCCACCGGATTTAATAGCAATCATAGTCCTCCAATAAAGATCTATCCCCAACTCCGCGATATCTTCAGCCCACCATCCTCTGCTCGAAGTAGCGGCTCTGTTAGAAGACATGTCATCATCCCTAACCCTCCTAGAGTGACTATGTGAGAGAGACACTTTGGATGGGTGAGATAAGACCTTCGAGGCTATGGCCTCAATGCACCTACTGGTGATGGCGAGATCTTCAGACCACAAAGGAAACGCCTTCGTGGTCTGAAGCGTGACTATGGAGTCTCTCCAGCCATTAAGGATACAAGAGTTGAAGAAGACTTCAAGCTTGTACACCAAGTTACCTTTCTCAACCTCCTCTGACATCTGAAGATACTCTGCTGCACATCTCGCTGCTACGATGTTGTACGCGCTGATCGTTATCGTTATTCCGTAGCAGAATTTGGCACAGAGCTCAAAGGCCTCCACTCCTCCTGGGAATTCTGGAAGTTGGATAATGGATTCTGGAGATTCAGAGCACATTCTCTGAAGCCTCAAGCATTTTGAGAGCAGTGGAAACTGCAGAACAAGAAGAAGACCATTCAGATAAACTCTAAACCTAAAAAACCATCTCCAAGAACAAGAACAAGAAAGGGTTATTAGTACCTTGTGAAGAAGATATCTGCTTCCTGACACTTCAATTGTGAAATCACTGGAAACTTCAGAAGACACACATCTGCAACAAGCAAACAATTTTTAGCTTTTTACTCAACATTTAAGGCTAAAAAATTTACCACTTTTAATTACTATTTTACCTTAAATCTTCTGAAGTGTAGAAAGTGTCAGGACGAGATCCAAGTTTCATAAACTTCATAGCTGAATTATGATAGTAATTAGCTAAAAATCTTCAGAAACTCTTCTGCATAGTGGACAAACTCCAAAAGGGTTTCTTCTTCTAAGACAACAAACACTGAAGAACAGTTCCGACAAATCTCTCCTGTCTGCAAGTTCAGACATAAACAAATCAAAATTTTGTCTCTGAGTTTTTTTTCTTGGGGAAAAAAGTCAGATTTTATTTTTTTGCTAGAGAGAATTTGTCATTGTGATGAGTGATTTAGTTTAGATATATAGATATTTGTAAAAAGGAAAATAAAGAAGAAAAAATAAACCCAGAAAAAAACTAAGGCCACCACAAAAACTAAAGTTCATGTCCATTCAATCAAATTCCTTATACCCAATCTGATATGGACATACAAACAAAAAGAATCTAAATCAATGCAGTAAAAGAAAAAAAAGAAAAAAAAAGATAAAGAAGATAGAAATTTAGATAATCCTATCACAACATACATTACACATCACAACCCACCCAAAGTTCCATCAATCACAAAAGATAACAAACAATACTCACACACCATAACAAAGTATGTTCTTCAATCCCCATGCATAAACCAGAAAAAGAAGAAGAAGAAGAAGAAAAAGCTCACTTGGATTTGAAAACAGAACAAACACTCTTCACATCATCAGCCTTGAGATAAGATATCTTTGTGTATGTTTCTAGCTAGCTAGGCAATTTCCCAGAAAACCCTCTTAGCCAATCATTCAAAGATTAAAGAGAGAAAACAAAAGAAAGCAGAGCGATCTACTTTACAACTTTTCTTTGTTTTTCTTGTTTTATGCAAGTTTTTTCATATTTTATATTCTAGGTAGGGATTTTGTTGAAACAAAAATATTATTATTAATTTTGCTGATGTTTCTATTTTTTTGTATTTTGGGGTAAAAAATGGTGCTTAGGCTATTCGCCAGCGTGCAAAGAGAATCACCAAATCCCACGTGCTTCTGCTCATCCCCCACCTTCTCTCTGCCTCATCATTGCCTCTCCATATTTTTTACACTCTTCTTCACACTTCCTATTATTTATTGTTAACCTTTTTAAAATTATTTTTTTCACTTCACTCGTAGTCATATTTTTTTTTTATTTTTTTTGCACTATAAATTTGTATAGTGATATTGATATATATAAAATATAATATTTATACTGCTACAGTGATATTGATTTGGTGATACAAAAGTTTTCTTTGCGCCAATATTTTATACAAGCGATCTTTAGGAGAAGAAAATTCCAACTTGATGTAACGCTCGACGTGTCGATTACGCAAAAGAACTATAAGGTAACTCATAAATTCATGTCCTTACTTTTTGTAAGAAAATGATCATTGTTTTTGTAAGTTTAACGTACGAGAAATATATAATTTGCATGCTAATAGACACGATAAGTAGTGTTTTGCATACCTAGAAGAATTGTAAAAAGACATGATTATTTGATATATATATATATATATATATATATATTGTGGACTATTGTTACTTGTTAGGTTAGAATCTAAGATTTGATAAAGTTGAATTGGTTCCAGGTAAAGTATTTAATACAGCTTTCTCTTGAATTTATTGTTCTTTTATGACTTCATTTCCGAAGTTCGAAATAATATTTTCTGCAATGCTTTGATATTTTAAATTAATACGTTAGTTTTGTACTTTTGTTTATGAATGTTACTAATATAAATAACAAATCGAAAGTGGATTGCTATTCATAATAATAATATAAAATAGTTAAAAGATACCAACTGATATATTTGTGTCACGTAGTGTTTAATGTTAATGTACAAATATACAATGCGAGATGTAAATCTATAACAAATAAAACAGAAAAACGTGATATATATTTATTTGTGTGGTGATATATATATATAATAAGTATATTTATGAGAAGGACATGACATGAACGAGAGTGTAATATTATTGTTCTATAATGAAATCGCATGGTCCACATTGGTTTACGTCCAAGTCATCGAAGGGGCTAATTTGCCATTTCCGTTCTCTTCCTAATTTACATTTTTGTCATCGTTCTTACCTCTTAAATACATTTGACATTTCATGTAATTACTTTTTTTATTTTTTTTTGATTAAAAATAAAAAACCATGAAATCATTAAAAGAAAGATTGGATTGTAAGCAGCCATACAGTCCACTCCATACACACCTCATCTTATCAAAGGGGTTATAATATCAAAGTGCGACAATGAAATCGACAATAACCTCTTTTTTGTATAGTCTTTAATGAGTGTACACACTTTATGAAGAAAGTAGGGGGGAAAATATGCATTTATAAATATTATAAGTAAATAGAGATGTATGTATATATACATATATTCATTACGAAGGAAAGGTGAAGGATGAATAACAAATGTCTCATTGTCTTTCTCACATTTAAAAAAAAATATGAATATATAAAATATAAAGGAAAATGCCGAATTTACCCATCTATGCTTAGTATTATCAGAGAAAAGTGGAGGCATGCTCATAGCAAATCATTTAGAGTAGATTACTTTTCAAAGAAAGACAAAATGTTAAACTTGATCATATCTCTGCAAATAATTTCTTTTGACTGAAATAATGCAGATTGCATTATACCCTTTCTTTTGAAGTTGATAAAAGAAACAAATATATCTGCATAATATAAGATAGATTCGTGTGAATTCTGATCAAGACTAAAAGTTAGGGAGCCCTAACATTAACTATATAGTCTAGAGAAATAGGTCCTATATTTGATGGTTTGATCACTTTAACAGTTGAAGTGGAGTTCTCTCTATGTTCCATCTTAATTAAAAGTATGAGACATCTGACATATATAATAATATATCAGCTTTCCGTTTCCTTTGATTTTTGTCATCGAGGTTTCTATTTCATCATGTAATAATATACATGGTCTCAATCTTAGTAGAAGTCGTAGGTTTAAAGAAAGATATCTATCTATCCCTTTTCTCAATTAAGCTTCCCCAACACATAACATTTATTGTATGATTCAAGATCAAAAGCATCCCACTTTGGTGCAATGCTTTTAACCGGTAAATATCATCATTAATCAAAAAAATTCAAAAAACAGATCAGTTTTTAAAAATCTTGAGGAAACTTACATTGATCAAGTGTTGGTCGTTGTTTTCTTCGGAGAAAACTTCAGTTTTACAAACTTAGGTTCGAATCTTTCTGGGAATGAAACTCGATTTGATGGACAGATGTATGAACTTAAGCCAAGAACTCCTAACTTAATTATACAAAAAATTACAGTGTGGAGAAAGATGATGATGCAGAAGAAAGCTGATATTTGTTTTATTACCAAATGAGGAGAAGAGTGAGTTGAAATGAAGCTGAACAAAGAATAAATATATATATAAATTGTTTCTTTGATAGAGCCAAAGATATATTGATATATATGGCTTAAGTTAAAAAGCATTAGACTTATGATACAAACAACAATGTCCCATGACTTGTCAGAGTCGGTTCGTTTAAACTCCCAAACTAGCACCAGTGGTTGAGGGAACACAAATATAAAACCCGTCACGGCTCCGGTCCGTTATTGTCGACCTATGAGTGTGACGAGAGACTGTCTTGGATCAATCAGTGGCCACGAAGGACGAGGGCTAGAGGGGCCAATGGCAGTTTGGGAGTTAATATGGTTTGAGCGAGGGTGTTTTGGAGATTGCATGAGAGGTTCCTGTCGTGATGTCAACTCTACGTGTGAAAGGTGAAGAGATTTGTGTGATTTTGATTTTATTTAATTAATTGTTAATGTAACCCGAGTGGGTGTCTGGCCGACAGTGCCTGCTTTGGGTGGTCCCTTTGTGGCTGTGGGATCCATTTGTCCCGATTAGAGATCCTCCACGATTGGAGCTGAGCTGGATTTTGTACTCCTTCTTGTATATGGATAGATCTCGTATTTTATTTATTTAGTTTTTGGCCAAATTTGCTGTCTTTCTTGTGAAGGAGATGAATGGATATGTGATGATTTAAGTTGTTTGGAAGCATTTAAGAAAATAAAAAATATCATAAAAGACTTGGATTTCTTAACTTTTTGAAAATTATTTGATAAATATGCATATTTTATCAAATAATTTTCAGTTTTATACATTATGAATAGTTGAATAATTGTTTTAAAACATAAATTTAATTTGAAATTTAGACAAAAGTTAGAAACTACTTTTTTTATTCCCTTTTTCACCTATCTTACTTTTTTTTAATATGTAACAACTATATAGTATCATGTTGTTTCCTTGTATAGAAAAACGGCTCTAGACGATCTTATGAATTGACGCTGATTTTGTAAATGTAAACCAATTTGTGAGGACGAAACTCGAACCGTTGATACAACTCCATTCAAAACCCTCGAAATCTGGACTGACACTGTTTAGCTTCGGAAGCATCTGTGCCTTCGGGCCCTTCCACTCTAGCTAAGGTTCATCGGAATGTACGCGAGCAACCTGTGGGATGAACCACGATCCTACCACTTTCGGGTGGAGTCTATTGAACTAAATCAAGCATCTCGACAACCCTACAACCAGTCAACCATAATCCACTTCATGTCGCAAAATAAAAACTTTATATCTTCACAACATCGTCATAATAAGAACAAAAAACGCGAAATTGTAAAAATCTTTCGAGAACCCACACATGCTTGGCATATCGAAAGGTACTGTCACACACAGTACTAATTTTAAATAATACAAATCATTAAACTATATGTCCTCGTTTAAACATGATGATGTGCCTACTAGACCAAATTAATAACATTTATTTAGGTTTGGTCCGGTTTAAAAGCAATAAACATAGTAATTGAAAATTCATTGTAATCAAAACCGTTTGAACTATTTAAATGAGTTGAAAATAGTCGTGCCATTTGCGTAACTGGTCGGGTCGGATTGGTTCCCACACATTTTAACACCGACAGCGGTGAAGATTTATAGCTTTTTCTTGTTTTCTAAATATTCTGAGTAATAAGATTCTAAGCAATGTCTCATGAATTCTGAAGACACACACATCTTATCCAATCTTACACCACAAGGAACATAAAATGTCTCTGTAGTCAAGACGCAAAAGCTTCCCTGACTTGCAGATTGAAGGTTCTAAATTGACGAGAAATAACAGAACCCGACTCCAAACTCACGAACAATAACGATGCATGATCCAAATAAATGTGACACTATTTACTAAAAATCAGGCGTACAAATCTTGGTTTTTACTCGTTTGTCACCTGTACGGACTATTCTTAAAAACTGGGTCTGCCTCTCACTATGAATTACATAGATATATAGGCACAATTATATATGTATATCCTCTGTAGCTCCCATCGCAAGCACATGACGATTTCGAATCGAACTCCATATAAAGAATTGAATAGCGTCTTTCACGCAATGAGAGAGAGAGAGAATATCAAAGTCTTCTTCAGCTGCTTCTCTTCATTGCACTTCCACCAAACTTCTTTTTTGTACCATAAGCTTCTTCTTTTGTCCTCTTGAATGCGAAATGCATATTCAGATTCTATGCTCTTTGGGTTTATTTTTCCTTCAGAGAAGAGTTGTCAATTGATGCAGCACGAGCTGCTTGGAACTGTATAGCGTACTTTTTTTGAAGCTCTCTTAGTTTGTCCATCAGTTCTTGGAAAGACGGTCTGCACTGCGGTTCACTGCACATATATCTCAACTCACATTACCCACTGTTACATTTACTTTATAACATATTAATCAAACGCAACCGTGAAAGAGTTTTATAGCGTTTATCCGCTAACTGTTTGGGTAAATCTGTAAAAGCAAATCAGTATATCTCGATGATCGAAGTTCAGATCTACAACGTTAAGTCACCAACTAATTGCCTACAGTGGTGTCGGTTGAAAGAAAACTATACAAGATCTAAAATGACACCAAAACTTACACCAATTATTGTACCAAACTTTAGCCTTTCTATGGGCCCTAAATCTGTGGAAAATTTTCAACACAAAAAAGCATAAACCTTGAAGTCTTTACACTCGTTAATGAAGCCTTCAATAGTATGTGTTTGGGACCCATGGAAATTAAAGGATCGAAATGCAGAGTAAGTATTTTTATCGAACTTTTGTTTACTTAAGAGTTCCTAAACAGTAATCAATTATTCCAAAGTTTACTTTACCTAATAAAAATCCAAACTCGTTTAATTCCAAATTCAAGGGTTTGCAACATTTCTACATTTGTAGTTATTTTCTATGTTCATTCATGACATAACATCAGGTTTAGTTCAGCTACTGCAGAAAATCAGAGCGTGGCATATGCGAGTTGTTTATGAAAACCAGGTTTTGGTCCCTCCTATATGCAACCACTATTGAAGACCAAAGCATAAGTGAGGCTATTTTTTCTCTAGCCAGGTATTCGTAATGTTAAATATGTTTTATGTACCTATGCCAGCAGCTTTCCATTAAGGAAATCCACTGAGGGTCAATATCCTTTGGGACTTCCAGCCTCTGGTTCATGAACCCCACGGCTCCAATCACCTGCAAATTTCTAAATAGACTTCTCTTCATATTTGTTTTATTGTGTGAGTGTATTATATACATACAGGAACAACGAGGAGACAGTAAAAGCAAGCTTTCTTAAGCAGAACAGATGTTTTGCGATGGAAAAAAGACCTCTAATTCGTATACATGTTGCAAAACAGCCTTTGAGTTGACAAAAAATATCATCAACTCACTGAACTTGCACAGTTATAGTAAGATAATTACTCTACTGTTTTACATTAATATTAAAGTAGCCAAAATGGGTAGTATAGTTTCCATTTCCAACATACTAAACTAAGTACATCTTTCTTTATATAGTTGATGGAAACTAAACATTCTAGAGACCAATTAGCTGTAGTATTATGTAAAGTTAAGATTCTTCTTAGGAATAATATGGTCTTGTATATCTCTAAGTATGATATGGCTAAGTTTTGGATTTCCCTAGTCTAATTCTCATTTGGAGACGATTTTGATTTTTTTCCTTTTAAGTGGAAACTATACCTGCATAGCATTTAGATTTTCCCATGGGATCTTCTCTGTCACAAGCTCCCATAGTACTACTCCAAAGCTATAAACATCAGACCTGCCATTTACAGAGTAGGAAGAGCATAGTTAGAGTTGAAAGCTAGAACAAACAATAAGCAAAGGAACTTAATCAAGCAGAAAATGAGAATATACTTTTCATCAGCAGCCTCATTTCGAAGAACTTCTGGTGCCATCCATTGAGGCTGCAGAACAGATAAAAAGCAATCAAATTCATCGTGACAGAATTGATTTCATAAGAAGAAAAAAAATAAGAAGAATCAACTCAGTAAGAGTCTATGTAAAGTACTGTTCCCCTTCCGTTTGTAGTGAGGTACGTCTCATGCTTGATGCGAGAAAGACCAAAGTCGGCAACCTGTTAGAGCTGACAAGGTAAGTTAACTCTGACAAAGACCCTTTTTCATTCAATAGTACTTTCAAGTCCTGTTATCAAAATCTATGCCTCTTTTCTGGTATATTCACAAAAAGACGAATCATTATCTAAAGCTTCATTTCTGTTCTAAACCTAATATACAACTCCTCAGTTCTGACACCGGGGAACTACCACTAATAAAATTATTTTGCTGACCTAGACTAATATATATCAACTCGTGTCACAGAAAATCAATCAAACAATTTTTTTATTGGGGCCATCCATATCCAGTTTACCCACCAAACCCAAGTCACCTACGAGATCTGATGAAAAGTGGACAGTATTTTGTAGGTAAACGATTATCTTGTTTTTAGCTCCATCAGAATTACCAACGGCATGAAGTTATTGGTTGTTCAGATTAAGGGAAACTATATGACTTGAACAGTAAAAACAATACCTTCACGGTCCAGTTTCGATCGACCAGAAGATTTGACGACTTCAGATCACGGTGAATGATGGGTGGACTACAGTGGTGAAGATAATTCATGCCACGAGCCTATGGGAAAGACTCAGTTAAAATGCGGAAAAGAGGGATATGCAAGACAGATACAACAATGAACCAAAATAGAGCAGCGTATACTTCGAAAACCGTGGACACAACTGGAAAATTACGTGTGTAATACTCACAATGTCTGAGGCCATATGGATACGTCGCCTCAAATCCAGTTTTGACTTGTTCCTCTGCAGCAAACGAAAGAGACTTCCACTGCAAATATAATATCGAAAGATTTAGACTTTAGAGCTTGAGTCAGTGTTTTGGCCCCGGAGTCCAAATATCCCGGAATGATATGTAGTATTAGCCTAAGAGAAGGGGCAGAACCGTGGAAGAAACTCTGTCACTATACAAAGACGCTGAGGTGATGCCACAGCTCCCATAAACAGCAGAACGTTTGGATGTCTAAGTCTTTTCATCAACGATACCTTCAAGATAAAACAAGTCCAGCATATGTACTTCGAAAGTAGAATGAGTAGCTAGGCTAATAATCTCTGTAATGATTAATTTTTTGGGGTAGATGCAATTTGGAAGAAAATTTCTTACAGAAAAACGGTGGTAGTTTGGGAATGATTTTGTCATATGTAAATATGAAAGACAGAAGACAGGTATTACTCTTAAAAACAAGTAAAATTTTTATAGTCTTTTACCAAACGTTGCTTAAAGAAGCGAGAGGAAATAATAATACCTCTTGTCTAAAAGATGTTATGATCTCCTCTGAATATTCTTGTTTGGAAAACACCTTTACAGCCACATCCTGCATTGACAATAGCAACTCTCAGTAATAGACTTTTTTAAGTTAGTGAATATTTCATGGAGGCTTGTAAATTTCAATGATGCATATTCTACAACGTCAACAGATGACAAGAACGTACAGATCCAAACCATAGACCATGATAGACAGTTCCACATGAACCTGAATGTATAAAGAGGGAAATTATAACAAGCAGGTTAGCAGACCAGAAAGAAGAAAACCACAAGAAATTGTATGATGTCTTGAAGGATGGATATGTCTTTCACAAAAGGGATCATCTTTCTCAAATGAGTACATTACCTTGCCCGATTTGTTCTCCAATTGTCAAATCCTCCCATAAGATTTCATAGTCCAAGCAGTCGCTATCCATATCGACCTTGTTCATAACACTGCTGCTGGTACTTCCATAACTGCTAGCACTGCTTGTGCTATTCACATTAATAGAACCCATAGCCTCGTTATTGGCAGGCTTATTACTTTCACTTGTCCGGCTTTCGGACTTAACATTATGAAAGAAATTACTATGATGAGCCTCTTCGTTTTGTTGTACATTCTGCACCCAAGGCCACACAGAATGAGCATGCCTTCTTTCCAAATCTTCCCGTTGATTCCCTTTCCATGGCCATGAGAGTCCTTTCTTTACCATCAATTCTTCAGTTTTTGAGGTAAGTGTCTTAGAGATAACAGAGTTTCCATCATTTTCATCACTGGAATCTCTGGAGGGTTTCGAAGAAGACTTCTCATCGTTACATAAGAACACACCAAAAGGGGATTGGATCAAATTCCCCCTAGGTGTGCTAGCGCCACTTGTTGCTGCATCCTCCCTCTGGTCAGAGAAAGTAGCAACGAAGAAACCCTGATCAGACTGATGACTGTCCACATTTCCACCCTCAGGGTGTGCAGCGTTATTATCACCTGCTCGCATTTTTAACCTGACCTTGTTGCCCACCTTGGATGCCTGCAATTTTATACTACAGTAGTCAAAAGATGCAACGGTATAAAAAAGATAAAGAACTTGCAATCTACAGTTTGACTAACCAAATCTGATATCTTAGATGCTATAGCAACTTGTATAGGCTGCTGAGAATCAAGGCCAAGTTTCGATACAACAGTCTCTTTGGAGTCAAGACCAAGCCTAGATGCAACACCATTCGTCCCCCTACTAAAGCTTGTTTCCCCTTCTTGCCACCTTTTAGCTGGAGGGACTCTCGGGCGTTGAAAGAGTGCCGAATCATTCGTGATACATATGATCCCAATAAGAGAACCATCATCATCATAGAAAGGAGAAATCGTAGTCACAACTGAAAATCTCTCTCCTGATTTGTTCTTGACAGGAAACTCTCCAGTCCAACTCTCTCCGCTGCTGCAACGCTGAAAGATATTTTGTGCAATAGCAGCGTCTTGACCATCTACAAGTATATTAATCGAGTCCTTCCCTAGTGCTTCTGCAGCTGAGAAGCCATAAAGCTTTTCTGCCATCGAGTTCCTAAAACAACCATGCCAACGAATTTGAACTCTGAATATAAGTTGGCTGACATATAGTCTGTACTACAAACGATACCAACACTATCCAATTATCAATTCTGAATCTGAACATATCAGGTAACTGGAGTCTACATTAGTCTCTAATCTATCCACAAACTCACATCTCCTAATCTATAGGAATCCAAAACCACAACCTAGCATTTGACTACTCATTCTCAATTCCAAAAATGTCATGATGGATACTAAAATGAAGAAACAAGGGGATTCATAGCAAAAACTACCTACTCACCAAAAGATAATTTGGCCATTAAGATCGAAGACATGAACAGCTTGAGCCATAGACTGCAAAATATTCAAATACTGTTTATCGTTGAACTTGCCTGCCGATGGTCCTCCCTCGCCGCCACCACCACCAGCTCCGGCTTTCGTATGACTCTCCTTCCGTAACGGAGAAGCATGACGGAACGAAGCCGCGCCGCTTTTTCTCCAGAACGGAGTTCCGTCCCCACTGTTTCTTCTCGAAGGCCGTTTAGGCGAAGACGAATGCGAACGACGCTTAATCTCCGCCGATACTTTGAGCTTCGACATCTCTCGTTTCAGATCCTCTTGGCTTTCTTCTAGCTCTTTTATCTTCTTCAACAGCTTCTCCGCCGGTGGATTCTCCATCGCAATTGGTAGAGAATGGAGATCGAATCTGAAGAGCTGATTGAGTTGAAATCGGGGACCGTAGGAAGCTGAATCAACTACAAAATGGTGAAAGCTCGAACGAAGATTTAGCAAATCTGGAATTTTGAAGAAACGAGGGAGAAAGGTTTCTGACCTTTTTTCTTAAGGGAGTCAAACCATTTTGGAAACCTTCTTTGCTTATCTTTTGCTTCTTTTATTTCTTATTTTAGTGTCTTCATTTTGTTCTTACAATTTTTTTTTTTTTTAATTTCGTTTTTACTACTTTTGCTTATTTTTCTCTTCATTCACTTTTTCTTTCAACTTGTTTTTAAAAAATAATAATAATAATAATTGTTTTCGATAACACCTGAGTTAATATAAATTAAATTTACGGAATTGACCAAGTATTTAGAAAAAATAAATATATGGAGAAAACACACAAGTGGTAGAGAGGCTTGTTGTTTATTGATTGGTTGGTAGTAGTTTTGAATCCTACTTGGAGAGATTTGATCTATTATGACACATAATTCGATAAATTCAAAAGACATATAAAACGAATTGTCATCTACTCTTAACAATAAAAGCAAACCCCAATTATTCTGATAGTTAAGAGTAGACAGTTCGTTGTATGTGTCATTGTTCTACCGAAGTATTGGCAATAATTCTCCAATTTATTAGACAATTTAGAATTTTCAAAATGGACCGTTTATTAACTATCACTTGGGCAATCCCAATATTATCCAACTAACCAATTTTGTGAAGCCACATAATTCCAATAAAATCCAAAATATCGTTACTGCACTATTTTCAGAAGAAAAAATTTTAGTTGACCTATGGATTCACTCATCTTACCTTACATAATCTTTATTTTTATTTCTGGAAAATTGTTTTCCAGCCAAAACTTTCGGTTCCAATTGATGACCATCGAAAAAATAATATGAATAATAAAAAAGTGACCAAAATAAACAATAGAAAAAATATGTTGTAAACAAAAAATTAAACAAACTTTCATAGTAAATGGTAGCCAAAATTTGAATATTGTATAATAGAAATACTATTTTTAAAAATAAAATCATTTAATTGATTTAGTCTAGAAATTTCATATATAATTTTATATATTCTATATTAATTTAAAATAAAATTATAATATAAATTTGAATACTTTATTTTAAAAACATTAATATAAATTTCATGTGAAAATATATTTTTAATTTATTTAAATATTAATACTAATATAAAATAAAATCATAACATTAATTTAAAGTAAAATTTCTGATTAAAATATTTTTATATAAATATATAATAAAAATATGAAAGTGTTTATATAAATAAATATAAATATTATCATTAAAACTATTTTAAAATTATTTAATAATAAAAACGAATTAAAATTTTTGTGTTTCATCGTTTCTCTACAATTTTGGAGAGAAACATTTATGGTATACATTTCTTTTTTTTATGAGGAATGAAGAAAAATAGCGTAAGTTTCACATATCTGAAAATTAGAAAAACATTTCTTATAAATGGTAAAAATATTGAGGAACAAAGAGGAACAAGACATTCATCTTCACTTTTCCCTAAAAAATGGTCACTAATTGGAGCATTACTATATATATTGTCTTCTTTTTTTCCTTTTATCTCATGGAAACTTAAGAAACTAAATTTGGGTGTTTTTCATACAATTCCAAATGCTTGGGTTGATTAAACAACTAATCTCTCAGAGGTGAAGAAGTATACAAGACATGGATTAGTCTCCCTCATCAAACTCAAAACCAACTCATCGTTTTCTCGTGTAAGCATAACACGAAGGTGCCTCTGAAGACCACTATTGATCATGCATAGTGGCAATATAAGTGGTAAGAAACTATGTTTCCCTCTAATTCAATAGAGAGGCCTAACCGTGATTATCACCAAATGAAGCTAAAAACTTTCTCCAATAGGAAGAGCGCTCCACATGTTATCTTATTTGAGATTAATTAACTACCAATGAATCAACGATCTTCACTCATTCTCTTAACTAGGGGTGGGCAAAAAAACTTTATCTGAAAGAACCGAGCCGAACCGTAATTAAGTGATTTGATTCGATTTCGGTTTCCTCCAAAACCCCTACTCTCAACAGTGAAACCACATAGTAGGGAGCAAACTGTTTGAGTGATTTTTCATTTTCAAAAACAGACGAGTAGGATTGTAACACATGGAGAAAAGATTAAGTCGAAAACTTATGTGTGGATATCCTGCCATTAATTTTCTTCGCATGTCCCCTTAAAAAATTCCATGCATAAGTATATTTTAGAAATACAATTATTGAACTCTTGACATGGATTTCCAGACATTCTAGCTTCATAACGATATTGTTTTTAGGTCAACAAGCATACCTCACAGAACATTCTGAGTATCTGGAAAGGTATTTGATGGTTTATCGTTGACCTATACCGCATTTCATGCACTAGTGAAAAAAAAATATATAGCCACGTACATATTCGTGGCTGAGCCTTCAAATTCATGGCTATATGACATAATAACCACGAATGGTCACGTAAAATAAACGTAGCTATAGCTTCGTAGCATTTTTTCGTGGCTTTTAGTAGCTTATTATCCACGAATTTGTCACTGTTCTGTATCGTGGCTAATTTTAGTCACGAAATAACCACGATAAATTTAGTGGCTTTTAAGCCATGATATGGTCACGGATTATTTGTGACAATATATAGCCATGAAATATGCGTAGCAGATTAGTGACTAATTGTGTAAGCCACAGATTATTTGTGACAATATATAGCCACGAAATATGTAGCAGATTAGTGACTAATTGTGTAAGCCACAAATTATTTGTGACAATATATAGCCACGAAATATGCATAGCAGGTTAGTGACTAATTGTGTAAGCCACAGATTATTTGTGACAATATATAGCCACTAAATATGAAACGACCACACCCGTTTTTTTTTTTAAACAACAATAAAACTCGGTTTTTATTAAACACTTACAAACCGTCAACAACAGTATTCGAATTGATCAAACATTAACAAACGCGCTCACCACACCACAACAACAACAACAAAACCACACAACAACCGAGTCCTAATCATCTCCTCTTCATCACCTTGATTCCACGATCACACTTTATCTTTACCTGCAACTCACAGAAACACAGAGATGCGTAAGCATTATCACAATACTTAGTGAGACGGTCCTCTCATCTACGAACTATACACACAAGCAAGTAAGACAATAAACCGCTCACAACGCAAAAACACAACAATCACAAAACGATAAACAACCGGATCGATCGATCCAAGCATGGATCGATCGATCCCAGCCCAAAAACAAGAACGGATCGATCGGCCCAACCATGGTTCGATCGATCCTCTTACCTTCTGCAACTCGAGACGGAAAGTTTTGGATCGACCGATCCCAACCTAGATCGATCGATCCCACCGCTTCTGCAACTCCGATCTCGACTCCAACCACCACACACGACCAACGACCACCCAATCTTGCTTCCTACAGAAGATTAGGCACAAACCCAACCCCAAACACCAAAGAAACAAGCCACACACACGAAGGCAACAACAAAACGAACCAACATCACCAAGAACACACAAACTTCTCAAATGCTTAGATAAGCTCAAGGTCATGCACTCACCTTGATTTCGGACGGATTGCAGACTGAGATAGCACCACAAAAAAAAGAACTGGTGAACTCCTCTCTCCTCCACGCCGCAACGAAGATCCTCTGCAACCCAAACCACCCTAAGCCTTCTTCCTTTCTAAGCAACAAACAAACTTCTCTCTTTGATCTCCCTCCCAACTCCCAAACCTTCGAATTCTCTCACTCTTTTTCCTCACACCAGCTCAAACAAACGCCCAGGAAGAAGAAGGAAGAAGAAAACGCGAATAATGAGGTAGGTGAGACCAAAGATAACAGAAGAAGAAGCTGTCGACACATGTGGATCGATCGGTCCACTCCCCTCTTGTGCAAGATCGATCGATCCACTCCCCTCTTGTGCAAGATCGATCGATCTAACCCCGGATCGATCGATCCACACCCTTGACCATCCAAACAACAACTTGGCAGATCGATCGATCCACCCTCTGGATCGAACGATCCACTTCCTTAGCATATCATCGACTGAGCCACGGATCGACCGGTCCAACCATGGATCGATCGATCCACTCCTTTTTCTGGTCAACCTTTGACTTTCCGACCCTCGGTCAATCCACTTCCCGTTTCCGAGAACTCCATTTCCGAAACACTTAAGATTGATTCCAAAGAGAGAGATCACATTTCCGTCAACCTCATCGAATTAAAACGCCTTGATACGATCCTTTTGTAACTTCTCGACAGAAAATTCATTTTTCTGAAATACGGGCGTTATAATTCTCCCCCACTAACATAGATTCGTCCTCGAATCTTCAGCACAGTTCATCCGCGAAGAACTCAACTCACAATCGTCGCAACGATTCTCTTAACCTTGACCAGCCCGGCCAATCATAACTCAAACACGAGATTGAACACAATCAACCTCCAAGGTCTACATTCAGTCATTATGCTTATAAGCATGCCTTTGACATTCATTGCTCCTAATACAACTCGTACTCGTACCACTTCACCCTCAGGACCAAAGTTCCTCGAGTCTCGGTACCACATGCCACTCGCATTTTCGGGTCACAAAGTCCCTCGAGCTAACAGCACAAAAAACCGTACCACTCACACTCTTAGACACAAAGTCTTCGAGCTATCGGTACTAACTCGTACCACTCGCACTCTCAGGTCACATGTCCTTCGGGCTATGGGTATCTCTCTTATACCTCTCGCACCCACCGGTCATACGTCTCTTGAGCTATGGGTATCTGGGAACTACTCATCCCCTCACGAGTTGTACAGAACCAACTGTCCTTAGAGCAATAAAGTCTAAACGTCTATAAGTATCTCTGACTAAAACTACCTCACCTGGTCCGCGTAAAGCATCGCAATGACATACTCAACCATACATATTTTAAACTCGGAATATCACCTCAACCATGACCAATCTTCAGGTCAACTCAAAACATCCCAACACACACAGGGCTGTTTCTCATATCCAAATACGAAGGATATTTCCAGTTCACATTCTCATAAACTTATTTTATAACTTCATGCTCAATAAACTCATGACACCACAAGTCATAACCAATAAAAAATACTCATCTTATTACCAATTCAAATGTATCAATCGTTTACACACACAAACGAAATACCAAATGATACAACAAGAACAACTCAACTCTGAAACTCGAACCAGCGATGAAACTATTCAAGCCTCAGCTTGTTTCTCGAACCACTTCTCGAACCTAGCTTTCATGAGCTCCTCGGGTTCCTAAGTTTCCTCCTGAACACCGTCACAGTCCCATAAGACTCTCATCATCAGAATCCTCTTCGGACGAAGCGCCTTGACCTTCCGGTCAAGAACCCTCACTGGCCTCGCCTCTAAAGTCATGTTGGGCTGAAGATCTGACGGAATCTCAGCCAACACCTTATCATCCCTATACAAGCACTTCTTCAGCATCGACACATGGAAAACCTTGTGAAATACTTGCATAATCTCCGGTAACTCTAACCGGTACGCAACTGGTCCAACTCGACCAACAATCCTAAACGGACCCATATACCTCGGACTCAACTTAGTCTCGGTAATGGACCTGTTCGGACCTCGCAACATCGCCATCTTGAGATACACTCGATCTCCCACCTCAAACTCAAGCTCTTTTCTCCTCTTATCGGCATAACTCTTTTGCCGATCCTGAGCTTCCTTCATGTTCAGCATCAAAACCCGGATCTTCTCCGTAGTTTCCTGAACAAAATCCGCACCCAATGTGCTCCTCTCCCCCACTTGGGCCCAGCACAACGGTGTACGACATGGCCTACCATACAGAGCCTCGTATGGAGCCATTCCAATACTCGCCTGGTAGCTAATGTTATAAGCAAACTCTACCAAGCTCAGATGATCCACCGAATGACCACCCAGTCCAGTACACACATCCTCAGCAAATCCTCAAGAGTCTGGATCGTTCTCTCGGATTGCCCATCCGTTTGAGGATGATAAGCGGTACTCAAATGCACCTTAGTACCCATCTCTGCCTGGAACGCTTTCCAGAACTCTGAAGTGAATTTAGAACCCCGGTCTGACACGATACTCACCGGTACTCCATAAAGTCTCCCTATCTCCTACACATACTTCTTAGCCAACACCGAAGCTCCATCGGTTTTCTTGATGGCCAGAAAACGTGCAGTCTTGGTCAAACGATCAACAATGAACCAAATCGCATCCTTGGTTCGAGAAATTGGCAACCCCACTATGAAATCCATCGTAATCATATCTCACTTCCACTGTGGAATGGGTAAACTCCGCAACAATCCACTCGGAACCTGATGCTCTGCCTTCACTAACTGGCACGTATCACACGCTGCGACCCAGTTAGCTACATCTTTTTTCATCCCGACCCAGTGATAATACCCCTTGAGATCTTGGTACATATTAGTCGCTCCCGGATGAATCGAAAACACATTCGCATGAGCCTCACTCAGAATTTCTCTCCTCAAACCCTCATCCTTGGGTACGCATACCCGCCCATGCACTAGAATAGTCCCATTAGCAGAGACCTGATATTCTGAACCAGCTTCCCTGGAAGCATTAACCAAACCCTCATCTTTCTCCTCAGCCAACCGAACCCTGCTCAGAAGATCCGCCTGATTAGCTGCCTCCAAACCCAATGGTTCTTGAGATAAAACACATAATCTCAACGAACCAAGTTCACACACCAACGACTCTATGTCCTGCTTCCGAGCCGAAACCACACGTTTACGACTCAGAGCATCAGCAACTAAGTTTGCTTTACCAGGATGGTAAGCGATCTCCAGATCATAATCCGCCACCAACTCCATCCAGCGCCTCTGCCTCAAATTCAACTCAGGCTGAGTGAAAATGTACTTCAGGCTCTTATGATCTGTAAACACCTGAACCTTTCCGCCATAAAGATAAGACCTCCAAATCTTTAAGGCGAACACCACTGCAGCCATCTCAAGATCATGGGTAGGGTAGTTGCCCTCATGCTTCCTCAACTGCCTCGAAGTATAGGCAATTACCTTTCCCTGCTGCATCAACACACAACCTAGACCAACTCCCGAGGCATCTGCATATACCACGTAAGGCTCACCCGACTTAGGTAATGCCAAAACTGGCGTACTAGTCAACATCGTCTTCAGGTTTGTGAAACTCTCTTCACACTCAGGAGACCAAACAAAAGGAACATCCTTCCCTGTCAGCTTCGTCATAGACTTAGCCATACTCGCAAAACTCTTGACGAATCTCCGGTAATAACCTGCTAACCCAAAAAAACTTCGAATCTCAGTAGCATTCTTCGGCCTCGGCCACTCCCTGATAGCCTGAATCTTCTCTGGATCTACAGAAACTCCCTCTGCATACACAATGTGGCCCAGAAATCCAATCTCTCTCTGCCAGAAACTACATTTGCTCAACTTAGCAAATAGCTTCTGTTCCCGCAGCTTCTCCAGGACAACTCTCAGATGCATCTCATGCTCCTCGGGACTCTTCGAATACACCAAAATGTCATCGATAAAGATGATCACAAACTTATCCAGATACTCCTGGAACACGCTGTTCATCAACCTCATGAACTCCGCTGGTGCATTCGTCAACCCAAATGGCATCACCACAAACTCGTAGTGTCCATATCTCGATCTGAAAGCCGTCTTATGGATATCTTTCTCATCAATCGGAATCTGATGATATCCTGATGCCAAGTCTATCTTGGAGAACCAAGTAGCCCCTCTCATTTGATCCAACAACTCATCAATTCGTGGAAGAGGGTATCTGTTCTTCACAGTGACTCGGTTCAGTCTCCGATAATCGATGCACAATCGGAAACTCTCATCCTTTTTCTTCACAAACAACACCGGTGCTCCCCACGGTGAAGTACTCGGTCGGATAAAACCTTTACCTAACAACTCCTCCAACTGCTTTTTCAGCTCTGTCATCTATGCTGGAGCCATCCTGTACGGTGCCTTAGATAGCGGCATTGTTCCGGGTTCCAACTCAATCGTGAATGGATCAGATCGAGACAGCAGTAATCCCTGCAACGACTGGAAAACATCCTAGAAATCCCGAACAACTCGAATATCCCCAACCGCAACCTCTCCAACTGGCTCTGATGTAACAATCGTCACCAGATACGCCTTGCGACCTTTCTCGATCATACTATCTGCCTGCATGGCCGAGATCACGAGACTCCCAGAAGTCGGTCTCACTCCCTGATAAACCAACCTCCTTTGTTTTCTTTCAAAAACAACACGCCCTCAGTGACAGTCCAGATGCGCTCTAAATTTCCCGAGCCAATCCATACCAAAAATGACGTCATAAAGCTCCACCGAGCAAATGACCAAATCCGCTGGCATAGACTCTCCAGCCACTTAAACATCCAGGTCCACAACTCGACCGTGAATGGTCAGTAGCTTCCCTCCAGCCACTCTAACAAAACCCAACCGCTACTCGGTTGCTCTCCGTAATTTGCCCTTCTTGGCAAATTCCGGAGTAACAAAGCAATGCGATGCTCCAGAATCAAACAACACGTGAGATTCAATACCTCCCACAACCAGGGTCCCTGCATATTTCTCATACGCTCAGAACCCTGTGACCCCATCACGGAGACAATAAATTTTAAACACAAGAATTTTCAGGTAAGTTTAACAAAATACAATAATTAAACGTGAAACAGAAACTAAAATTGAAAAAACATGAAATCCAAATAACATAACAACAATATATATTACATAAATTTGTCTTAGCTTACATTACCAAAAGGCAAAATAGATATACAAAAGATTAAAATAACTACAAAACAAACGCCTAATAACAAGCACCTGATGACAAAAGATTGTATCTGAAAACACACAAACCTAAATTCCTAGAGAAGCACACCAAGCATCTAAGTTGCTTTGTTGTGAACCTGTACGAGTAGTAGTTGTCGGAGGAGACGCAGCAGTAGTAGCAGGAGACGCAACAGGGGATGCAGCAGCAGGAGACGCAGCAGCAGGAGATTCAACAGGAGACGCAGTAGCAGGAGACGCAGTAGCAGGAGACGCAGCAGCAGGAACAGTGGCACCAGGAGCAGCAGCAGGTTGAGGAAGTTGAACTCCGAGAGACTGCATAATCGCAGTGAGCGCAAGTCGAGTTGAAGCCAACTCGTCCACTACCTTGCCCATGCCAGCCTTCAACACCACCATGTCTTCCTTGAGTGTCTTATTATTTGCTTCCAAACCAGAGATGCACATCTCATTATCAAGGTTCCGAGACATAGAAACCACCACTTTCTCTGATGGATTGATATCCCGGTATTGAGCACTGCCTATTCCATAGATGTACCATTTACTAGTCTTACCACGCTGCAAAAGAAACAATTGCAAATGAGAATAAACCAACATTCAAAATCAAACACAATTTAAGATGAATAAACAAAACCAAATCACCTAACCTGTAGATAGATTTATTTGCTTAAAAGACTTGCACATTCAATATACGTATTTTCCAACTGCCAAGTTAATTAGTCTAATATTTACATTATCGAGAACCAAAGGGAAATAAATCAAAGTAGGTTTTATTAGAAACCTAATTATATGTGTATGTTAGAAAAAAGACACAAAACTCATCATCAGCGACCATAGACCATGGACTTGTCAATAAACAAACCAGAAATAAAAGTGAAAACACCTCATTTCATTTCACTAGACACACTTAAGTTGATTAGTATTCCCAAATTTCTAGACAGATCAAACCAAATAAGTAACGGAGTAATAACCTTCACTTGTGACAATATATAGCCACATATTATTTGTGACAATCAACATTCAAAATCAAAAGAAACAATTGCAAATGAGAATAAACCAACATTCAAAATCAAAAACAATTTAAGATGAATAAACTTAACTGAACTAATCAAACAAATGCGAATAAACCAATAAACCAAACTGAACCAATTCAAAATCAAATAAATGCGAATAAACCAATAAATCAAACTGAACCAATCAAACAAACCTAACAAAAACAAACATAAGTCGTTTCATTCAATAGTTGTGTTATTATTAGATATCATGAGGAAATAAGACAAATAATATATTATGGTGAAAGTACCTTGACATATTCTGTGTTCAATACAATACGAGATTGAACAACACCAGATGAACCTGTTTGGCTGAGGCCATTGGGAGAATCATCCTCTGCCATAAGCTGTGCAGCCGCTTCTTCTACATCACATACAAGAGACTCAGAACGAGGGTCAATGAAAGTATCATCTTTACGTGTGTGAGTCTTCCTCACAAGTTCTGTGAAGGCAGGTGGTTCATCCAAACCAGACTCAACCATCTACAAAAACAAAGAAGAATATTAGTCCAAATATGAAACTAGATAATAAAAACATAGGAAAAGGTTTCAGAAAATTTACCATATTATACTCAATCTGTACAAAAGAGCGAGGGCCTGCACAATGCTTGTGAATCCCTTTCTTTTCAGGATCAGATAAGCGGCAATCAGCAGCTGACTTGCTCTTCTTTTGAACTGGTTCTGTATCTCAATACTCCATTAGAATGGCCCAATCACTTTCACCAATGTACTTAGGTTTCTTGTTATTCCTCTTCTTCTTGCTGATACGATCACTAATTGATCTCATTGTCTCCTTCTTCCAATGAAAGTAGACCAAGTCATGAAAACGAGATTCCCAGTAGTATTGTTGCTACAAATAAACCAGAGATTAATAGTTATAAGATAAGTTAAAAAAGTAAGTTAACTTAGAGAAAAAAAAAACATATTACCACAAATGTGTGCCACCAAGCCTGAGAAAAGAGGGGTCAATACCAAACCTGAGAAAAGAGAACGTAACATCAAATTAAGAGACAGTGCATAAACTTAAGAAAACCAATAAACATATTATTGCAAACTTACCATAAAGCTCCATTGAGCTTCCTTGGGTGGAGGTGTGGTTGGGATTCTCTTGCAGGAGCACTCAGTAATGCATCAAGAGTTCTTTGACTGTAGTTGTTTGCGTGTGAAGAAGTAGCACTTGGAAGACTTGTGGCTGCTAGTGGTACATTTCCATTTGGGACGGCTCCAGGAGGTACCCTTTTGTGATGGAGCTCTTGTAACAAAAATTAGAAGCAGAAAAATAAATGTTAGATTCTTAACATAAAAAGTATAGAACAAAGAACAAATATACACTAAAGTCGGAAATAAGGCTGTAAATGTCAGATGAATTTGCTTTTGATTTGGAGTTTTATAACCAATCTACCTAGCTACTGTTTTCAAAAATCACAATATTCTATATATGTTTACATCTCTAGACTCAATATATTGGTTAAACAAAAACGCTTACAAACTCGCTGTGATCGATCTACCAACAGAACAATAACAAACACTCAGCAAAAGTAAATCCTAGAAGTGGACCTCATTTAAGCTCAAACAAAAAAGTTTCACGAAAACAATACAATATTTGTGGTTCAACCTTTCAACAATGCACGTGAAATAATTTGAAAGACCCAGAGAATTAAAAGACCCAGTGAATATAAACATCATCTGAAAGTAAGCTTAGATCAAAGCTTGAAATTGAAGCACTTTTTTAGTTTAAAAAATAATATATAATCACTTATACAATCGAAGCAATTATTCAGTAAATTACACTTATTAAAACCGACCCACGGTTTACTGTGAAGCACTTATCAAAAACAATACAACCGAAGCACTTATTCAGTAAATTAGAATCGATATAAAATCTGCAAATCAAACCCTAGACAGCCCTAAACATCAACAAAAACAAAGAGAGAATCGAGCACAGAGAGAAAATCGAGCAAAGACATGGACTAATCAAACCCTAGACAGCCCTAAACATCAACAGAAACAAAAGATCTATAACCCTAGACAAAGAGAAAAATCGAGCATAGAGAGAAATCGAGCAAACATGAACTAATCAAACCCTAGACAGCCCTAAACATCAACAGAAACAAAAGATCAATAACCCTAAAAAAAGAGAGAAATCGAGCACAGAGAGAAATCGAGCACAGACTAATCAAACCCGGACATAATCATAAATAAAATGTCATCTGAAACTAAGCCTAAATCAAAGCTTAAAATCGAAACAGTCAAAGACAACCTTAATCAACAACAGAAACAAAAGATCTATAACCTTAGACAAAGAGAAAATCGAGCACAGAGAGAAACCCTAGACAGCCCTAAACATCAAAATATAACAACAGATCTAATAAAAAATAAAGCAAAGAAACAAATCGAGCTGGAGGAGACGAAGAGACGGAGAAGGAGAAGAAGAGACGGAAACTATACCTGCCGGACCGGAGCTGGAGGGTCGTTGATGATGGCGGTCTGGCTGTCGGCAGAAGGAAGCCATTGCGATGAAGAGAGGAGAGTGAGGCGAAGTCGAATGAAGAGGCGAAGTCGCGAAGAGAGCAGCGTTTAGGTTTCAGAAATTTCCTAAGTGTGTACTTGATTTGTCGAGAGAAAGCATAATGGGTTAATTAGCAAAAATTTGGGCCCAAATATTTGGGTTGTGTTTAGGTGGGAAACCAAAAATTTTTTTGGGTTTTGGGTGGGAAACTAAAAATTTGGGTTTTAGATTAAAATAATTAATGAATTGGTATGTAATTAGGCAAATATTTTGGTCCAAATTTTGTAGAATTGATATATTTTGGGGTTAAAATTAATTTGTTGAGTTTAATATTACATTAATCAATTAGTTTATATAAAATTCATACGCTAAATACAATTGTGATAATATTTATTAGTTAAGATTAGATAAATATTATTCATTATACCAAATATATAAAGCTTTTTAAATTTTGAGTTTAAAGATTAGTATGTCATTTACTTTTGTTTTATACTATAAAACCAAATAACCTTTATTTCATGAAATTTTACAACAAACCTCATTTCTTGCAGTGATATTCTCTAATACATGTGGAGCCCCCATGTCTTGTTGAATGTTAACATCTCCATATGGAAAATACTCGTATGTATTACCTGGAACTTGAAAATGTGTAGCATTTGGTGGCCACATTGCTTCTTTACCGGTAAAATGATTTGTTCCTGATGATTCTCCAACGTCATAATAACGTTCTCCATGGTTCAACCACAAATAGTAATTTTCCTTAAACCCCACTCGAAAAAGATGTTTAATGACCGTTTTTGTATCACGCTGCTTTCCGTTTTTACAACGCGCACAAGGACACAAAATAGTGTTGGTCTCTTGGTATGAAGCTTGATTACAAGCAAATTCAATAAATACATTAACCCCCTCTGAAAAATCATCTAAAACACAATTTGTCAATGGATCAACGTGTTGATCCATCCACTCTCGATGTTGAAAATAGTAAGACATTTGATGATGATAAAGAAAATATAATAGAACACTCAAACTTTTTTTTTACTGCTCTATTATACTTTCATGGATGATGGAGAAACGCATTTGCTTTTATAGAAAATAATAGGCACGAATCTCGTAGGAAAATGAATGGCTACATATAGCCACGAATTTTTCACCGTCTTAGATAGTGGCTATATATAGCGACGATTAAGCCGCATACATAATCCGTGGCTACAGTTTTCGAATATTTCCAATAACACGCAAAGAACAACTTGACAAATGGGACATAACTTTCGGTCCATAAGCCACGAATTTGTCACTGCATACGATAGTGGCTATATAGCGACGAATTTGTCACCGTCTACGATAGTGACTATCTATAGCCACGCATTTGTCATTGTTTTATATCGTGGCTATATATAGCGACGATTAAGCCGCATACATAATCTGTGGCTACAGTTTCGAATCTTTCCGCTGACCCGCAAAGAATAACTTGACAAATAGGACATAACTTTCGATGCATAAGCCACGAAGTTGTCACTGCAGTCGATAGTGGCTATAAATAGCCACAAATTTGTCACCACCTTAGATAGTGGCTATGTATAGCCACGGGTTTGTCACTGTCATGGATAGTGACTATATATAGCGACGATTAAGCTGCATACATAATCCGTGGCTACAGTTTTCGAATCAAAGAAAATCTCTAGGTAGCCACAAAGTTTCAGTGGCTATGCAGTGGCTATTGTTGCCACGAATATAAGCATGACTATTCCGTGGCTAAATAGCCATGGATTATCCACTAAAAAGTCACGTTTGTTTTGCTATGTTTTTAGTGGCTATTTCGTGGCTTTTTTGTGGCTAAGTATTATTTAGTCACGAATCGTCATGCCAAAAACGTAGCTATATGTTTTTTTTTTACTAGTGATGATGCATGTCAAATTAGGTGTCATACCTCATAAATGCAATTGTAAGAAAAAAAAAATTCATGATCATGCACATAAGACCATCTCCATTGGTTATACTATAAGACCACCTCCATCCCACATTAAAAAATATCTTTAAATAAAAAAAATAATAAAAAAAGTAAACAGGGGAGAAGATCCGTGTCTGTGGAGAGATATTTCACACTCATATAAAACATTCATATCACTTTTATATAAGACATTCATTAAAATAATATTAAATTTATCATTAATATAATCTGAAGACACCTATTAAAAAATATGTAATGGAGATGCTCTAAATGTCTTTAATGATTTTTTTAATATAAATTTAAGACCCCTTTGAAGAGAGAGAAGAGAAGAGTGTCTTGGAGAATACAGTAAAGACCTCTCTTAAAACACTTTCTATACTATATGTCATTTTACTATTGGTTTTAATTTTATTATAATTTATCATTAAAATTTTTAATCTAACTAAAAACATTCTATCTCTATCACTAATAGAGATGCTCTAACATGTCTTGAAAATGGTTAAGTGTAGTTGACCTATCGACATGGTTATAAAGATCAACATTAGAGCTCACGTACAAAAGGTTATATATACCATCCCTCTTCTAGCTTGCATAATGCAATACATTTATATAGATCATGTAAAAATTATAATTGCCTATCCTTTTATTCCACATGTAAAGGATGAAGTCGCAAAAAAATCTTGGTACCTATATGCTTTTTTGGTCAGCTCCTATAACTCTCAAACATATAGCTTTTGGAAAAGCATCTAAATTATCATAACATTACAAAAACTCTAATTTTCCAGTTTATTGTTAAACATTTAAACCTTTTCAAACTCAATTTTTAAGTTGAATATCGAAATAACCCTGACAAAAAACTATAACAGAGTTTTAGGCAATTCCAAAATTATTGATTTTGTAATAGTTTATTTATATTTGAAAGTCACTTATTTTCAAAGTCACGAGTTTAAAACTTAAGAAGTAATAAGGAGGGAGATGAAGTCCTAAAAATAGATAAACTTTGTTTAAAATTCTAGAAAAAAAATTACGAAATGTTTGGGAGGCCAGACAAATATATAAACAATATTTACATTGAGTCTTTATGACTTATGAGGCATGAGTTATAGTGAAAAAATGTTCTGGTCCCAGTCCGAAATGAAGTACGGGTCTAGGCTGAAAATCTCATAGTTATTCAAAAAAATAAATGTCGTGTTTTTATTAGCTTATATTTTAGGTTGTTTCTCCATAGAATATCTCAGTATATATTTTGTATTTTGACACGCAAGATTTGACATTCATTGCTGAATTAAGTTTTATTTAACGGAGTAAATTCAAAAAATATGGATAGTCCTTGTTCGAAAATGGCTGGCACGGCCATTTAGGTGACGGTTAAGTGTTAGGCGACGGGAACCACCATGATAATGGAATTATTGGCTTAATAATCAGAATTGTTAAGAAAATCTTTTTTTTCCTTTGTTAATTTGCAATCGGTTCGTATATAATAGATCTATAAGTTTAGCTGTTAACTACAAAAAACGCAAAATACTTATGGATTATGTAAAAAAAAATTACGGTCACCGCAAATTAGGCTTTTAGGAGTCGATAACCCATTGAAAAAAATGAAAGCGAAATTTCGGTTATATTTTTTATTAAAGAAAAATAAACTAGATAGTATTAGCTTGGTATTAAACACATGATGTGATGGTCAAAAACATGCTAGTATTGCGTCAATATATTAGTAATTAATACATAAATGTTATATAAATATATTTGTAAATTAAAAAAAACTCTAAAATTAATTTTTAATTAATCTCCGATAAATTTTTAATTAAAAATTTTTGTTAGGCGTTAGCCTAACGTCGGATTAACAGTAGAAATGTTTTTTGAACATGGGAAATAGTAAAAGGAGGCCGATATGCCTCGCGTGACAATATGCAAAAATCGATTAGTCTATGTATTAAACTGAAACATAAGTGTTGTATATGTATTTTTCTATGTCTCAAACTGGGTGGGTACTTTTCAGAACTTTATGCGATTAGATATTTTTAAAGACGTTTCCCTAATATGAGTACTTTAGGTTCATTATATATAAAACTATTAACATCAGAGTATTATATACAGATTGTGCAAGTTTAAGATTAATTAAACTTTTTGTAATTTTACAGTGGAAGCCACGTGGTTGAAGAGAGATGAGTACATAAGTGATTCTAAACCTTTATTCAACCAAAAAGACACGACAAAAGCTGGAAGTGGGGGACTGAGTCACAACGCGTGGAGATTATCATACTCAATCAAGCAAGCAACGGAACTAACGTTGAAACTTTCTTCATTGACCAAACTGCCCCTTTCTGTAGTTCTCTTCTCGAGACAAAATCGCATATCATCCTCACCGTCTCTCACAAATTCACCCAAAAAAAAAAACATATCTGGAGCTCCACAAAACAGACACAACACAATCACATAAAAAGCTCTCTGTTCTTGGTTTTTCATTCTTTAATTCTTTTTGAAAAGCTCCCCTTTTTTGGCTGTAATCTTTTATTCTAGGTAGAGATCATTGAGACCTGTGTTTTATTTATCTCTTGTGGAATCAAAGTTTCTACTTTTGTGGAGGAAAGTGGGTAAAGTTTGGTTCTTTTAATCTCCGACGGTCGGACATCGAGTTCTTGTTTGAAGAAGAAGATGTGGTGGATGATGGGAGAAAACGGTGGTCACTACTGTTCTAAAAAGTCCGATGATTTATGCGGAACTCAGGTTTGTGATTTGTTCTTCTTGCAAAACAAGATCTTTAGTCAATGACTCCATGATCTTAGAAACGAACCCTTTTGGCTTCTACTCTCGATCTAAACTCTAGATCTTGCGAAATCTTATCCTCTTGAATTAGAATGATCTCTATGTACATGCTTATCCGTCTAAATTGGTCAATATGTCTTGTTTGAACAGAAGTAATCTTACAGTTTGAGGTTTGAAGTTTTGGTTCTATTGGCGATGATTGTTGACATTCAAGAGGTGATGAGTGGATTTAGGTATTGACATTTTCTCTTTTGTCGAAAACAGGAATCAGATCGAGGCTTTGGTATCTCGAGACTCTGCTGCATCTTGCGTGGTGTGGATTTAAAATCGATTCTATTTCTCTTAGTAATCGTGCCAATGTGTGTTCTTGGTGTATACATTAACGCCCTCAAGATTTCATATTTCTTGAGACCCTTATGGGAATCACCACCAAAACCATTCCACGAGATCCCTCATTATCACCACGAGAACGCTTCCATGGAATCACTCTGTAAACTCCACGGGTGGGGAATCCGTGAGTACCCTCGTCGTGTCTACGATGCTGTTCTGTTCAGTACCGAAGTTGAACTCCTTACGATACGGTGGAAAGAACTGTACCCATATGTTACTCAGTTTGTTCTCCTTGAGTCTAACTCGACTTTCACCGGGTTACCAAAACCGCTTGTTTTCGCGGGACATAGGGATGAGTTTAAGTTTATCGAGCCACGGTTGACTTATGGGTCGATTGGAGGAAGGTTTAAGAAAGGAGAGAGGAATCCGTTTTACGAAGAGGCGTATCAGAGAATCGCGTTGGATCAGCTTTTGAGAATCGCGGGGATTACCGATGATGACTTGTTGATTATGTCTGATGTTGATGAGATCCCGAGCAGACACACGATAAATCTTCTCCGTTGGTGTGATGACATACCGCAAATCCTTCACCTTAGACTGAAGAATTACTTGTACTCTTTTGAGTTCCCGGTCGATGATAAGAGTTGGAGAGCATCGGTTCATAGGTATCAGACGGGTAAAACGAGGTATGCGCATTATAGGCAGTCTGATGTGATCTTGGCAGATTCAGGGTGGCATTGCAGCTTCTGTTTTAGACGGATCAGCGAGTTTGTATTCAAAATGAAAGCTTATAGTCATTACGATAGAGTAAGATTCGCGCATTACTTGAACCCGAAAAGGGTTCAGAGAGTTATATGTAGCGGAGCGGATCTCTTCGACATGATTCCAGAGGAATACACTTTTAAAGACATCATCGGGAAAATGGGTCCGATTCCGCATTCTTATTCCGCGGTTCATCTTCCCGCGTACCTTCTCGAGAATGTGGACAGGTACAAGTTTCTTCTTCCCGGGAACTGTTTGAGAGATGATGAATGAATGAATTGGTTCTTGTAACTAATATGATATGGACACTACTACTAACTCAAGATTATTAATTCTTTGGTGAATTATTTTTGAAAGAGTTCATGGCGATTTTATTGGTCACTTTCGTGTACATATACAATAATTTATATTCTCTTTTGGGGTTTTTTCTAATACAAGTTGGTCATTCGGCACAAATTGAAGATGGGTGAGTGTGGTATAGTCTACGTTATAGCATATGCTTGCACGACGAGCAAGCCAATGAACAAAATACGCCATGTAACGACAATTGATGAAACTAATATATAAATGAACACTAACCAGACTGGCCAGTGCCACATGGCTACGTTTTGAAAAGATTAAGTGGAAAAAGATTTTGATTAATAGCCTCCTTACCGCAGCGAGCAATATGCAATAAATATTATGTCACTAATTGGACTCTAAATATTAGAGAAGATGATACGAATATTTTTATAAAGTATCCTTTCTTTAAATAAAAATAAAAAGAGTATCGGTTGAGTTTATAAATGAACACTAACCAGACCGGCCAGTGCCACATGGCTACGTTTTGAAAAGATTAAGTAGAAAAAGATTTTGATTAATAACCTTTTTATCTAGCGAACAATCTATATTGACATTTTTTAAATATATTTTAAAGAAAAACATTTGTTTTGTAAAATATTATTTAAAATATTATTAATTTAAAGAACAAATAAAAAAATTTATTAAAGGTAAATATAAAATATGAAGATACTTATATATATATGTATCCAAACAATTTCTACAATCAATTATCTATTATCCATATAACCAAACACAATTAAAAGATTTTAGCTTTAATTATAAAATCTTAAATATTCATATAATGTTCCACAATTAATAGTATAGATATTTAGAAAATTTTGTAAAGATTTTAAATTATGATTCTCCTATCATCTTTGTTTGATATTTTTTTAATTGCTTTGAATCATCATATAATACAAAAAATTAATAAAACTCTAGATTTTTGATGCATTTTTCGTGATTCGAATTTTGAAAAACTGACATGTATAACTCAAACAATAAAAAAAAATTGTGTGTATAACGTCTCATATCGGCTAAAATTTTTAGACACTGGTTGAGAGTCATACTATAAATGTTTACTAACATTTTTTAAGTACATTTTAAAGAGAAACATTTGTTTTGTATGATATTACATAAAATGTCATTGATTTAAAGAACAAATAAAGAAGTTCATTAAGGGTAAATATGAAATATGAAGATACTTATATACATATATCCAAACAACATCTACAATCAATTCTCCACTATCCATATAACCAAACACAATTAAAAGATTTGAACTTTAACTATAAAATCTTAAATATCCATATAATGTTCCACAATTAATAGTATAGATATTTAGAAAATTTTGTTAAGATTTTAAATTATGATTCTCCTATCATCTTTGTTTGATATTTTTTTAATTACTTTGAATCATCATATAATACCAAAAATTAATAAAACTCTAGATTTTTTTTTTGCATTTGTCGTGATTCGAATTTTGAAAAATAGACATGTATTACTCAAGCAATGAAGAAAAATTGTATGTTTAATGTCACACATCGTCTAAAATTTTTAGACAATGGTTGAGACTCATACTATAAATAAGACAAAAATGAATATAAATCTGAATGAGCAGGAAAGTTAACTTAACAAGCATCCAAATTTAAAAAATTGTATCCGATTTAATTTGGTTCTTTAGTCGCACCATTTAATTATACCGGATATAATAAATTTTAAATTTTTGAAAAGTTAAAAATATTATGAACATTTACACTTACAAAAAATTTAAAATATCACGGGACGAGGTTATATGGCGGACGGGTTTAAGTCGACACTAATATAAATTTAAAATATCATTTACTCGGTGCTACAACATGGGTAAATCATTATTTCATTATTTGTTAACACCATCAATATTAGAATATTAGATATATCTAATTAAGTTGGATTAAATTATAATTATATAAAATTATAAATTATCTCGCGGTATATCGCGGATTAAATTCTAGTATGCTATAAATATTATGTCACTAATTGAACTCTAAATATTAGGGAAGATGATACGAATCTTTTTATAAAGTATCCTTTCTTTAAATAAAAATAAAAAGAGTATCGATCGGTTGAGTTTATCAAACCGACTTTTATTGTTCGGCTGCAAATGATTGATACCTTTCAGAAACATGTATACATGCATGTTTTCTTGTCAACGAAAAATGAACACACATGGTTTACTATATGAAGAAAATAATATAGAACGAACCCTCTATAATCACATCACATCACATCTATCCTTTCATGCATGATTTATGAGTACTACATGCGTATTCTCCTTTCATTGGATTATTGGTCCATTCATTATACGACCTCTATAGATGTAAAAAATGCGAAAACCATAACCACGAACAATCTATCATCCTTCTTACAACCTAATAACCTATATACCATATAATATATATGCTTACTTTAAGATTTTTGTTCTTGGAAAGTTTGAGAAAAATGACCATAGAAAACAGTAATTAACCAATGACCATGTAAATTATAGGGTCAGGATTCTGCAAATAATTAGCCCAATAATAACCCCTTATATTGGTAATATGAAGACGGTCATTTCAAGAGTCCATATTTGTTATTTTTATGGTTTTTATCGTTTATGGCGAGTTAGTTGGATTGAACTTATTTTTTCAAAATACATGCAAAGGATATAAAATTAGCCTAAATAGAGGTTAATTCAAACATAAATAACTCTAAAGTCGCGAGTACCTTGCCCCCTTATAAGTTCTCGAGTCTTGATGAAGGGACTTGATAAGGACTAGGCAATCGTCAGTGCAGGTGAATTTTGACGTCTTGAGTCCATCAGACCATTCATAAGAAAGTGTTCTTTTTTTTTTCTTTTTTTTGTTGACAACAAGAAAGTGTTCTTACCACGTAGCATGTCCACGTTACGTAGAGTTCGTGGAGAACAAGTAGATGGGGCCGTACGAATAGGATCATGCCTTAACACTTACAGAACTAATCCCAAAGGTCAAAAAATAAAACAAAGTGTTTGACGCTACATAGTTCACCTTAAACGAAATTACACATAAAGTTAAGTGATACGCTAAAAGGTGAATAACAACTTTACCCCAATAAAATTTGATATAATAAACATAATAAAACCAAAATTTTAACCTTACTAGATAGAACTAGACTAGATTTAGTTTTAGTTTTACTAGTATGCCTCCATCAATATTCAGTCAAATAAGAATTCGAATTTCCCACGTGAATTGGACTGATCATTAATTAAAAAAGACCGGAATCAGAACAAACATGTCTACTCAACTTTCGGTATATATGGTGGTGGTAGAAAAGAGAATAAGATTCAAATCATACCATTATATTACTAATAATTGCAAGACGGAATCATATGAAACACTAATTTAAATGAACACTAGACTACTACACTACAAGGATTGTATATATATATATATACGAACACCTATGTTAATCACTTATCCATAACAAAGAAAACTAAGACAAGTACATATATAAAAAACAATGCTTGATAGGTTTATCGGAGGGATCGCAGGGTTTGGGCAAGGATACCGGAGCGGCGGCTACGGGTTCCAGGAGCACAAGGAGTTCGTATCTCACGTGGAGACAGAAGGAGGCTACTTTGACCGTCAAGCCCGCTACGACCACCGCATGAAGCTTCCGGCTAACCATGGCCGTCCACCCATGGCTCATATGCCTGTCTGCGATGAAGAAGACTCGGACGTGGAGGAGTATTTTGAGAGCAGCCGGAGCCACCACACTACTACGTTGCCGCACCACAGCAACAACCACCACAACCAACAGCCACCTAATCGGAACTTCATGCCCCCACCTCCGGTGGCTCAGCCTCACCACAACGTAAGTTATCTCTTTTGATGTCGCGACCGTACAAATCATGTTATGTACTGTTATTTATATACGTTTCCAAAGTGTCTAAAACTATATTGAAGTCCTAAAACTTGATGCTATTCATTAAGTAAAATTATTGATTCTGATTCATATATACACTTTAAGACAAAAAGAACTATATACAAAAAAAACAGTTTTATAATCGAAAGTTATGTGCAAATACACCAATTCTCACACCTAGTCGAGAGCATAGGCAAAGGAAACCATGGCTTCGACCCACCTTAGGACCACGGGGGTTTAAAGCTAATTTCGGGAAAAGGATTTGAGTTTTTTTTCTACATTAACAAAAATACAAAAGAAGCACAATTTTTTTATCTGCGCATATTAAAAATTTATTATTTTTAAATTAGGTTAATGATCATTTTGTAGGGAAAGATGGGTAATGGATGGCAGGGGCAACATGAAGATGCATACCGCGGTGGGCACGGGATGAAGCACCACGGTGGGCACGGGATTCAACACCATGGCGAGCACGGGATGCAGCACCACGACATGCACGGGATGCAGCACCAGGGCGGGCACGGAATGCAGCACCAGGGCGGGCATGGGATGCAGCACCACGACCAGCACGGGATGCAGCACTACAGTGGGCAAGGGATGAAGCACCATGAAAGGCTTATGGCTCCCCAGGTTCCACCACGTCATGTGTACATGAACCCCAACCATGGCAGCGGTGACGGCCGTGCAGTAGTGGCCGTGAAGGCTACTGAGAATTGGCGGGTCAGCAACAACCGCAAAGTCGGGTGGGTGAGTAAGGGACTCTAGACTCCACCTAAATACTCTGCCAGTTCAATTAAGAAAGTAATGATTATGTATCCCAAGTAATAAATGTATAAGATGTATGTGTGTGATGGACATGTTTCAGTATCGTACCAAAACCAACTAGGGGACTTTTAACCCCAAAAAAAGTGCTTTGGTTTGATGACCTTATGATTACTAAGGAGTGTTTCATAATAGAGTAATTAAGATTACACACTTAATGATCCATTTCAAAGGTGATATTATGCTTGTCACAACAATCATACCTATCGCCTAGACATTCTTCGGATTCATGATTGTCGTATGGGCTCCGGTGTCGATGAACGCAATAACATGAACTGGTTTTTCTTCATGATTTGGATCGAAGATTGTTACCGGTAGATGCGGTGTTTGTATATCTTCGTGTCTTGGGATTTGAGATTTTGAAACAGCATTCTCCGTTATCTTCATGCGAAGAATCAGAGGAGTAATCAGAATCTGAATATCCACAAATTGCTTCATTGTCGTCACTATCATAAGATAGTACATATTCGAGATCATGGTTGTCGAGGTCGATGTCGGGTGCAATCTTGGATATTGAATTGATAAGATATTGCTTCTTCCGTTGCGACTTGTTGGGACAATGCTTGGCAAAATGACCTTCCTTTTTACAGAGAAAACATCTCGTTGTTTTCCTGAAGCTTCGTTTTTTCGAAAGAAACGTTTTCTTCTGAACTTGTTGAAACGTCGTGGAAATGCTCTTTTGAATCTTTGTGATTTGTTCCTTGTATCACACGAGCAGGACTTCTTGCTTTTTGAACATTTGATAGCCAGATCCGGTCTTGCACAAATCTTGGAGAGTTGCTTGGATTTGTCCATGAATTCCATCCAAAACTCCTTTTGCTTACATAGCTTGTCGAGTGTCTTGAAGACATATTGTTGGATTTGGCCGATAGAGATTTCTTCAACGGTCTGACCTTGATCTCTGATATAGAGCTTTGTTTGTTGATTCAGATAGTCATCAATGGAGGAGAGATAAACTTGCTTTAAGCTTGGATTGTTAAGACGATTAAGCGCGTAATATCTCCTTGTTTGTCGTTCAAAGTGTTTTGCCAAATCGCGTTTCTTTAGCGAACAACACTTTGCCGTGAAGAATTCTTCTTGTAATTGATCTTTAAGATGAAGTGGCGTACCAATAAATTCTCTATGGATTTCGCCTAGAAGCAACGGTATTGTGGTTTGATAAACCTGTTGTTGCCGGTATTCACCAAGAGAATTCCACCATTCCTTGAGAGCGCCAGATAATCGTGCTGTGAACTGTTGTATAACGAGTTCTAATGGAGAGGTTAGCACTTCAGAATTCATCCACGCTTGAAATTCATCAAGACGATCTTTCCATTTTTCAAAAGGAATGTCGTCGAAGGTGAAAGTCATAACTTTCGAAGCGAACTGCTTTGATGGCATCTCTCGTTGTTGAGGAGGCGTATAATGCATCTCATCATCACTTGAGACTTCGTTGATGTTTGGTTCATCTTTTGGTATTGTTGATCCACCAATAGCGAATTGCTTAGGTAGTGATTCTTCTTCAGAACTAGTGTAATCGTCACTCGAACCGGAATCAGAGAGATGATTTATCATTGCAACTGTCTGAGAGGTTGGATCATGAGGAGGGTGAACCGGTTGAACAGGATGCTCTGTCGATGCTTCAATAGAGGTTTTCCCCATGTGGTCGAGCAGACTGGACATTGAAAATTCAATCATCCCGATATCTTTGCCTTTCTGCTTTATCATATCGTCAGCAGATTCATGACTAGAAGAAGAAGTAAGAGCCGATTTTTTAGTTGGATTAACTAAAAATTCGGATTCTTTCGGACGTCGTGGTTTTGCTCGTGACATCTTTGGTTTGTAGTTGCTAACCGAAGATGTACCATAAAGAGACGTAAAGGCTTCGTCGGATGATAAGAATCCTGGGAAAGATGGTTTTGGTTTCTTTTCTTGATAGCCAGAAAGAAAACCTGGTGAGTAAGACACCTGATACATTGGTATACCGGATGACATACTTCCGTAGGTAGAAAAAGAAGTATCCACATGGCGATTTTGGATCATACTTTCAAGGCTGCGTTGAAGATCTTTTAGCTGGGTTTTGAGGCTAGACATTTCTGCTTCTTTGCTGCGAAACTGAGACGTATTAACCATCATATGTTGTGCCATAGACATCATTTCATGGTGAAGACCATTGAGTCGCTCATGGATTTCTGTTATAGAGCTTTGAAGACTGGTGAATCGTCGATTGTATCCATCAGTAAGCTGATCAACTTTATGGTTTATGGTGGAAAGTAGTTGATTTTGAGCGAGCGCATTCTCCGTTTGCCAATTAAGGACCTTTTCACCTTGACTGAGCTGATCTGGGCCAGACGAATTGATAGCTTGTGTAAGGATCTTCGGACTATGAGCGATATTGTTTCTGATGAAATCTTCGGGTGGAGGGAACTCTTCTGTTTGCATCATCATGATTTTTTGTTGCGGTTCCATCTTTCGTTCCGAGTACTGGACGATATAATCTAGTGCTTTCTCGGTTAAAGGTGTTCGTGAACTCATTCGCCTCTCATCAAGCAAAAGAGTCATGGAGTATGTTCAATCTAGCAAGTTTTCTTCCTGTCAAGTTCCAGCCACGGAGGAAGAACAGTTCATCTCGCTCAACATACCTGAACACTTGCCACGACTATGGCAACAACATGGCTTTACACATCTACACTTTGGAGTTGTCCGAATTGGTTTAACCTTACACGCTCGCAAAGGTTTACCAGTTGTCGCACGAATCGCTTTGGTCGACTCAAGACTAAAGTCATATCAACAAGCTTGCATCGGGACGGTTCAAACAACATTAAATGCCGGAACAGTATTTGTAACACTGTTTCCAAACTTTAATGTTTCCCTACAAGATCCCAATCTGCTCAAGACACTCAAAGTCCAATTACAACTCGTTGGAGCTCCTATGCAAGAAAAAGGTGTCGTCGCAACCCTACATCATCAGATCGTTTATCGAATCCAAGATCATGCCCTCGATCTTGTTCTACCTTCATCTGATGAAGCGTTATATCTAGAAGTAACATCTGCTTCCCAAGCACCTAACGTTGTTCAGATTCCTCGACAAATTTCTCGTGAGGAGTTATTACGTCGATTACCGGAATCATGGGTTACGAGCTATGAGAAATTACATCAAGCAGCTCAGACATCTGTTCAAACATCTGATGTCAGGTTTAATTCTCGAAGTGACGGTACAACGGAAATCAAGTTCGAAAAACCAAGATCATCATCGGTTCGATAATATCACCTTTGAAATGGATCATTAAGTGTGTAATCTTAATTACTCTATTATGTATAATATGATGTAAGCGATGATGTAATCGCATAAATAATGATGTAAGCGCTTATGTCAGCGCATGTATAATTAGTGTGATGTAAGCGATGATGTAATCGCATAAATAATGAGGTCAGCGCTTATGTCAGCGCACTAAACCTCTCATATATATATGTGTGTAACCCCCTTGTAAGAAATCATCACATATTTTCCCAAAAACCTCTCTCTAAGTTTCTCTCTCTAAATGTCTCTCTAAAACAACTTCATTTTTCAGACTTCTTAACATCTTTCATAAGTTTTGATTTCTTTCTCTCATTCGTAAGTTGGCGATTCTGTTCTATGTTCTTCTCATGAGTATTCTGGTTTGTCAATACGACGGCCAATACGACATTTGTGGGGAATTAGGTTTCCTAACATTGGGTTGAGCCCAGAGGCCTGAGAGTGCCTAATTTGCTCCCTTTACCTGGAACCTTGTGACCCGCATCTGTCAACACGGCTTAGTCAATACGACGAATCATAGTGCTCATGATTAGATAATGGTATCAGAGCACTCTTGGATTTCTGTTATAGAACAGACATCCTGGCCAAGATCATCATCGTTTCGAAAGCAGCTATTCACCCAATTTGCCAATCAAATTGATGAACAAGTTTCATTCACAGATCAAAATCTCCAACCAATCTCCTTTGGCCAGGATGGAGAGCCCAGAGGCCTGAGAGTGCCTAATTTGCTCCCTTTACCTGGAACCTTTTAACCCGCATCTGTCAACACGGCTTAGTCAATACGACGAATCAGAGTGTTCATGATTAGATGAAAGAAAAAGAAAATATACAATTTTTTTTCTTTCTAAATCCATCAATTGATGTTGAAAAAACTGAATAAACCTCAAAATCTAGACATCTTATGTGTACAAGAGTTTGAAAATTCTGAAAACCTAAACACTCTCTCTCTCTTAATTAAAATATATAATACATATTACTTATCATAATCATATAGGTTTGGCTAGTAAAAGATTTGCCATTGAATAATTATACATATTTAACGTTAGATTTGTACACAGAGATGCATGATTCATCCAACATGTATGATTTCATTGCTTCATCTTTCAGATGATCAAAGAAAGCAATGTTCATCGTCTTCTTTTACTTAAAAAAATCTGTTTTAAAACGAACTATACATTGTCAATGTCTTTTTCTTCTTCTTTTTTTATAATAGGGGTCTTCATAGACCAAAGTCTAGACTAAATATAAGTTTAAAACATTATTGCCCGTTAACAGTAAAATGTTAACGGTTAGCTATGCCGGATAGTTATATAATTCCATGTTTGAGGAAATTCTCTTTTTTTGGTTTAGACTACAACTTGTTTAAGAGAGACTCTTCAAACTTTGCAAGCGTTATATGAAAACTCCATCATAACGATTGAAGAGACCATTCCACAAGGGACATGGGCCTTACATTGAACTTATCCATTCCTTAGTAATGTTGCGGTCAAAACACGCCATTTGATCTATTATTAGGGGGAATCTAGTTCGATCGAATAACCAACAGTAGTAACTCTCATTTACAAAGAATTTACAAATAATATTTGGCCATTTTATCCTGGGCAGCACCATTTTCTTGTAATTTGACAGAAGATGTCAAAAAAAAAAAAAAATTGGCCAAACCTGGAACTGGAAGGAACATAAAGAAGAAAAAATGGTATCGGATTCAGCCTCATCTTTAGATTTTTGACCTAATGTTTTTAATTTAACCTGATCTGAACTATCTTTTAGGTTATTGGGTTGTCGGGTTGACCCAAATCGACATTGGGTTAATCGATCAGATCAATAAACATTTTATTTATGAAACTTATATATATATTTTGTGCGAGTAAAACCCGCACACAATTAAACCGATTGATAAATTAAGTTGGTTTCGAGGAGGGTTTTAACAAGTGTCATGTTTCACGATGAGAGAAGGATGACAAATTGGGATTTTATTTGTGTTATAGCTGCACCTTGTGGAGGTTGCCTACGTACACTTGAGAAAGGATCAAGTCATTCGTAGTTCATATTACCAAATAAGCGTTTAGAGAATAAGTGTTTAGGAATTTTATGGGAGTCTCCATGAGTCATTGGATGTCGTCTGCAAAGAGATGATCTTCTATTTACATGAAGAAGAAGTCGGTTTTAGATATGTTTTATTTCCATATTTTTCAAGGGAGAATATGTTTTTTCCGATTTGTTGTATATTTTCTAGGATTCGATTTGATTCTTTCCTTTTTCTTTGGTAAGTCGGTGCCGAGTTCTTCAAATTTACATCTTTGGACCGCGTTCATGAGTTATTTGATTTATTCTTGGCATAAGTTGGGTTAACCGGAGTGTGTTAAATCACTCTCCTACATATCTATATTAACATTTTTAAGTACATTTTAAAGGGAAACCTTTGTTTTGTAAGATATTACATAAAATGTCATTGATTTAAAGAACAAATTAGAAAACTCATTAAGAGTAAATATGAAATATGAATATACTTATATACATGTATCAAAACAACCTCTACCATCAATTCTCTACTATCCATATAACCAAACACAATTAAAAAATTTTAATTTTAATTACAAAATCTGAAATATCCATATAATGTTCAACAATTAATAGTATAAATATTTAGAAGATTTTGCTAAGATTTAAAATTATGATTTTCCTATCATTTTTGTTTGATATTTTTTTAATTACTTTGAATCATCATATAATACATAAAATTAATAAAATTCTAGATATTTTTTGCATTTGTCGTGATTCGAGTTTTGAAAAACGGATTTGTATTACTCAAAAAATGATGAAAATTATGTGTTTAACGTCCCACATCGGCTAAAATTTTTAGACAATGGTAGAAAGTCATATTATAAATAAGACCAAAATGAATCTAAATATAAATGAACAGGAAACTTAATTTAACAAGCATCCAAATTTTAAATTTGTATCTGGTTTAATTCAGGTTTTTAGTCGAACCGTTTAATTATACCTGATATAATAAATTTTAAACTTTTAAAAATTTAAAATATTATGAACATTTACACTTATAAAAAGTTTAAAATATCACGGGACGGGGTTATAGACGGGTTTGGCTCGACATCAATACAAATTTAAAATATCATTAATACTACCACACGGGTAAATCATCTTTTCATTATTTTGTTAGCACCATCAATATTAAAATATTAGATATATCAAATAAAGTTGATTAATTTATAATTATGTAAAAAACAAATTATCTCGCGGTATACCGCGAGTTAAATTTTAGTATTATGAACATAAAAATAGAAAATGTATCGATATTTTAATAATATGATGTCTAACAACAATATTAAAATGATTGAACATTCAATATCCAAATTAAAGCAAAAGAAAAATACTATGATAGTAGTAACTAGCAAATGAGAAAATAATGTTGGTTTTTTCAATGCTATTCCGCTCAATTTCATCAAGGGTATATTGAAGTTTTCACCAAAATCTAAAAAATAACAAATAATATATTTTAATTAAACTTAATATACTGTACACAATTAAAATAAAAATCAGAAAGTAAATCAACATTTTTAAACACGCCTGGTTGAACTAGTAATACGAGGTCAAGAGTCAATGGGAGGTTTGTTGAGATTTTTTAGATTTTACGAGATTTATAATTAGAATATTTTAATATTGGACCCGGACTGGATTAGCTATATAGTGACCAAGTCGACATGTTAACCGGTCTAAGTGGAGTTCGGATTGGATGTGAAAAAATTGCTTTGATTATAAAATATGTCGTATATATGTTACCTTCGATGATTTCCAATGTATCCACGAGCAACTAGAAGAGATTAAACAAAAACTTTTAATTGAAAGAAATGGTACTCGATATCTTCCTTAAGCACAAAACCCATCATCACCACCATCATCATTGTCACCATCATGTTATGTAGTTTGACTATGAAATAAAGATAAGTTTGTGGTGAAATAAAGGCCATGGCTTCGGTCTGTCCAAAAAATTTCAGTAGTCCACGTTTAGATAAATTCTTCAAATTTTGCAAGCATTAGATGCAATTCCATCATCACGATTGAAGAGACCATTCCACAACGGAGATGGGACCTAAGATTAAACATCATTATTATAGGCATCTAGTTCGATTGAATAATAAACCAAGACTACCATCTTTTACCAATTTTCGTTTGTTCATGGGCATATATACCTTAACAACTATCCTCAAAACATTGGCCCACCTTTTCAAAATTTCCACGTTAAGTTGTTTTTCTTCCTACTTGTTAATAATTAATTAAACCGTATAAAGTTATACATCAACAGACATGTGCGTCCATATTATTAATGGTTAAAGGAACATTGGCCAAACCTGAAATGATCTAAAGGAAGAAAAGGTATTGGATATAGCCTAATCGTTAGGCTTCGATCCTTAAACATGTTTTATATATATATATATATATATATATATATATATATATATAGTCCCTCTGATTATGCAGTTAGATGCAATTTCCATCATCACGATTGAAGAGACCATTCCAGAACAGAAATAGGACTTTGATTGAACTTATCCACATTCCTTTCCATATGTTCTTTAATCTTTACTAAAGTTGCGGTCAAGACACGCCATGTCATGTGATCTATTATTAGAGGCATCTTGTTCGATCGAATAACCAACAATAACTCTGGTTTAACGTTGTTTGTTTGTTCGGGGGCATATATACCTTAGCAATTATCGACTAAACCATTTGCAACATCATATGTAGTGGAAGAACGATAAGAGCTTGTATTCTTGTTGTATGGTATGTTATTGAACCATTACAAAACTGGATTGATCCGAAACTCTTGCACATTTAGGCTTCTTAGAACTATAGAGGTGGAGTCTGTTGTACCGCATAAAGGCACCCAATTAAGATGTTCAAATTATAAATAATCTCAATGGCGTTTTACTCCTCCTCAGAAGGGAATTTTGTTGTAGGAATTTCAACCCGTATTATTCACAAGTGCGGGGACTTGTAGGATCCTTTTCATATGGGAATCCATATTGGCCAACCTCTCTTCCAATAACTATTTTCTGGTGTGGTCGACTTCCTTTGGGGAAACGTGATGTTGAGGTCGGTCACAGTCTTCACCATGCTGCAATTTTTTATACAAATAGGTGGAGTTGGCCTCTTTCTAGACTAGTTTTTTCGGGGTGGAATCTCGCGGATGGGCCTTCGTTGGGAAACTCTTTTGGAGTAAACATTACTTAACACATACGACATATCTCTTTCGAGGGTCTGTTGGGTATGGTTTCTTAGCGAGACCGTGTAGGCTCCGTAAAACCCTATTTAGTTTGGGTCTACACCGTGTGGAACCTTTGAACGATTGATGCACCACGAGGCTCTACGAGAACTTTATGGTGATTTTAGCATGGAAATTTTTTGTTGAATAGTGTACAATCATTCAGATAGGTGGGCATTTTCGTCTAGGTTTAATTGGAGTTTTTCCATGAGAAATAATGGTGGAAGTAGTGATGGTTTTCCTCTTTTTGTCCAGCAAAAGGAGAGAGTTCAGCTTTGTCTATGAAGATGTAAGTTTGTTATCATAGTTTGAATGCATGCATGAGATTCATAGTCATTATATATTCTTGTCATTGGTTTCATCCTAGGATATATAGATTTCAGAGAGTTCCCACATCTTTCAACTGCCAAAAATAAAAATATTCTCTTAATAAGAAACAATCACATGCAAGTCAGTAGTTTAGACCAGAGATTTGGTCGGAACCCAGAGAAAATCAGAAACGAGAGAAAAAACAAACAGGGTCAGGTTATGTGACCGTTAAGAAGAGAGACATGCGACATATTCAGCTATCTTTAAGCTCTTCCTTGTGAAATAGAGGAAGAGATGATGATATTTTCATAAATCAGAAGAGAAGATATATCCAATCCAGAGAGAAGATCTAAAATTGGATCATCTCCAACTAAGAAGAAGGTTGAGTTTTATCATGCACATGCACTAGTATATTTTGAAGAGTCAGGTCAGACGGGTCAGGGCCACTTGAGTGTTTTCACCTATTTTCGTTCTCGTTAATTTTCTGCTAGCAGGTCAACATAAGGTCCATGAGAATTAAAACGGTTATTTGTCCACAAGATTAGACCTAAACACTTTTAGTCGGATCCAAAGAACCAAAAACTAAGTCACAGCTTCGTCCAAATCCAAATATGAATATAAATTTTAAGTCAAATAAATTTAATATAAAATTAAAATTAAAACCCGTTATAATCAGAGCTAGACTAGGTTTAATTTCCCGTTTCATTATTATGCTTCAATAAATATTCAGCCAATTCGGAACTGGAATTTCCCAAGTGAGAGGGACTGATCAAAATAAAAAGATGAACGGAATTAGAACAAACATGTCTATTCAACTTTAGGGATGGTGGTGGTAGAAACGAGAATAAGATTCAGATCGTACCATGATATTAGGAATAATCTCTAAAGGGAATATATCAAACACTAACTTAAATGAACACTCGATACAATAATTGTGTATATATATTGAAACACCTGAAATATTTTAATCACTTATCCATATCAAAGAAAATTAGCACAAGTATATAAATAAAGAAAAATGCTTGATAAGCTTATCGGAGGGGTTGCCGGAGGGGTTGCCGGAGGGATTATCGGAACGGTTGATGGGTTTGCTATAGGGTCCGGATTATGGCCCAACGGTCAAGGCTTCCAGGAGCACAAGAAGAAGCTTCCGGCCAACCATGGTCATGGTAACGGCGGTGCAGCAGCGGCGAAGGCTTCGGAGAATTGCGGTGGCCGACGCCACAAAGACAGGGAGTAGTGGACTCTAGACCGCACCCAAATGCTCTAGTATTTTGGTGCAGTAATGATTATGTATCCCAAATAATAAATGTATAAGATGTATGTATGTGATGGACATTTAATAAAAGGTGTTCTTGTTTGATGACCTTATGATTACTAAGAAGTGTTGTTGTTGCTACTTATGTGTAATAAAAGTGTTGTATACTATTAGTTGATTTCCCTGCGTGAAAGGATCGATTGCACAAAAATAAGTTTAAGAGTAACTTTGTGGTGTAACAAAAACCCTAGTGAGGAATTTATAAGTTAAGTAGTGCGGTAAGATATGTCGTTTCTGCGTCACTGGTATAACCAACAAACGACATGTATATTGTTTGTTACGAGCAATAGCTACCAAATCACGTAAATTTAATGTTTCTGTTCATCAAAACAATAAGAAAATGATATGTATAAGTATATTGTTTGTTACAAGCAAAAACTACAAAATCATGTTCGTTTTAATGTTTCTAGTTCCTTGAAACAATTCGACAAATGATTTACGCAATTTTTGACCAAAAAAAATCAAAAACGTTAACGAAACTAACATTTTAAAATTCCGAGTGAGAAGAAGATGTGGGAGTATAGTGAGTACGCGGAGTGGATGTTCTGAAGCTTGAGGGCAACATTGTTGTTGTTGTTGTTGTTGTGGCGGCTTTTAATCCCGTCGCCGCTAAGAAACATCAAGCGAAGTTCAAAGCCACCGATTTGCCTCTTTCGGTACATTAGTAAATTCTCCTCGCTATCTCTCTGATAATATAAGTATAGATTTCGGTTGTAGATCTGTTTTTTTCAATAGCTTTGTGTAAACTCATTGCTTGAATTTTGTAGATTTGGTGTAAACAAGTAATTGATTCAGTAAAGTTGACGGATCTTAGGTTTGTTTGTTGATTCGATTAGCTAGCTAGGTTAATTAGGCAATTCTTGGGAAAGATGGCGAAGATGAAGATAGCGAGAAATAGGAGGCATATTATAGAAGATGTATAGAGAATGTGATGATTGTAATAATACCAATTCAAGGTCATATATATACACAGAGAATACTTGGAGCCTAATCCAGAATTTATGATTTCATTGCTTCATCTTTTAGATGATCAAAGAAAGCTATTATATTGTTTTCTTTAAAGATCAAAACAATCAAACGAACTTTACCTCAAAATCAAACGAACTCTACATTGTTTATGTTTTTCTCTTTTTTTGATAATCAGGTTAATATGTGTTTTCTTTTGGTATAAGTATTATCACCATGTAAGTTGTACTTTTATGATTAATCCAATTCCAAAACATTAAAATTCATATTTATATTAAATCAATAAACAAAATAAACTACAAAAAAATTCTCACGGCATAGTGCGGATATTTACCTAGTTTGATATAAAATCAAAATCAAAATAATGATGCTACCCTGAAGCTCCCTCCTGATTCCTATAGCAAGATCACGCCGCCGTTAACTAGATGAGTAAATAGAACAAGACTAGTGTGAGTGCAGCCTCATGATTCAATTTCAGTATTGGAGGTTGGTTTGATTTCTAAAATCGAGATTGAAAGTGAGTTGGTTATGCTGAGATTGAAGCTGGTTTAGCTTTGTATGAAATTATGTGTTTTGAATAAGAGAAGGGTAAAATCAAAGCCTCTGATCGCGACAGAGTCTTTGCCTTTTGTTTGTTCCTCTTCCTTAAGCGAATGTAGAACTTTGAGAGAGAGAGATATATCTTAAGTTGTTGTCTTGACATTTAGGTTGTATCTTTGTGTTTTTGAATCAATATATTGCCTGAGCTGATCCGGCCTCACACGTAGACTTTATCACACCGATAAGTTGAACCAAGTTAACATTTGCTCGTGTCTTTATTGTTCTTGCTCTGGTTTTGTTGTTCTTACAAACGAGTGAGTGAGAGAGACGTACATGTGTGTGTGAACCAAAGATTGTTCTTGAGTTAGAGAGGTGTTTGGTTTTATAACAAGTGGTATGAAAGCCTCGATTTTTGAAGAAATGTTAGAGCTTTGAAGAAATCAGCTGAAAGTTCAAAGCATTATCGAAGAAACAGTGAACGCTTCAAGCGTTATGGGAAAAGGTCCAACCTTTAGCATGAAAACATCAAGTTTGAGCTTAAATGTTAAAGCTTTGTGTAGATCTTTGAGTTTTGTCTTAAAGGTTCAAGCTTTGGTGTGAAATACACAAACTTTATCACGAAGACTTGACTTTTATCACAAAAGGTGACATCTTTGGTCTCTAATGATGGTTAAAGATCTCTTAGAGAACACACAGATTAATGTTGACAGATTTTATGGCACTAGAGACTTCTCTTTATGGAAGATAAGGATGATAGCGCATTTTGGTATCCTTGCCTTGAAGGATATTCTCACAGATCATAAGTTGGAGATGGAGGTTCTACTCACTGATGGAACACCTTCATCAGAGAAGCCTACAGAGGGAGATGAAACACCTTCATCATAACCTCGGACAAACGTAGTTTTAGACCCTGAAAAACTTGAAAAGTCTAAAAAAGTTATGGGGATGATTATCACTTGTGTTAGTGATACTGTGCTTAGGAAGATAGAAGGATGTGTTACTGCAGCTGATATGTGGTCAACACTAAACAAGTTGTACATGGAAAGTACACTCCCTAACAGGATACATTTACAACTGAAGTTTTACACGTTCATAATGAATGAAGCAAACACTATTGATGGAAATGTAGACGACTTCTTAAAGATTGTTACAGAGCTAAGTAGCCTTGATGTGAAAGTTACAAATGAAGTTTAAGCTATCTTGTTGATGACCTCTTTGTCATCAAGCTATGATCAGCTAAAGCATACTTTTAAGTATGGGAGATAGTCGCTAACCTTGGAAGAAGTCATATCAGCTACAAAGTCAAGATAAAGGGAGATAACATAAACAACTAAGGACTATAAGAGTCATACATCAAGCTTGTACACTAGTGAGAGATGAAGATCATACTCTAAAGATCCAAAGGAGTCAAATAGAAAAGGTAGGAGTATATCAAACTCAAAAACAAGGGTTACTTGCTGGTTTTGTAAGAAAGAGGGTCACATGAAGAAAGACTAATATGCTAGAAAAAAGCAGTTCGAAAATGAGGGTCAAGCAGATGCTGGAGTTATTATAGAGAAGCTGGTTTTTTCAGAGACATTAAACATGGACGACCAGGAAGCTAACAATTTGTGGGTGTTAGATTATGGATGCACATTTCATATGATATCTCGTAGAGACTGGTTTGTTGATCGACATGAGAATGGTGGTACAACCATCTTGTTAGGTGATAATCATACCATTCAATCACAGGGACAAGGTCGATCAGAATCAACACACATGGAGGATCAATCGCAGTGTTGCATAATGTCAAATATGTACCAAATCTTAGAAGAAATCTTATCTCTAAAGGAATGTTGGATAAAGCTTAGGTATAAGCATAAAGGTGGAAATGGTTAAGTCAGGTACTTTAAGAACAAAAAGACAGCTCTCAGGGAAAACTTGATAAACGGCTTGTATATTCTGGATGGAGAGACTGTTTTATCTGAAACTTGTAACCTCGAAGTGAAGAAATGTGACAAAACAGCTCTGTGACTCAGCAAGCTCGGACATATGAGTATTAATAACCTCAAGATCTTGATTGGAAAGGGTTTATTTAACAGAAATGATGTAAATGAGCTTGCATTATGTGAAAATTGTGTAATGGGAAAATCCAAGAAGTTGAGTTTCAATGTGGGAAGGCATGATACAAAAGATGTACTTGGATACTTACATGCTGATTCGTGGGGTTCAAAAAATGACACCATCATTGTCAGGTAAGCAATATTTCTTGTCGATTATTGATGACAAGACAAGAAAGGCGTGGCTAATGTTTCTCAGAACAAAAGATGCAACATTTGACATATTTTGTCAATGGAAGGATTTGGTGGAAAATCAAATTGCCAAGAAAGTGAAGGTCTTAAGAACAGACAATGAACTTGAATTTTGCAATCAAGGTTTGATGAGTATTGCAGAACACATGGGATAGAAAGACATCAGACATGTACCCCCACACCACCACAAAATGGTGTGGCAAAGAGGATGAATCGTATAATCATGGAAAATGTAAGATGTATACTGAATAAGTCAGGGCTTGGTGAAGAGTTTTGGGCTGAAGTTGTTGCTACAACAGCCTACTTGATCAATAGGTCTCCTTGTTCTGCAATAGATCACAATGTACCAGAGGAGTTGTGGCTTAACAAGAAACCTGGTTATAAGCATTTAAGAAGATTTGGCTCGATCGCTTATGTTCATCAAGATCAGGGCAAGGTAAAGCCAAAAGCTTTAAAGGAAATCTTCTTAGGTTATCCGCAAAGTACTAAGGACTACAAAGTCTGGTTATTAGACCTAGAAAAGTCTATTATAAGTAGAAGTGTGGTGTTTCATGAAGAAAAGACTTTCAAAAACTTGTAGTCTGAAAAAGAACAGAACATCAAAGTTAATCTTGAGGTTGGAAAATCAAGTGGGATAAGCAATATTGATCTTATTGCTGGACTAAACCCAGAAGAACCTCAAGAACAACAACATACAGAAAACATTGGTGAAGGTGGAGTTATTGCAGAAAGCTCAAGTGAATCAGAAGATGAGCTCACAAATATGAATGAAGAGCAAGATGGTGATGAGCTAGCTGGATATCAACTTGTAAGAGATAGGGTACGTAGAACTATTATACCACCAGCTAGACTCTCTGATTATAGTATGATGGCTTTTGCACTTCTAACTACAAAAAACATGGACATAGAAGAACCCTAATGCTTTCATGATGCAAAAGCATCTAAATAGTAGATCAAATGGGATGGCTCTATGGGAGAAAAAATGGAGTCGCTGTCAAAGAACAAGACATAGGATGTTGCTGACAGACCAGTGGGAAAGAAAATCATTGGTTGCATGTGGCTTTACAAAAGAAAACCTGGTATTCCCGGAGTAGAACCAGAAAGGTATAAAGCAAGATTAGTGGCTCGGGGTTTTACTCAAAGATAAGGCATAAACTATCAAAAAGTCTTTGATCCAGTAGTTAAACATGTCTCTATAAGGATTTTGATGGCAGTTGTTGTAAATCAAGACCTGGAGCTATTACAGATGGATGTGAAAACATCATTCCTTCATGGAACATTGGAATCAGAAATTTACATGGAGTAACCTGAGGGATTTGAAGTTGCTTCAAAAAAGGATCAGGTATGTTTGCTAAAATCTCTCTATGGTTTAAAGCAATTGCCGATTGTGGAATAAGAGATTTTATCAGTTTATGAACGAGCAGAAATTTCAGAGAAGTGAACACGATTCTTGTGTTTATGTGAAGAAAGTTGTTCTTGGTTGGGTATATCTTCTTCTTTATGTGGGTGATATGTTTTTAGCGGACAAAAGCATGACAAAGATTGATAAACTCAAGAATGTGTTAAGCTCATAATTTGAGATGAAGGATATGGGTGCTCCTAGTAGGATCTTGGGAATTGATATCAGAAGAGACAGAGAAGAGGGTGTTCTGTACTTATCGTAGTCAAGTTACTTGGAAAAAGTGGTTCAAAGATTCAAGATGGCTAAAGCAAAGACAATGAATACACCGATTGGAGGACACTTTAAACTATCTGCAGTCAAGGATGCATCAGAATGCGTAAATACTGACAAGTTTCCTTACTAAAGTGCGGTTGGAAGCCTTATGTATGCAATGGTGGTAACCAGACCTGATATGGCTTATGTAGTAGGGCTAATCAACATATTTATGAGTAAAGCAGGTTCTATGCACTAGGAAGTAGTCAAGTGGTTACTCATGTATGTTAAAGGTTCTTCGAATTTAAACTTGGTTTTCACCAAGAACAAAGATTTCAGGGTTCAAGGTTACAGCGATTATGATTTTGCTGGTGATCTCGACAAAAAAATATCAATTAGTGGCTATGTATTTACAGTGGGAGGTAATACCATAAGCTAGAAATCCGGTTCGCAACCAGTGGTGGCATTATCTACTACAGAAGCTGAATACATTGTATTATCTGAAGCAGTTAAGGAAGCAATATGGATTCAAAGATTGATTGGTGACATGGGTTTTGAACAAGAAAAGGTTATAGTTTGGTGCGATTCGCAGTTAGCAATCTGCTTGTCTAAGAATAACACATTTCATGAAAGAACGAAGCCTCTGATCGTGACAGAGTCTTTTCCTTTCAGTGAGTATAAATACTCTGCTTGTTTGTGTTTTTGAACCTTTTAGGTGGTATCTCTGTGTTTTTGAATCAATTTATTACCTGGATTGATCCGGCCCCGGACGTAGACTTTATCACACCGACAAATTGAACCGGGTTAACATTTGCTCGTGTTTTTATTGTTCTTGCTCTGGTTTCGTTGTTCTTACAAACGAGTGAGTGAGAGAGACGTACATGTGTGTGTGAATCAAAGAGTGTTCTTGAGTTAGAGAGGTGTTTGGTTTTATAACAACTAGGTTTAATTCCCAATTTCATATTATGCTTCCATCAATTCAGTCAATTTGGATTTACAAAAAGAAGAAAAATTAGAATTTCTCAATACAACTGGACTGATCATTCATTAAAAAGACGAATGGAATCAGAACAAACATGTCTACTCAAAATTTGGTATATGGTGGTGGTAGAAATGAGAATAAGATTCAGATCATATATACCATGATATTACGAATAATTGCCAATAAGGGAATCATATCAAAGACTAACTTAAACGAACACTTGACTTATAAGTCAAGAATTGTATATATAAACACCTGAAAGATTTTGATCACTTATACATATCAAAGAAAATTAACACAAGCATATATAAAGAGTGAAATGCTTGATAGGCTTTTCGGAGGGATTACCGGAGGAATTTCCGGAGGGATTGAAGGGTTATTCGGAGGGGTCTCCAAAGGGATGAGGGACGGATACAACCACAAGGATAAACGGAGAAGCGGCTACGGCTTCGAGGAGCACAGGGAGTTCGTGTCTCATGTGGAGACAGCAGGAGGCTACTCTGACCGCCATGCCCGCTACAAACACCAAAAGAGGCTTCCGGCCAACAACGCCCGTCGACCCATGGATCACCACATGCTCCAAGACTCAGACGTGGAGGAGTTCTTTGAGAGCAGCCGGAGCCACCACACTACTGCGTTGCCGCACCACAGCAACAACCACCACAACGTAAGCGATATCTATGGTGTCACGATCTTACTAATCATGCTATGTTCTGTTATATTTTCTTCCAAGCTGTCTATAATTATTGATTCTTGATTTATATACACATAAAATTTTAAAAAACAAATAAACCATTTTAGAATCATAGGCAAAGGAAAACCATGGCTTCGACCTTCGGACCTTTTAAAGCTAGTTTTTTGGGGAAAAAAAAAGATGAGTTTTTTTCTACACTAACAAAAATACAAAAGAAGCACAAATTTTTAATCTTACGTAGAGCCTTCGAGGACGTTGGCCAATTGTCATCCTATTAAACTGTATTCTTCTTTTTTTCTTTTTTTTTTTAAATTAATGATCATTTTGTAGGGAAAGATGGGTAATGGATGGCAGGGGCAGCATGAAGATGAATACCACGACGGATACGGGATGAGGCAGCAGAATAGGCTTATGGCTCCTCAGGTTCCAACACGCCATGTGTACATGAACCCCATTCACGACGGCCACCACAAACACAAAGACAGGGAGTAAGTGACTCTAGACTGCACCCAAATACTGTGCCAGTTCATATAATAAACTAATGATTATGTATCCGGAATAATAAATGTGTAAGATGTATGTGTGATTGACATGTTTCAGTATCGTAACCAAATAAGGGACCTTTTAAAAAAAAAGTGTTCTTGTTTGATGACCTTATGATTACTAAGGAGTGTTGTTGTTTGTTCCTGCTTATGTTTAATAAAATCGATGTGTATTATCAGTTGATTGCCCCCACGTGGTAGGATTGATTTCTCAAAATTAAGTTTAAAAGTAACGTTGTGGTGTAATAAAAACCATATAAATTTAGAAGTTAACTATAGTAAGAAAGATTTGTCATTGAATAATTTATAAGGGAGATTTGCTAGAATGAGATGTTTTTGAATATCAATTTGAATTGTGGTACACTCATAGGGAAATTTTTTAAAATGGTGCACTTTTAAGTAAAAATTAGGACAAAACTCGTGCTATACTGCAGATTTTTTTTAGACTAATTTCATCTCAATTTTTTTTGAAATAATAATAAACAAGATAATCGTTAACGAAAGCTATAGTTTGTAGATAATGAATGTATGTTAAATATTAGCCAATAAAAAGAAAAATCGTGTATGAGAGATTTTGCTATTATTGTTTATCCTCTGTGTCGTTGATAAACCCTTAAAAAATAAATTTCCTGAATAAGTCAATATCTTTCGACGAAATTGAAAAACTGAGCATCCCAATTCCGAACCTCCGATCGAAAGGGGACTAATTTCTCACTGACATCTCTCAAGTTTCGAAGACCCATTTCTCCATCTTCCTTGATCTCATCTGGATTTGGTGTTATTGGTGAATGAGGAATCCGCATAGCAATGGAAACCTTCGTGATGGAGGAGTTGCAACGGAGGAGAACGGCTTCAGAGATGGCGTTATCTTTAGGCCTTGATGGTGGCGCCACCTCAACGGTTTGCGTTTACGTCCCATATTTCCCGTTCGGAGATCGTTTCCCGGAGCCACTTCCGATCCTCGGTCGTGGCGTCGCCGGTTGCACCAATCGCAACAGCGTTGGAAGTTCCGTCTTATCTTCTCTCCTCAATTTTGAATTTTGAATTTTGAATTTGCGATAATTTATTAGCTCTGGGCAATAGATATCTTCGGTAGTTTGTGATTCTTCAGACATCTTTGAATGAATGTTTGACTTTGATAATGATTAACAGGAGCGTGTGTGATCTAATTTTACCAAGTTCTGCTTAGGATGTTGTCGTAAGCTGAAAATAGTAGGGTTAGTCTAGTCCTGTGCAAAAATATAGGGTTCTAAACCTTTTAATTTTTTAGAGGACTAATAATGAATTATAATTTTTAACATTTTTAGATATAAGGATTAATTTTTTAAACCTTTAAAAAAAAATTTCTATTTCTCGCTTCCGCGATTTCTCTCTCGGTCTCTTCTCTACTCCTTTCTCTGGGTCTCTTCCGCGACTCCTCTCTCTCTCGCTTCCGCAATTCCTCTCTCTCTCGCTTCCGCGACTCCTCTCTCTCGGTCTCTTCTCGACTCCTCTCTCTGGGTCTCTTCCGCGATTCCTCTCTCTCTCGCAGGTATGATTATGAATCTAGTTGCTCATATCTTTCGATTTTTTGGGTATTTGATTTTAACCCCTTTTTTGAATTTGAAAGTTAGTGGTTCTGTATTGGATTGATATTTCAGGATGTGTCTCCTTTTCTTTAATTGTTTTAGGAGATAAAAAGTGTGGAGCTTGTTAAACCAAGTGTAGAGCTTCTCTTTTGATCCACGGTATGTTTGCTACTTCAATCATCTCGCTATGATTTGACTATTACATTACCGAAAGAAATGATGGGGTCGTCTCTTTTATATGCAATTTGATAGTATTTGAGGTTCATTGTAAGTAAGGAGTTAGAGAATTCCGTGTTGATTTGTTTTCATTTCCTTGGATTTGTTTTGCTTGATGGCGTAATTTATTTTGTTTGGATTTCCATGTCTGTAGTTTTCTCACTTTTATGTGACTATGATATTATGTCAGTGACGTGGGTTGTGTGTTCTGTCTCTTTTGTTGTTTTTGGTTTTGAGTGTCTAGTCTTACTAAGTTCCAGCAACTCTTCTTGTTATAATGTTATTGCTTGAGTTATATCGAAATCGAATTGTCTTGCCATGCCAAAATCTGAGATCTTAGGTAGCATTTGTTCATCTAAAAGCACATTAGAGGATTTGAGCTCACGGTGGATTATCAGAAACTCTGAGCCTTCATGAAGGTAAAGCAGTCCCCGGGAAGTTTCGTAATGCATTTGCTAATCTGCATTTGTATGACAGAAACTACAAATCATTGCCTTCTCAAGAAGAATGGGATCGTGGAGAAAAAATCTGTGACTTATTGAAGCCATTTAGTACAATCACCACATATTTCTCTGGAGTGAAATATCCTACCGCAAATGTTTATTTCATGCAAGTGTGGAAGATTGAATTATTGCTGCGGAAATATGCTAGGTGCAATGATGAGGATATGAGATTAATGGCTGTGGATATGCAAAGTAAGTTTGCAAAGTATTGGGATGAATATATTACTGTTTTAGCTATGGGAGCAGTACTAGATCCAAGGTTCAAGTTGCAGATGTTTGAGGTAGCTTATAAGAAAGTGGATCCTAGTACTTCTAAAGAAAAAGTTGAAATTGTAAGGAAGAATTTGGAGTTGCTTTATAAAGAATATAACACCAAGTCTTCAGAAAGTTCTTCTTCCAAGTTTCAATCAAAACAGACTCCACATGAGCTTCTTACAGAATCACCACTTGAAGATGATTTGAATGATGTAAGTATCTTATTTATTTTGTACATCATAATAAGTTCATTATCATATCACATATCTTTAATTTAGTTTGAATTTCTATAATACAGGATCTATTTGAGCTTGAAAGGTGTCTCCAATTTGGTTGAGATAACAGAAAGTCAAATTTGGACATGTATTTGGATGATCCCATAGTAGAGATTTCGGCTTTCACAGACATGGAGGTTTTGGACTATTGGAAAGACAAGCAACAACGGTATGGTGATTTAGCTTCTCTCGCACGTGACGTACTTAGTATTCCTATCACCACTGTTGCATCATAGTCTGCATTTAGTGTTGGAGGCCGTGTTGAACTCGTTTAGAAACCGTCTTCTTCCGAAAACCCTGCAAGCATTAATTTGTACACGAAATTGGCTACGTGGTTTTGCAGAGCTTGAAGGTAACAATTTCAAAATTAGTTTATATATTTCCAAAGAAATGAATTTAATTTGTTAATTTATATATTTAAATTGCAGGAGATATTGATGATTATTTTGATAATGAAGATGAAGATGCTACTGAAAAAGCAAGTAGCTCAGGAATTGGAGATTCAAACAAATGATAAGGTTAGTTTTATGTTTGAGAGCTTCTTGACATGAGTTGTTGTTATAATGCTTTGTTTTGTTGATTGCCATTTGAGTGTTTGGAAGAAATGTGAATGGTACTCATTTGGATGTCTTAAGTATACGTTTAGCACTTGTCTCTAAGTTAATTTTTGTTTCCAGGTTTGTTTATGGCATGGAGATTGAAGAATCAAATTTTATAATATATGTTGATTGTGTTGAATTTATGAATCTTATTTATGAGTTTTAAGAATTTTAGAATTTATAAATTTTATAAATTTATGAATTTATGGACTTTATTATGAATTTTAGAATTTATGAATTTTATTTATATATTTTGAAAATTTATATATTTATTTATAAATTTGTTATGAAAATTTTAAAGTATTAATCTAAACACACAATAACTAGTTTGGTTTTAGAAAAAGAATACATAAAGGGCTAACCCTACATTAACCCTACATTTAACATCCCTACCCATCACGTTTAAAAATAGTCCAGTTATTTTTTTCTTTTCAAATTAATCGGCTAATGGACCGATTTTCAACGTTTAATGGTCAATTAATCGGTCAACGAATAAAATAGCTGATTGGGTTAAAATCGCGGTGGTTAAGCTGCGTCGAACGTTTAGGCGGACGATTAATCGCCTAGGCGCCCGCGTTTTTGAACAAGCCTTATAGTTGATATTTATCACTCGAGAAAATCCATAATCCTAAACAAGAGACAATATTTTATATATGAAGAAGCTTCGGGTTGATTTGTGTTTGACCTTATTTAATTTGGACGAAATCATAGGGGATGTTATCATTTTCATCATCTTCATCTTCTTTATGAATAGAATTCTCATAAAGAATAAAAATTTAATTAACGCAAAAACGTTGAATCAGGCATATTGAAAATTGCAAAACATTTAATATATATATCTCACAATTTGATGATATTTGGCCCAAATTATATAATGAGCTTCTTTGCGTTGCCAAATTATGACAAAGCTTGTAAAAGAGTATGCTACTGTGTTGCCACACTAATGTCAAAGAATCGTCTGCGAGCAGTTTGCCATTACATACTAATGTTAAAGGGCAGACTTGTGATCTTTAGTGTCTGCGAAAACTCTGCTGAAACGCTGCTAAAAACATAATGGTAACGCTGGTATTTAGAAAAGAGTGTACAATTTCTACAAATTTCCCTATGGAGTACTCTTTTTGGAATAAAAATTCAAAAACGTACCATTCTAACGAAATTCTACAATAATTTATCGATATTTAACTTTATATTTGTATACAGAGATGCATGATTCATCCAGCATGAATGATTTCATTGCTTCAGCTTTCAGATGATCAAAGAAAGCAATGACATCGTCTTCTCTTACCTTAAAAAAAAAACTGTTTTAAAACGAACTTTACACTATTGATTTTCTTTTTATATAACCTGAGTTTTGCTAAACTGAAATTAATTCAGAATAATTCCAACAGAAATATGCGTTTTTTACCACTTAAAGCATAAGACTAGTACCACTTGGTTAAGAGAGACTTCAAACTTTGCAAGCATTGGATGCAATTTCTATCAAAGAGACCATACCACAACAGAGATAGGCCTTAAATTGAACTTATCCATACCCTATATATTTTCATATGTTCTTTTAAGTTACGGTCAAAACACGCCATGTGATCCATTATTAAAGGCATCTTGTTCGATCGAATAACCAACAGTAACTGTAGTTTATCGTTTTTGCTTGTTCATGGGCATATATACCTTAGCAACTATTGGCCCACCTCTTCAAATTTTCCATGTTAATTTGAATATATTAAACCATAAAGTTATACAACAATAGACATGTGCGTCCTATATATTTATTTAATGGTCCTAGAGGAACATTGGCCAAACCTGGAATAATCTAAAGGAAGAAAAAGGTATCGGATTCAGCTTAATCCTTAAGCTAGACTCTTATACTACACATGCACATATATATAATTCCCTCTGCTCAAATATATACTGAGCAACAAGAAGAGAGCAGACAAGACTTTCAATAGAAACAATGGTACTCGAGAGCTCCCTTCAGCATAAAACTCATCATCATCACCATCATCATCGTCACCATCACAGGAACTCGATGGCTGAAAAACCGAATCATCAAGTTATGGAGTACGAAGACTTGAGCCATGACGTGATGAAGGCGTCATCACATCATATGAGGAAGGTGAAGAGTGAGAGGATGGCAAAAGATGAGGATGTTGACAAAGAAGCAGATAATTTCATCAATCTAAAGCACAGGAAATTCAGCAACTGTATGATCTAGTTTCTTTCTTGAAGCTTAGTAATTATTCGCTTCGGAGAGCATAAAGATTCTGTAATATATGTAAAATATGTGATTTATGTTATAATTGTCACATATACTTTTATTTTGGTTGTGTATATAACAAAACCGATGTATGATACCAGTTGTGAATATGAATTACATAAGATCAAGGACACAGCTATTCAAAGCACTTTTATTAGGTAAAAAAAATCTCTTCCAAAATCCACAAAGTAGACACAACAGAATCTGAGTTTCCCAAAATAGAAACTAGAAATCATTATAAAAAAATGGTCAAAACCATAAAAGGAAAGAAGAGTGTGATCCATAACTAAAGGATGGATCTACAGAGAGGACATGTGGTGTGGTTATTACCAAACCATTTATCAAGACAAGCCGTGTGAAAGTAATGCTTGCAGGACACTAACTCGCTTACTTCCTCCATCTCTTTAAACCCACACAGACACACACAACAGTACTCCGTAGCTTCTCTCTCGTTTTTGCTTCCTCTGTTCTCACACAGAGATTCAAAGTGTTTTACAGAGATTCTTCTTCTTCTCTCCGAATCATTATGATCTTGGTCGTCCTCTTTGTTCCTTGCCTCATTGGTCTCAGAGCTCACCACTTGAAGAACAGACCTTACCATGTTCTTCAAGATAGACACTGAAACAACTGTGTTCATCACCAGCATTGGCACTACTCCATCAGACGCTGTTGGGTAATGGGAAAGACCCATTCTTCTTTCTATTGATACTTTCTTTCTGTTTTCTAGAGTCTTCAGGAGATGAACTTGAGATCTTTCAAGAGAGCTTTAAATAGAGAGAGCAAGTGAGGAAGTTTCTTAATGTTGATCTAGCCACTAATGTCTAATCCTCTGGCTTTTAACTATCTGTCTAAACGCGTGGCATCACGCGTAAGGTACGAGACCAACACATGATTGTGACTGTATAACGAAAGTCTCTGACACGTGGTTCTGAGCAAAAGCTTTGTCGAAAGCTTCTCAAGTTCCTGTGCGCCGAGAAACTGACACGTATGACTCCACTGATCCATGAAAATATAACACGCGCACACCATCTTGAAACACGGCTCTTTTCCACCCAGTTCAGAATTTACTTGTAGATTAAGTAAAACCACAATCTTTAACATTGAAAACATCACATGCCACTAGATGCACAAGTGCTGGATGTTGATACACAAGTGCTTTACTGGATGAAAACATTCATCTTTTTCTTTATTCGATGGAAGATGGTGATGATTTTGTTGTGATGGGTATATCTACTACATCAACATATACAAACTCTATATGTAAATGCAAGACACTAGTAAAACTGAATCTGTCAGCGTCTGGCTACTTAAGAACTCTCCTATTTAAATGGTTGTTGCTGTTGAATTGGAGGAGCCTTCTACTTGAAAAGATTTGAAATAATCCTTCTCTGCATTAGCCATTCTACTCTGGAACATGGTCCATTCCTTTTTGCATCTATCTCTCACCTGCAAAACCACGCAATAAACACATTGAAGTCGCTTGTTGCACAAGTTACGCATCTTGCTCACAACACAATTATAAGCACAAGAGAGATAGTGAGCTAAAACGATTTGTTACCCCTTGCCATGGTGCTTTCCCGTCTGTCGCCTCACCCTACATCAAGCGAAAGAGAATAAGATTTCTAAGCAAAGAAGTTGATGTCAGATCAAGAAGAGGCAAAAATGGACAGAGAGTTCTATGGGGTTTACTTGGCTGCCAAGGGATGGAAAAGACTGATGAACGACCCACTGAGAATCAACTACTCCTATCTTCTCATGTGCAGGCTGCATTTCGGTGTAAAATAACAAACAATATAATTAAACCAAGCAACCCTGACTTTTGCGTGACAAACAACGAACAGCAAGTGTCTCTTTTCTTACCTCAACACATCTTCTGAGTGCAAAATCAAGACCCCAACCGTGAACCAAATCATTCTGTTAACAGTTTATGTATGGCATATAAGTAAGGCTAGCAAGAAGAGACATTTAGGGAAGATGAATGAAGAATGAAACAGATGATGAAGTAAGGAACCTGGATAACGTGCCACACACATCGCCACGCGTTTCTTGAAAATACAGGAGCCATGATCTCAACGAATCTGCATTTGTCAATGACACAAAAGTTTGAGAATGGTTAGTTCCTCATATAGGGAAAAACTAACTTATAACAGGTAGAAAGAAAGGTTTCTACATACGCAGCACATGGAGGGAGATGAGGATCTGAGCACCATCCAGGTCTTTCTTCTGTTATCCTGATAAGATTCATAGCCCAGAATGTTGTAAAGATCATTATTCATTAAACTAAACATGGCCATACTCTGAGGGATTTTTGTCCATCATACTTGTGGACTTCCATATCTCCTCGTCTCTTTGTCATCTGCCACGTTAACCCCTGGTTTGGTTCCAAGCCAGGTTGGGAAATCTCCAGGCCATGCTTCTTCACCATCTTTATATACCTGGAAAAAGGATAATCAAGATGATCACAACATATCAAGTTAAAACAAGAAAAAGGAAAAGAATCCATGTATACGTTTAAAACAACTTACTCTTCTGCATTAAAATGCTCGACCCCAAGGTCTTCATCCCAGATGAATATATAATCATAGCGTGCTACAATATCAGGGTGCAAAAACCTCTTTGCATACCACCTACCATATATACAGGTGCTAAGAGAGTCAGCAGCCATAAACATCACTAGAATATTCTCTACCATGAAGAATTAATGAGAGGTTGATAAGCTGTTGATACCATTTTGTCTGCTTTCGCACACTAATGTGTATAGCAGTCTTCGACCATTCAAACTCATCCCACTCGGTTACCCGGCCGTCATAATGAAACAGGACAATAGTGAAGTTCTCTGAAAACTGTTGAGAAGACGATAAATAATCTTATGTGAAATTAAAAAGCAAAACATCAAACAAAGGGAATGAACCAACCTTCTTGACACAAGCATCGATATTGGCTTTCTGATTAATACCCACTGTAAATGTTGCAAGATATCTTGGTTCACTGGTCAAATCCTGAGTAAGTAAATAAGGTATAAAAAATTACAATACATTTGTATATCAAGTAGTGGAGCTAAAAGAATAGTTTTGATGATATTAGAAATGAATGGTTTGAGCACACACCTCTTGCGGTAACCCCCATAATCTGCGCAAATAGAAGTCTGATTCAGCAGCAATCATACCCGGTGGCAACATTTCAGCACCACGAGGATTTGAAGGAACCCAGATCTGCAGCAAACTCAGAAATGAAACATGAAAACACGGACAAATCCAATACCATTAATAATTAAAACACAAAAAGAAAAGGTTAACAAACACATATCTTCTTTGCATATATAGCTTCCTTCATGTTTGGCAAGGTGAAATATAAATAACTAAACTATGCTAAACCACAACAAAGTTATCTCTTAAGTTGGTAATCTCAATTAATTAAATCATTGGGGAGACCTTAGACTTTTAAGTCTTCCGTCCTTGAATGTGAATCCCAGATCAAACTTCTATAAATAATGTAAAGTTCCAAAGCATTCCAAGTCATAGATAAATTAAGGAGTGGAACCTTGCCTTTGATTTATCGATTGGACCGGATGAGCTGCTATCATTATTCTTTGATGATGACCAGGCTTTATGACTTTCTGGAGTTGCAATCGTCGAACCCTTTTCCTCTACATATGAGAGATCGTTTGACAGAAGAAACTTTGTTGGGAGACTCACCTGGAATATGAGAACCAAAACTTCCTAAGTTAAACAAAGGAAAAGGTCTAAAAATCACAAAACAGAAAGATAAAAGTTGATTCTACAACCTTAGTGATTGATAATGATGGGAAAGATATTCCAATCAGAAAACCGAAAGTTACTCCAAAAAATGCTGTTGCGATCATCTTCATTCCATCTTTTGATTTCCTACTAATTGAACTGAAAAAAACAAGAACAAAATTTGGCTAATAAGGTTCTCTGCAGCTCTTGACAGACCGACCAAAATTAGTCAGTAACCTTTGGAAATTATGAAAAGAATTTATCACATAGGCTTCGTCCAAAAAAGAGAGACAAGAACCTGCGTGAAAAGATTCCCATATCTTCTTTAGTTTTCTGATTGTAAGTTCACAGCGAAAATGTGCCGCACTCGAAAAAGAAGAGGTTTCAAAAGTCACCCACTGGGTTTCCCTCTACTGTGGTAACTCCAAAGACTCCAGTCCCCTCCTGACAGTAGAGAAGCCAGGAGCCTTCTATGCTTAACACCGCGAGTCGTAATCTAGAGAAGAAAAATGAGGCTTTTGAATAAGATCCAATGCCAAGAAGAAGAAGACATACATGAACAAACAGACTAGGACCACCTTTTTAAATGGAAAATCTGGTCATCATCCACACTTTTTAAAATTCTTTGTCAAAAAAGTAAGTCATTGTCGTAGAACCTACAGATGAATACAATAAAGTGATCTAAACCAACTAGAGGATAAAAGGCTTCAATACCAAACTATTGACCAAACTATATACCCATAAGTCAAAACAAACCATTAGATCATGCCCTTAGAAGATGCTTCCCCTTTGACCAAAGCAAAACAAACCCCTCAAAAACTAGGAGCAATACAATCAATCACAAAAACAGAACGCTTTGCTTAGATTACAAGACAAAAATAACAAAAAACAATTGAACCCGGGATAAAGTCAGCTCTGTATCACATTTGATTAAAGACCATTAACCGTAAAATGCTGAGCTTTCAACACACAAATTTCCAAATCAACCAAAAGCAGCCATAAGACTAAATACTAATAAGAGCCATGTTTCAACATCAAAGCGAAGCAAATGGTACCAAAATGACAATTCTCCAAACGCATAGGCTAAACTTACTCAAAATCCAAAATTTATCTATAAAAAAAAAATAAAAACAGAATTTTTCCTAAAAAGCATCACATTTATGATCGATACGAACCTGGGATTAATCAAAAAATGCCACAAACGAGATCCCTCAAACCAGTGAAGATCACGAGATAATCGCTTCTCACCACATACAAACAAAACGAAACCCCAAAAACCCTCTTACGCAAAACTCGAGACACACACAGAGAACCCAACGAAGAAGAGGTAACACACCCCCGTGATCGCCTTCGTCCAGAGAACGCCAAAAACGTGAGAGAAGGAGAATGATAAGAAACGCGTTTTTCTATAATCAAGAAAAGGAATGATTTTTCTCGAAACCCTTATCGCTACTTGACCTTTCCTTTCAGAAATTCAAAGAAAGCGTAGGTTTTTTGGTGGTGACCAGAGGAATTTGCTGGGCGTATATTTAGGTGTTAGAAAGATGGAAAAAAACCAAAAAAGCTCAAAGCTGCTTCTTCATACAATTTAATTTTCAAAAATTAAAATTAAAGATTACATCAAAACGACACAGTTTTTGTTGAAAATGTGTATTGATTTAATTGGCTTAAAAACTTCATATGTAAAAGTAAGGCACAACAACAAAAATTTTCGTATAGGACCCGACACAACACAAACACAACACGCATATCCGTGGACCGTACTTGGTCGACATATAATGATGCCAATTAAAATTGTTGTATCCTTTTTACAATATACTGTTTTGATATTTTTATATTGTAAAGAATCAAGAACAAATCTATGAATTTCACTTTTTAAAAATTTGGAATAGAGTCTTACTGTTTAATTTGTCATATTCTTTGCTACAAACAAAAGAACAAAATACAAGATTTTTCCGAAAATAACGCGAGGAGATAAAGATGATGCTAAAAGAAAGCAACATAATTTTATTTCTTACCTTAAAATTGTATGAATGGAAACGTTTGATTAACCAAAATTTATTATTTTGTGTGATACAAACGTATGAAAGTTTGACTAATATGTATGATGATGATAAATAGATTTGCCAAACTATTAATAAGAAAAATGTAGATTTCGTACCAAACTGAGGAGTCCACATTCTTTAGTAAGAGGTCCCCACTTTCATTACTTGCTTTTCTTAACATTATTATCAATCGAATTCGTGAGATGTTTTAGAAGATGCGGTTAAAAAATTGTGACATTGGTAAGAAATGGCGGAGAGATAAAACGATGAGGTTAAAAAAAAAAAAAAAATGAAATCTATACTATTAAAAGAGAATGAGGAGCATAAACTTTTTCCAAATTTTTTTACGAAATCTCATAATTTACGGGTTATGCCACTGAGATTTAGTCAAGGAAAAAATCTCAAAATATATTTGAGATTAGATACTCAAAATCGAAAATATTATGTACTAATTAATGAGATTTCCAAAATAACAAAATGCATTCAATTCCATCTATTTAATTTAATAGGAGTAAATGATTTTTCAAATCAAATTATTTTGAATAAAATCTTCTCTTAAAATCGACTGATGAAAATAAGGAAATTAAAATCGATTGATGAAAATCTATAGCATTCCTTGAATATAAATTTGAATCGGATTAATAGAACTATATTTCCATAAAAAAATATCAATGATAAATTAAATATCCAAAACTAATTTGACTAATATTAGGCATTCAACCTATACAATCAAAACCGTTAAAACAATCTTCAAAACTGATCTTATATATATATTTGCATCGCATTAAATCCTAAATTCCAAAAAGATATGATCATATCAAACATAAATTGTAATAATGATTAGCCGGTATCATATATTTTCGGATCCTATTTAAACTAAACATTTTTCGATCATTAATATTTGATGATCTAGGATCACAATCTTAACTATTCCGTAATATGCTACAATCCCATATTAATCGTAATAAGTGTACATTAATCTCGGATTTTTTTGTTTCCTAAACTAACAATATGCTTTTTTGTTTGTTCAGAACAATAAATATCTTCTAAATTTATTCAAGCTTCAATATCTTTTTAATGCTTAAACTAGAACATTCTAACAATAATATTCGCCAACTAGATTTAGTATATTCGATATATTTGAATATTTAATTTCCAAATATTAACAATCTAATTCCAAAGATTGTGGAAGAAGACACATAACTTTTCTATAAAAACTTATTTTTTGTGTTTTTGTTCGTCAGTCTTAAACCTAGACGTCCTCGATTCTTATTATGTTGTGTTTTCTGATTTGATCACTTTCTGATTTGTCATTTGTTTTTTATTTTGTAGCTGACAATAACATTATGATTAGAATCAGCGGTGAGTTTCCAATTGATTTTTAATTACGTTTGTTGGTTTTCGTTTATTTAGATATAGAATCTAATTTGTGGTCTCTGTTATCGCTAGGATTCAGAAGGATCGCTTGTTTGGTCACTAAAATTGTTCTTTAGCCACTAAACGGTATGACTTCATCCCTTACATCCTTCTGCGTCTAGCGTTCCAATCAGCCATCTACCAGATTTGGAAAGAACGAAACAATAGACGGCATAATCGTCAATATATGCCAGCAGCACTACCCATCCGGATGATTGAGAAGACAATCCGAAACCGTCTCATTTCTACACGATATACTGAAGACCCTCGGTTGAGGTCAATTCTACAATGCTGGCTTCGTTCACGGGGCTTTTAAGTTATCCTCACCTGTTGTAATCGTTTAAAATTTATGTCCTTCTCTCCCTCTTTTGTATATACGTTCGATCGTTTTTAATCAATTTCACCTTTAAACAAAAAAAAAAAATTGTTCTTTAGAGGGATGATATTGAGCTTGCTGTCAATGACATGTTCATCACTATGGAGTACATGGTTAGTGTTCTTCTCAGTTGTATTAATATGGAAACGCTTATGCATGTGTGTGTTAAGTGTGTTGATTATTTGTTTTATATAATGCTTAGATCCGTAGATTGATTTAGTATTTTTTAGCTGATCGGATCATTTGTGGAGCTAAAAATTGTTTTGGTGCCTTTATTAACTGGCATGATTTTGTCCTTTGCTTACTCATTTTAATTTATATCTGGAGACCTTAATACTTTTATTTCTTTTCTTATTTTCATGTTTAATATTAGGAACCAGCATTGCAAAAGAAGGCAAAAGGAGAAGACCACTAACATTTTTCTTTGTCGTTGAATTTTTAATATATAATTAGATTATTATATAATAATGTTTTTTACATCCTTGTATTATAATTCTACACTAAAAAAGATTATTATTTTCATAATTTTTCTAATATTTCGACTATATTATTTCTGTTTTTTCATAACCATCCTACTAATATTAATATAGAAGTATATTTTTAATTTAAACTTAGAATGTGTAAATAATTACATCAAAATGTTATTAGAATTAGTTCAATATATTAAACATCGTTAAGGGTATTGGTTTTTTTTTTGGTTTAATATTGTTAAGATTTTTTAATTAATTTCAAATCTTCCATTATGGAAACAAAAACTATTACGGGTAATAAAAACTGACTAAAATGTCAATCTAAATTTTGGCCAAAATCAGAAAATCTATTCAAATTTTTTCTTTTACTATTTATCAATCAATCTATATTAACATTTTTGAAGTACATTTGGTAAAAACCCTTGGTTTTTGAAATTATTTACAAAAATTACCATTGTTGGGTCGGGTCAATTTTGAAATCGTATCACAAAATATCCGAAAATCTTTAATAAATATTGATACCAACAATTACCATAACAAATTTGAGCAAATTTCCTAAAATATCTCTACCTAATTCAAACATAAATATATGATTCTCCTTTCACTTTTATTTAATCTTATATTTAAATTATTTTGAATTATTATATAATACATTTAGTTAATAAAATCTGAATTTTTATTTTGCATATGATGTGATTAAAATTTTTTTAAACAGACATATATTACTCAATAAATGAATAAAAAAAATTTGTGTACAATGTCCCACATCGCCTGAAAAATTGGACAACGGTTCAGAGTCATACTATAAAATATACCAAAATGATTCCGAATACAAATGAGCAGAAAGCTTGACTTATCATGCGTCCAAATTTAAAAGTTTTATTCGGTTTATTCCGGTTCTTTATTTCAAAGAATTTAAACTTTTAAAAAGTTTTGAAATATTATAAATATTTATGCTTTATATAAAATTTAAATATTATAAATATTTAAACTTTATTTAAATTTAAGTATTTCAAAATTTTTTAATTTTTAATAAGTTAAACTTTATAAAACGTTTAAAATATTTAGAATATTAAAACTTCATAAAAGTTTCAAATATTATAAATACTTTAACTTGATAAGAAATTTAAATATTATAAATATATAAACTTTGTAATAAGTTTAAACATTAGAAATATTTAAACTTTATAAAACGTTTAAAGTATAATATTTAAACAGTTAGAAAAATTAAAATATCACGGGACGGGGTTATATGACGGAACATGTTTGGGTCGATATTAATGCGGGATGATATACCGCGGGTAAAATCTTAGAATTAACAATAAAAATACAATTATACAATCTTAAACACTAAACAAAACAAACAATATTAACAAAACAAATACAACTTAAAATTTAATTTTTTTAGTTACAAAACAAATCGACCCGCGGTGTACCGCGGGGTAAAATCTAGTATATTATTATTTTTAATAAGTTAGCCTTGAATAAGAATTTATAATAAGTTAGCCTTGAATAAGAATTTATTAAAAAAGATCTTAACAATAAATAAAATCTAGGTAAGAATCTGTGCGTAGCGCACATGTAGAATTTACGTTATTTGATTTTCTGAATAATTTTATTTTATATATATATATATATATATTTGCTTATTTAAAAAATTCACTATGTTTTGTTTCATAATGTTTTTAACACATGTTGAAATTCTAATTAGATTATTTTATGAATCACAAAATCTCCAATTCACGATTCGAGTTCTAGTTCAAAATCTAGAAACTCACGATTCCACATATGAAAAAAACTCACCATATTCTGATTAGCAGCACTGATTGTCAACGGATTCAAAGCATTTGGTTATCCTGATCTCATAATGATCACATTGCCTTATGTTATTCTTAATTAATTATGCGTATGTCTAATTGTACAATTTAAGTACATAACCTAATGTAACTGAAAATACGATTAGTTTTCTCCTTCTTTTCTTATACAATTCCAATGTTTGTAGCTAAGAATACTGTGATATTTTATTACAAAGTTAGAAAATGGTCTTGATCTTTATAAATAGGTAACAAAAAAAAAAAGCCTAGACTTTTCTAAATCGTGGGTCTATCTCCTAGACTCATAATATTAAACCCTAAATGTTAAACCATAAACTTCAAAAAATTAAACCTTAAACTCCAAACACTAAACCATAAAATCCATAAAACCTACACACTAAACTATTTACAAGTATGGATCTTATAGTTTAGTGTTTGGAGTTTAAGGTTTAGTTTTTTGAAGTTCATGGTTTAACATTTAGGATTTAATATTATAACTTTAGGAGATAGACACACGATTTAGAAAAGTCTAGGCTTTTTTTTGTTACCAATTTATAAAGATTTGGACCATTTTCTAACTTTGTCATAAAATATCACAATATTCTTAGCTACAAACATTTGAATTGTATAAGAAAAGAAGGAGAAAACTACTCGTATTATCAGTTACATTAGGTTATGTACTTAAATTGTACAATGAGACATACGCATAACTAATTAAGAATAACATAAGGCAATGTGATCATTATGAGGTATAGAATTAGTTTTATGTGGCTAAAGAATTATCTATTAATCTTCGTTTTTAAAAACAATCAGGTGCACCTTATCCAACTTTAAAAGTAATAACTATCTATTAATCTTTGATTAAAAATAGTAAAATCCAGAAAAAGCTAACGAATTTTAAAATTCTATTAATCAAAAATAAATTTGAAGTTCAGCAGCGAAACCGTACTTAGAAAACTTTCACGAAGCCATCACATCCTAAAACAAAATCGAGAATCCTTTTTAAAGTATTATTCAGTCAGAAAACAACAAATTTCTCAAAAAATTTTGATCTCGAGCGATTCAAGTAGAGAAACTCCCGAGACAGAGATAGCAACCACAAGATCAGATTGATATGTAACTTTTTACCTCCTTCAATATGATTTTTGATAACCTTTTACCAAAAATCAAGATACGAAAGAAAAAAACTTAGATAAGATTTAAGAATTTTTTAATTTTACAGAAAACAAAATAAACTTTTTTTTCCTGGAAGCATTAAAACATTTTTATTAGGAGTTGAGATACTTACTACTAATAAACAAAGAAATTAAAAAAAAGTTGCATTGAGTAGGAAGAGAAAAAAGTGGATGAAATAGAAAACATTGTTGTGAAGAAAGAAAAGCTGGATGATAAAAAGCATCAGAATGCAAAAAAACAAAACATCCAAATAGGAAGCGATATTGAAAATATAACTGAGCAATGTTATCGAGAGGCCAATACAATGGCATCAAGTTCTGAAAAAGAGCCGGAAGACATTGCTAGTAAAGCTGTTGGCAACGTATTGGCTATCATACAACAACAACTCCAGGATGACAAAACACCGGTGCCAAAATTAGCGTATTTTTAGCAGTTACCATACGTTGAAAACTCAACTGTGAAATGCATTTTTTCAGGTGTTATAACCTCAACGGACGACTACGATTCTATGGCAATAATTGAAGAAAGCAAACTGCGGCAATTGATGGAATACATCTACGATGATAAGTATGTTTTCATTTTTTTTTTTTTGATTTCATTTGTTTGCGACATAATTTTGATCAGCTATGAAAATTATAATCCATTTAATCAAAACAATTTCCATTTTATTTTATAGAAATAAGAAAATTTGAAACTAACTCGTGAGTTACCATACTTTTACAACTTCAAAATAAAAAAAAAAAATATTTTATTAAATAATGTAGGAACACAAAATTTAAATTCATGGCATGTAAAAATATAATCGATTAATAGACCACTGCTACAATCTTGTTTATTGGAACTTTGTCATGCCATGGAGTTAGTGACACATTGGACTTTAAATAATTAGAAAGTTCAATGGGCTTCGTTAGAATCAGGCATGTAAATATTTAATCAACAAGATTGACACATATGTCAATCATTTGATAATATTTTGTTGTTTTTCTTAAGAATATGATATGTGAAAAAAAATTTAATAAACGGGATTGCAACACAGTCAATCCATCAAATTTTGACACTGAATTTCAAATTTGTCTTGTGTATAGATCCCCTATTTTATATAAAATCTAATTTATGAAAAAAGAACTAAATTAATAAAACATACTAGATCTTTAAAAATTAAGATAATAATTCATTTTGTTTAGTGTTTACGGTTTAGTGTGTAGGTTTTATGGATCTTATGGTTTAGTGTTTGAAGTTTAAGGTTTTAGTTTTTTGAAGTTTATGGTTTAACATTTAGGGTTTAATATTATGAGTCTAGGAGATAGACCCACGACTTAGAAAAGTTTAGGCTTTTTTTTTTGTTACCTATTTATAAAGATTTAGACCATTTTCTAACTTTGTAATAAAATATCACAATATTCTTAGCTACAAACATTTGAATTGTATAAGAAAAGAAGAAGAAAACTAATCGTATTTTTGTTACATTAGGTTTTGTACTTAAATTGTACAATGAGAAATACGCATAATTAATTAAGAATAACATAAGGCAATGTGATCATTATGAGATCAGGATAACCAAATGTTTTGAATCCGTTGACAATCAGTGTTGTTAATCAGAATATGCTGAGTTGTTTTCATATGTGGAATCGTGAGTTTCTAACACATGTTGGAATTCTAATTAGATTATTTCGATTGTGGTTATCTCTGAGTTTTTAAAAAACAAGACAAAATATGTAATTATATATATATATATATATATTTATCTAATATAAAGTATTAAAATCTTAAAATAATTTGTAATATATATAAGTAATTATCAAATTTAAGTTTTTAAAAAAGAATATGTGTATATATGTTTAAAATTATTTATTATTTTTACCTTTTAATATATTTTATAAATTAGAAAGAGTGGTTTATTCAAATGCACGCGGCTACCCCGCATATCCCGCAAACTTAAGCGGGACCATGCATGCCTACTATATTACTCCCGCGGGGACGGGACATGTTTTTGCGGGTCAAAAAAATTTAAATCCGTTGCGGAACATGTCTAATGGGACGGATCTGACCTGCTTGACAGGTCTAGCTAAAACCACTTCAAAATGTACATTATGTATGTGTTTTAAAGTCATAAATTTAAAATCCATAATCAAGACTTAAACACCTACATAGTATTCAATAACAATTAACATACATTATTTAACTCAATTACTATACTAATAACCAACGTGCATTACACTCCAACACCACAAAATACTTATAATTTAATTAATTCATATAATAACAAATAACAATTCAAAAAAAATATTGCCACCGGGCGCTAGCACGGGTTATGAATCTAGTTGAATAATAAGTCAATCGTAATATTTTAGCGAGTGAATAGTAAAAACTAATTAAAATTTTAATAAACCTTAAATTAATATCCACTTGTTGAAAGAAAAAAAATCACAATTATATGTTAGATTTTCCAATATTTATAAGAAAAAAAAATCAGCTACACGACGTATAGCAAAATACATGACGACACATCTCAAGTTTAAAATGTATAACTAACTACACAAAGTAAATATATTGCATGCCCACATATACCAACAATATCATGACATGTGCTCAACATCAAGACCATTTGTCGAAGTTTTCACCAACAAAAATATTCAAAAAAAAAAATCATTTATTTTTAGGATTAGAAACAAAAATAATAAAATTATTTTATTGAATCATTTATGGTGTTTTATAATTAAAAAACATATTCTATATTCCATATAAAGATATTTTTTGTATATATGTTTAATGCATTCAATCTTATAATAGTTAGTTTTTTTTCAATTTCAAAACTTAACTAAAGATGATATAAAAATCATTAATACATTTTTAAGATATTAAACCTTAAACTAAAACCAGAAAAATCTTGTTATAATAAATTAAATAAGGGAATTACTTATTTTTGCATTGTTAATTAAAAAAAATTAACTTCTTATTTGATTTATTTAAATACAAAAAAATATGTTATTTAATATTTTTAACCACAAAAATTATTTCCAACAATATAATCCAACCCAATACAATTGAAAATCATTAGAATCAAAAGTTTGTAAAATAAAATTCATACGTATTTTACAACGTTTATTTTACAAATGATTTTTATTTTTCCACATACATATGACTTTTATTTTCAATGATTCTAATGATTTCCATATGTATAACTTTTGATTCTAATGATTTTCATATGAATTGGGTTTGATTCTAATGATTTTCATTGTAAGAAATCATTTTTGTAGTTGAAAAATATTAAATAATATATTTTTGTATTTAAATAAATCAAATAAGAAGTTACTGTTTTTAATTGACAATGTAAAAATAAGTAATTCCCTTACTTCATTTATATAACAAGATTTTTCCGGTTTTATTTACATTTTTATATCTTAAAAATTTATTACTAATTTTTATTTCACTTTTAGTTTAGTTTTGAAATTTTAAAAAAAACTAACTATTATACGAATAAATGCATTAAACATATATACAGAATACCTTTAAATCAAATAAGAAGTTACTGTTTTTAATTGACAATGTAAAAATAAGTAATTCCCTTACTTCATTTATATAACAAGATTTTTCCGGTTTTATTTACATTTTTATATCTTAAAAATTTATTACTAATTTTTATTTCACTTTTAGTTTAGTTTTGAAATTTATAAAAAAACTAACTATTATACGAATAAATGCATTAAACATATATACAGAATACCTTTATATTGAATATAGAAGATGTTTTTAATTATAAAACACCAAAATGATTCAATAAAACAATTTTATTATTTTTGTTTCTAATACTAAAAATAAATAAAAATATTTTTTTGAATATTTTTGTTGGTCAACGCTAGTCAAAGCTGGTGTACGCCGGATTCCGACGAACGGTGTACCGGAATAAGATGTTCGTGATGTTGAGCACATGTCATCATATAGTTGGTACATGTGGGCATGCAATACATTTATTTCGTGTAGTTAGCTATATATTTCTAAACTTGAGATGTGTAGTCATGTATTATACTATACGTCGTATAGCTGATTATCTTTAACTCTATTTAGAACTTTGAAAAAATAAGATTTTATATGAAAAATAAGAAATGTCAAAATTGCTCCGTGTTTTCTCTTCTCACATAAGTAAACTTACGATGATTGTGATTGTGTTTAATACTTCTTTATAAGGGTGTTAAAGAGATTAGTCCGTCCTATATAACTTATCCAATAGCAGTTTAAGATATTTTGTGAGTTGGACTACCAGTTTGTTATGACCTCATCTTTAGAAATACTAACAGTAATCTACCTAGCTATATAGAAGATGAAAATCACTCTAGATATGAATTATTTTTTGCTCTTTTACCAAAAAAATTTCTTTGACTTAATGTTTTGGGAATAGGAAAATTGGCTAAATTAGCAATAAAAGCAATTATAATTTACTCAGCGACCATATAATATTTTTGATGTTTTTTCAAAAAGCTCCTACCACTTATCCTCTTCTCTCTCTCTCTTTTTTTTCCTTTGGTAATATTTTGAAAATAATATCTCCTCAAATGTATTTCAGCCTCGATATTTTCATGTGAATTGATTCAATCTTGCATCTAACAAAAAAAAACAGTATATGTCAATCAATCTATTATGTTTTTCTATATAAAATGATTGTATTCTTAAAAATACTAACTTTAATTTTGTGTTGGGAGTAAGCCTTAATGTTCAGAAAGGAAGTTTGAAACACATATAAAATACTTGTTTTTACCTCAATTTTATATATGGTGATGATTCCATCTTCATCGTCATTAGATGGGTTAATACTCAAGCAATCTCTACTTTTTTTTCCTACCACAAATGATCATACGACATGATTTATTTATCGTAGACCTTATTTCGATTTCGTAAACTCAAATGATCATACTTTGATTGATTTTTTGGTTACATTTTCCAATCACCGTACAATTTTTTCCTTTGACAATATAAAGCGTTTTCTGTCTTATAGCATATGATGTTAAACTTCACAATTCTTTCCTCAGATAAAATGTAATTTACTCTTTTGATTATCAACTTGCTCTTCTTACCTATTAAGGAACATTAACCATTTTATGTATGAGTATAATTGTATAAACATTTGCATGCTAATAGAAAAAAGTCTTCCATCGTATTCCTTAGTCCACATGAGATCTACATTTGAATAGTTTAACCAAGAACCATCAGCAGTGGCGGAGGCATAATATTTAGTCGTGAGGTTTATAAATTGTTTGTAAGAAAAATGCAAAAAAAATTGAAAACAGAAAGGAAAATACCATCACAAAAAAAGGATTAACCTAGTTTAATGGGCCTATTTTTTGTTTATATATATATTAATAAAATTAAGCGGCTAACATGTTATAGTTTTAAATTTCTTTGTTGGGCTATATTTGGATATATATTTGATGGGGGTCAATAATATTTTGGGAAGGAGGGTCAATTTAAGAAAATTAACACAACCTAAACTATTTAAAAAAAAAAAAATCTATGAGTGTCAATTGATCCCCATGATTACATATTGCTTCCGCCCCTGACCATCAGTAAATGAGAATACATATGCACAAAACATTCAAATTTGCAATTATTTGAACATAAAATGTGCGGTCAACGATTGTGATGATAAAATATTTAACGATAATACAAACAAGAAATTTTGAATAAATTTAGTTGTAAAGTAATAAATATTGATAATTGAACTCAACAATACAAAACTCTAAAATTGGGAATAATTGAAAAAAAGAAGAAGTAAGAATTATCAATTATGATAAAAGAGCTTGATCAGAAATACAAAACTCTGAATTCTTTTATAATTCACAATAAAAATGAATAGAGTTTTTTTAAAGAATTGTCGTACTGAATCTTTTTAGCTAGACCATTTTGCTTTCCCATGTTATATACCGAAGCTTAATCATCATGCATTTGAAGATGCAAGTGGAATTGAGTAGACAAATTAGGATTTGTGTTTCTTGTTAAGAGCATCTCCAAACCATTTTTTTCATTTTTAACTTAAAAATAATGTTCTAAGTATATATTTTAATATTTAATTATTAATTTTTAGAATGACCCTTTAATTATTAAAGTTACAAATTCAACCCATTTAATTGTGTGGTGGGGGGGAGAGGGTTTAAACTAAGAAATCGAAACAAAAAATGATATAGGAGGCATAAAAAATTTCTCTGAAGTTTGAACACAGAGGAAAGAGAATGAGTTGTAAAAGGATATAACATATTTTTGACAATACTATTCCCTAACCAGTACAGAAATGATTATCTACTACATGTGTTTCTATATTATGGTTCTTTATTTTGCTTTGCTTTTTTACTAGTACACAAAAGTCATCTTTGGGAATTAAGTGAAACATCGAGTTTTGGGAGTCCTTATTAATATTCTTTTTTCACTTGATAATTGTAAAAGGCGATATGTTCAAATCATACTTAAATACAAAACACAAGAGAAACAATAAGAAGTGCCATTTTCACTTTCAAGATTCATAAACTGCGTTTTGTAAAATAGAGTAAATTGTTGTTTCTGGTTATAAGCAATGCAATCTGTTCAAGTCTACGTTACAAAGTCTACCTATATTGGTTACATAAAAATAGAGCTATATATTTACGTTACAAAGTCCACCTATGTAGACATGACTCTTTGGGTTATGTACATATTAAGTTGTTATTACACATTGATCAACAAATCACAAATAGACTATACATTGGCCTCACCACACAGGCAAGCAAAATACTCGAGGCTAAAAGATCCACAAGGCAAAGAGGGAAATGAAATCTATCCTTCATTGGCTTCAGATACTGCTTCGGGGAAGGGAGGGAGCCAGAGCTCTACACGAGTACCCCCAGCTCCAAAGGCTGCATCAGAACTACGAGGTGATATAACCCTGATCACGCATCCGTAACTCTCCAGGATCTCTCGGGCTATGGTTAAACCAGCCACAAAGTTCCATGTCATATTGTCTTCAACCATGTTTTCCGACAGGAGTTCTGCTCCAAATGGTGTTAGCGAATGCATTTGTGTCTGCATTGATGTAACAAATTTATGTTAAAAAGCAATATGATTCTCATATTAAACTGGTAAGACCTCAGACTTAAATGCAGGAAGTAAAGAGCAGCAGAAAATAAGTTTGGTCTTATTTACCATATAGCGCATATCAGGACCATCGTCATCAATTACTACCAGACTACCGCCAGCAGGAGCTCTGGTCGACAAAATTCCAACTTTTCCCCCAACATGAGTGCGCAACAGAGCACCTTCAATGAGATTGCTCAGAGCCTGCCTTAAAGCCGGTTCTTCAACAGCAACATGCAGGGAAGCTGAGTTTTCACCTAGCTCCACCACTCTTTGCTGAGTAAGGGCTAGTGGTCTCACAGTCTCGACCATATCTAAAAGCACATTAGAAATGTCGCATGGTCTTCCTGACATAAATGAAAGAGATAAGCCCTCCCAACACTTTGTTTTGTAGCAAGACGTTCAGTTAATGGCTCGGAAGCTTGTACCTTATGCTGTGCGTTTGTACGGGTGCCAGGGCCAGAGGTGGCATAGGCATTTCAGAATCATCTGATCCAGAACCCAGGGAAAGGCGTGTACTTGGGATTTGTGACCCATCAATGGGGTCCTTATGTTCAAACTTTGATCTCCTTGTTTCATTATGTGTTTTGTTTATCTTCTGCAGGGCTTCTTCGTTGTGGCGGACTATATTAGCCTGAAAATGAAATGATTCACATCGAAAAATCAACTTGGAGTATGATTTGTAAGAATTCCCACGGTCAACGCATCTAAGACAGATTTATAATGACAACTCGAAAAAGAGTCATGACTCTATCAAGTACTAAAAGGCACAAAGTAAGAGAAGGTGTAACCTTTGTCAAGTGAACTGCATCCTGAAGTTCTTCAAGGGTATCTTTTATTTGATCGCCTTGAACTATTAAGTCTTCGACAATATCATGTGAAATCTACAAGGTACCAAAACCCAAGTCAGTCCGATAATTGCAAGACTCAAGGAGAATAACACTTCCGGCCAAATGTTAGGACCTGACTTCTCTTCGTGTGAGTTGAAAGCATTTTACTTAAAGTCCTGATGGTAGAGAGCGGACCACGGATCTGCCAAAAAGCAAGAAAGAAATCATAATATAAGCTAAAGGAGACACTAACAAAAGATCTATGTGTGCTAAGTTTACAACTGTGTGGCTTGTACCTGCTCCACTAGCTTACTCATCCTCACATTGTTTTGCCAAGATGACTGTTGAAGTAACATTGTTTTCTACACATACCCATAAAAAGAAAAGATCAATAAGGGTTAAAAATAAGAACAACAAGATCAGAAAGAACCAAACACTTTCAATGCCATCAAAGCAAGAGACAGAATATAGGAACAACCTGATCCATGACATACGCCATAGCGAGAGTCCGGGAAATATTAATGGCATAAGATCTCTGCTCTGCAGTGAAAACCTTAGTAGACGGAAGTTTAACTTTGGGTGATTTTGCATTAGCTGAAGCAGCAGGCAAAGCATAAGCTTCCTCAGGGGAAGGAAAATGCTTTAAACCACGCGGTTTTTCCTCTTCCTCCTTCTCCTCCTCCTCCTCGGCTCCTACTGGTAACTCAGCAACCAAGAAACCGACAACAAACGGGTGTTTCACCATTGGAAACACAGCGGCTCTATGTTTGTTCACAACTTCAACCTATCATCATCATATTATGTCAAAAAATAAACTCTTTAGGCAAATTTTTGCAGAACACAAAAAGTAGCATACTTGTTGACTAGAAAGCGATGCTTCAGCTGCTCGTAGACCCGCGGGGATACCAAAGTTTCCAACTAAGATCACAACGTCTCCAGCATTAACACTTGGATAACATGTGACACGACGCAGCTCTAATCGATCCATCACATAGCTACCAGCTGGTCTTACATATATCTAAACCAAAAACAACATAAAAAAAACCCAACTTTAATTTAAGAATACTCTGTTTTCAGGCCAAAAAAAACCCAAATTTCTATAAGAAACACTCTGTTTTCAGGCAACAATGGAGTCAGAAAAGCAGAGACGCACCGAGAGGACTGCGTTTGGATCCACGATTTGACGAAAAAGATCTAATTGCTCGAGACAAAGACGTTGAAAATCAGGACTTGGCAAGATAATCTTCGTCTTGAGATGGTCTTTCTCAATCATCTGCGTGAACTCCACTGGAGTCGTCGAAGCTCCACGAATCGCGGAGGCGATAGCAGAGGCAGAGGCCACCATGGTCTCTCCTCCGGGCTCTGAATCATCATTGGGTGCAGTGTGGTTCACGTAACGGAGACCGCGTGTAAATATAGAAGACGACGACGAGGAGGAGGAGGAAGAAGACGCATTGAGTAGCTTGATCGAGGAATTAGAAGGTCTAGGATTTGGAATACAATTGGAGAAGTGCAAATTAGGGTTTGATGAGAGAAGGGTCTGAGAAGCGATTGCAGAAAGAAACATCACTGCGGAAGACGACAGTGGAGTTTACTTTGTGGCTGAGACTGAAACTTCTCGCGAGGACGACGATACGATGGATATTACAATTGCAATTTACACACAAATTACCAGTAAAACGGCAACGTATTATAAGACTTGCAATGATGACAAACGCCGTCGTTTAACATCTCAAACAAAAACGATATACAATATGCTTCTTTCTTCTTTTAAATTAGTTTTTTTTACTAGAGGACTATTATGATAAATGTTTTACTGCTTCTTTCAAATTATCCAAAATATTTTTAATTAGTCAACAAATAAATAAATAAAGATATGCAAAAGTTTTGTAATGTTATTAAAACACCAAAGAATTTGCAAGGATGATGATTAATTTGCTATATAAGAGTAAGAAGCAATGAATTCATCTATTTAAATTCCTTCATTTTCTTATTCGCATCTTTGATCTCCTGCAACTTTCAACCATGGTGCCTCCTCCACCACATCATCTCATCCACCTCTTTGCCCTCCGTCCTCGACGACGCTCATATGCCCATCTATGATTGAGTTTTCGCTGGATTTCAACACCACGACGCTCATTTCAAGAACTCTCTACCACCAATAATGATGATAATAAGAATGAAACGATTCCCAAGAGAAATGGATCTCAAAACAATGAAAAAGGTATAACAATTAATTAATCAAAGAATTTATATGACAATATATATGTAAAATTGTAGAGAGTTTTCAATTTCTATGAGAAGAAGAAAAAAGAAAGCTTTGTAGGCTTTGTTTGCTTTACGGTCGGGATTTTAGACTTTACCAGAAAAAAACAAAGAGGAAAAAAGAAAAAGTGTTTGTAAAAACTTAAAATATAGAGTGAAAGACAAAAAACAAAAAAAAATCTGATTGCAGAAAAAAAATTGTAACGACTTTAAAATGCTCTCACAGCCTTCACAGACTTGCAGTAAGCACCTCCTAAATATGGTTCCAAAAGATTTTTAAAAAAAATAGCTTAGAGCAACTCCAACCATAACACCAAATTTGGTGTTGAAATTACACTAAATATAGTGTTGCAGTGTCTCACTTTATTTTTCATCTCCAACCACAATACTAAATTTTACACTAAAAATAATATTTTCTATTATTATATTATTAAATTTATATTATGTTCTTTAAAATTATCTTATTGAATTTAGTTTTTATTCTTGTTTGGTTTTAATTTTGTATTTTTATCTTTTCAGTGTTTAATCGAACTATAATATGTATTTTTAATTTTAAATAATTTGGTTTTTATTTAGATATTTTTGCAAACTAATATTTCATATTAATTATAATTAAAATTTAATATTATTAAAAGTGAAAAGATTCAAAACTATTGATGGTATATTTATTTTTAGATGGTAAAAAATAATTTAATTATCTTACTTAAAACAAAATACAAATAAAATAATATTTTTTTTTGGTGTTTTATGAACAGTACAACGCTAAATATAGTGTGTTACTGTTTATAAAACACCAAAATAAAAGATTTGGTGTCAGTTTTGCAGTTCCATTGGAACAAATTTAACACCAAATATGGTGTTTTGGCGTCCCATTGGAGAAGCCCTCGTAAAATGTAAAGACATTGATAATCAAAGTCAAGATGTGCAAAGTCTTTAGACTTGGAAAAATCCCAATAGTGCATAAAATTTATCTACAAAACATTTTTTTCATGATGCGGAAAATTTCTTATTTATTGGGTTGTAACAGTATATCAGAATCTTCTGTCTCCTCTAGATCTCCAAACTTAGAAGCATTTGGTCGATAAGCAATCTCTGAAAAAAAAATCTGGAACATTATGTTGTCCTCGAGTGTACATTATGTTGTCTTAATTACATTTGTAAAACTTTTTGAAAGTTCCTGAAATTGTTTCAATTGTTTAAACATTTCCAAACAGTTTTATAAATTTTTGATAATTTCAACAAGTTTATGTTTTGCATCACTATGAAAGTTGTGATAAACAACATCCACCGACAAAAAAAATGAGTAGCGCATGAACATTATATTTCTATTAACTCGGGGTATTTTTCTTGAAATTTTCTCATGATTTTGAAAATATTTACAAGTCCGACAAATGAAAGTCTCACATAGCAATCCACAGCCATAGTTCTATAAGATTCATGTCCATATATCGTAGTATGAAGTTAAAAGTATGAAATATTTGTCATTTCTGATATTTGTTTTTGCCAACCTTTCCTATTCTTTTAGTGCCTTGGTGGGGGTAATGTTTTTCTTCTTTCTACTATCATTTTTCTTCTTCAAATTTCGTACTTTTTTGTTTGTTTGTATCTCTCCTAAACCCTATTATTATTTTTTCTTTTTCTTGAAGATAAAGTCCCGTGATTGAGTTGGATCTCTAATACTCTTTACCTCTTCTTCTGCTTTACCAATGACTCCAATCATATCTTCTTTGGTTACTCTCTCTTTGCTTTCTTCATTCACATCACTATCAACATCAACGCATGCGCAACAATGTCATTTCCCAGCAATCTTTAACTTTGGTGACTCTAACTCCGATACCGGTGGTCTCTCCGCCGCTTTTGGCCAAGCTGGTCCTCCTCACGGCTCTTCCTTCTTCGGCTCACCCGCCGGAAGGTACTGTGACGGTCGCCTCGTCATTGATTTCATAGGTAAACTAACTAACTCTTTTCTTTGCGTTTGCTTTTTTTTTGCTGATTTGGCTCTGTTTCAAATACAGCGGAGAGTCTTGGACTACCATATCTAAGCGCGTTTCTAGACTCCGTTGGTTCAAACTTCAGCCACGGAGCTAACTTCGCGACGGCGGGATCTCCGATTAGAGCTCTTAACTCCACTCTACGTCAAAGTGGATTCAGTCCATTTTCACTCGATGTTCAGTTCGTCCAGTTCTACAATTTCCATAACAGATCTCAAACTGTTCGTAGTCGCGGAGGGATTTACACGACGATGCTACCTGAAGCAGACAGCTTCTCTCAAGCCTTGTACACTTTTGACATTGGTCAGAACGATCTCACCGCAGGTTTCTTCGCTAATAAAACCGTAGAACAAGTTGAAACCGAAGTTCCTGAGATCATTAGCCAGTTCAAGAATGCTCTCAAGGTTGGTCTCTCTGTTTCTGACAGTTTACTCTGTTTTTGCTTAAAGGGAAATATAAAAATGTGTTTTTTTTTGGTGATAGAATATTTATGGACAAGGAGGGAGATACTTCTGGATTCACAACACAGGACCTATTGGTTGTTTAGCGTATGTGATTGAACGGTTCCCGATTAAAGCATCAGACTTTGATTCACATGGATGTGTCTCTTCTTTGAACCACTTAGCTCAACAATTCAATTACGCTTTGAAACAAGCCGTGATCGAGCTTAGAGCTTCCCTGTCTGAAGCAGCCATCAGTTACGTTGATGTCTACTCTGCCAAGCACGAATTGTTTGTTCACGCACAGGGTTACGGGTTCAAGAGATCTTTGATTTCATGTTGTGGACATGGAGGAAAGTACAACTACAACAAGGGCATTGGGTGTGGGAAGAAGAAGATCGTGAAAGGCAAAGAGATTTACATTGGAAAGCCGTGCGATGAGCCTGATAAGGCTGTCGTGTGGGACGGTGTGCACTTCACACAGGCTGCTAACAAATTCATCTTCGATAAGATCGCGCCAAGGTTGAGCATGGCTTGCCACAGGCAGTGACAACAAGAAGAAACAAGCTTTTCTTCTTTTTATGAGTTTGTTTCTGTTAATCTCAGAAAGGAAACAAATCTAAGAAAACGATTTGTTAAAAACATGAAGCTCCTGTGTTTTGGTTGTCACTGATTTGAGCTTATTAAGAAAGCAATAAGATTTTTGGTGAGATAGGTTCATCATTATCAACAAGAATCTACATAACCATTAAAAGTCTCCAAAGGATATGACACTAAAGAATACAAGCATATATGTAAAGAAAGTTGGTAAGAGTTTTCAGCATTTGTAGTGGTTGAGATCTATAATCACCACTGTAATATCATCCATACTACCTCTTCTCACGGCCAGGTCCGTGAGTTCTTTGCAAGCCGCCTTGGCCCAAGAAGACTCAGACTTCATCTGTATCCGCTTCAACGGTGTGATCTTCCGTGACTTTGAAGGTGGACTCCCGATTTCACTGTGGGGTGATGGTGATTCATTCTCTGAGTTGTAGTAGTAACTTACGGATTTTGCACATCTGGGAGATTGAACTGATGACTTGACCAGAGAAACTCGCCGAAGTTTCGAAGATGGGCTCACATTGACAAGCCCCTGGACCAAGTTCTCCTCCTCACTTTCTCTAGGCGTCTTTCTCTGAGCTAGAACACGCAACACGGTGTCAATCGCCTCTTGATTACTGACCACATCCCAAAGTCCATCAGAAGCTAAGACAAGAAACTCCATATCTTGTTCCAGTTCGAATATTCTTGTGTCAGGTTCAGCAACCACCCACTTCTTTAAGTGTGCATCTCCAATGCTTCTGGAAACCGCGAGTATTCCATGAACTCGCCAAGCCCCTCGATGAAAGTCGACATAACCTCCCTATAGACCAAATGCCATGGGATGTATCAAAAGCTACTCGTTCAACACACAATCAGCAAAAATACAAACTTCTTCACAACCTTACCTGACTCTCAATTCTTTCCCTTTCGTCATCCCTTCCTGCTTTGTGATCAGTTGTAAGAGCCTCAGCAACTCCTCCTCGACACAGGACAGCTCTACAATCTCCCAAATTCGAGACAATCATCTCCTGATCTTGTATCAAAGCTGTAACACAGCAGGCACCACTCACAACACCCTGTAATTTTTGTTATTACAAGTAAGTTTAAGTAGATTGTAATCTACTTACAATTAACCTCATGGAAAATTCAAGAATTGTTACTTGTTACCTCTTCTAAGAAATCACGATCAGTCCTCCAATAAGCAGCTTTAAAGGCTTCTACTTTCTCCTCCTTCTCCTTACAATTCTTCATCATCTCAAGAACATTTTTGTGCAAATTCTCAGCCACAAATTCCGCAGCTTTCCCACCTCCATGGCCATCATAAACTCCAAAGAAACCCTTCAAATCAATCCCCAGCCAAAACCCATTAACCACAAAACACACTCAAGATTCCAAACCCTATCATTCAATCAAGAAGAAAAAGAAAGATACCTTTTTGGAGCTACCGACCAAACAAGGAACAACTCTGTGACTATCTTCCATAAACTTCTTCTTTCCCTTTCTGGAGACAACACCAAAACCGTTACCGCCGAAGCATACTACGGCGTCGTTCTTGTGAGCAAAGTCTCTGAATCTGGTGGAGTAATCAGTTCGAGTCGGTTGCAGGTCAGGGATATCTAAATGGGGAGGTCTCTTTCTCTTCAAAGGCGTGACCTTTGGGATCAACAAAGGGGAAGAATTCGAGGGTGACGCCGTGCTCAGTGTATTAGCCATGGGAGAAGAAAGGGTCGGTCTTTTTTCCCCTGAGCCTTGTGTAGTCATGTTGTTGTCACAGAGCAACGGCTACAAAATTGTGAGCGGAAAAAGTCAATTGGTAAAGTGCTTTAGGGTTTTGGCTGAGTCAAAATTGAAGAAAGTTCAGTTTTCAAACATTCAAATTGGAAAAAGATAGGAAGAGGAAAACAATACTGTAACCGAACATTTATACATACATATATTATTAGCATTTATGTTCCTTATTGGTTTGATGTATATATTTAATCAATGAATGAAAAATAAGAAAAAGAAAACAAATATAGTTGTGTTTGGCCTTATATGTGGGTGATTTGTAATTTAATAAAATGTTTACATGTTTAGTTAACACATTTTATTGCCTTAAATGTTTAACTATAAAATGAATATGACTATAACATGTGTTTAGCAAATTTTTTATGTTTCTAATTCTTATAGTTTTTTTACAAAAATCAGGATGTTCCGTGTTATGCACGGGTTAAATAATATTGTAAAAAAATTCATAAATTTAATTATATGAGGATTTATATATTTTTATTATGTATGTTGCACGCATAATAAGTACTTTGTAAAGATAATACACATTATCACAATTTATGAATTGATGTTATATTGTAAGTTGCAAATTTAGTATTGAACTTAAAATATAATCATCACATCTCATTATGGTCTAACTGTGATATTATTAAAAATTAAATTAAAAACTTCTAATGTTCTATTATTTGGTAAAAAGAACCCGCTTAAACGTTGATGAAGACACCAATAAAAGAGAGTTGCCTAGGCACTATACATTAATACGCCAATCCAGTTTTTTCAATTAACTAAAATTACGCGTTTAGCCAAATATTATTAAAATTTTATTTTGCCTGGTAAAATAACTCATAGTTTTTCGTTTTCATGGTTATACAGTTGTTTGTCATCCATTCTAATTTGATCCATTCTACCTAAAAGTGTAATATATATAAGATATTTTTTTTTTTTAAATTATTCCATTCAATGTGTGACAAACAAAATGGATGAGACATATTTAGTGCAATTATTTTAATACTTTCGGAAATATTAGATGTTACTGATTTTTTTAATTGAAATAAAATAAATTGTTACATTTATTATACTAATTAATTCTTATATAAATTAATAATTTTATGTTACTGTCAACAATAATTTTTTAAAATAAAAATTGTTGAGAAAAATTGACATGTCAGTAAAAATAGCCAAATATCAATTGATCAAATGATCAAAGAAACTAATTACTAAGAGATAGAGTTACCAAATGTTGCTGAGCGTTAGCCCGCCGAACTATTTATCTCAGTTTGTTGTGCGTGTAGCCAAATATCTATTGTACCCAATAAGAGAATCTAATTTTGAGTATTTATAAGTTCAAAGTTGTTTATATCTCACATTGGTTTGACATATTCCTCCTAACTATATATGAGAAATTTTGTGAAGTCTTTATTTCATTTAACCGATGTGGGATAAAGAAAATAAAAAATATATTTAATGTTAATGATTTTTTAAGATACGGAAACCAAAGAAGTATATTTATTGTTTTGGCTGATTGCTATGATTCATTTTTAAAAAGAAAAATCCTTATTTAATATTACCAGTTCAAATAAATAAAAAGGACTAAAAATTGATATAAAAAATTAATGCAGATCAAAAAATTAAAAAAATGTAAAAAATGTGGTTGCCATCGTCAGCCCAGTTATTTTCTAATACGTAAAGACTCCGATTGGTAACACGTATAATGGTAGAATGACGTTTTGTAATGCAATTATGCAAAAAGTTTACCAATAAAAAAATCTGCATAATCGCATTAGAAACGCAAAAAACGTAGAATTTGTATTTTTGCCTAAAATAAAAAATAAAAACTCATTATGTAATTAAGTAGATATATAGTTGTTTATTTGTATAATTGTCCGCTGATAGCACGATGGAAGTGTCCGATTATAACCTGCCGCGCTGCTTCAATGGCTTATTATTTTACCCATACAAAATATTAGCAATTATAAAAATAAGAAACAATTTTTTACAATGAAACTTATACCATTTGTTCAAATAATATTTAAAACTTTCACAACTTTTTAATAATTTTTAATATTCCTATATTTTTATTATCAAATATTACTTAAAATATATAAAAATTTATTAAAAATATTTATTAAATATAATTATATATTGGTGATATAATATTATAATCTGCCATTATGCAAAATGTTTCCAATCAACATATTTTTTAAACAATTTCATTCTGCGAATTTTATTATGCAAGTTTTCATTCTTCGAATTTTTATTCTACAACTTATATTATATGTGCTTATGCAATGTTACCAATCCGAATCAAAATATGTTAAGATTCATAGTGAATAGTTTCGAGCACAATCGTTACCTATTTCTCTCTCTTCTCTTTTCTTCTGTAGACGAAATCAGATCTCAGATCTGCTTTTTATTTTTGCTTGTATTTGTTCTTCTAAATCAGTGGTGGGACAATCATTGAATCGGAGGTAAGAGCTCCTTTCTTCTTTGGTAGTGATGAAATGTGGTGGATCCGTTTTCCGATACGGTTTGGCGGCAACAAATCTCGACGGTTTTTAATTACTTTCTTGGCACATCCGAAATTGGTGGAGGACACTGGTGAGGTCTTAAAGGAGGCGACTTGTGGCTTAACTTGTTGGGATTCAAACTGCGGAGTTGTAGTGGAAGTCGGCTAATAGATTGGTAGGGATTTTTACGAGTTAAATATGTTAACGGCGGATCCTCCTTTAGATCTGATAAGGTATGAATCGGGTTGGGCAGTGGGAACTAAAATGAGTCATCTTCTCCCAAACCCATTGGATTGAATTGAATATAATTATTGATTAAAAAAGAAGGCAAAGATTACTTAGCTGTAAAATTGGTGTTCATCTTTTTTTGTTAGTAAAAATATATAATATAACATTCCTTAATTAGTAAAATAGTAAAGTAATATAGAAACAAAGGCAATTATAAAATCTATTGTTGTTATATAGGAAAAAACAGATTTGTAATGACAATAATAGAAAAATATAATAATTTATTGTTTTACAAAAAGTAATAAATATAATTATTCTTGAAAAATGAAAATGTAAACAAAATTAATCTACTATATATATATATATATATATATATATTTAAATTTTCCTTTTTCCTCACAAAATCTTAATGTTAAAAATATAAAATCTTCATAAAGATATCTTTATGAGATTTAGGAAGAATTATTAATTAATTATAAAGATATACATATGTAGTATTTGCATAATTTAGTGACATATATTGTAAAATATTATCAAAGTAAATGTTTTGTAACATATAATTTCTTTTTCTTTTTAAATAAACCATATGAGTTCTAAACCTTTGATCCATAATATCCTCCAGTACTCGGAGTCAGTCTTTAGATATTCCGGTTTATACAAATATTGTGCCAAAAGAGAATTGAATCCGGTGCACAAGGGAACCAACCTCCTTGTATTATCACTATATCGCCATCCGTTTGGCATATATATATTTTTTAGGAAAGTGATTTTAGTCAAATGATTAATAGTTCAGTTCTATCTCTTTTTTATGAGAGGTCATTTCCAACAAATTACGTAATAGATATTGGATTATAGGTCAGATCTTATCGACTCAAATGATTAAAAACTAGTTTTTTCTTTTAAAAAATAGTAAATATATATATGCTATACAAAGTACATATTCGTATTATTTTTAAAGAATACACATAAATTAAATCGATAATAGAAAATATAAATATGTAACTAAAAATAAATTATTAATAAAAGTTGGACTCCACTATATCAATCATCTAACAACACACATATGAAATTAAATCACCTTATTTTTCTCAATTGTATTTGTTTTTGCGATGTTTGTCTTCATACTGTTTTCTCCTCAATAAATTTTACGGGGTGTTATTCAATTACAAATTTTAATAAAATCTCAATTTAATGTCATTCAAATAATAACTTTAAATTATGCTTTAATATTTAGTGTTATTGGAACTTATATTTATAAAGTATGCGTACTATGTTTTATTCAGTTAGGATTTCAAATCCTATACTATTAATTAAGAAGTACAAATAAAAGACTAACCTAAAAATTGATAACAATTACTTAAAATGTCATTAGGAAAAAATTGTTTAGAGAACAAAATTAATTTAGTCAAAAAGGGTAGAAAAGTAAAAAAAGATATTCGGATCTCTTGAATCAACACGCGGATTTAATTATCATTCGGATTTGACCCTATAAATTTTAGAAATTTGGGTTTCACTAATGAAGGATCAAAACAAGATGAAGGTTAAGAGGATCTCTTAGGAATTCGATTATGGATTGAACGACAAAAGTTGTTTCGGGTTGATTTCGAATTCGATTCCCAGATTGATTTATTAGAATCAGATTTGAGATGCGTATAATCTGATTGAATACTCCATATTCCATGGATCTGGCAAAGTTATTACGTGTAGAGATCTGCTAATTGAAGGAGCTTCCAATCAAGTTTTGTCCCAAATGCTTATAAAACAGGTTTGATTTGATATTTTGAGATTTATGTCTTGCGGTACGAGAGATATATAAGCTACGAACCAAGCCGGTACGAGAGATATTATTATTGTATCGTTTTTTTTGTAGAGAATAAAGGATATATGATGCTCTTAGAACCAACCCGGTCGAATTGTATAAAAATGGTCTTATTCTCTGGAGATTGAAGTCATACAACAAAGAACCACACATTTTGCTTCGAGATATGAAAGTCGTACGAACTCTTCGTTTGTCTTGACAAAGAGTACGTAAAGTAATTGTAATCATTTTCCTATGTTTGTGTACAAATTTAGGAAGCTGAAATGAAGTATATCCTCATGAAAATTGGTTTGTGTTTAGCTATGAGAAGAAACCAAAGATAATAAGTACATCTCTTTCATAAAGTAAATCACTTTATCTCTCTCTAAGCTTTTTAGAGGTTAAAATTGTTTGATTCATCTCAAAGCAACACATACAAACCAATTGTAATCATTTTCCTATGTTTGTGTACAAATTCAGGGTAAATATTTTCAGTTTCAAGCAGGATAAGTATGTGTTGCTTTGTGATAGTCAAAGCACAATTTATCTCAGGAAGAACTCTACATTTCATTCGCGTTCTAAGCACATTGATAGGAGGTATCATTGGATAAGTGATGTGGTCGCTTCTAAGGAAATGAGACTTGAAAAGGTTCATACAAATGATAATGGAGCTGATATGATGACAAAGTCATTGTCAAGGGGGAAGCTTGAAGTTTGCCGAGAGATAGCCGGGATGGTTGTTTCCTCCACCTAGTCGGAGGGGGAGTTTGTTGGTGTTCCTCCTTAGTGAGGGAAACCCATTGAGTTTTGGTTAAAACCAAAACTTGGACTTGGGCTAATTATATTGATCCATGAGATTAATATTGGGCTTAGGGTTATGAGGATATATATAAGCTCTCTTAACCTAATTATTTTGTTGCACACAAGAAGAGAGAGAAAAGAGAAAGAGCGGCAAGAAAAGAGAGAGAGAGGTAGTTTCGGGCAGGTTATTCAAGACAACGTTTGAGGCTCGAAAGTATTTTGATCGGGCTGATATTTTGTGGGAAGCTTTGTGACTCAGTGGACATGAAATTCAATGGTGGGATTGTTGTTTCAATTGTTGGTTTTTTGGTAATCTAGGTTTTAGCGTGGCTGGTCGCTACAGTTCTTCAGCAGGTGTGGTGTTGAGTGTTTAAGAAATCCGATGGTGAGATCTTCTTGGTTTGAGCTGAAATTTTACAGAGTTGTTCCTGACATGTTTATCTAGGATTTGTACGGTGGAGATATGAATAGGTAGCCGGAATCTTAGTAAACCTAGGGTCGTTTGGAACTGCATATTTCTAAGCTCTTGTATTGTTTTCTTGTTGAGTTTTCTTGTGTTGGGGATTGCTTTCTTGGAGCCTTAGTCTCTGTATATGTTCTGCTGGAACATGGAGAACGTGGTTGTACTCATATACATTGGTGATAATGGAATTTTGAGTGGATTACGGTCCCGTGGTTTTTACTCCTCGAGGTTTTCCACGTATAAATTTGTGTCTCATTTACTTTTACGTAAAAGTTTTGCTGCCAAGTTTCTTATATTTTTCCTCAAAAGGTACACATAAGTACGGTTGAAACTTTAGTCCGCTGCGCAATTGTGTGTTGTTTCCCAACATAGTGGTATCAGAGCTTCTGGTTTTGAGCCTTGGGTTATTGATTTACTTGTGTGAGCGATGAAAAATATGGACAAAATGATAAGCTTGAATGGTGTTAACTATCATCTATGGAAAGGCAAGATGGAGGATCTGCTCTTTGTGAAAGAATTTTATCTTCCGGTATTTCAGGAGAAGAAGCCTGATAATAAGACCAATGATGAGTGGAAGTTGCTGCATAGCCAAGTGTGTGGTTCGATAAGGCAGTGGGTAGATGATAATGTGTTGCATCATATTGAAAATGAGGTTGATGCTCGTTCTTTGTGGTTGAAACTGGAGCAGCTGTATGCTCGGAAGAACGGGAATAACAAGATGTACATGATCAAGAAGTTGATTGAGCTGAGGTATCAGGAGGGAACTCCGATGACGGATCACTTGAATGCATTTCAGGGATTGCTCAACAAGTTGTCTGATATGGACATCAAATTTGAAGATGAGATTCACGGTTAGTGGCTTCTTGGTACATTACCAGATTCTTGGAAGGTATTCAGGATGTCTCTTTGTAACTCCGCGTTGGAAGGTGTCATTTCGATGGATTCAGTGAAGAATAGTGTCTTGAATGAGGAGACAAGAAGACAGTAAAATGCTAGTTCCTCACGTTCAGATATTTTGGTTACTGAGTCAGGGGGAGAAGTTCATATATAGAGATCCCAAAAAAGACAAGAACAAGAGCAGGAGTAAATCTAACAAATTTGCGAATTTAGAGTGTCATTATTGTCATAAAAAAGGGCACATAAAGAAAGATTGATGAAAGTTGAAGAAAGACAAGCAGCAAGAGAAGCTATAAGAAGTAGATTGGATGACAATCACCGACGATCAGTTTCTCATTCTTCTTGTAGGTGATGCCATTAATGTAGTCAAGACACCAGTTGGATGGTTGATAGTGGAACTACTACTCATGCTACATCACAGCGGGATTTGTTCTCTACCTATACTCCGGGTAATTATGGGTCTTTAAAGATGGGTAATGATGGTTTGGCTTAGGTTATTGGCATTGGTGATATTTGCTTGGAGACTAGTCTTGGGACTAGGCTTGTGCTTTAGGATGTTAAGCATGTCCCAAATTTACGAATGAACTTGATATTTACAGGAAGACTTGATGATGAGGGTTTCTACAGTTTACACAGTGGTGGTAAATAGAAGCTTTCACGTGGTTCTTTGGTTGTGGCTCGAGGTGAGAAGCTTTTATCTTTCTATTTGATGTAAGCTAAGGTCTCCAAAGATGTTGTTAATGCAGTGGAGAATGATGATGCCATGAAGTTGTGGCATAAGTGACTCGGTCACATGAGTGAGAAGGGAATGTCTGTGTTATCTAAGAAGAAGGTCATTCCAGGTATCTCAAGTTTGCACTTACAGAAGTGTGTACATTGTTTGCAGAGAAAACAACACAAGGTCTCTTTCAAGTCTTCTACACCTTCTAGGAAACCTGAGGTACTTGATTTGGTACATTCAGATGTGTGTAGTCCAATGAAGACAAAAACTCTAGGTGGCGCATCATAGTTTCTCACATTCATTGATGATCACTCTAGGAAGTTGTGGGCTTTCACTATGAAGATTAAAGATCAGGTTCTAGGATATTTCAAGCATTTTGTGGTATTGGTTGAGAGACAGACGGGAAAGAAGCTGAAGTGTATCCGTAGTGATAATGGTGGTAAGTATTCTAGACCATTTGATGTTTATTGCAAGGAACATGGTATTAGACTCAGTTCACGCCGTCTAAGACTCCACAGTTGAATGGGTTGGCTGAGAGGATGAACATAACTATTATCGAGAGAATGAGATGTTTGATTTCACAATCAGGCTTAGTGATGACTTTCTGGGGTGAGGCTTTGAGCTCAGTTATTCAAGTGTTGAATCTACCACCGAGTGCTCCATTGGAGGGTGATATTCCAGAGAGAGTTTGGACTAGTGAAGATGTTTTTTATGGTCATTTGAGGGTCTTTGGGTGTAAGACATTTGTTCATATTCCCAAGGATGAGAGGTCGAAGCTTGAGATGAAGTCGCGGCAATGTGTGTTCATTGGTTATGGTCAAGATGAGTTTGGATACAGATTTTATGATCTCGTTGAGAAGAAGCTCATTAGGAGCAGAGATGTTGTGTTCATGGAAGATCAAACGATTAAGGACATTGACAAGTCCGAAAATTCAACTCAGAGTTATGAAAGTTTGATCGATTTAGAGGTTGCTCCTTCTACATCAGTCCACGGTCAGGTCGAGGATGAGGTTTAAGTTGATACACCCGGTGCAAATGTTCTGCACATGATGATGATAGTATTGGTGATCATGATGACGATCATGGTGAGACACCAACTACCGAGAACTTTCCTATTGTTAGAAGATCTGAGATATGTCTAAAACTGTCGACAAAGTATGATCCTACTGAGTATGTGTTATTTACTGATAAGGGAGAGCCTGGAAGGTATAATGAAGATTTGGAGGATGAACACAAAGATGAATGACATAATGCCATGGATGACAAGATGGATTCTTTTGAAGAAAACCATACGTTTGAGTTGGTGGAGTTGCCTAAGGATAAAAAGGTCTTGCTTAATAAGTGGGTGTACAAGATTAAGCATGATGAGACCAGTTTGTCACCTCGATACAAGGCTAGATTGGTTGTGAAATGATACAACCAAAAGAAGGGGATTGATTATGATGAAATATTTTCTCCTGTTGTGAAGATGTCATCCATTCGGGTTGTACTTGGATTGGCAGCGAGTCTTGATCTAGAGGTTGAGCAAATGGATGTGAAAACTGCTTTTTTTATGATGATTTGGAGGAAGAGATTTATATGGTACAACCGGAAGGCTTTGTGAAAAAGGGTGAAGATGATTTAGTTTGTCGTTTGAAGAAAAGCCTTTATGGATTGAAGCAGGCACCGAGGCAGTGGTACATGCAGTTCAAGTCCGTTATGGGGGAGCATGGTTACAAAGAGACTACTTCTGATCATTGTGTGATTTTATCATCTTAATGTTATATGTTGATGATATGTTGATTGTGGGCAAAAACTTGAGCAGAATTGAGGAGATGAAAAAGCAGCTTAGTGAAAGACTTGGGTCCAGCGAAACAGATTCTTGGTATAAGAATTGTTAGAGACAGAGGTGAGAGGCTGATTCACTTGTCTCAAGAGAAGTACATCGAGAAAGTACTTAAAAGGTTTCACATGGACAAATCTAAAGTTGTAAGCACTCTTCTTGCTACACACTTTAGATTGAGCAATCAATAGAGTCTGAAAACAAAGTTGGAGAAGGAAGATATGAGACGGGTTCTGAGACGACCCGACCCGCTTTAACTAAGCAATACCATAATTAATACCCCATAATATTAATTATACAACACGAGTTAAACACTCGTTTTAACTCCACATAAAGCATCAATTCAAAATCGTATTTATTAACACAATAAAATACGATGAACAACACATCATACCGAGTCCTAAATCATCCTCCTCCTCATCGCCTTGATTCCACGTTCACACTTTACTTTTACCTGCAACTCACATAAACACAGAGAGATGCGTTAATATTATCATAAATACTTAGTGAGGCGGTCGTCCCCATCTACGAGCTATACACACAAGCACGAGATCACAAACCGCTCACAACACCAAGCAAAACAACACAGGCAACAACAAAGCACATAGATCGATCGATCCACACCTGGATCGGTCGATCCTATAAACTTCACCAGATCGATCGATCCAAGCTCCGATCGATCGATTCTCAGCCCACAACTAGATCGATCGATTGAAAGCAGGATCGATCGATCCACCACACAGACGAGACCCGTGACTTACAGGAAATGGATCGATCGATCCAACCCCGGATCGGTCGATCCAACACCTCCTACAACTCCGATCTCGACTTCCTCCACGGCCGCACATGACCAACGACCACTCAGGGCCTCCACCTTGCTTCCTACAAACGATTAGGCTCACACCCGACCCAAAACACAAGGAAACAAGCAACACAACTCATGGATTCCCCAAGAATCCAACACAAACACCACAACAACACACAAAAACCACCTCAAAGCTTAGATTCACTCATGGTCACGCACTCACCTTAGATTCGGATCGATTCAGGCGAAGAACAGCTCCACAAGCTCAAGGACGAACTCCCTCTCTCTCTCTTCGCCTCTGCAACCTGATCTCCATTTCTTCCAAGCTCCACCAAGCTTACACCCGTACAAAAGCAACCACCAAGCTTCAAGCTTCCTCCCTTCTCTCCTCCACTCTCTCGAGCTCTCACCAGCTCTCACAGCTAACATAGAACGGCCACAACCCGCAAATCCAGAAAGAGGAAGAAGAACCCGTGATACAAGTGGAGAAAATCCACTTAATACCACTGCCGACAGTGCTGGATCGATCGATCCACACCTGGATCGGTCGATCCGCACCACCCCTGAGCAAGATCGATCGATCCAGACCCGGATCGATCGGTCTACACCTTCACAAGCCAACACAATGGCCCGGCAGATCGATCGATCCACAACATGGATCGGTCGATCCACCCCCGAGGCCACTCAGCGACCGAGCCACGGATCGATCGTCCAACCACTGGATCGATCAATCCATAACCGGATCGATCGATCCACCAACGGATCGATCGATCCTCTCTCTTCTCTGGTCAAACTCTGACTTTTTGACCCTCGATCAATCCTTTTCCCGTTCCCAAGAAAACTCCATTTCCGAAACACTTAGGATTGACTGCAAAGAGAGAGATCACATTTCCGTCAAACCAATCGTATCAAACACCTTGATACGATCCTTCTGTAACTTTTCCGACCAAAATTCCCTTTTCCGGAACACGGACGTTACAATTCTCCCCCACTAACAAGGATTCGTCCTCGAATCTAGTGGTACAGGTCATTCGCAATGAACTCAAATCACAACCGTCGCAACGGTTCACGTGAACCTTGACCAATCTGGCCAACGCAACACAACACACGAGATTGAACACTATCAACCTCCGAGGTCTACAATCAGTCACTATGCTTATATCCACGTCCTAGACAATCATTGCTCCCAATACAACTCGTACTCGTACCTCTCCACCCTCAGGACCAAAGTCCCTCGGGATATCGGCACAAAACCCGTACCACTCACACTCTTAGAGACAAGGTCTTCGAGCTATCGGTACCAACTCATACCACTCGTACTCTCAAGTCACATGTCCTTCGGGCTATCGGTATATCTCTCATACCACTCGTGCACCTGATCTCTCGTGCCCCTTGAACTTCTTCCGTGCACGACACAGCTCGACGGCTCACCCGCCACTAAACGGCTCACCCGCCACACGACGGCTAACCAGCCACACGACGGCTCACTAGCCACACGACGGCTCACCCGAAATCATGATCTATTCGCGGATCTGCGCCCATAACCACCATACCGCTACAAAGATTTCTCCTTGCAGTACTCCCCGCGGCTCCCCCGCGTCTACATGCCCTTGGTACCTTATCCATGTTCAGTCTCAAAACTCGGATCCTCTCCAGAGTTTCCTGAACAAAATCCACACCATAATGCTTCCCTCCCCACTTGGGTCCAGCATAACAATGTACAGCATGGCATCCCATACATCACCTCATATGGAGCCATCTCAAAAACGCAAACACTAAACCAAACATCTTGGTGAACTCTCCAAGTCCCCAAAGACGATAGAACCGACCCGACCTTGGTAAATCTACTGATTCCCAAGATCGCGATCACAGACACGCGATGGCGAACTCCACCAGTTCCCACCGACGCGATCTCGTCAAACATGATATCCTTCGTGGATACTCATCAAGACACGATTCTCGCAAGAATCGAACCAAACCCACTGCAAAAAATGAAACGACTTAACCACCGTCACGCTCTTTCCAAGCTCAATCTAGACCAAAATCGAAAAACCAATTCAATCAAGTCAATAAGGCATGTCACACCCATACATGACAAGCAATTATCGACTGATCGAAATGATCGCTAGAAACGATATAGACTTAGCCACAACACTTTTGCCTTGGACACCACAAGGTCTTAACAACCCAACCGCTCACCGGTTGCTCACCGCAAATTGCCCTTCTCGGCAATATCCGGAGTAACGAAGCAATGCGATGCTCCATAACCCACAACACATGGGAGTCAACACCTCCCACAATCAAGGTCTCTGCATAATCCCCATATGCTCAAAGCCCTGGCACCCCATCATAGAGACAACCCAGCCCAAAACTCTGGCCTCTCGTCTCTACGATAGAAAAAACTTGTGGCGCCACTAAGCTCTGACTAGCTGGCGGTGCCACTACCACCTCTTTCTGCAACTTGGGACATCTCACCTTGATATGCCCAAACACTCTGCAGAGAAAGCACACTCGCGTAACCACACGCGCCTCGCCCTTCTGAGGGCAACTCGCAACTCTGTGATCCTTGCTTCCACACCTGAAGCATCCCGGACCACTCTGAGTAACCCGCAAAAAATCTTCCATCCTCCGCATGTAGTTTCGGGCAGGTAATTCAAGACAACGTTTGAGGCTCGAAAATGTTTTGATCGGGCTGATATTTTGTGGAAAGCTTTGTGACTCAGTGGGCATGAAATTCAACAGTGGGATTGTTGTTTCAACTGTTGGTTTTTCGGTAATCTAGGTTTTAGCGTGGCTGGTCGCTACAGTTCATCAGCAGGTGTGGTGTTGAGTGTTTGAGAAATCCGATGGTGAGATATTATTGGGTTGAGCTGAAATTTTACAGAGTTGTTCTTGACATGTTTATCTAGGATTTGTACGGTGGAGATATGAATAGGTTACCGGAATCTTAGTAAACCTAGGGTCGTTTGGAACTGCATATTTCTAAGCTCTTGTATTGTTTTCTTGTTGAGTTTTCTTGTGTTGGGGATTGCTCTCTTGGAGTCTTAGTCTCTGTATCTGTTCTGTTGGAACAGGGAGGACGTGGTTGTATTCATATACATTGGTGATAGTGGAATTTTGAGTGGAGTACGATCCCGTTGTTTTTACTCCTCGCATTGAGGAGGTTTTCAACGTATAAATTTGTGTCTCATTTACTTTTACGTTTTGAAGGTTTTGCTGCCAAGTTTCTTATATTTTTCCTCACAAGGTTCACATAAGTACGGGTGAAACTTTAGTCCGCTGCGCAATTGTGTGTTGTTTCCCAACAATTTGTTCATTGGTTTGCATTTTGTGCTTTGTATCTCATTTTTTCTTTTAAATCCTATGTTTTGTAGGATGAAACGGCTTCCCGCATAATAGAAGGCAAATAGTATTCTTGAGTCTTGGTGATGATTTTACTTTTGTTTGCGAGCACATAATAATATGATTTTGATAAGCAGATGAAAATCTATGTAAAATTTTTGACGAGAATATAATTATTACATTTAAACTTTTAAAATTTTAGATGTATATTTTAGACAATAAGAACAAAATTTATTTCAAAGTTTATAAAACATCAACTTTTTTGTACTAATTATTTTATACATTTAAAGAATGCAAATAAAATCATGACAAATGTTTTACAAAATGATTACGAAATAAATCAAAGGTTTAGTTGCTAGATTTATAAAAACTATCTGTTATCATATCAATTAAATCATACTCTTATTTTACAAATTTATTTAAAAAATACTTATCATCATAAGTAAGGGTGTTCGATCTGATCTAATCGGATCAGATCTAATATAGATATCTTTTTTTGAAAATTAAGGATATATTTAGTTAAAACCTGAATTTGAATCGAAACCTTGATCGTACCAAATCATCCATTGTAAATTAGGTTTTAGTTTGGATACTTTTTTCATAAACCGAAAAATTCAAAAAAAAACTGTAACACCACTTAACTTATACAACCAAATAATTTTTTCAATCTATTAAATAAATTTGTTTTACAAACTTTAACTCGCGCTGCAACACAATTCCGTCTATGTAATTCAAGTTTTTAAAAAAGAATAATAATAACATTATACATTCCGCATACATCGCAGGTTAGTACCAAGTATTGTATTAAAATAAAATGTTATTCAAAATCTTTATATACTGAGTCATTTGAAATGAAATCTTTTCGAATTTCATGAGTAAATATTTAGAATCAAAATCCAAGGTATACTGCATAAATTTTAAAATCAACTCAGACGAGTTCTTAAAAATTGTTAAATCTAAAAAATTAACTTTAAGTTAATGATTGAATAACACAAATTTTCCAATCGTTATGAGTTTAATTTATTTTAGAAAACTTTTCTTCTCGTGTAGCAATGTTTGTAATATTTGAAAGTTGAAACCATTTTTATGAAATATTTGGTGAAGTTTTCGTAATCCAGTTAAAAACAGCTTTAAAACTAAAAATGCTAGTGAGGTATAGCTCCCAACGGTTTCGAGTCCCCTTGGATAAACCATCTCGGTTTATATCCGAAGAACCAGATTGTTTGCAGGTCCCCTATGTCTCTAAGTTTGCTTTGATCCGTCGATGGTGAATTCTAGTAATCCGAATGAATCCGTTCAAATCCTATCTGTCGGTGATTATCTTCATAGCTAGTGAGCAATCTCAAGCAGCATATTAGCGTCACCGTTACTAACCTAATTCGAAAGCATCCAACAAGCATCTACATCTTCCTATTAGGATCCAGCTTTCCCCAGAATAAGCCACTCACCAGATTTTGTTAACGGCATGATATAATCCTGGACCGTTACTTGCGTCATGTCCAGTATATCGAGGACGCATGTCAATGATTTCTTCTGGGTGATAGTCTCTACTCTCTAGTGAGATATTTTCCAGGTTTGGCTCATCTAGTTTTCCTCCAAACTTATCTAGTCTGATGTTCTATCTATATGGTTCGATCGGTCGAGGACTCCTTTTATGCCTAGAAACGACATCCCTAGATTGGCCCTGTGAGTATCTTTTACAAACCCTGTTACTAGACTCATCTCTAGTATATTTCGATGAGAACTTGAATAGCCTAACCATTTGTCTTGTGCCGGCGAGACTCGGGTTTATGGCATTCTCTTCAATGTCCCAATGTCTCTTGATAAGGACAATTCACAATCTTTCCAAACTGATCGCGAACGTGGTCTCGGCTTACCTTGGTCTCGTATGTGACGTGGTGCTATTTTGCTTACGTCTCCAAGTTCTTTTGGATTTGTCGTCGAACATTCTCTCTTTGTTATCGCTTTTTTTTTATGTTGTTAATTCTGTTGCTTTAGGCCTTGGTTTTGGCAAAAACTCTAAGCTTTGTAATGGTTCTATTCGAATGAAAGAAAAAAAAAAACATATTTGCGTACAAAAAAAAAACTAAAAATGCTAGTGTATCCTGCTTACTTAGGATTGGTTCCAAGTGTGGTCACCATAGATGATGATGTCATCTTTGGTTTTTTAAGCGTTAAAGTGTAGAAGTTAAGTTTTTTGTCATTCTTTTTATTGATTTTGCAAAAGTGAAATACAAGACACATAAGCTTGCAAGGGCTGATATCTTTCGAGAGACAAAACCGACGGACAACGAGAAATCCTTGGAAACTAAGGCTTAAGACAAGGAAGCCAATGATTAATAATGTTTATATTCCTTTAAATCTGAGATTAAACTGACAATATATCCTGTAAATTAGCATTATGTAAATACTTTATAGGTTATCATTTTTAAGAAAAAAAAGATATAAGATAAAATTTATAGATATAACTAATACCAATATATCTTTTATTGATGAATTTATATCACTTTTCCTTCTGATATAAGACATACTAATTGAATATAATTTGCACATTAAACATATATCACACACACACATATATATATATATATATATTTAAAGTAAACAAATACAGTGAAAATGTTAAAACTTGAAAGTATTGATAACGCAAATTTTTTTTACAAGATATATTTTTCCTTACAAAGAAAAGCCTTTTAAATTAATAGCTAACTAATTTTCTTGCAAAAAGTCCCCTTAGATTAACGGTGGGAAAAATGTCAAAAAAAAGCATGAACTTTTAAATTTGAGACGAAAAAACATGAACTTTCGAAATGTCATTTGAATTCGAAAGTTTGGTTTGACTTCTTGATAAAATAGTCAAATTTTGTTGACTTGGTCGTCTCAGACATGTCGTTAAGTTTCCGTTAACAAGACGATCACAGGTTAACTTCCTGTTAGCAGTCTCCGTTTAGCCAAAACGGTAGCGTGTTTAAGACAACAAAACGACGTCATTTCATTAAAAAATAGAAAGAAAAACTGAGACAATCCAGAGTTGAACTGCTAATTTTTTGTACTCATAACAAATTATCAACCGTTGAGCCACGATAACATTTTGGTATTATAGCAAACAGAGTATATATACAATTTATTAAAAATAACAAAACTAAAAAAAATCCTGCACCACCGTCTAGGATTCCGCCCATTGAAGGAAATTAAGCTCTCTTTCTCCGGATCAATTCGTCTTTTTCCCTCTGGCTCACTCTGCCTTCTCAACGACTCCGACACCACCGTATGGGATTCCGACCTCGTTTCTGCGTCAATTGAAAATTCCAAAAATCTTGTTCACCTCAACAACCGAAGCACTCATGTTAGGTATTTCTTCGATAATCCGAGGGATATGATCACCAGTCGCATAATTTCACTGTCATTAAACTTCTCCAATCTAGAATTTCATCCAATGCAATCAATCGCATCATAGAAGACTATATAATTTCGATATGGAATTGGATCTCAGAATTTGTTCTTGTTACCGAACCCTAATCGTGCAACATTTCTTAATCAATTTTGTTTCTTTATTAGTTGATCGAATAATAAGAAGAAACTGGTAGATTTTATGATCCTCGATTCTGATTGGATAAGAGAAAGCAAGAGAAAATGATTTTTTTTAGTTTTGTTATTTTACGTTAATTGCGTATATAGATATATAAACAAAAGGTAAGCAGTTCTGTTTGCTATAATACCAAAATGTTATCATGGCGTAACGGTAGAGAGTTGTTATGAGTACAAAGAGTCAGCAGTTCGACTCCTGATTAGTCTCAATTTTTTTTGCTAAGTTTTTTAATGAAACGATATCATTTTGTTGTTTACAATATACTACCATTTGCTAAACGAAGACTGCCAACGGAAAGTTAATCCCGTGATCGTTTTGTTAACGAAAACTTATAAACATGTCTGAAATAACCAAGTCAATGAAACTTGACCACTTTATCAAAAAGTCAAACCAAAATTTGGGATTTAAGTGATATTTCAAAAGATCATGTTTTTATTGTCTCAAATTTGAAAATTCATGTTATTTTCGACTTTTTTTCCAATTAACTAACGGCTATATATTATTTTTATCTTTTCTACCGAGTTTCTGCCAACTTTAAAGTATTGTTAACGCAAGTCAAGACTCAAGAGCCTTAAAATTTATATGTTTTAATAAGGAAAATCAAGGTAATGATGCTCAAGAGAAAATTTGACTCGTGGTTGTCTCTAGCTATAATTGTGAGGACCATCTCTGGTCCCTCGTTCATTGTCGTCAGCATATTCTAAACTCAGCTCAGGATGGCATCAGAAAATGATACTTAAATGTTAGAAAAATTGAGTACCAAATATCATTGAAGATTAAGAAATTCGATGCGGGGTTGGTGTTGTTGACTTTATTAGCAATATGGACGATTCTGATTAGTATGAAGAGGATGTGGTTTTAATTAACTTGGAAATAGCCCGCCTCCATTTATGTTCTGAGACCAAAACAATATAATTGTTTTTAGATTTAACACCGAGTATTCTTATTTTGCTGAAACATCCAACTAATTTCAAAACTGAACAGATTTTTGGTATATATAACTTACTATACGCTAGATGGATACGATTTAGACTCGGCCCGACACAAACAAAACAAGTAAAATCATAGATTAAAATCTCTAAATTTAAAATCGAATTGTTAGATTTTTGTCAATGTTTATAATAAAATATTTGTAGGTTTTTTTTGTTATGACAATATCCGAAGACATTTTATTATTACTATTGGTGGATTTTTTAACAACAATTAATTAAAACTTTTAATATTGAAATTCTTGATAAAATAAAATAAAATCTGGATAATATATAAAGAGAACACAATTTTCTAGATTTACTTAGAATATCCGAAAACATTGGACCAGTTCTAATAATTCTTGCTAACCTAGGGATGGTCATCTTTGATTTTGCAAGCTACACAGAACACAAACTTTGAATTTATGTTCCACAGAGATTTACAATATTATAAAGAACACCACAACATTCATATGGTGAAATCATAATACAAGGGAAGCAGTGAAATAGAATAATCATGAACCTTAGAAGATTCCATGTAACTTCCATTAACGTATTTAAATAAGAGATCATGCTGATCATGCGGTGGTCTCTGTCCTCCTCGGTGCGCCACGTCAGTAGCAACTAGAGTCATGGTCCGTTTCTGCATACTCATCAACACGTTGTGCCACGTGTTAACCCTTGACTGTTCCTTGCCGTGAACTCCAACGTTCATCTCCGACAAGTCCTCGCTTCTCACGCCCATCACTTCCTCTGGCTTAGCACCGTCGAGGATCCAGATCAGACAAGAACAGAACCCTTTCGAGATCTCCGAATCACTGTCTGCTTTAAATCTCATCCTCCCAAACTCATCCATCTTGATCTCCAACCAAACCTGAGTCGTACACCCCGTGACTCGGTTCGCCGGAACCCGAGCCGAGTCATCGAGTGGGGATAGATCCGCCGCGTAGTTCAAGAGACGTTTTACCCGGTCGATCGGTTCGGTTAAGGACCGAAACTCGGATACGAGTATGCGAAGCTTGTCGGAGGTTTTTGTTTCCAAGGGAGCTTCAACCGAAACCGTCGCGAAAGAAAGAGGGCTTGGAGCGTTTGGATTCGAACCGAGCTTAAGAGAATCTCGCATGCATCCAATGGTTTTAGGACAGAATCTTGGGAGTTTGGAAGAGAATCTTGGGTTAGGTAAAGCTTTTCTTGTTGGTCTGGAGGTAGAAATCAAAGGAGGGGAAGCAAGGGCCTTGAACGATGATGAAGTGTTCATGTTCCGTAACAAGGGCAATGAAAAAAAAAATGGAAGGAAGAGGTAGAAGAAGACGAGAGAGAGAGAGAGATATTTAAGGCTAATCAGAGGAGAGCTCCTTGAACTACGCGACGGAGAGGGGATTTGTGATTAGATGTATAGAGAGCCTTCTATAACGCGCCAAAACTATTTTTATGTGTAGCGTGGATTTGCATTATATATAGTTTTATTGTTTATTATTTTTAATTTGTTAAAGGCTTGTTAAATTATTATTTATCTATAATCTATCTTGTAATATTAATAAAAAATATTTGAAACAAATATATAAAGAAATTTTTGGTTTTATATAAACTAGTGATTCCATAAAAATTGTAGATGTTAACGGTAAAAATCTTTTTTTTTTTACAAATCTCAAAATTAGTGTATTTGTTTTCAATTTATTTTTTGGTCTAATTGAAAATTTCAAACTAATTCCTAGAAAGAGCCAAGTTTTTCTTGTTTTATGACATTTATAATAGCCAATCATAATTAAAATTACAGTAAGAAAATTTGCACCCTAATTTTTTAATTTTAAAATAAATGTTTCAATCATTGGATCATCGTGAATTAATTTACCAATTCGAAATTTTCATTACACCTACGAGAGTAACCTTTCGAAGATCCTCAGCGAAAAGGAGAGGTTCAGTGCATGTGTTAACTAGTTTGACTGAATCTGTTTTTTAAAATATATATCGGCATGACAATATCATTTGGATTTGTATACCAATCAGATCTTTTGGCATTTTCAATTACCAACTTGCATTACTTTGTTTATTTATTTAGTCGAAAGCAAATCCAACGTACTTGGATACTAAATGTAAAACTCCAATTGAGTTGGAATTTTGAATATTTGGTTTTTAACGAAGTAATAAAAAAACTGAGTAATAAATAGTTTCAATGATCACCATATGGGTTGTATTAGCTACTTAAATTATTTTAACCAAATATTCCATTATATATAAATTTAGAAATAAATATATAAGACATCTATGATGACATAGGAGTTGAGACATGGAATTCAAAGCGTAAACTCGCTATATCTTCAGGTTCGATTGAACATGAACAAAGTTGTTACGCGCAAGGCCATTTGATATCCTAAAAACTTCACATGCGTTCACTTATATGTTGTGGACTTACATAAAATTCCCAAATAGTTTACTCACTTCCAATCGAATGCTAAATATACTATATATGTATATCCTATAATGTAGGAGACTTATTTTGTTTTAATAGTGACAGGTAAATGCTTTGATTTAAAGAGTGGGCCGGTGTAAGTTCAGTCAATGATACAAACACGACCAAGTCAAATGAAGACTCAATTTAAAAGAGATAGGCTATTAAAGCTACCAAAAATACGTACGATATGGTTTTTGTTTATCATTAGACGCGAAATAGAGGAGATACGATAGACTGAATTTGAGGCCGCCTCTCCAGTGACCAATAGATACAAAAGGATAGAGAGGCACGTGACTGACTCGCTCTCTCTTCCAACCTACTTCTTCATTTTCCAAATAAACTATTTTCTCTTTTGAAAAAAATTTATCATTGTCGGGGAAATACAAAAGCATATTCGATTCGACTAGTGATTTTTAAAGAGCGCCCATAATGTCGGAAAGAGACTTGAGATGTCATTTTTAAATAAGTTTTCATTTCGTCATAGCTTACGGCTACACTTGAGTGTACTGAGTACTACTGACCAAAACCAATTTCTTTTATTTTTTTTTCTAATTTTTTATTCCTTTGAATATCTTAAGCAGTTCCTTTCGTATATTTCCATTATAAAGATGTGTTGGTAGATCACTTAAAATAGTAGATAAACTAAGAAGATTCCATTTGGTATATGGAAAATTCCACATAAAATTATTAACTATTAAGTGATCATTCATAAACAAATTATACTTTCGGTTAATCAAATTATCTCTACAAAAGACTGTAACCATATGGTAAGGTATTGCTTAATCACAAAACAAATGATGAAATGGATGATAAAGTCTCATGCGCTAGTTTATCCGTCGCCTTGTTGCATTCTCTTGGAATGAAATCTAATGAGAAGTTATCAAAGAAATGCATGCCACACCAAATTTCCCGATGATACCTTGAACTGCGTCTTTGTAGTCAGATTCAAAAGACACGTATACCCAAAAAAAGCTTTTCACATTTGGAGTTCCATTGAAATTAACTTAGTGGAAGTAAAACCACAAGCCTAGATCTAACACGACGTGTAACATAGCAGAAGCTTCTGTTATATAAATTTTTTCCCCTCCGATTTGTCTTGCCAATTCAAAATCTTAACTTTCTTCTAATTGAAGTTGACAAAATATCTTAATTTGTGTATTTTTTGAAAAAAAAAGTTAATGCATTTTGTTCGTAGATCTAATCCTTATCTAATTAGAATAAAGATTGTAAGAAACATAAAGAAAATATATTGCTCATCAAAGTTTATGCCGTAATTGGTTCATGTTTTGGGCCTCAGACCATATGTTGAAGCTACTCAAAGCCTTATTAATCACATCAGAAATTGACAATTTGTTACTGTGAAAGAGCAAATCATTTCTCTGTTTCCATATTGTCCATCCAATGAAAAGAAAGAGACCTACTCTTTGTAGACAATACTTGTTAAGCTCAATAAAAGAAACAGTATTCTCTTGAGTATTATAAGATAACAGAAAAGGTGATGGTTGATGGACTCGACATTGTAAGAGGAGGTAATTGATGCTTTCTTCATGTTCTCTACACAGTTGACAATTTGTATAAACTAAAAGCTTCCTCTTGCGTAGATTTGTTGTGACATGGAGAGTGCTCCACCCATATAAGTGTTGATTTTTTGGAGAATAGTAATGTCCAATCTGTAAACATTTTGATATATATTTGTAGATGAATCAAGAGAGTGGTCTGCAGAAATTGAATGGCTTTGGAAACAATGATAACCTAATTTAATTATTTTTCACTCTTCGTATGAATCCATGTAATTGTGACTTCAACTCCTAAGTAAATGTATCAAAGGTTTATCTTATGGCCTAATAATAATATTTATTTTGGTGGTACTCCAGGTAGTTGTTCTTGGTATGAAAAAGCCATAGGACTTTTAAATTAGACATATTAGCAGCTCCAAATCCTTATGCGAGTCTGGATGGATTAGTTTGTTGTCAGTGATCCTTCTATACACTGATTTGTTTTCCATTCCCAATTAGCTATTTTATCCCTTGAAAAGTAAATTATGACTTTGTAATATGCTTATCCAAACATGGTTAGAATACCATTTCTGCTTTTCTTCCATAAGAGAAGTCTTAGGATAATAATATTTAGCTTTATAGACTTATGCTAGGAGAGATTAAAGATTTTTGGCTAGCAGAGCTACATTAAAGCTTTTTATTTTTTATCAAAAGCTACATTAAAGCTTATGAGATCCTTTATTCCAAAACCTCTTTTGTTCTTTTTAGATTTTGTCACCTTGTCCCAATATTCAAGAGATCTTTTGTTTATCCCTTTCAGAAAACCACCAAAATTTCTTTGTTGTAGTTGTGATACGTTTGATGATTTTTAAGGGAATAAAAGCAAGACATACAATAAGATGGGAAAGTAGTAACTAATGTTTTGATTAGTATTTTCTTTCATGTAGGAGATACCAGAGTAGAGTAGAGTACCAAATTGTTAATGAGAAATTATCGTTTTTTTCTTATAAACTCAAGCAAACGTCTAGATGGTTTTGCTTTCAAACTGATATAGTCGGATCGATTATGAAGCTTTGAATATAAGAAGAAACATCTGTCTGCTATACTTCGAATTAGAAACATTCATCTGGGCCATGCATTGTATGATCCAGCTGAAGACGACATTAGTTTTCGCCACAAACTGTTCGGATTTAGTAAAGATGGTATTTACGTTGATAGATTGGCTGGTTTTCTCTTTACAGTTAGATGCATTCGTAAGGAGTAGGGAGGTTTTTTTTTTTAATTTCACTTATACCCTGAAATTTGAATTTTAAAGCGGACATGTTAGCACGTAGTGCTCGATTACATCTATAAAATATTAATTATATAAACATTGTACCATCGGTTTAGATTTCTGAACCGTTTTAATTACTTATAAGTTGTTGATAAAGAAAAAGAAAAAAAAAACTCAAGCAAACGTGAATATTTACCGAATCAACTTAATTACTTTTGCAATCTATGTAGTCTGAATAATATAATTAAGCTCTCATACACATCATGACTTGCTTATTCATGAATTACAAGAAATTTAGTTCAAATATCTAAAAGAATATTTTATGTTTCAGAATATAGGTATTGACGTCAAAGATTTAATTTCTTATAGTACAAAATATATTAAAGATATTTCACTGTACCTCTTAAGTAAGGAAAATCCTCTTAAATAACTTTAGTTTGGATTATAAACATAAATATAGTACACATTCACATAATAAATGCATTTTTTTGAGCTTATACATCTTCATGTTTTAGTTACTTAATGCATTTTGTAACTAAAAAAATGGACTGTTAACTAAAAAAAAAAATTTAGATTAATGGGCTAAGCGCCAAAAACTATAGCTTTGAGAAAGCTTGTTACAATTCTTTCTCATGCTTTATATATTGCAAGCCCTTTATCAAGAAAAGAAGAGCTATATCATCTTCTCCAATAATACTAATTTTATTATATAATTATTAAAATATTTTTCTTTTAATAGAAATTGGCCTCCAAAAAGTAGAAGTCCCAGGCTTAAACATATTTTATCATAAACACATCTCTCCATCCCCCATCTCAAACTACTATGTGTCAAGGTCATGCATCACCTGGTGTAATTGCCATCCAAACCCTTACCAAGTTGATCCATCTTCGTCTCTGATTGAGTACAAAATCGTTTCGAATCACTAGCTCACGTCTTTCGTCTCGAGTTTGCCTATATTCCAAACTGCCACATGGTCTATTTAAAATTAGGGAAGATTACTAAATTAACTCTAATTTTATCTTTAATGACTACCTTAACATATAAAATTTGGGGGTTAGTTCAGTAAAATATATGCCAAAAACGCTTTACTAAGTTGTGTTAGGAAAAACATAATTACGAAAAAATGTCACTAATGAAAAATTCTAGCTTGTCAAAAATTTACAAATATCACAAGAAAATCTAATTTTTTTAAAATTTACTGAACTGAATATTCGACAGATTTATATATATATATATATATATATATATATATAATAGAAAATTGATATAAAATTTTATGATATATTAATTTGGACCGCAAATTTTTAGTGGACGGCAGATTTGTGTTGATTTAATGACAAATTTATGTTAGCATCGTTGTGACAGATTTATAGTTATCGACACATTTATTTTTTGTGACAGTTATTAGTGACATCCTAGTTTTAAAATTCGCCACAGATAGTATCGCAGATTTATTGTACATGTTGTTTCAGATTTTTGTATTTGTCAAAAACTCTACCATTCAGTGGCATAATTGTTTATGACAAACATAATTACTAATCTAATGTTAGTGATACGATTTTTATTATATGTGATAACAGATTTGTTTTAATGGTATTTTGATAGCAGATTTATTTATGAATAGTTGTGACCGACTTATTTCTTACTAAAATAACATTTTTAATGATTACAAACTTTTTTGTGGTAGATTTGCATGTTTATATTCTTTGATAGCATAATTTTGATGGCAAATTTAATGAAATCGTTGGAGAATATTTTTCAATTGTTGCCAATTTTTTATACATTTATACAAAAATGATTAATTAACCTTTAAAACATAAAAAATTATGAAAAGACCACTTCACTTTCTCTTTTAGGTTTTCGACTTACATCGTCTTCTTCATACTCTCATCCAACATCAAGTAATTTTTTTCTTTTATTACGTTCCAATTAGTTTTCCATTATTCGTGGATTTTGTTTTTAGTTTCGAGATTGAGAACCAATCACTCATATTTCTATAATGTTGATTAATAGGTAGACATCTGAAGCAAAAAGAGAAGATATTTCGAATAAACCAAACCTCTAACACCAATGTAGACTTCAAGTATCTCCCAATAACTAGAGCAACGTGTCGATTAAAGGTCTAAGCAACCAAAATCTCCATATGATTCTTTCATAATATTTCTTACAAGCAACTTAAACTTCTAAAGTGAAACATGGAATCGATTACGTGGGTTTTCAACTCCCAAAGACTAGTGAATTTTAAAAAGTGAAATCCAGTCATGTCCGTGAATTAACAGCCCATCATAAAAAATAACTGAAGTAATCCAATCACAAATCGTACAAGATTGATGCTTTGGAAAGTAAGTCTTAGTCATTAGAGTTGACAAAACAAACATATTTCAAAGCTCAGTATTTTACTCTACTATTCTCTTGAATATATGTTTTCTTTTGCCTTCACATAGTTAACATTACAAGGTCAAAGTTTTAAATTATCGAAAATAAAGTTAAAGTTTTAAATTATCGAAAATAGTTTTTTCTTCTTTCTCGTATGGGCCTACACGGCTGGTCCTAACTCATTAACTCTACCAAGAAAGGTAGGAGCCGAACGACCAACATATTTTAAAGGAGTTAAATGAGTTGCGAATTGCAAATGTAAGTAACCAGAACTTCGCTCGTGTCGCCGTCAATCACAAACTCCACAAATTCCTATGTGTGTGGATTGGTTTATTTCTACTGTGTGAATAATCCTTTGCTCTTGTTCCTACTGTCAATTATTCATTCAACTCCAAGTATAACATCCATTAACAATATCTAACAAAAACAAATCTTATAACTTCAGAAAGCCAAATAACAACATAATTTGCCAACGTATATTGAAATAATTAAGTATGCTATAATATATGACACAAGTCTTTTGCATCTAAGAAAAAAGTTTGCCACACGATTATTTATAGATGGAACGAATCTGTCATCAATAACAATTAGGGTTTTATCTGCATCGCCGTCGTCGTTGCAGTTGAAGCTGATGCTTTCATTTTGTTATAGGAAAAATGATGAGCTGGAGTGACGTGGAAGTTTAATAGGATCTGATTGGTTGAGGTGTGAGTTGTGAGTTGGCAACTAATGATTGGCTGGAAATGAGGAGAAGAGCTGAAGCTAAATAGAGCTCAAATATCGATTGTGGAGAATAATCGGAAAATATCAGTTTGTGTAATCTTTTTCTTCGTAAACTCTTTAGGGTTTGATATTTCATTGTTGCTAGAGCTGTTTCTACTTCTAAGCTCTACCACATGATATTTGAATTCTCGTTTTATGAACGACGATTCAATTTGGCCTTTGTGATTTGGATTTAATCGACGGTTACAATTTTCTGTAACACATTTTTATTTTCTCCAACATCTGCCAATAGATTTTCTCTTCCAAAATCGATGATATTTTGTTCCTATATTCGATAAACCAATGATCCTATAAGATGGGATAGGAGAAGTGATATGCTCAAATTAACCTTAGAACTACTCTCTCAAATTAAGAGATCGATGTAGTACTTAGGAATCGAATTCACAATGACTTTAGATTCACACAATAGATTAACAGTTTAGAAATATAGCTAAACAGAAGAAATTGTAAATTAAAAATAGCAAGAGAATTAAAAATCGAGTTGTAAGCTGAATGGAAGAAAAGCTAAGCTTAGGGAAATTCTCAGAAAATTCAGAATTGCAGAACAAAACAATTATCAGGATTGTAATTAAGAACCATTCTAGAACTCAAATCACTAATGTAAAATCAACCAACTTTCGTTGCGAAGATTATATGTGCCTAAATTTTAGAATCCCAAATCTCTTTGCGAATTCTTCAAATTAAACAAGTATTAAAGTTCAGGTTTGATATGTTCACAAAATCCCTAAACCAAATCTCTTTGCAAATAGGGTATTTTGCTCATCTTAGATAGTTCAGACAATCAATTACACTTTCGTGTCAACTAATCAACCTAAGATCAGATTCTAGGTAGCTAAGCTAGAATAAGTAATAAACACAATTTAGATGAAGAACTCTATAGATTCAATCCTAACAATCTAACAACCTAACAATTCATGAATTCCTTTGAAAACCCTAAACCTAACAGGGAGATTACTCAGACATGATTAATGAAACACAAATTAATAACTGAATAAATTGCATTAAGAAAATCAAAAGAAGAAGAAAAGAGTTTAGAAATCTTCTCCAAAAATCTCTGAAAAGGTGGCTGCTCAAAAATCAAGCATAAGTCTAAACATTGACCTTAAAATCCTATAAATAGGCTAAAACACGATTTGGGCTTTAACTTCAAAAAGATGTAAAATTCAATTGCCGTCAGATATTGGTGTCGACCGACACTGACCTCTGGTGTCGATCGACACCCACACCAATTTTGCTCTCCGAGTTCGTTTCTTCACCATAGCTTATCGGCTTGCTCCAAAACGTCCCATAATCTCCAAATAAGTTCAAAACGCTCCTAGACCTGCAAAGACTCTAAAAGACTCGAAAGACACTAAAAAAACTCTAAAAAGACTCTAAAACAAGACTAATATCATGGTTAAAAACCGTAAAAACCATGATATATCAACTCCCCCAGACTTAGCATTTGCTTGCCCTCAAGCAAAACCGAAATTTAACTTGTGAAAGAGGTTTGAAAAACGCGGAAACTCTCTCTCTCTGTAGACTATTGCGTTGAGCATTCAACCATAATCCATATGCTTAGCAGACTAATCCAAATCGAACCACCATGTACTTCTCCGTAGACATTTCAACACCCCAAATTTAACCTACAACTTCGCAACATTCTCCAAAACCTTCATCGTTGGGTCTCATCAATGAAATCAGTGCCAAAAATCTTCTAGACTATTTTCCATGCGATACCATGACAAACTAACCAATTTTCACACTCTTTTTGTACTCTTTCTCTCCCCCAGACTTATTCTTTTCTCAACATCTTTTGTGTTGTTTTTTTTTTGTTTTTTTATATATTAAAAGTGTAGGCGAATAATGGTATCACAGAAAAGTTTTCTAATCTCGCTTCTAACTTTCGTGTGATCATTCTTTTCAAAGTAAAATAATGGGGTCATTGGAAATTTTCCTATCCCTTTACTCAAAAGAAAATCATCTCATCTTTTATGCTCTTTTTTTTTATGAATAAGGGAGAGGATATGAATAAGGGAGAGAAATACCATCACTTTTGCATTCAGATTTTCGTTTGTCAGGTAGGAACAGGGAGTCAAGCTCTATGAACATCAGTTGCATTGATGAGGTAAAAAGAAGAGCTCATAAATTAGTTCCGACTCTAGTGGATTATGTTGCAAAGTATGGGTCGTTCTGGCTCATTGATCAGTCTTTGGATTTTCTATTAGTCGGAGTTGAACTAAATCTGCAGCATTAATCACTCAGGTAAATAGACTAAGAAGAGAGGTCGTTATTTCCTAACCAAAGTTTTGACTCAATAAAACGAATAAGACTGACACGACTGACTCTCAAAAACAAACACAAAATCAGCAACTACCTCCCTCAGACTTAAGTAACACTGTCTTCAGTGGTACCAAACCCAAGATTGACAAAAAAAAAAAAAATAGAAAAGACATGAATAATAAAAATAAAATAGGAAAACGTACGAGTGGGTTGCCTCCCACTAAGCGCATGTTTTCAGTTATTAGCTGGACTGTGGCGGAGCTCAGGTATCAGGTGGACCAGAGGGTGGCAATGAATGCTTTCGCGAAATTAGTCACATCATCCATGGTGGTGTATAGGCATTGGATACGTGAGAACGACTAAGGAAGTGAGGAATAGGAGCAGGGAGAGACTTAATCTTGGGTGGTACACTCCTTTTGCCTGCATAATCATCAAAATAAGAAACAAGCGCTCTACGAGAATCTCGTGGTTTGGTTAACTGCAAAACAGTTTTTGTACCTTTGAAATTCTTATTGATGAAAGGTGATGTTTTAGGATTAGGATATGCGTACCTTTGCTTTCCCTGAGGTGAATGGAGTGTGGGATGTGGAGTGTTCTGTTGCACAACAGGTCTCGGACGAGCAACAAGAGAATCAACCCGAAAACAGTGTTCTGGAGATAAATCTAGGTCAACTCGTGGAGAGTGTCAAGCGACACCAGTGGTGGTGTTGATCGACACCATGTCTTTATATCGAGTCTGTGTCGAGTGAGGTGTCGACCGATACTCTGGTGGTGTCGATCGACACTGAGTCCATAGCTCGGATCTCTTCACTTTTTCTGCAACTCTTCTTTGCAATCCCTATCTCCATCTGAAAACATCATCCTCGGATAACTTGTCACTGAGTATAACCTCTTCTTGAAGCCCAGAACTGAAAAGATGATCATCACACCAATCCTCAAGCGCAACAGCTTGCTTATTCACTTGCTCACTTGGACCCAACTCCTTGACATACCCAGCAGTAGTGTCTGTGGAGATCTCTACAGAGAATATCTGTCCATCAATTGTGTGTGTCTTCCTCATCTTGTCCATGTCGAAATTCATGACCAGATCACCCACATTCAGAGCTATGCGTCCCTTTTTCACATCAATTAGAGTCCTAGCTGTAGCTAAAAAGAGTCGTCCCAAAATCAAAGGATCCTTGGGTTCCTCCTTATACTCCAAGACCACAAAGTCTATAGGAATCATACATTCACCAATTTGCACTGGAACATCTTCTAAGATACCTTCTGGAATCCTTTTTGATCGATCCGCTAAGATGAGAGAGATCCTAGTCGGCTTAAAATAAGTCATCCCTAAGCGTACATCAACAGAGTTAGGCATCAAGTTAATACTGGAACCAAGATCGCAGAGAGAATGCAAAATTCGTCCTGTGAAGATTGAGCAATCTAGCACAAAACTTCCCGGATCAGGTAGCTTCTCTGGAATCTTACTCTGAATCATGGCACTGACCTGTTCAGAGACAACCACTTTCTTCTTCGTTTCTTTCTTTCTCTGTGGGATCTCATGCGAGATATGCGCGCAAATGTCCCTGGTAAGTAAAGCTCCTTCCTCAGGACTTAGACCATTAGTAACCATTCTCTTCATATACCTCTTTAGTGGAGGTGAAATCGTGACTACATCAGCTAAAGACATCTCAATCACCACCTTGTCCATGATTGCTTTGCATCGAGCGTCCTCTATTTCCTGTTTAGACTTCTTAAGACTCTTTAGGAAAGGAACCTTAGGTTTATAGACTCTTTCTCCTACTTGAAGAAGATTGTTGAAAGGTTTTGGTTCAGTCCGCACAGGATATCGACTGACACTAGGTTGGTGTCGATCGACACTGACCTCTAGTATCGATACTCTGGTGTCAAGCTCCATCAATTTTGCTCTGTCTTGCGTCGAATTCCTCTCATCCTCTGAGGGGTGTCGATCGACACCCAAGTGGTGTCGGTCGACACTGACATCCTGTATCGAGCCCTTTGTATCGACCGGAGTCAATTTCTCTCCGTCTTGCGTGGACTTCTCTTGAGTTTTGGCTGGTGTCGACCGACACTGAGTATGAAACGTCAAAATCCTTACCATTCCCCAAAATTTTACTGAAATTATCTCGATCTTGCACCAGAATAGTATTGCATGCACTTCTGTGGTTGTTCTCAGTCCTTCCAGGAAGGAATCCATCTTGTATTTTTACAGACTCAGCGGTCTGAGCAACTTGAGTGTCCAGCTTCTTGACATGGGTGCTCAGAGTTTCAAATTTCCCATTCAAATCAGTGTACATCAATCTTTCCGTTGAAATCTACTGTGATCTTCTGCTGACCTTCCAGAATCCGCTCCAGGATAAACTTAACCTCACTCTCTGGATTGGGTGGAGGGGGAGCTTGGTAAGAAGAAGAACCATAGTTTCTGGTGAAACTACGCCTCTGGTACTCAGGCATCTGGTTTCCTGTGAAGGCACTCCTCTAAAATCCAGACCCTAAAATCCAGCTCCATTGACATAGTTGCAATCCTCTTCCACTGGCTCAAAAGTTTCAACCTCAGCAGCGAAGTGAACAGACTTCTTACCCACGAGAAGATTGTGTACAGAATCCAACTTGGCCTTTACCTCAGCGATTTGACTACCCTCAGAGTTTTTCGCTTGCTTTTTCTTCTCGAAGTCTGCATTTTTTGTACTGTTGCTAGAGGCTAAGTTTTCAATCAGTACAATAGCATCTTCGGGATACCTGGTGTTAAAGTTTCCATTGCTCGCAGCATCCAAAGCCACTTGATACCTCCAATCGACACCTCTGAAAAAGATACCCAACAACTGTACCTCACTGAAACTGTGATGCGGACAATCTCTCTGATAAGCTCTGAATCTTACCCAAGCAGCCTTGAATGCTTCAGCTGGTTGTTGAGAAAAAATAGAGATCTTTGTTCTTGCGTCCTCAGACCTTGCATCATCATAGAAGTTGTTCAAGAAGGCATTCTTGGTCTCCCACCAAGTAGTCAGAGATCTTGGCTTCAACTGCTTGAGCCAGTAAGCTGCTTTCCTAGCAAAAGAGTACGGGAAGAGATTGCAGAAGAGGAAATCATTGGATACCGCATTAGCTTTGAAGCTTGTAACTAGGTCTTCAAACCTCTCGATGTGATCCATGGGCTGTTCATGAGGAAAACCATGGAAAAGATGCTGTCTCACCAGAGTGTAGTATGTGCGTTTCAGCTCAAAGTCGTTTCTCTGAAACGGAGGGGGTCTGATCGCGGATCGGTTGGCATAGAACTGATCCGGCCTGTTGTAGTCCCCTAGTGTCCTCCCACGAACAACAGCAGCAGCAGCTGCTTCTGCTTGCACATCGCGAGCAACTGGTGCGTCGATGGCAGATGGGTGTCAAGCGACACCTTGTTGGTGTTGATCGACACCAACGGTGGGTTCTGCTATCACGTTTCCCTCAGCATCCAGTTTTTGACCCTGCTCGTTGTGCACATGGCCCTCTTGATCACGCAGGATTCCAGCCTCATCCCTCACCAAAACAACAAAGTTATCCATTGCAGTTAGCTTCTTTTCTTTTCGGTTCGTTCGTTTTAATCTTGCTATGTCCTGGTTAGAAGGATCTGCAAGCTGAAGATCTTTGTTGCTCTTGGTTTTGCGATTAGGCATAAAACTGAAACACAAAGAGAAAAGAAAAACAAAAACAGCGTAAGTAAATAAGTAGTAAAAAAAATTTAGACTATATTCTAACTGAAATCTAATGGTGAATCAAAAGTCCCCGGCAACGGCGCCAAAATTTGATATGCTCAAATTAACCCTAGAGCTACTCTCTCAAATTAAGAGATCGATGTAGTGCTTAGGGATCGAATCCACAAGGACTTTAGATTCACACTATAGGTTAACAGTTTAGAAATATAGGTAAACAGAAGAAATTGTAAATTAAAAATAGCAAGAGAATTAAAAATCGGGTTGTAAGCTGAATGGGAGAAAAGCTAAGCTTAGGAAAATTCTTAGGAAATTCAGAATTGCAGAACAAAACAATTATCAGGATTGTAATTAAGAACCATTCTAGAACTCAAATCACTAATGTAAAATCAACCAACTTTCGTTACGAATATTATCTATGCCTAAATTTTAGAATCCCAAATCTCTTTGCGAATTCTTCAAATTAAACAAGCATTAAAGTTCAGGTTTGATATGTTCACAAAATCCCTAAATCAAATCTCTTTGCGAATAGGGTATTTTGCTCATCTTAGATAGTTCAGGCAATCAATTACACTTTCGTGTCAACTAATCAACCTAAGATCAGATTCTAGGTAGCTAAGCTAGAATAAGCAATAAACACAATCTAGATGAAGAACTCTATAGATTCAATCCTAACAATCTAACAACCTAACAATTCATAAATTCTTTTGAAAACCCTAAACCTAACAGGGAGATTACTCAGACATGATTAATGAAACACAAAATCAATAACTGAATAAATTTTATTAAATTGAATAAACCCATCTTCTCCAAAAATCTCTGAAAAGGTGGCTGCTCAAAAATCAAGCATAAGTCTAAACATTGATCTTAAAATCCTATAAACAGGCTAAAACACGATTCTGCCTTTATTTGTAAACAGGAAACACTTCTGGGCCGAATTTGCAATTCTTCAAAACTTCAAAAAGATATAAAATTCAATTGCCGTCAGATATTGGTGTCGACCGACACTGACCTCTGGTGTCGATCGACACCCATATCAATTTTGCTCTCCGAGTTTGTTTCTTCAGTGTAGTTTCTCGGCTTGCTCCAAAACGTCTCATAATCTCCAAATAAGTCCAAACGCTCCTAGACCTGCAAAGACTCTAAAAGACTCGAAAAACACTAAAATGACTCTAAACAAGACTAATATCATGGTTAAAAACCGTAAAAACCATGATATATCAAGAAGATCAAACCCATATTAACAAACCGAACTTAATCAACAAACTAAGAGAAACGAAACTGTAGGGAGAAAGAGAGTTGAGAAAAACCTGAAAATCGAAACCTTTCTCTCTCTGATCTTTGACCTTATATTATACCTTTCTCTCTCTGATCGCATCAGTCCTCATTTCTTCTCACGAGTCACAAACCCTTGATTCAAGGAATACTTCGGAGTTTCATACTTGGCTATTATAAAAGCGAAAATCTTATGTGTTAGCATTATGTACACAAGACTAATTAACAAAACAGGCATCCAACAGAAATATACATTGGAAAGATTTCATCAAACAGAATAAGAACATGGATTTATGTACTTTTAAGATGTTATATATGTGGTCGACGTAAATAGAAAGAAGAAGTATGATATTACATAAGTGTAAAGCTGACCCTCAAACAACATAAAATGTCGTATGATCTTAAATATTTGAGTATGCTTTCAGGAATTAGAAGCTATGATAGTGTAAAGTCATTGTATCTCATTACTAATGTTGAAAGCCAAAATCACCAGAACTCTTACAACCATTAAATTCTAGAAAAATAATGATATTAAAGCTAAAGATGGCTTATCTCTTACAAACATAGAAAGCTAAAGGTGACCTTAATCCACCAAACACGACAAACCAAATATTTTAGTTTTCTGCTTTAAAATAAAGCTTCTCAAAAGAATAGGCTATGAAAAGTGTTTTACTATAGTTTATGCCCTTATTAAAAAAGACTAAAGATAATATAGCACACAACATATTTTCAAAAATGGAGAAAATCAATATATTTTCTATATGTTTGAATTACCCCAGTGAAAAAAATATCATTCACCAAAGATCAATACTTCTACTGAAAAGATACCTTAAAAATTTTCAAGAGGTCACATGATTGATCGAGTGACAATAGGTACGGGTAAAAATATTAAAGGCTGGTCCAAACCTAGAAAATATATAGGTCTCGGTCCAGAACTTCCTAATTTACAAAAAAAAAAAAAAAAAAAAAAATCCATTTGATTTAAACGCTAAAGAAAAATCCTTAAAAAGTGTATAGAGAAATGATATGCCAAATCTTGTAGTAGAAGAGACTTTTACCTAAACAAAAAAAATATTATTAACGTGAATATAAGAATCACCAAAACACACTGAGCTTACACTAACGTTATTCAACAATTTGTTTTATATTTGTCTACCTTGGGAGGCATTGAGAAAATGGTATTGATTTGAAATCCACACTTTTCTGATACACTTTATAGTCTCTCCAATATCGATTGAAGCCATTGATTTGAAATCCTAACGTCGAAAGAGAAGAGAAGGAAGAAAAAAAAAAAAAAAGAGAAGAGGATCATATCTTGGAAAAAGAAAAAAGATGGAAAGAGCTTACTTTTTTCATATATATGATTATGCATCCGAATTTTTATTTCAATAGATTATGCATCAATGCATTAGCCTTTGTTTGTCAGTTGTGACGAATTTGATCAAGCTTTTCAGAAAGTTGATGCTTGTTAATACAGTAAAATTTCTATAGATTAATATTGTTAAGATTATAATATTTTATTAATTTATCGATATACTAATTAAACTGAAAAATCAATTTAGAACTAGAAAAATATATTGATTTATCAAAATATTAATTTACAAAGGTTATGATGTACTTAATACTTAATAGTGTCAAATATCGATGGAGATATTCAGTTTTCACCACCGACCCATGGATTTTGCGTGAGAATTATTTTTATTAAATACAAATATTTGTAGGCTGGTAGAATCTTTTGCAGCTATAATCATTGAAATTTTAAGTTATGCATGTATGCTAGACACTTGGTTACTATTTTTTTATTAATAATTCATTTTGGGACCAAGCCTTTTTGGCATATTACAAGAATGCAAGTAATGTGAATCATGAGGGTTTATTATAAGCTTGAAAATTCACAATAAAATCCGAGATGGTAGGGTTTATAAATAAGTACACACTGAAATAATCCGATAAGTTTCATTCTTGTAACTCATCTCCTCCACAGATTCTCTCTTTCACAAAAGAAAGAAAAAACGTTTGTTCTAAATTTTGAAAATGGATTCCCTGATAAAACTCTTCGTCTCACTATTACTGTTCTTGTTCACTTCTTTCCTCTTTGGTAATTCACAATTATCTTATATATTTTTCATCAGAATGGATTCCTTAATATTCATATGCCCAATTTTAGAAGTTACAATTTGTTCTTTATCCATTTATTTTGGCAGGAGACATCAATGGAGTTGAGAGTTCAAATAAGCATCCTCATCATCAGCACTTGTACGTTCCAAAGAAGATGTTTGTGTTTGGAGATTCTTACGTCGATACCGGAAACATAAAGATGCATGAAGCTCCCTCATGGGAAGTACCTTATGGTATCACATTCCCTGGTAAACCCTCTGGCCGTTTCTCAGACGGCCGCGTCTCTACCGATTTTCTAGGTAATTTTTCGGCCGTAACTCTAAAACGCTATATCTTCATTAAATTTTACATGATGAAATTTTCTAGGTAATTAGGGAAACATTGTGAAAGAATTGTCAAAGAACATACGTTACAGTTGGGACTTCTTATAATATTCTGAGGAATTGATGAAATAATATGATTGGTGTAATACTAAAACGCGCGTTATAGGTAGGATTTGTTATTTTACTCCTATTTTCAATAGGTTTTAAATGGCCATTGTAAAGAATTATTTTCTTTTCGTGTCATATTAATGTCACATCCTAGATTACTGATTCGTATTATGCGCGAGTATAAAATCTATACAAATATTATTAAATTTAAAATATAAAAATTAAACAATTTGGCCTACCATATACATTTGAAATATAAAAATTAAACAAAAAACACTTAAGCTAGTCATCGAAAAAAATTGTTATATTTTCTCTATTTAATGAATTTAATCTACTTTATTTACGTTAAACATCTATTTATATCTTATGTAAATAGCCAACCCAAGTTCAGATCGCATATATATGATTATTTATTATGATTACATGTTAAAAATTTGTTACTTAATTTGAAATTTCTTTTCTTAATTATTTATATATTAAATAGGCTGCTCATTGATGTTGCTTATTTCTATTGAAACCCATGTTTATAAAAAATACAATTGTGTTGGCGGATGGGTGCAGCCAAATTGTTGGGGTTAAAATCCCCCATTCCTTACCTCTGGAAAGATTATGCGGGACATGAACGGTTACAGTACGGAATGAATTTTGCGTACGGAGGAACCGGAGTCTTCGAAACTGTAAATTCAAATCTCAACATGACCTACCAGATCAATCTCTTCGAGCAACTTATCGGCGATGTCTACTCTCCATCCGACCTTTCTTCTTCCCTAGCTCTCGTTAGTGTTGCTGGCAACGATTACATAACTTACTTAACCAGAAATAATGGTTCAAGCCGTGTAAGTATTTCCTTATATACTTCCTTTATTTCACAAAAAAATATAATTTAAAATTTTCTGTAAGATAGAAACAAAATTTCAAAATAAAAAATATATCTTTTAAATTGTATTATTATTTTTAAATAATATTATATTCGGAAATATTATTAAATTTTGCATTTAAAGAACTTACAATACATCTATCTATATAAAACAATACTTTAAAGTAAAAACATCGATTTTACGACCAACTTGCGTATTTCTAGAAATCAGTTTTCGACATTTAGCTAGCTCTTAAACTACTAATTCCAATCAGACAATGCTATAGATGAATATATATTTAAGTTTCTAGGTATTTTACAGCTAACAATTTTAATCTTTAGCCCTTTTGAATTTCAGTTTAGAACGGATTTAAGTAAAATAATTTTTGTTTACAATTATATCTTCTGAACTAAAAAATAGATTTAATAAATTTTTTCAACCGATTTCAGTTTAGAACCTTCTTAAGTTAAATTCTAACAATCTCCACAACAAATCTCCAATCTACATAGGGTTCTTGATTGTAATCTGTGATCCAATGATGAGAAAGAGAATTTACTTGAGTCTTTATCACAGGGCATCACAGCATTCATGAAGCAAGTCATCAATCAAACCGAGGTGAATTTGAGGCGGATACATGCCTTGGGAGTGAAAAAGATAGCAATACCGTTATTGCATCCGCTCGGGTGCCTCCCCGCCATCTCCAAAGGCTCCTCGTTCCAGGATTGCAAAACAATTATAAACTTGCTGGTGATATATCACAACAACTTGTTGCAGACAGTAGTGGCCAACCTCAACAACGAGACCGAGCATTCGACTTTCATGGTTATTGATTACTACAACGCCTTCTTGACCGTATTGAAGAACAAAGGAGAGAATCCAGGTAAGAAAAGTAAAACAACATCCTCATATATTTTCAAGACTTTTGTGTGATTGGTTTATGGAAATGTAGGGAGCACGAGGTTTGAAACTCCGTTGAAAGAGTGCTGCGGAGGAGTTTGTGGGGTTGTGGACGAGAAAGGTGAGAAGAAGTATACCTTATGCGATGATCCTAAGACTACTTTCTTCTGGGATGTACTTCATCCTACTCAGGAAGGATGGAAATCGGTTTACGCGGTTCTAGGAAAAAACCTAACCGCATCTCTGATTAAAACGTAAATCCACTTATCGTGATCGAAAAACCAAAATGTGTTTGAGACTTCAAAATTTCTTCACCTGTAATTCAGTGTGTTTTCATTTGTGCTTTGAGACTTCTTTCATTTGTGCTTGCAAGGCTTTGTGCCTCTATCTGCGTATTGTGTGTTAAGAATAAAAATGTGAACCTTAAGAAAATAAGAAGATTGAAATAAAACACACTTTGTTTATACTTAACGATTACATTTTTACTACTTAGGGAAGTATCAAATCATTGTTGGGTGTTCACTGCTCTTATAATTTTGAATCACAGCCATGTTGGGTGTTCAATTAAAGCGGTTTATGCAACCATTATACAACGAACGAAAACGTTGGCAAAATGGAAAAATATGTTGACAAATAAAGAAAAAAAACTAATATTTGATACATGAAAACCAAAGCGATCAAAATTTTGACTTTACTATAGTATATGGGCCATAAAAACAATATTACTACTATAATATCCATATGGTATTTACCAATTTAATATTAATATATATATTTTTTTTTTTTTTTTTTTTTTTTTGAGAACTTTACCTTAAATTTCTACATCCATTGGTGAGATACCCATTGGATATCTCATCAATATAATATTAATATTTTGAATTTTATTTAATTTAAAACTTTATGTTAAATTTTTATTAATATTTTTTAAACATATTAAATTACATCTTAAATATATCCATAATCTAAGTTACGAAAGAAAAAAAAAACTAAAAATGTTATGGATGACAATAATGAAGATATGAAGTCTATATATAAAGGACGAAAGTAATAAGTAGACATGCATGTTGACAATAATGAAGATATGAAGTCTATATATAAAGGAAGAAAGTAATATGAAGTTTATAAAAATATAAAATGTTGACAAAAAATATATCAATATATAATTTTTAATTTTAAAATCTTAGTTTTTCTAAATATTATGTTATTTTATTAACTAAAACAATATTAATTTAATATTTTGTATTAACCTTAAGTAATATCAATTAAAAATAATACTAATATATAATTTAAACTTATGCATAATAGAGCTTGATATATAGATAATTTTATTTTATGATTAATAAAAATAAAATAAAAAATAAAAATAACAATATATATTAACTATTTAAATAGTATTTTAAACTAAGAAATTTGATTTATCACAAAAAATGTTAACCACTCTTAAAGAGACATGTGTATGGGGATCTCAAATGATTATTTTATTCTACATAAAAAATAATATTTGTTTCTTATTTTTTTATTTAATGTTGATTTAAAGTAGAGATTACCAATGGAGATGTTCTTAGAATGTAGGAGAGATTTTATGCATAGAAAAAAAGATATAAAATTTAAAAAGATTCCAAAGGTACCTAATACAATTATTATAAACTGCACAATGGTTTATTTTACAAAACGCCGTAAGAAATAATAATCTATATATTATTGTTGTGAATTCGGGTGAAAATCGAACTCAAAAAAATGTAACCAAGAAAAAAGAGATATGTGAGACAAATATTTGTTAGTTTCTTAGGTTTCTAATATGTTTCTTAGGTTTCTTTTATTCTGCATAATAGGGATTAGATTATGGGTTGGAACTTGTCTAACTCAAATGATGTAAAATTGAAAAATTACAATTGTGTTTGGTAAATCATTCAACAGGTAAATCTTTGTTTCTTGTTAATTTTTGAATTGAGTTTAATTATCATTTTTTGCTAAAAAAAAACTCTCTGAATTTCTTTGTATTTCACGATGATCCTATAGATCATCTTGAAATTAGTCAAAGAGTCGATCAAGTCTCAAACCAAAGTTAAGAGTGCATCTGATCAGTTGATCAAGGAACTGATCAGATTTGGACGCATAAAAGTTTTGATTTGACATCAATCTGATCCATCCGATTAATTTTTTTCTCCATTTTGAATTTTTAATCTGATCCTATTTGTTTGAGTTGATTCGGTTTGAACCATTTTTGCTATTTAAGACTTTTTAGACATAGTTTTATGACAAGATTCATTTTGCAAATGTCTCTCTAAGGTTTTTGGAAACCAAAGAATATGAGAATCGTCATCATTTTCATGAAATCTACTACCTATTTCTTTTAGATCTTATTACATTTTTTATTATGTTTAAGCACTTTTCTTCTTTGTTTTAATTCTCTTAATGTCTATTTGCGAGTAGTCGTGTTTCTGATCATGGTGGGCTTGGTAAATTAGGATGATCAGATCATGATGCTTAATATTATATAAACAAGTTTTCTTTCATTTTACCTTGATCATATAAATCTATATTATTCGGCATTTTATGTTTGATAAAATGTCAAGCACAACCCCAACATTTTATGTTTGATAATTAAGGTGTTTAGTGACAAAATGGATTTACTTAATTGTTTAAGTTTATCTTAAATTCGTGTAGATATTTAAACCAAATAAACTATTATTTTTCTTCATAAGATGTTAATAAATTTACGGAAAAATAAAAATATATACAAATTATTGACATATGAAATAAAGTGAGTGTGATTTTTATAATTTTTTCTATTTGGACTAAGTAATTCTTAGATGATAATATAAACATAGCTAAACATATTAAAATACTCAAAAATATTTTGATGAATAAATAAGATTGAATTCGAACATTTATATTTATTTCTAAATAATTAGTTGTAGTGACCATATTCAAATCCAACTTAATAACAAAAGTAAGATTAAATAATAAATAATTTTAAAAAATTGGTGATGAGATTCAGATTGTCAGTCTGTCACTCTAAAAAAGTTTATTTTGGTTTTCTTTGAATTCATCAATTAAATAAAAGAAATTTGGGATCTGACTATTTAGATCTAACTAAATTAAAAAAAATTAAGATTAGAAAACAATTTTCTTAAGAAATTGGTATTGAGGTGGACACTCTAGATGGAGATAGCTCATTTTAATATTGTATATATGATTTCATCTATTAAATAAAATAAATTATATATAATTAATTGTACTAACCATATTTAAAACCAACTTAATAATAAATTTAAGATAAAAAATTACTAATAATTTATAAAAATTGGTGATGATGATATGACAATGTATGAAGATAAAGATAACACTAAAATCCAAATCCCAAGGACGAAGATACACTATGGTCAAGCGAATAAGAATAAAAAGACACATATCCCCATCTATAATGTCACAACTATATTTCATAAATAGATACGTATATAAGTGTCACAATTGTTTTGTATTTCCTAAATAAAAATTTATTTATCTTTCTACTGAAAATTCTTCTTCACAAGAAGATCCTTGAACAGATTCGATTTGCAGGTAACGTCTCTCTCTCTGTCTTTCTTGTTTAGTTTAAACCCCAATGGAAGTTTCGATCTTTGAATGAGTCAACTCGTAAATCCCTTGTTTCCTGTATTTTTCTGAATTGGGTCTTCCCTTAATTTATCATTTCTCGCCGGAAAAAAAAAACTCAAAGAGTTTCCTTGTATTTCACGGCGATGCTATAGTCCTTCTTGAAAGCGATTGTCTGATATTAGTTTAATAATGTAATGAATGTGAAATTTACCGAGTCAAACATGTTTAAACAATGTAAAAGGTGAAGACTTTGATGAAAAAATCCAAACTTTGGATCTGTTTCAAAGTCAATAAGCTCTCATATATATATATGCGTGTTACTGTGTTGTATGGTATTAAATAAAGAAGGGTACTTTGTTGTTGGGGTAATCTGAATTTTGACTTATGCTTGAAGTGTTGCAGGCGATTGTATTGTTCATCTTGTTCTGGGTTTGGTTGTCTTGGATGGGAGGAAGTAGCTCAAAAGAGTCGACTAGAGGTGGAAGTGATCGTAGGTATGAACGTAGTGTGTCTGGGAGTTCGTCTTATTCTTCTGCTTGGGAGAATTATGGAGACCAGAACAGCATTTATCACACACCAAACCATCCATCTGCGTCTCCTGTTTCCTCCTACAATTCTGGGAGACAAACTCCGAAGAGTCTTGAGAGGAAGTATTCACGGATTGCTGATAACTACCGTTCCATCGATGAGGTTTGATGATAGAATTCATCATTTGTTTTTGGTTATCTCTTATGTTGTTGTGTTGGTTTGTGAATCTCTTCTCTATTTGTGTTTTGTTGATTTTTTTTCTCTTACAGGTTACCGCTGCTCTTTCACATGCCGGTTTGGAGTCCTCGAATCTGATTGTTGGTATAGATGTTACCAAGAGCAACGAATGGACAGGTTAGAGAAGTTATCTCAATGTTTTAGTCTAGGTTGCTTTGTTCTGGAAGCTTACTCAGGTGATTTGATTCAGGGGCGAGATCATTTGGTAGGAAGAGCCTGCATTACATTGGAACAACCCCAAACCCTTACCAGCAAGCTATTTCCATCATTGGGAAGACTTTATCGGTTTTCGATGAGGATAATTTGATCCCCTGTTATGGATTTGGAGATGGTAATAACCGTAAATATCCAGTCTTTTTCTTGTATAAATGTTGTTTAGTCTGTGATTAGAGATGTTAAGATTGGTTTGATTATGCAGCTACAACCCATGATCAGGATGTCTTCAGTTTCAATCCCAATGATACATTTTGTAATGGGTTTGAAGAAGTCCTTATGTGTTACAGAGAGATCTTTCCCCAGCTTCGCCTCTCAGGTTGAGTGAGATGAATTAACCCTTTTCTTCTGCCTGCCTTCTGAATCTTGCTCAACTTTTTCCTTATATTTTTCCGGTTCTTAAACAGGTCCAACATCTTTTGCACCCATCATTGAAAGGGCCATGACAATTGTGGAAGAAAGTGGCGGCCAGTACCATGTTCTTCTCATTATCGCTGATGGACAGGTAAAGGTTGGAACCATATTTGACTGGAGAAAGTTCTTGCATCTGTACCTATTTGTGTTTAGTTATGATCATTCTCATACATTTGTATAGTTACCATTGGAGCTTTTATTCTGACAGGTGACAAGAAGTGTTGATACAGAGAACGGCAGATTCAGTCCACAAGAGCAGCGCACCATTGATGCCATCGTAAGAGCAAGGTAATAAAATACTATTTCTTTGTGGACAATCCAATTTCAAACCACATCTTTCTCATTTGTGATGGATTCCATTGCAGTGAATATCCTTTGTCGATAGTTCTTGTTGGTGTTGGAGATGGTCCCTGGGACACCATGAGACAGTTTGATGACAACATCCCTGCTCGCGCCTTTGACAATTTCCAGGTAATAACAAGCGTCTGCAATAGTGTAGATATTTCCTGTCTCTTGCTGGCAGTTTAACAGGTTTTCGGTTTGTTCATTTGAATCCTTTCAGTTTGTGAATTTCACGGATATAATGTCAAAGAACATTGATCCAGCAAGAAAAGAGGCAGAATTTGCGCTCTCCGCCTTGATGGAGATCCCGTCTCAGTATAAAGCCACCCTTGAGCTTGGCTTACTCGGGTAAGTAATTTCAGATACATGAGTGCATCACTGCAGAATTTATGAACTGATCTCAATAACCACCAATTTCTTTCCTTGTTTTGAATTCGCAGACAAAGAACTGGACATTGTCCAAACAGGATTGCGCTTCCACCACCAACTTATGCTACTCAATCTATGCGCAACAGCCCAAGAACTTCCAGATCAACCAGCTTTCAAAACAGACCATATGATAGTGGTGTTTCCTCTGCACCACCTTCGACTGCTCGTAATGAGGGCCAGGTATGATTTACAAAGAAACAAAAACAATGCATTGAACATCTTTTCCCGCTATTAACATCTTTTTGTTGGATTCACAGCAACAGGTTTGCCCGGTATGTCTAGTGAGTCCAAAGAACATGGCTTTCAACTGTGGTCATCAGGTGCATTTCCAGTCCTGAGTTACCTAAGGATCATCGCACTTGAAACAAAATCTTTAACTTTCCGTTGTTTTTCTTATGTTGCTCATCAGACTTGCTCAGAATGTGGAGAAGACCTCAATGTTTGTCCCATTTGCCGGAGCGCAATCTCGGTTCGTATCAAGCTTTACTAAGATAACTCTCTCAAGAACTGAAGGAACCCGAGGTGATCTGAGATCATTCACAGCCAACATCATCCCAACTAGATCTCACCAATGGTGGTGGAGATATTACCAGTGTCCCAGCCTTTATTTTTTACTTGGAGCGGAATAATCGTTGAACGATTTTCGATCAATCACGGCTCCTTTCATAGTCTATGTAGATAATCTGTTGTCAGTTTTGCATTTTCATTGCACATGAAAAACAGACAGCAGACTCTCTCGTAAATAAAGGATCCGTGCTCTGCTGTTACAAATTTTTACTGAAGAATTTTAATCTTGAATGGTGCCATGATGTATGTACTAATGTCCACTATGTACTAATGTCCACATGTATCAAACTGTCCACATGTATCAAACAACGTAGATACCTTTCTTGTCCGAAACCTCTAGTCTTCAACACAGAAGCCCAAAATGGTCCTCTTTTCACAGCCATAATTGACATCTTATGGATCGTATCTATTCTCTGTCGCTAAAGATTCATAAATGATGTAACTTGTCAACGAAAAATGGCAAAGGGACAAAAACCATTATAAGTTTTTATCAAACTAGTACTTTTTACTGTTCACACTGTAAGAAGATGTGATATACTTTTCTTGGTCTTCTTCCCCAGTAATGAACAAGATTGGAACTCAAGTCTCAATCAAAGATATCCCAAGCTGAGTCTGCTATTCTTACTCTTCCTCAATATTAGATTTGTTCTTGTAAATGCGACTCGTTCTTTTCAGGTTTACAGTTAAGGTTAGGTTAAGCGGTCCAATTATCCTCTCCATTCATTCATTCGGTAACTCTAGTGTTTGCCCTTCATCACGAAAAGTGTTACCACAGTGATAAAACGTGAAGATATTCAAATCTGAAAAAGATAAAGCTATGTTTCAAGTCTTTGAATAAGATTCCAGTCAGATTGCTCAACAATCTTCGGTTTCAGGGACCCTACTAATATTTTTATCACGCAAACCAACAGACAAAACATCCTTTGTGGTTAGTAAATACAATTCAAAGTACAGTCTTTTCAACACAACATCCATATTACCATGAATTTCCGAAGCGACATCTCTGCTCTGAATGAAGACATCATAGTTGAGCAGCTACTTCGTAGCCATGATCCAGATGGTCGCTGGCTTGATTCCGAAATGCTGCTTCAGGAAGTAGAAACCATCTTGAGCTTTGTTTTGCAAAATGATGTGAGCTCTCAGTCCCTTGGGGTCCAATTCTTTAAAGACTTGTCTTAATTCTTGCCACTAAACTTTCAGGTTTCTAGACCGCTTATTACAGAGAATTGTATCACCAACGTTCAAGTTTTTGACTCAAAGGAAACAGTACCATATGCCATCTCCAGAATCTCCGTTCAGGTAAATGTTCATCCTTTCTTCTCAAATCAACTCTTCCTGGAAAATTCCATGGAGCCGCAAATCTTGAAACTCTTGAGGTTACAGATGCTTTGTCGATGCACGGGGGAAAATGAGATCCAGACAAGAACAATGGCTTTGTTCGATCTTCTGAAAGAATACAGATGGGATGCAAAAGCCGTGTTAGTACTAGGAGTCCTTGCTGCAACATATGGAGGACTATTGCTACCAGTTCATCTAGCCTTCTGTGATCCTGTCGCAGCATCAATTGCAACACTCAACCAGTTGCCTATTGAGAGAACCAAGTTCAGACCATGGTTAGAGTCTCTGAGGTTGCTCGTTAAAGCCATGGTGGATGTAACCAAATGCATCATTAAATTTGAAAGACTTCCAATCAAACAAGTGCAGCTAGACAACAACATTGTGGGAAAAACCTTGTCTAATGTCTATTTGGCTACTTACCGGGTTGTCAAAAGTGCGCTTGCATGCCTGCAGCAAATCCCTTATTTCAAGCAAACCCAGCAGGTGCATTTTTCCACCCTTCTTCTATCTTCCTTCCAAACAAAAAAAATTGGAAGAGCAGCTGAGATATCCAGTATATTAGCAGTCAACATTGAGTTTTCTATTGGCTTGGAATTCTCTGAAATACTTAGGCAACAGAAACAAGGAAAGCAGCAGGGGAACTTTCAACGGAATCAAGAAGAGCAGCAGGGGAGCTTTCTAGTTTGGGATATCAGTTGCTCAACATACATACCCGCCTCAACAAGCAGGTAGAAGATTGCAGCACACAAATAGGTAACTTTCCAAATGTTCTGATGTAAATTTCCAGAAGCAGAGCTTCTATTGAAAGCAAAACTCATATCTGATGTTGCGTCTCCGTTGTTATGTCTAAAGAGGAAGAAATCAATCAAAAGCTTAGAAACATTAACACAGGGACTCATCAAGACAACCAAGACGTACTCCACCTACTTTTTTCTCTACAAGATGATTTGCCACTTCAACAATACTCCAGACAGGTACAAAGAACCATCCTTTATTCTTTTTCCATGTTCCTTCTTTTTGTTATCTTTTTACTGTCTCTTCTTTTACTTTAAATGTTCATCCTCTACATAAATCCCATCAAAGTTACATAAAGGTGAGGTGCAACATTCAGTATGACGATACATAGACTGATTCTTTTACCTTTAATAAGCAAAGACATTTCGAAAGAGCAGTGAATATTCTTTATCATCCAATGGCAGATAGGTATAACTGAGCTGAAAGAAAAGGTAATACTGCTGCTATTATCAAAGCCATCAGTAGAGCCACTTTTCTTCCTGCTTCAACAATTATACGATCATCCTTCCAACGCCAACACAGAACAAAACTACGAAATCCTATGGGTTCCAATACCATCATCCCAAAAATGGACGGAAGAAGAGAAAGAAATCTTCGATTTCTACTCCAATTCCTTACCATGGATCTCAGTAAGGCAACCATGGTTGATAAGGTCCACAATAGTCAACTTTTTCAAACGAGAATGGCATTATGGAGATGACGAGGCAATGGTGGTGGTGATGGATTCTAACGGGAGGTTCGTGAACATGAATGCCATGGATATGGTGTTGATATGGGGTGTTAAAGCATATCCATTCTCAGTGTCTAGAGAAGATGAGCTTTGGGAAGAACATGGATGGTCTATGCAGCTCTTGCTTGATGGTATCCATCCCGCATTTGAAACATGGGTAAAATTTCTCATCTACGTATCAAAAATCTCGATTTTTTTGATCAGATTGTGATGAGACTCTTGTTCAATTCTACGAAACCAGGTGAAAGAAGGAAGAGAGATCTGCATATTCGGAAGCGAGAATTTGGATTGGGTTGACGAATTTGTATCATTAGCACGCAAAATTCAAAATCTAGGGTTCCAGTTAGAGCTGATATACCTAAGTAATCAAAGGAGACGAGACGAACACACAAAAGCTATGGAAGAGAGCTCAATCTTGTTCAGTCCTACAGTGCAACAGCTCTTCTGGCTTCGATTAGAAAGCATCGAACGATCCAAACTCAAACGAATTGAATCATCGAAACCTGATCGTGTTTTTGAAGAAGTTACGAAACTTCTCGACTTCGATTACGGTAAACACAAGGGTTGGGGCATCATCGGGAAGGGATCAGAAGCGGTGACGGTTGACGGAGAGAAGATGACGGAGAGGATGAGGAGGATTGTGCGGTGGGGAGAGTACGCGAGGGGATTGGGTTTCACGGAGGCGATTAAAATCGCGGCGGAGAAGCCGTGTGAACTGAGTCACACGGTGGTTGTTCCGTTTGAGGAAGCTGTGACGATGAGAGTTGTCACGTGCGAGAAATGTAAGCGGCCAATGAAGAAGTTTGTTGCCTATCAGTAAGTAACTCACAGCTCCGTTACTTTAAACATTACGCTCATAATAAATGCTTCGATTTTTCAAGGGATCTGTTGCTTCGTTTCTAGCAAATAAATGTCATCAATTCTGAACCAAAGATAGGTAATTGTGAGATTTTCGGATAATCGAGGTCATCCTCTAATAGTAATTATTTTTCGGGATATCGGTCAAAAAAAACCCAAACTTTTCATAATTTGCCAAAAAAAGCACGAATTTCTGGTCTAGCCAAATAAATACTCAATTTTTGTTGACTTTCGAATATAATAACAAACTTTTCATTGACTTGCCAAATCAACACGCCGTTTATAAAGTTAACAGAAAATTTAAACGTCATTAAGTACACGTTTACTGTTGGGGTTAAATCATACGACGTCGTTTTGAAATTCTTAGTTTTTAAAAAAAAACTGCATCACCAAGACTCAAACTCGAGTTCTGTGTGTGCCTTAGAGATGATTTTACCACTGAACTAGTGGCAACTTTCGAACATTACTGCAATATACTTGACTTTATTATATGAGTACACGGAATTATAAGAAAAACCTGCAATCGGACATTTTAAATAAAAACTGCATCACCAAGACTCGAACTCGAGTTCTGAGTGTATCTTAGAGAGGATTTTACCACTGAACCAAAGGCAACTTTCGAACATTACTGCAATATACTTGACTTTATTATATGAGTACACGGAATTATAAGAAAAACCTGCAATCTGACATTTAAAAAAAAAACCTGCAATCTTATACGTGTTACAAAACCAAAACTTAAAATTGTTCAGATTAAACCTGCAATTTAGTACCAAAATCTGAATATTAACTTACAAAAACCTGCAAACTAACCAACTAAAATCTGCAACTTAACAAAGAAAAAACCTGCAATTTATATTAACTTACAAAACCAAAACTTAGAATTGTTCAAACCAAACCTGCAACTTAGTTCCAAAATCTGAAAATTAACTAACAAAAACCTGCAATTTTGAAACCAAACCTGCAACTTAAAATGGACTAAACAACATAACATAAAACAGAGTTGAGCTTATGCCATCTAGGAAAACCAAGGACCCCATCCGCTTGCTTGTGAGGCTTGGTATTGTGAACTTTGGTCCCATCTTGAGGAATGTGATGATTGAGCTTGTGAGGACTGATCTTGTGGAAAGGAGAAATGTGACGCATCAAATTGAAGTCCCTAAAACAAAATGAAATAACAAAGACAATTAAATAACTATGAAACAACAAACACAATCAAATAGCTATGAAACAACAAACACAATCAATTAAATAACTTCTAGATGTTTGTCAAGTAGTAAACAATTCACCTTTTGTTTGTCAGAGGTAAGAACATAGTCCTTCCCATATCCTAAGTCCAAATCAACTGTTAAATGTTTGACAAACCAATCCCAGTTGGTATCATTCTCTATCTCTACAACTGCCCAAGCAATAGGAACAATCCTATTGTCTCCATCTCTCCCAACTGCGGCCAGCAACTGTCCCTTTATATCCCATTTTAGAAAAGCTCCATCTAATCCTATCACTGGCCTACAAGTCTTTTTCCAAGATTCTTTCTGTGCATGGAAGCATATATAGAGCCTGTAGAACCTCTGCTTGCTTCCAACTGTAGGTCCTGGGATTGTCTCAATTTCAAAAGTGGAGTCTGGGTTTTTCTTCAAAACTTCTGCTTGATAATCCCATATTCGATCAAAGTGAGCTTCATGGGTTTTTCTTCTTTCTTTCATCACTTTTGTCTTCGCTTTGATACATGAATTTTCCTTTGCTTCCAAGTGATACTCCCTCAGGATCTCTGCTTGAAGCTCCAATGGTTTGAGTTTTGGATTCAGCCTCAACCTCTCTGAGAACAGCTCTGCAATAGTTGAACGATTCAACATCTTGGACTGACCTGATATCTCACACCGATGGACATTCACATATGTCTTGATCTGTAATTTCTGTTTCCTTTTCTCATAAGAACAGTAGATCTTCCAAGGACATGGAGCCTCATCTTCTCTCATTCTCGCAGCACATTTTGCACCCATCTTTAAACCACTGAAACGATAGAACTTAATGTTGCACCTGCAAAGAGAAACCAAACATATACAGTTTTTTCTATGTTCTTCTATAACTTTAAACCATTACTTGTACAAACATCTAAGGCAAAACAGACATAAGATATAAGACTTTTACCTGGTTTTCAATGTGTATCTAAGGCAAGCATGTTTGAAATCAGCAGCATCAAAGAATGTCTTTCCCAATTGAAGCAGCTCCTCTGGATCAACATCTTCTCGGTAAACTTCTGAAGGTCTCATTTCCTGTTCATTCTCCTCGTCTGATGACAAAGGATCCTGGATTTGCTCCTCATCCCAGGCGTATACATCCCCAACGTCTTCGTCAACCTCACAATCATCGTTCCTACCATCTTCTCCGAAAAACACACTTAAATCTCTACATGTTTCTTCCGCAATACCACCATAACCATCATCATCGTTGTCACTTGGAGAATCTAGCTCGTCTCTGTCCCTCGGATAATCCTGCTCGTGTATTTCACTAAGAGGATTCAGCTCATCTCTGTCACCAGGAGGATCCATCTGCTTACGTTTCGTCGAATGCTTCTGAGAAGATCGTTTCGATTCACCTGCTCTCGTCTTCGACGGACGCAAATTCCGACCAGGAGGACTTCCTTCAACAACGTTACTCCTCCTTGTCTTAGCCATCGATTTTGAATCGAGAGAAAAAGCCCCAAATCTGGAAAATAGTACAAATTGAGAGAAATTAGTTTCAACAGAAAAATGAATCGAGTAAATTAAATTGAGAAGCAACGTGATCTGTGTAATCTGTGAATTGAAGGTTGAAAAGAAAGAAAAAAATCGACCTGCTTGCTCTACGCCAAGGTCTTCTTCTCTCTTGATGTCGAGAAAGTCTGATTTTGGTTCGATAAAGATTGCAGGTTATATTGCAGTAATGTTCGAAAGTTGCCACTAGTTCAGTGGTAAAATCATCTCTAAGGCACACACAGAACTCGAGTTCGAGTCTTGGTGATGCAGTTTTTTTTTTAAAACTAAGAATTTCAAAACGACGTCGTATGATTTAACCCCAACAGTAATGACGTTTAAATTTTCTGTTAACTTTATAAACGGCGTGTTGATTTGGCAAGTCAATGAAAAGTTTGTTATTATATTCGAAAGTCAACAAAAATTGAGTATTTATTTGGCTAGACCAAAAATTCGTGCTTTTTTTGGCAAATTATGAAAAGTTTGGGTTTTTTTTGGCCGATATCTCATTATTTTTCTGCTCACATCCTCTGATATATTAATAGAATTTAGAGACAAAACTAATTTGAAATTTGAAATTTAATGTTTAATCTCTGGTCACATCCTTTCACATAATGTGTGATGATTAATTTGAAATTTAAAGGAGATTTGTTTTTAAGTTAATTTTAAATAATTAATATATGATGTTAAACCTACTATATCAATTGAGTAGTGGAATAAGTTCAGAATCGTTCTCATAGTGATTGATTACTGAATTATTCTTAATAAAATCATTTATTTATAAGAATATGTTATAATAACTAATTTGTATAAAAAAAACAATTTAATACAAAATATTTTACTACAAGAAGTTTTAAGAACTAGTGGAAAGTAAGGTTCAATCTTAGAATTTAGCACAAGTAATAGAACAAAGTGTGGAACCACTATCCTCCGTGTCATCTCTTTTGATTTTGAGTTTTACACGATATTATTAATGTTATGTCGATGGAATTTGGAACTGGTGGGGGAAAAAAAGATGAATTTTGGAAAGAAACAACGTCTGTTACTCTATTTAGATTTGGGCTGGTTTTGCTTTCATGATGACATGGAAGAATCACTTATGGTGACCAAAAACTTATGCAAGAGCTTTTCCAATTACATTTCTAATTGGATACATTCATCCTCTCAACATCCACTAACGAATCGGAATCACCCCGATTGTGGTTTACATGAAGATTATCTCTCACACCCGATTACACCATCGGTTTACATGAAGAAGAAGAGAATAGAGGAACTAAGAAATCCTACATACCGAGAACACATCCATCACCTGTAATCTCTCTAGGTCTCTCTCTCTCTCTCTAAACCCTTTCTCTAAGGAAGTATTGCCGCAGAAGAAACGGATTGGATCGAACCCTAAAAGACTTGGCTTTCTCTGTTTTATACTCTCACCAACAAACAGAGATGAAGTTCCATGCAATGACCTTAAAAACACACCTCACGTGACACTAAGCCAACACAATAGATGAAACCCTCTGTTTCTTTGAGAGGCTTACAAACACTTAGCCAAATCACCTTTTTGGTTCTCCTTTTCTTATGCAATTTCTTCTTCCAGCTTGTCTCTAAGATTCAATCTGAGCTTCTTAAAGCTTCTTCTTCAATCACAATTCAAGCTGTATCATACTCTACAATTCGCAATAGAATTTTCCGAATTGATGAAGATACCGGCTAATGGGCATTCATTCTCAACACACCTGGATGAATTCAAAAGAAACCAGGTGTTGAACTTGCGAGATATCATTCATAACCCAAGAAAGACAAAAACTTCAGCAACTGAAGGAGTTCGAGGATAAGAGGTTTTACTTATTTTCAGGTAAATAACAATACTTTGCCTTCATATTATTCTAAGATTTTTTCTTAAACGCTTCCATACCTTTTGGTTGTTTTGTAAATCGGCGCAGTAAAAAAAAATAGGAGGCGGAGTTAATAGATTAATTTAGGTTATGTTTTGGGATTCAAAGATAACCTAAATTAATCTATATCTTGGTTAAATGTATGGTTGTTATATAGGTGCGATATATTTCGAGTTCTAGGGTTTTTTGAAATATTTATTTACAAAAAATAATAAATATTTTGGAAAAAAAAAATCAGCCAACAATTTTTAATAGAGAAAAACTGGCACTAAACTAAATTTTGTGAACAATTATAGCACATACTCTACAAAATTCCACAAAATTGCATTAGTACTCTTGTAAAAAATAGAATTAAATAATTAATTATAATTTTTTATATCAAAATATGAAAATATCTTCTATTAGGGATTTACCTGGTCATCGATTTGTTAATGGGGACGATGACGGTGATTGCCGCCGGTGAAGGTGAGCATCCGATCTGAGTTCTATGTCTTCCTCCGACATCGTCAATTTTAGACATCCTTCGACATCGTTTGGTATTCAAACCCACCAGATTCGTACATCAGAAGGAACAATCTAGTGACTGGGCATGGCAATGGTGCATACCGAGAGGTTCTTGTAAAGATAGATGGGAGACACGTGGCATCAGAGGTGCCATTTCCGGTGATCTTTACAGGTGGAATCAATCCCTTGTTCTGGGAACCAGTTGTTGCAATAGGTGCTTTCAACCTACCTTCATACGACATGGGCTTGACACCATTTATCGGGTTGCTTTTGGATGGGAAGTCTCATGAGTTTGCACTCAGTGTCAACAATGGGATATCATACTGGCTTGTGGACGCCAATTTTCACATCTGGCTGGATCATGGGTCTTCGATTGTTGAAGTTGGGTCTGGGCGTTACGATAGCCCTAGTCATCACATGGTGAGACAAGAAGTGTTGGAAGAGCTTTATGGGTCTTTTAGGGTTGAAGCAGAGGTACGTAGTGAATTTGATGGGTGGGTTAAATCAAGTGAAGGTAATCCGAAACGGGTCGTGGAGGTGACTACTGAATTGGGCAAACCAGTGAATCGAGTTGTTCACCAATAGAAATATCCACTAACGGTGATCATTTCTACTCTTAGAGGGTTAACCAATGACAAGGATATGTATATGCTCGTGACGAATGTTTCACACGCCTTGAATGAGAGATATTCAGCTGGAGAAGCTTTGACCCAAGTTTACAAAAGACATGAGTCAGACGGTTGGATGCAGGCTGAAGATCACAATGTCTTGCCCGGTGAAGCGAGCACAAGACAGAGTCTCAGCTATCTTGATGAGTTCAGCTGCTATTCTCGCACCATTGTTGCAGCCAATGGTGAGATCGCCAAGGACAGTTCATCTGATACTTGCCCTTCGTCTTCATCCTCTTAAGTCAAAAGATTGCGCAGCTGATCATAACCAATGTGAAATCAAGATGAAACACTTGCCTTGTACATGGGATGCTTGTACTACTAATAACCATGTTCATGGACCAAAAAAGAGATAGTGTATGTTTTTGCGCAAAAGGAAACAAAACTGTGGGATCTAAAGCGCAAAAAATGGTTACAATGTTTTTGCTTTTGTTCATTCAATTATTCTGCTACCTCCATCAATATCGACTTCTCCCATTCCAGTGTCTTCTTCTTCTCTTCATCTCCGCTGATTTCTTCATTATCCATTTTGAGCTTAGCAATGTGCTCAGTGTGCAATTTGTCATCGCATTCACTCACCTAAAAATGTTGAAGCACGTAAAATCATTAAATGGTTATGGTCATTGTATAAGCTCTTACATTATCACATCAACCTTACTAGTCTTACCCAGAGCATATTAGCCAGAAGAGCCTCATCTTGAACATAAAATCAACAAAAAAAATTGGAAATTACGTATCTAATGCTACGAATTCGATGGCGAGAGAGCTGGGAGAAGAGGATCATACCCTCGATGTTAGTGTACTCGAGGAGAGAGACGTAAGCTCCCATGTCCGCCATGTTGTTCACATGAATCATCACCGCCATGTCTACCTCGGGGTACTTGGTCGTACATACGACATTCCAGATTCCATGCGGGATTCGCCATGGTTTGAGAAATGTTTAGGAAAGTTACAAAATTACAGAGAAAAGGAAGAGTTTCTTAGTTTGGAGTTTTAGGGTTTTCAAAATTTGGGACGATTGCCATCGTAATTGAAATAATATAGGAATATTCTGTTACAACTACTGAGATATTTTCGTAAATATTGTTTTTGTATCCCAGATTATGTGGAACAATTCTGCAACATCTTAGGCTATTTAAAGCCTTGTAAACCAATGAATCATTCAAGGGTAAAACTAATTACCTTACAGTAATCACTAATCGCTCACATTCCCTCCAACGGTCTGATAACGACATTGTTTTCCGTGTGGTACTATACGACGCCGTTTTGGAAATGACTATTGTTCCATTTTTTTATGGAATTTTACAATTATCCTCTCGTCCGGGACATTTAATCAAAAACTTGTACTATACATTATAAGAAGAGAGAATCAAATGGTCGACAAGAAAAAGATATATATATATATATATATATATATATATTATAAGAATCGGTGTAATGTATAAACCAATTATCAAACGAAACTAACTTGATGCCTAAAACTACATGCAGGCCACTGACTAAACCATCAATCTTCTTTATTCGCAGGAGTTGCAAGTTCGCAAAATGGGCCATCTATCAAATCAACCCACAACAACAAAGCTTTGAACGAACACGCTCTACATCAACCACAAGGTTTGGGGAAGCATCGACCTCCTGCCATGAACCATCTTCACCATAGGTTTGAACCACGAACCTGACTTCCTTCACATCTAACCCAACGACCATATCAGACACATAATAAGCATCAACATGAGTCGTCCCAAGAAACACTTTCTCCCCTCTCGGTTCTTCCATAACTTTCCTTGGCCTGTAATAACGTGATTTTAGATTTTCTGCATACACATTGTACCTTTTAAACACAGAATCCTCCTCCGGGTGCTTCAATCTCCATTCTAGCTTACAACTCAAATTCCTCGACCTAGAGTCGCTCGGTACGAGCTCTATGTTATGAGCCTCGACAACCCACGATGATGCAGGATGAAAAAGCTTGGTTTTTTGCTGGCACTTGATGGAGATATGCCCAAGCAATGCAAAATATTATGATGTGTTTGTTTCTTCTGCGAGATCTCAGTCAGTATGTGTCCATCCAGAACAAGGTTTGTTTCGTGCACTGTCCAATCAGATGTGGTCCTTGTTGTTGTGAGAAGGCAAGACAAAAACATGTCGCTAAATCTGTGGATGGATTCATTTGGCGCCATGAGTAAGGACTTTGTCTCCGGTGAAGGAGATGAAAAACCGAGCAGAATGCCTAGCACAGATCTTTCATCTGATTTCACCTACACCAGTCCAAACACTTGCATGCGTAAACTTAAAAGTTTGAAACTTTCTAAAGATGAAGAATAAGAGGTTAAAATCTTATAGACTAATCAAAATGTGATGCATCCGTGACTTACAGAGTAGGAGATTGAGATGGGGGAACCAGAAAGCTGAAGCTGAGGTTTGAAGAGTCTTGCTGTGAAATGTCCATCTCTCTTCTGTTTTCCTCTTAAACTGACGTTCCCTCCTCCGCTATATGATGCTTCTCGACCACTACCATATTGTTAGATATCAAAGTTTCTTCTTAGGCCATTCGCAATTCAACTATGCAAGGCTAGTGTTAGGGTCGGAACTCACTCAGCAGTGACCTGCATGGTCTCAAAGTTCTTTCCGTCATTGAATTCTATAAGAGGATGTCACAAAGAAAACAAGATCAGATTGGGATATAGATAAGTCTAGACCAGGAAATTTATATAGTCTTGTACAAATTAGATGTATGCAATAGGACTTAGAACAAGGAGTGACTGAACCTGCAGACTTTGACTTAAAATGTTATACCAGGGAGCGTCTGACAATTTCTAACCTCCGAGAGAAACATGGGAACCAAGTCCCTGGATAATAAAAAGAGTAAGGTAGTTTCAAAACGTAACAGAATATAGAACAACCAGTCATCTGCATCTCTAGAAACTAGTTACTGAGATTCACTTCACCTATTTGAAATCTGAGTAGAATGGTAAGGATTCTGGATATGTTTGAACTATTCCCCATGACTTCTCAACAAGTGACCACCATCTTAAAAAATAAAGACCACATGATGATAAGATTCACAAAGATCATTTTTACCATCAAAAGAGCGAAGAAGTATTACTTGTTTTGTGTTGTATGATAATCTGGTGGTTGCTCAGTCTCGTATACCCATCTAGGAGAAAATATAGCAGTTAATACATCGTTTTCTTGAGCAAATCGAGGGCAACATTTGCCTAGCACCATACGTAAGAGAAAACATACTTAAAGTGCAGCTTTTCTATGATAGTAATGAGAATTGAGATACATAATGTCCACTGGCCACCACCGAAAGAACCTCGACCAAACACATCTATTCCCATGTAGACATCATATTTTCTACCACCGATAATTTCAGCTGATGCTTTGGGGTAGTTCTCCTGATAGAGATGCCCACTCATATCAGAATCAAAACATTTTATTAGAAAGAATGGGACTGAAGAGAGTGAACGAAGTGAGATGGCAAACCTACCATGTATAGTTCATGAATATACCATCACATATATATCAAAATAAAGGTTTGTTCTTTTCAGTCAATTGATCTTGCCAAGCAAGAAGGCCCTCAACAGTGACACTATCATACCTACCATTAAACAAATTAAAAGGATCATTCCATTTTTAGAAAGAGAACACAAAATAGTGAGTTTGACAAAGAAAAGATTCTCAACGCTCACCATATAACTAAACCTCCAGGTACAGATAACATGACTTTTGTTAGATGGCTTACAAAATTCTTCGAATTTGCAATTTGAACTTGACGTTATGTACGTGAGCAGTGTTGGTCCAGCAACGAGGAGGAAGAGTGACGAGAGAGTGAGAGAAGTAGACGAAAACGTCCATCAAGTACCAGTTCCAGATCACGAAACCGGTGTTGTTTCCGCATCCTTGTACCCACTTGTCGTTGACGTAGCCTCCTTTTATGTCGTGACAAACCAGGAACCTAGATTGGTCTGGCAAGACTCCGATGTTACGACGGAGAGAGACGCAAGAGCGGTTAAAGGAGAAATGAAAGGAATTGAAGTAGGAGCGAGAGGCCAAGTCTTGAAGAGTTTTGATTGGAAATGAGATTGGTGTCGATGGCTTAGTCGGATCGAAAGGTGGAACTGGAGCTGACATGGCTTCGTCATTGGATTTGGACTTCACTCGAGAGATTTTTAAACAAAACCACTCGAGAGCTTTTTAAATTTGAGAATCCTTTTGCTAAATTCTCCACAATTTTCTCACCAATATGTTTAGAATCAATTTCATAAAATAGAACCAAAAGACAAAACATGATCTCAGATAAAAAAAAAAAGCCATTTTGCTTTTGAACTTTTTAACACATGAGAGAGTATTCTCTATTATGATAAATAGTCGTCCACCTTCCCATCTCTGCTGCTCTAGTCCAAGCTTGAAAGGTTTTCTTGCTTCTTATCAGACAAAATTATCAGCTCCTGTAAGTTTCGCGTAATAATCATCTTCTTTAATTGAACCTTTCTTCAGTTTTTTCAGTAACCTATAATCTCTATCCAACTCTTCTCTGTCTTCAACTGTTTGGATAGTTTGTCTTTGCCTCCCCGTTAACTTTCTCGACGCTTTGTTGGAATCAGTGGTAGCAGAAGCATCAACCGCCTTTTTCGAGTTTTTCTTCCCTTTCTCTCTTTTCTCTAGTTGCCCTTTCTCTTTCCTTGCTTGTAAGTTTTGCTTTCTTTGTTTCTCCCGAGATTTGTCCCTGCGTTTATTCCAAAAAAAATTCGGAATTACAACTCTCAGAGAACATATGTTTCCTCAAAACACTACGCCTAAGGACTAAGGAGGGACGAGGACTTCAGACAACAAAAACTTGTTTTCTAAACCTAACTTGTGCTTGTATGTTTTTTTATGCCACAACGGAAACTACGAGAAGATGAATATACTGGGCATGACCATCAACAAAACAGTCGAAAAACGATACCCAAATCCAAATGGCGAAAAGAGACGATCATATATATGTATATCATAAGTGTTTACAGAGTTTTGCAGAAAAACCAATGGCGAAAGACGATCTAAACCTAGTCGTTTTACGTATAAATATATATATAAAAGACCCTCACTTCAACAAATGTATTGAGTTTAAGTTTTTTTTAGCACCACTATGAAAACTAAGAGAAGATGGATGTAGTGGGCATGAGCATCAACAAAACCTACTTGAATTTTATGTCCTCAAACTTGACGCCTTCGACGGGTGTGAAACCCTCACTGGAAAGTCTGTGTTGTTTAACTTCAGACATTGAAGGAAGATAGAAGAGGCCATATCCCATGGCTAACTTTCCGATTTCAAGGCTTTTCCATCTGTAAGTTAGGAAAAAAGGAAAACTTTTGAATCACGAAACTTGGATTGAGAGAGAAAATATTTGCAAACAACAAAAATTATTGAGCATTACGAACCTGAAAATGTAAGAGCAGTGATGCTCCTTATAAGCACGGACAAAGGAAACAAATGCCTTTAATCCCTTCTCCAACACTGCCCGGTCCTTCATGGCTAGTGAACGTATCTGCATACATTGTAGCAATTATTAAACCACCCTGTGACCGAGGGAGAGAGAAAGAGATACATGGAGATTCTCTTACAATCGGGATGACATCGGAAGCGTTCTCAAAGCATTTTCTCTTCTGAAGAGGGACCCTTCTTAAGCGCATAAACTCTACATAGTCTTTCTCCTACACACAAGCAAAGTGAAACTTTCAGCTTTTCTTGCTCTGAAATGTAACTAAGAGAATATTAGGCACGACAGAATAAATAAAGGGTGCTCAAAGCTAAACGTTCGGCATTAAGAGCACAATGGCCCTCCCTTGTCTTCCCAGTCTTGCAGTCCTGCCAACCCTATGGATAAATACATCTGGGTCTTGTGGGGGATCATACTGCATGAAAATCACCAATTACAACCTGTGAAAATCCATTGCAACAAAGCTTGCATAACAATGGAAACAAACATTGTTCAATCCACCTGAACAACGTAATCGATGCCTGGAATGTCAAGTCCACGTGCAGCGACATTTGTGCATAGAAGGACACCGCTTGATGCATCTGTAAACGAAGCTAATGCCTTGTTTCTAGCATTCTGATGTGTAAAGTATATTTCATCAGAACTGAACCCTTCATAACAACAGGCAATTAGTGATATGAAATTTTGTAAATTATATCAAAAGTAGCTTACTTGATCCATCTTCCCATGGATAGGAAAGAAGGATATGGACTTCAAGGTAGGAATTTTTGAAAGTATGACTCCCCAGTAATCAACAGAAGCACAGGTCATGAAGAATCTGCAGAGATACTACTTAGACTATCTGTAAGGATGTATGAGTATGTGTGACAGTGAAGTAAAAACTTACACGATAAGCTTTTTATTTTTGTTCTCGATCAGGAGATCCACTAGTTGTTGTGGCTTTTTATCTGCTTCGCATTTCAAATACTGCAGAGACAAGAAGAAATAAACCGCTAAGAAATGCATAAAGTAGGAAATGTAAAGATAGAAATGTCTGCTTTCAAAAATCAAGTCACAGTAATGCGGACATGACAGGAAAACTTACTATCCCGAAACATATACGTATATAAATATTGACCTTACAATACCTCACTATACAGACCAGAAGGCGTTTTCGAGTCTGTCAATTGCTGGGATGAATCCGACTTTAAATTAGCTCGCACTTCAATTTTCTCAGCGTTCCTAAGCCCAGCCTTGGCCAGCTCTTCAACAGCTTCTGTTTGTGTAGCTGAAAAGAGGCCAATCCTACGTTGCTTTGGCAAGCGAGATATAATGTAACTGACCTGCTTCTGGAACCCCATATCCAAAAGTCTATCGGCCTCATCTAAAATAAGAACCTACATTTGCAGAAAGATTCACCGCTTATCAAATTACAGATTTCAACCAATTTAAGTAACTAAACTAATATTTCTTCAACTTGTTAAGACATCTTAACTAGTCCAGAATAGATTTTGACAACATCCATCCATGTTGAAATATAATATCCCTGATAAAAGAAAACTACCTCAAGATTTCGGAAATCCAGAAACTCCATTCGTTTCATTATATCTGAAAGCCTTCCAGGCGTCCCGATCAAGAGATTGCCTCCTTCTTCTTCGATAGTATTCATGTCAGCTTCCACCTCTCGACCTCCAACAAGCAGGACAGAGTTCACATTTGGCAAAGTCGAGACAAACGGCTGTGCCACCTTATGTATCTGCGTTGATAGCTCTCTCGTTGGCGATATAATCACCCCCATAACCTGTAATATAATCTCAAGAATATGCATCAAACCTCAAACATAAATTAAACTCCACGATCGAAAAACCAAAGATTGAAATTGTTAACATAAAAAGAGAGGAAAATATAGCATAAGCTACTACTACTCTTGATACTCTAAAGAGATTTCCTGAGTACTCGGCATATTCGGCTAATTCTCCTACCTGGTGTGGCTTCGGAGGGTAGGAGGTGGATCGACGGAGAATCTCTACGAGGGGAAGGAGGAAAGCTAGGCTTTTTCCAGAACCAGTGGCTGCGTCGACGGCAAAATCCTTGTGGCTGCAGAGAAAAGGGATCGTCGCGGCCTGAACCGGAGTGCAGAACTCGAAACCGGACCGGTCAAGCGCCTCGATGATATCTTCGGAGAGCGGAGGTTTGAGTTCAGAGAAACGCGGCGCCTTGATGATAGTGTTCGGTCGCGATGAATCCATGACGGCCGCCGCTTGCTTCTCGTCGCTCACTCCAGCTTTATTTTTTAGCTATGAAGCAAAAATTTGTTCGATTCGGTTTGGTTTTGTGTTGGATTTTGCCGACCCAAAATTATGTACTGAACCGGTGACGAATTCGGTCGTTTTTGGTCCAGTTTCTCCTAAAGCCCACTAAGAGAAGAGATATCTCTCTCGGCCCATTGTTTTCAATTCTCTCTCGGCCCATCCTCTCCCGATTTGGAATATTATTACCAATTTGGTATTTTTTATCCGGTTTCCTGGAGAACCCCAAAAAAATAGAATAACACGAGAGTCGAGAGAGAAGTTGAGGGAACGACTGAGATTACAAAGCGAGACAGAAATGTTTTTACGAAAGTCAAAAAGTTTTGTTTCTTCTCATCAGTTTAAGCTCCTGTAAGTTTTGCAAAATCATCTTCTTTATGTATAATTGTATTATGAATCGGAATCCAGCTATCTTGAATTTTTATATTTGTATATTTCACCTTAGGAGATGAGATAAAGATAAATAATTATGGTCTAAACGACACGTGGCATGTACACCAAACAATCCAATCTACGGCTGTGTAACACAGTAGTAACGTGTACCTTTCCGCACCAGATTCGTAACACCAACAACATCCTCCAGGGTTTCTTCATCCCCGATCTGGGAAACGAGGCCGAAGAAGAAGCTTACGGCGAAAGAAGATTTAGCCGACGACTACAACAATGGTGAAGGTTTTGACCTACTTTGGCATGACATTGGCCGCTTTCGCCTTTTGGCAATCCATGGATAAAGTTCATGTCTGGATCGCTCTTCATCAAGACGAGAAGGTTTCGATTCTCTTTCTCCCTCTATCTCTCTCCCAGTGTGCAATTCTGAAATCTGAAACTTCTCTGGTCATGCTTTTGGCTTCAATTGTATGAATTTCTTCGATTTCGAGTTAAATTTCACGCCGGATTTGGGATTGAGGTCAAACCTAGGTTATCGAAATGGGTCTTTTGTTCGCTTCTCATTTGCCTCGATTTGAAGGGCAAGTTAAGCTTTACCTTGGTTTTTAGCACTTCCTTTGAGTCAATGCTACATTATGCAATGTTGGGTTTATGGAGATAGACGCTTTCTTTGGCCTATCTGACAGTCACATTGTGTAGATGAGATAATTAGAACGCTTTAACCTTAACTTGTGTTTTGATTGTTTACTTTTAATTTAACTGTGAAAGCACAAATAGAGATTGTGAATAGGGATATGAAACAGCCACTGATATGTTCTCCTCTCTAGTTGTTTTGAGTAGCTTTACCATGATTAGATTATGAAATGTAGGATAATGGAGATGAACGGTTTTATTTGGCATAGGGGTTTCGTTTGACATTATGTTAAGATGTGATGATTAGAAGCTAAGGTAAGACTAACTTGTGTTTGATTTGTTTAATTCAATTTGTGATTGTTTTTGCTGTGAAAGCACAAATAGAGATTGTGATTAGGGATATGAATTACAGCTCACTGATATGTTTTCTTCTTAGAGTTAAGTAGTAATCTGATAATAAAACTGTTACTATGTGCAGCAAGAAAGAATGGAGAAGGAAGCGGAGGTAAGGCGGGTTAGAGCAGAACTGCTGCGGAAAGCTAGAGAAGAGGATCCTCTTGCCTGATCGTCTTCTTTGGGAATCATATCAATTCACTTCTCCTGCACATTTTGTCTTACTGTTATGGACCAAAATTGAGTTTGCATAAAAGTGACATTACCATATATGCTTTTGAATGTGGGATGATGATGAATAATTGCGTCTTTCTTCTTAACTAATGAAATACTAGTGGAGAAGTTTCAGCATCTTGCTCTGGTTTTGTTTTCCTCTAACTGGTACTATAACTTTGTATCATGGATTTCGTGTTCATGCACAAGTCAAGCAGATTTCAGATGTCTGATCCAACGGAATAGTCAAGATTGAGCTTAAGTAAGAACTAGTAACTAGTAAGAATGTGAAACATATAACAAGCATGTCATACTCCACTTCAATTTTCATTAGACCAAAATACTTGACCAGTTACAATACTACAATCAATCGATACTATGTAATTAAACTGAAATGAGCCAGAGAAGACAAAAAAAAATCAAAGGAGAATAGGAAATGAGTTAATGGCCTATTCTCATAATCTACTTTTCTTATACAAAACATAAAAAGCTTCGAGGTTGTTCAGAAATGTTGAGCTTTGAGTTGGGGACTTGGTGCTGATTCTTATGCTTCCGCATTGGCATTCTTTTCCACATTTGCGTTCTTCATCCTACAAAACAGAAGCAAAAGCTTTTAAAATTTTAGCATTAGAAAATCCAAATATCACACTGTTAATAGCCTCATTATGAGAATGACTTACCTCTTGTAAGAGATATAGTTCTCTATCTCTGGTTTCTGCTCAGGCTTAAAAGCTAACCATTTTTCAAGTGGACATAAACCATCAAATGTTCCTAGATCTGTGCATTAATAAGACTGAGATTAAAATTACTAAACACATTTGCATAAGAAACATAAACAAAGAGTTTAGTAAATTTCAAACCTTGAAGCAAAAAATTTGGTTCTTCTTCATAGCACTTCAATTTCCAGAGAACAAGACCATTATCTTCCAACATGACCGGTTCAGTTCTACGCGCATCACGTATAAGTGTCGCTGCAAAGGGATTTCATTAGATTAGACAAACAAAGATATAAGACAACATTTGTTATACAATTAATAGAATGAGTCTAAGGATTTAGATTTACTTCCAGATGTCATGCCCTTTGCCTCCATCATTTCGTGATGAGCTTCTTTAGCTTCAGCTCTTATTTGAGACAGAATTGAGTTGTGTTCCTCAATGGACAGTGGAGTTCCGTTTTTCTCCATAATGGCTTTGGCAACATCACCTTGCAACTTCTGTTTGAGCTGCTTCTCCTATAAAGACAAAACAAGCTTTAGCACAAAGAGTTGATAGATAAATCCATCTTACAGATTTTAGAAAATACCTTTTCCTTGGCGGCTACAGCCTTTTGTTTAGCTTCTTTGTCCTTTGCTTTCCACTCTGAACTCTGGCTCTTAATGCAATTCCTCATTGCCCTGGAAAAATTTCACACATAAGTTAACTCATAACGAAGCATAAACTGCAAGAAAAGTTGCTATTGGCATATAAAGATTCACATACCATGTGCTAAGTGATTCATCACATAAGAAATTGAGAAGCTTGAGCCTTCTTGATGCATCCATCTTCTCGTACTCAGCAACACCCGCTACAAAAGTTTCAGGTGGGAACTCATCACTCGAAACTTCTGACTGCAATAGGATCTCTCCAGTAGTAGTGAACCAACTGCTGTCAGTTGCACTTAGTGACAAAGACCTGCAATCAATTCAAATGCATCAGAAACAGGAGCAAAAAACAAACATATGTATACTTTTGAGGACAGAAGAAAATCACTCATACATCTCTCTATCCTGTGATATTACATCCAACAATTGGATCATCATCTGGATAATAGAGCAGTACTGTTGTCTCCTTGTGTTACGCCCACATAAGAACAGTTCTCGGACAACAGTTTCAGCTTGTCCTTTCTTCAAATCAAGAGCCTATTAGGAAACTCACAATGAGCAGAATATGAGTAAACAATTACAGATCATAAGTTAGTAATGAAGCAATAGAGAACAATTACCACACCTTTCCAAAGGCTGAACAAAACTCAAAAAGCTGGAATACATTTCCAGCTTCTTCAGTTGGTATGACAATGCCTGAAACAGAAGTCAAGCCTATACCCTGTGGCAGTTGAGCCTCAAACTGAATCTCCTCTTTTAGTTTGTGAGTGGCTTTGGCTTTATTGCTCTTGCCCACAACTTTATTCTTCTCCTTGGCAACATCTGTTTCATAACCATAAAAATTGTTAGCTCCTTTATATATGACAACTTTCATAACACAAATCTCAAATTCTCACCAGCTACTTCAACATCTGTCCCAGAAACAGAATCACTATTGCCACTACTACCTTCCATAGAATCATCATTCTGCAGAAGCCATATTAATAAAGTAAGCATAATAAACACTGAAGCTAAGATCACTAAAACCAGGATTTGTGTAATTTTTTTCAGTACCAGTTTTGGCTTCTTCTGATAAGCAAACCTATCAGGCCCCTCAACTTCAAGAAGCTCAGACACTGAAGCTAACCCACTTGCTTTAGCTATGTGTGTCAATATCCCAGTGGGATTTAGCCCTCGTTTCTTCCTGTAAAATCCTCACAAACATTTTAAGATCTCTTTAATTGATAAAGCTCAATCTCAAAGACATGTAATTTACCTGCAAAAACTGCAATTGCAGATGCCTCTGCACTGAGGACATATCCAATCATCCAACTTTGCTACTTCTTCTGCATTCTCACCATACCTATGATTCAAATCAAAACACACATGTTAAGAACACATAATATCAGCAACAACTGATGAAACAAGAAAACACGAAATACAAAACAAACCTGTTTATTAAACACTTATGACAAAAATTAATGGGACATAGCTTCTCCTTCTTCATGGCCTTGCACGATGCAACAAAGTCCATAGTCTTCTGTCGACACTGAAAACAAACAAGCCAACATTTGAATCAAAAATCGAAACTTTTACATCATATATCAAACAAAACCAAGTCTTTAGCCACAAACAAACTCAATTCTAAAGCCACAAAATCAAGTCTTTAGCCACAACAAACAAAACCAAGTCTTTAGCCACAACAAACAAAACCAAGTCTTTAGCCACAAACAAACTCAATTCTAAAGCCACAAACAAAATCAAGTCATTAGCCACAACAAACAAAATCAAGTCTTTAGCCACAATAAACAAAAACGAATCTTTGGCATAAACCAACGTAAACACACACACACACAAATTTGAGAATCGTAAAAGTCGTTCTTGCTGTTTCACCTGATGACAGGTTTTGCCATTACTGGAATCATAGATTCTTCCTCCGACGACTCTAACGCCAGGATTAGTGGTGCGCTTCGATGGTTTGTCTGCACCCTTAATAGCCATAACAACGGAAATTACAGTGAAAGAATCGAAATTTGGGGAATAGAGGAGAGTCTGAAGAACTAAATCGAAGGAGAGGAAAGATTTGAGAAAAACCCAGAAGGTCAATCTGAGAGCAATGAAGCAATTTAGGAGGAAGATTTGGGAAACTGAGACCAGAAAATAAAAGTTTGGGAGTGGTGTGGAAACCTGAGAGAGTTTTTTCCCTCTTCTTCAATGGGTTAAAATTTTCAAAAAAGAGGCAAAACAAACAAAATATTGAAAATGACCGCTTGAAAATATAAAAAGGTAAAAACGAAATTGATTTTTGACTGGTGTATGATAGGATGGTTGAATGATAAATTAAAATATATATATATATATATATATTCCCTGTATATTATGCAACCTTTAGATTATGCAAAAATTATGCTCATTCATGTAACTCTTTTTTTTTGGGTGATCTCGTTTAATATCTATATGTAATTTAAAGTCATATCTATATATTTTCGTATTTTCTTTAATTTAAAACGTTTATTTTTTGTTCATTCTAACAAAAATAGTGAGCAGAATCAATTTTTTTTTTGGCATTTTTAATTTATTATTTAAAATCTTAAACAAATTTAGTTTTAAAACTATATCAAATTGTGTTAAATATTTTATTAAACAACAATTTTTAGTGAAAAAAAAAATTGTGACTTTTAATATATATACATATGATTATTAAAAATAATAATTTGGTTACCCTTATATACATAAAATAAATTGGTAACTCAAAGCAGTTGTTTACCCCGTTTGTCCTCTGGAACGGACCTGTTCATTTGTTCAATGTTTACTACAAGGTGTAATAGTCTCTGAAAAAATAAAAACTACATGATGCTTTTCTTTGAAAGTTTTACTCTATGAAATTGTTTTCACCATAAGAAAACTGGCCGAGCAATGACGAAAACTATCGCAACAACAACAAGCGTACCATAACTTCCACAACTGTTATGTTATGGGAAAACAAATACTGTTTTTATTATTATTATTTTTTTATTTTTTTTTTAAGATTGTTAAAAAACAGAAATCTTTCACGAACAACAGGTGAAACGATCGTCACAAACAGATTTTTGTTTCACGAACTGACAACAGGAATCTCTTAACCAAAGAGAATAACACACACGAATCTCTTAACAAAAGAGAAGAAAACGATTTTAGAATCGAACCATGTAGAATTAGATATCAAACTGACTTGCCTTTATTAATTGACAAAGCAATTGTATTTATACACAAAGTTCTATGACTTGAGGCCTAAGCTACCCTTACATTATAAACCGACATACTTATGGACTTTATCAAACGACTTGGCCCAATAAATACACCCTTACCTTGCGATTTGTAAATGCATTCTTGCCACCAAACACCAAAACCTTAATCACTGTATGTATACCCGAAATTGTTGAGTCTCAATATGTACCATTGCTCCATTTTTGGAATCTTTTACTCTGCTAAGGCATTGCTGCCTCCAAACTCTCACAATCACAAAAGCCTATGAATATCAATTGGCCACCAGGTGTTATAATATTTTGTTCTACCATGATTTACAAAACTATATTTTTTGTTTTAAAGATAACGAAAAATCTCAAAAATAAGAGAAGATGATACAACGAATAATGTTGTTAAACAAGCATTAGAATTCGTCAAAGATGCTAAATAATATTTATTTTGGTTTAAAATGAAGAAATCATTAAGTGGATCTTCACTTAGAAGAGAAACAAATGTTTCCCAACAGAACCAAAATATGTAAGTATTTCGTTTCAAAATTTCTCGACTAAATGATTTAAATTGTAATGGCTAAATATGGCTGAAAAATTATGTTAGTAGAATTTGGAAGAATCTTATGATAATTTTTGACGGAATCTGGTGAATTAGTAATAGAAAATCTAATAATCTTTATATAATAAATTACAAGTCATTTTTTTAATAATTGTTCGTCTCTTCATCTGATATGTGGCATAAGTCTCAAATTTGCTTTTTTCTTTTTCTATTTTTGCAAAATCAATTCACGACACAATTTTTATCTTTAAAAAATAATAATAACATTAATATTACTCATACGTATGGGCTTTAATACTAGTTTGTAAATAATTTGTAAACAAATGTTATATCAAACTAGTTTCTTAGAATTGTTATATTGGCAACTCGACACGTAGACAGATATTTGTGAACAAAATACCTTGTAAATTCATATACAGGGGTTTGGTACAATATGCTATGAGATTGTTCCGAATGAATAAGAAATAAATAATAATGAATTGTATATGAAGTTTTTGAAAGAAAGAGAAAGACAAAATTGATAAATTTGGATGAAGGTAAAAAATAAAAAGGAATACTTTGAATTGTGGACCAACATAGTATCATTCAAACTAAGAAAAATATATTAGCCTATTAGGTCATATTAATCATTTGTATTGTTCATTTGAAAATTGATAGATTAACTTCCTTTGACTACTACTACCATATGGAAAATCCACTATATAAAGAAAATCAAAAAACTAAAAAAAAGTAAGTGAGAAACAAAAAGAGAAAGAAGAGAAAATGAAGGTGTTGAAGAGAGATGTGATGTTGTTAGTAACCCTAATATTTTTGTTGTTGACATCATCAATGGCTCGTAAAGATCTTTTTCTGTTTGGAGTCAAGAGAGACGTAGTCCCAACCGGAACTGATCTAACACAGAACAAGGCGCAACCTCATCTTCCTTTGTTTCGAATTAAGAGAATAGTTCCGACCGGTCCCAATCCATTACATAACATGTACACTCATCCTCCTAATTAGTCCTCCTAACTATGCTTGGAATTGAGAAATAAAAAAACATCAACCATTGTACTACATATTGATCGATTTATTTTTATCTATATTTTATGAAGAACGTCATTGATTAATCTATTAATGTTTATTAAATTTCTCCTTCTTTACCTTGAAAATAAAACGATGATTAAAATAATACAACTATTATATATAAATCGTCTTTCGTGGCTATATTATATAATCTTATATATGTATGCTAATATTTTCTGAACGTCCATGTTAATTATGTTTTGCCGATATGACTGTGTTGAGTCTAAGTCATATGATTATAAAATAGTTTTGTGCTTGCAGTCTATGAGATTATATTAATTCTTAAGGCCTTGATTCTAAAATAACGGTTTTGTGGTTCGAAGGCATAATTAAATTTTAATTATGCTCTAGCAGTTTCGAGGTTGCACGGTTACGTTTTAAACATTTGGAATCATGGAGAACGCAAACTTTTTAAAAGAGTGATAAAATATAAAAAACAAATTTCAGTAATAAGAAGTGTTGTGAGAAATATGAAGCAAAGCTGGTAAAGATTATATCTCAGGAACTTATGTTATTTATAAATGGGATACGGTTATGCTACTACAAAACAAGTGACTATTCAAAAAAAAAATATTTATATTTGTTTAAAATTCCTCATTCCCAACAATAAGTAAAAGTCAACACTAACTAATTAAATTGAACGAGCAAAACAAAATTTAAAAACGAAAAATAGTGATTAGAAATTACACATAATACTCATTGAAATTGCAGTGTAATTTTTTGTTTCAAACCATTTATGTAAAGGCAAGTGACAAGAAATATGAAAAGATAGAAAAGATGAATGCACTTGTCTTTGATGTATGTATCAATCTGCATATATTTAGCTAGTTTCCATTTATAGAAAAATTACGTATTTACAAACTAGCTATATAACTATATGATTAACTGGGTAACCAATATTTTTCCGTCAAACAACATAAAAGACCATAAAGTAAAGTAATTTAGACATAGTGAGAAAACAAACTGGCCTTTAACATTGTACAACCTCAATTTTTGATGACAAAAGGTTCCTACAACACATTTGTACAACGTTAACTTTTGTTTTCTAATAAAAAGTTGCACAAACATTTCAATACAAACCAAAAGACGTTTATACACATCCAAACAAAACCCATAATAAAAAAGATATATAGAGAGAGGAGAGAGGAAGAAGAAGATGAAAAGACATGGATACAGCTACACTTATATAAATCGCCGCCTAAAAGCCGAAACCATCATTAAATTTCATTTACTGTTAATTTTTTGCCCTTACGTCATCTCAAACGCCGCCGTTTTCGATTCTCTCACCGAGATAACAACAACCATCACTTCCTTCCATCTTCTTGTCGGACACAACCCCGTCTCGTGAGTTACAGCTATCATCATCAGCCACTGGTCTATCCCAAGGTTCAACAACGGCCATAGGCTCCGTCAGCAACCGCCCGTCTCGCGGCGGTGAGAAAAGAACCGGCATGTACTGATTCATCTCTACTCCTGGTAGCTTAGCGTTCTTGAAATGTTCCTTTAACGACTCAAGACCCTTTTCCCACACAAAAAAAACAACCTATAAACCAGAGATTAAAGATTAAAAATTGAATCTTTCGTTTTTTTTTTGTTTTTGTTGTTACCTGGAGTCGAGCATAAGTGACCTCATAGATCTTTCTAGTGTTGAAAACTCCCCAATGTTGATTGTGAAAGGTCTTGTAAAGTCTCCACACAGCATCTGGTGATGTCATGTTCACAAACCCATATCCCATATTGCATTTGTTGCTAATACCAAACCAAACACCAAATTTAATGTAGCACACTCAACACTAATTTACTATTTAATCACATAAAAAAAAAATGGATAGTGACATTATTACCTGAAATCAATGGGAAGGTAGACAAAGTCATAAGCAGACATAGGAGTTTTGTTCCCTTCTTTGATTACCTTTTGGTTACAGTCGTTACAATGTGTGTCCAACATATTCAAAAGCAGCTTCTGTCTGTAAATGGAAACAATACTATAAAATTGACTAGTCGATATTTGTTAATCTCCATGGGACCAAAATATATATAAAAATAGTAACATATGAATACAAATAGCTTCTCATTACCATTATCCATTGGGTCTTGTTGACTTTTTGTCAAACTCAATAACAAAAAAGAACAGAAACAAAGCATTTCCTCGTTTTAGGACATTATCGGACTAATAAGAGAATCAAAATATCAAGCACATGCACATCACAATCACTAAGTATTACAGAAAAATTTATCAAAAAAGTATTAATGAAAAAGACGCATGCTTTTACTTACGTGTACTTATTTGGGATGTTCTTGATCATCACGGTGGTTCGTCCGTCTCCGAACTCGCCGGCAGCGATAGCGTTTTCGTTTATCATGAAACGAGGATCACCAAGATTCTTTATATGCTTCTTTGGCTTCTTCTTCTTCTTATTGTTATTGTTCTTCTGTTGTTGCTCGTACATTTGATTATTAGACTTCAAAATCGGTGGCGGCGGTGGATGATAGTGGTTGTTGTTGTTACTAAAGATTAAGTTTTTATGGAAGCGTGAAGCGAGGAAGAGTTTCTTGGTTAAACCACCGGGACGACTAAATTGGATAACGATTGGTTTACCGGAGATAACTTTTCCGTTCATTACACGGAGAGCTTTTGCGGCGTCTCTAACGTCGAAGAACTCCACAAATCTCTGTTCTCTCTTGTATGGTGTCTCTCTCACTTGCTTCACTTCTCCTACAATGATTTTACAAAACTAATTAACATAAAGTTGGAGCTTTACAAAAGATTGGTGTGGTTTTGTTAAAACTTTACCATAAACTTGAAAAATGTGACGGAGGGTTGTGGAAGAGACGGTGGGTTCTAAGTTCATAAGCACGAGTGACCCTTGATTGTTTCCTTCGGGAACAGCATTGAGTTGTGGAAACACGAAATGAGCCCACACGGCTTGATCGGAGACGAGTCCACGCGCCGTCGTGAAGTGGACTTGTTGTTGCATGTGACGGTAACGTATCTCGTTTAAAGCTCTTTGTGAGTTTCTTAGGTTGTAGAAATGGACGGTCACGATTCCTTCATCTGCTCTTTCCACTTGGACTCCACGGACTTCACCGAAGAGTTCCATGTCTTGTCTTAAAGATGACTCGGTGACGTCACTGGGGACTGGTAATAGCAGCATTACGGCTCTAGTTGGTGTTACTGAAGTTGGTGGAAGAAGATGAGGAGGAGGGAGATAGAAAAAATAAGGGTAAGGCGGCGGCGGAGGAGGAGGAAGAGGGAGGTAGATTCTTGTCGGAGTAGAGAAGGGGATTGGGTTTGGGTTTGTCGCCGGTAAGAACTCCGGAGCTGTTGGGTTAAGGTTTCTATGTTGACTGAATGGTCCGGTAACTGACATGGTTGGTTTTAAGGGAGAGGTGATGAGTTGGGAAGTGGTTTTGCCGGTGACCGGTAATGACTATGGACGCTTGATCTTCTCCAGTGATCGTACTCTTTCGTCTCTCTCTACCTCTTTATTTGGTGCAGGGGAGGGAGAGAGCAAAAGTGGAATTTTTGTGGTTTTGTTTTATTCTGCAGAGATTTGTAGAGCAGTACTTTAATCAAGGTTCTTTAATCTAGTGGTGTACCAACAAGTCAAGGTTCTTTAATCTAGTGGTGTACTCACTAGTCCGAGAAATTTACTGTTTTGCCCTTATGGAGGATTTTATTGCAATGGACTAATGGGGATTTAGATCGATTGACGACCATTAAATAAAGGTGTTAAAGATTTTCTTTTCCGGTTACGAAGAAAATAGTTTAAGAGAAAAATGAATAAAAATGGTAAAAGACGGCAATATAGACTTTAGGCATATGAAAAATTATCGGAATGGGAAGTTTCGAACCACGGGAAAGGGCAACGGAATATTAATTATTTTTATATTTGATGTAATCTAATTATTTAATATCATAATTATAAATTTAATAATAACTATAAATTTTAAATCAAAATGATTAAAATAATCGAAATATTCAAAATTCTTTTTTATATTTATCAAAATTTAATCAAAGTTTTTTAAATCTAACCAATTTTTTAAAATTTTCCGATATTTTGGATACCAAACCCGAACTGAAATAAACCTAATCAAATCTATACCTGATCCGGATATATAAAATATCCAAATGAGTTCTAGAAACCCAAACTCCAAAAATCCGAACCGAAGTCGGGCACCCGAACACCCAGACCTACGAGAAACTTAGATTACTAACTTTACTATTCGGTTTCGTAACTGGTACGGATCCATTTCAGAACGGATATTTTTTAAAAATCAAGTTTTTGTGAAAATTTTTAGAAATTTGAAATTTGTTTTGAATAATTTCACTAATTTTTGTAAAAACTAAATATCCAAGGGAATACGGATATTATGTTCCGTATTTTACCTAGTCTCTTTTTCCGTTAGATTAAATTAAACATATTTAAACAAATAATTATTTAATAAGTAACAGATATATAACCAAAAATTTTGGACAGACACAGAACCCATACCGAAATAAACAGACTTAATAGATAAAAGATAACAATTTGCCTATGTAATACGTAGATTGTATATATTATTTGTAGAGATTTGTATAATGTGATTGTTAATATATATGTATGCTATTTTCAACAAAATAATATATATCCGCTACAAACTTATCTCCATTTAAGCTAATGGTTGATCGATGTTACGGTGATCTTGTTTCTCTTTGGTTCAACAGTCGACTTTAGTTCCCATGATTCTCTTGTTTCTTTTACTTTCTAAATCATCAGATCATGTTTCTCTCCAATATTATTTATAAAACCAATTTCTGTTGTTTAATAAATTAACATTATTTTCTTAAAAGAAAATTAGATTTTATAGTTTAAACACAATTTCCAATTAATTGGGTACCATGGTCCATGTATCATATACTAAAGAATTTGTATTTGGGTGCCATAGCTCGTATTGTCGTGTTCCCCATTTTCACCGCAAAAGTTCATGGAGCGATTTGTCGTGTCTCCATCTCAATACAAACTATCTAATATGTCTATATATTTTCTTAGTAATGTGTATAGATATGTCATATTGTTTATATTCCAATACAAGTATAGTGCTGTCGTAAAACTGCATCCCTTTTCTCGTAAAAACATATATAAATCGTAGAAAACTAGAGTGATGTTGGTCTAGTTAGCCGATGTAAAAGCTCACTCCCATAAAAAATTACATTTACGTTTTAGTCGTATTAGCCTACTCTAGCCTTTTGTTCATAGATTTTTATACGATTTCATCAATCTCCTATTATTTGAGATATAATGAAAAAAATATTCTTATTCTTTTCTCAAGCCGAAGAGAATTATAAATATAAAGTCTTCAAGTTTTGGTTACCCACAAAACAAATCTGTTTATGTGTCCGAAAGACTAGAAAGTATAATTTTAAATCAATTCTATATATTTAACTTAATTTTATATATATTTAAATGACATGTTATTCATATATTATCTAGTAGTACTTAACATAATTTGCTACCTATCTGATAAATACAAATACCATTCATTCATTTACTATCTAATTCACACAAATAGTAAGATTTCTACAATCTCCTATATATTCTTTGATATATAAAGAAATGAAGATCTCTGCAGTTATTATCTAATTCACATTTATAGCTACATATCCTATAGTTAACATCCATTTTAGCATACTATACATACAAAAAAAAAAATGAATTTGCTAAAGTTGATTGCTACTATACATAAGAAAAAGAAAAAAAACTCAGTGCCTCACACTAAATTTGTACAATATGCTAAATTTACTGATCCTATATCTACATTGTTTCATCAAACAATTGTTTAGATTTTGCATATAAAATTTAAACAGCGGGAAACAAATTAATTCAATATAATAGAACTGATTTAGTGTGAGATTTTTCAAGATACAAAAATTAATTCAGTACAATCGAACTGATTTAGTGTGAGCTTTTAATTTCAAGATACACCTTCCCAGCTTTTTATTGATTTTTTTTGAAAATTTTCTCCTTAATTTAGTAATTTATTGTAGTTTTGGAGAAAAATTCTGTTGAGAAAAAAAATTCTGCTGAGATACCAGTGCATTTGTTCCCTAATTTGCCAAGGTTTGTTTATCTTGACATTGTTTAAATTTTGATTTTTATAATTAATTATCGGTCTCTAGGTATGCAGTCACCACTTTTGTTTTCCTTGTGAGAGAGCAGTCACTTCCCAACCCTATGTGAGGAAAGAAAATCAATGCTAAAATTGATTGCTATTATACATAGAAAAAAAAAGAAAAAAACTCAGTGGCTCACACTAAATCTGTACAATATGCTAAATCTACTGATCCTAATTAAAGACTGTGACAGTAAGTACTCTACACTGTTTCATCAAACAATTGTTTAGATATTGCATATTAAAGTTAAACAGCTGGAAAAAAACTAATTCAGTACAATTTAATTGATTACATTCACAAAATAGTCTCTTCAAACACGGGTTGGATTTGGGGTGATACATTGATAATTTTGCATTATAGTATATATATCGACATAACATACTCATGTAATGTATAACGTGTGTATAAAGGCTGTATATATATTATTATATCTTGAGTTAGAGGATGTACTTGGTAGTTGGTAGAACCAAGAAGGGACCAGAGCAAATCCTTGTTTTAAGGAATGTTATTGTTACCTACTTCCTTGTTTTTGGGCTGTCATTTGTTTTTGTCATGTTTATATCTTCATTTATTACATGAATTGCATGCATTCTCTAGCTAATAAAAATTATGTGAAAACTAGAATATCTTATATATATTACACTCCATGTTTCTCAAAGGTTGATGTTTTAGCATTTTTAATTCGTTCCACAAAAAATAATTTTCTAACTTTATATTTTATATTTTATTGATTGATATTATAAATCATAAAGTTCAAGCTGCAATGATTAAATTTATTAGATTACTATTGGTTCATAGTTATTGAAAAATGTTTAATATAAAAAAGAATATAGTAATGATTAAATAATAATTAATTTTAAATTTGGGTGAAAAACTCAAAACATCAATTTATTAGGAACATAATGAATAATAAATTATAGTACACATAAATTTGATTTTTAGAGTACATAAGTCGGCTTCAAGATGATGGCCTGGGTATCATTGAAATTTCAAAAATCCTGGATGTTATTTTGTTAAATTAAGTTATGTGTTTTTCTCACATGGAGGTTGACGAGACTTTCAATATTTCACGCAAAAAACATGTATCAACGTGCTCTAAAAACATGTTTGGAAAGTTGAAACGTCAAGAAAAATTAGTCATTTTATGTGGCAAGCCCACTGGGATGCGGTGCCAATTAATAAATGACCTTTTTATTCCATAGATATTATGGGGTATAAAGATGTTGTCCTCGATGGGGTGCCACATTCTTATTCCGGTTAAATCGTTTTTTTTCTTGTTGGGCTCGAAATACTTTCATTGATTGAGATAGACTATTACAACTTACAATATCAGTTTCCTTAAAAGGCTGCAACAGCTACGGAGACTGCTGTGCATTCTTACTTTGGGTTGCGGTGCCGTTGTAGACGATCTTGGAAGAGTTCTCGACCAATACCGGAGCAATCTTCTAGACATAAACGTTCTGAATCTTTGTCGTCACCTTGACGCATACATCATTGATCCTCGGATCGATCTTCGCTGCTCCAAACACGCCATATGCAAGAATCTTCGTGGCTCCCTTCTCATATATTCCGACAGATCTTGTGGGATATCCGAAAGAGTAATCTTTGTTGCACCTCTCTGGTTTCTCTTTGGTTTTTTCTCTGAAACGATAATATCAAAACATTAATGAAATTAGAAACAATAAAAGGTGCCGCCTGCAACCTCCTCACTATGCCTCTTATAGTTGCTCTCAAAATTTTTAGTAAACGAAATCTAACTTTTGTAATTAAATAAGAGGTGTAAATATTCCTTCTTATGTTATGGTTAATAGAACTATACATATATAACATTTCAAGTTTACAAAAGATAATATTGAACCAGAAAGGAGAAATAAAGTAGATTATCGAGTGAGGAGTGAGAATTATACCGGAAGAAGTTTTATATTAGTTTATTACAATGGGCTTTTATATTAGTTCATTACAATGGGCTTTCGTTTTATATTTTGATATGTTTTGCTTATATTATCTCATGTTTTTTCTTTTAGCTTTTCACTAACTATAACTTATTGACAGATCTTGTATTTGGAAATAAATATCATTATATTTTTTCAAAATAATTTAATATTGACATGAAAATAAAATATAAATATAAGTTGCCAGTTCGAGTTTGAATTCCACCATGTAGATTGATGTGTTCTATATTTTTTGCAAACTTTCTGAGAGAAACATGAGTTGTGTCATCTATGAATATTAAACAAGCGAACAACGACGTTGCGTAGTTCTGTGAGTTTGAGCCTTTAAGGAGTCGCAAAATCTATATAAAACCACTAAACTTGACCGAATCAAGATGAAATACAGATTAGTCAAGTTAGAGCAGCTCCATCGGGTAAATACCCTGGGTATCTCAAAAATAAATTTATAATATTTTTAATATGATTTATTTATTTAATTAATTTTTAATTTATTAAACCAATCATTAGATGACAAGTGTAGATATGGTTTCGAAAAAGTTCTCAAACAAAAAACGTATATGTGTGAGAGATCTCAGATGGAGCTGTTCTTAGTATAGTCGTCTAGTCCCGAATTAGTAGTTTCATGTATAAATTAGGGGCGAACCCGGGCTACGCCCGAGTATATTTTATTTGACATTTTGTTATTATAAAATTTCTTAACTAAATAATTTTTCTTAGTCTATTTATAATACATTGTGTAAAATAATGTGATGTTGTATTCAATATTTTAGTATAGAAAACATATATGATTTCATTTAAAATTTTTATAACTTTTTGTTATTGTTATTTTTATTTATATTTTAAATTTTAATTCATGTTTAGTTTGTATTATTAAAATCATTTAATTATATTTTTAATATTTAACATAAATTATCTCTATGTTAATGATATATGTGTAAGATATCACTCTTAAAGTGAAATTTCAATGGTTACTATGCTTTGTTATCTTTATGATTCTATGCAGTTTCACGATCTTATAAATAAATCTAAAAATCAACAACCCAATCAAACAAAATTTCAAAAATTAATTTATCACTCCAAGGCTACAACAACCAATCATGCCACCGCATTAAATCTTGACCGTAGGTTCCCATCTCCAGCACCAAATATTCTTCGTGGTTTGATTTCTCTATCGAATACAACCACGTGCTACATATATTACAGAGTCAACTTAACCGACAACCACCGGTTTTTAAAATAAAGAGTTTCACGCACGGTTTACCGACCCAACCAGTATGTCTCGATACAAAACTTATGTGTTCATCACACGTTTCCATCTAAGCTACTCTGCAAAATCATTTTCCGGCTAAAATTATCTGGTGATAGATTCTCTTTTTGATTTTTTATTTATTTATTTGACATTTTGATATTATAAAATTTGCCAACTAAATAATTTTTCTTAATCTTTTTATAATACATTGTGTAAACTCATGTGATGTTGTATTAAAAATTTTAGTATAGAAAAATATATGATTTCATTATAATTTTATATTGATGGGTGAACCTGTAAAAATCTTTTTTTTTGCCGGGCCTAATCCGTTATTATCACCACTCATTCTCTTTCTCAACTCAATTTTTAATTGATTTAATAAGTTTTTGGGCTTTGTGATTTCAACCGATGCAAGTTATGCAAGTAAAGGTTTCAAGCCCATAAGAAAGAAAAAGGAAACGTGTTAATTGTGACTTCCATGATGATGGAGGCGGACCTGATATGTTGAAGCTGCCAGTTTTCGTTGTCGGAGAGAGGCTAGTTTTTACGCGATTCACCATTTTGGATCTACTTTACAAGTTAGGAGGATTGATTGTGAGTGTTCTTTTAGATCAATTTTTTTAATTAAGAGATAAGAAGTTCAATTTTTTTGGTATCGATCCGTGTGAAGTGTTCTACGCAAGACTCTCTTACGCCATGGTTAATCTTCGGTTGCTTCTACCTGGTATGTCTCATTCCTCTCCAATTATTTATCTCAACCTCGTCTTCTTCATTCCTCTTACATTCTTTTTCTCACCTATTTTTTGCAGGTCATATCCTTTTCTCGCTTTCTATAACTATTTGGTTTTGCTGTGTAAATTGAGTTCTTTTGCTGCAGCAACAGCAGCTCCATTCTTCCTTGGACGACCAGGTCCTTTTTTGGCCGACCCTATAATCAGAACTGGAACCGAAACAGCTTCGGTCGGTTTAGGGACACGTAATTTGACTTGCTGCTTTTTCTAGATTGGCTGTAAGTTAGACTGGACTTGATTAGGTAGAACGTTGATGGGGGTTGGTTGTTGTTCATGTTTGTAGCTTATCGATGCCTTTACTTTATCTGTTATTCTCCTCTTGTTTTGTGTTGTTTTTAAATGGCATGCTCATCTTGATGATCTAGGAAGAAGTGAATGGGAAGGTTTTCCTTATGGAACTAAGGCTGTTGCTGCTGGTAATCAAACATGTTTCTCTTTGCTAAAAACAGAATACACGTTGATGTTGGTAAACACCCTTTGCTATCAAACCTTACCACAACTGTTGATTAAATGCGAAACATGCGTTGACTAAACTATGAATTTAATATTGTTTGTGCTCAAATTTAACTATGAATTTGCATTAAACCAAAAGCGTTCGAAAGGAGCACTCTTTTAGTTGATTGTATTAAAATTAAAGATTTGTTGCTCTACATATTGGGCAAATTTTCTTTGCATACAACCAAGTGGTTATACATTCATGGTGGTAGATGTGGTTACATGCTAGGCTGTTGATATCTTCTCTTCTTTTGAATGTCTCTAGGCAAATAACGATGTCTTCATTTTCTTCATCTGTGGTTGGTACTCTTTTAGAAGTTAGGAGGTCGGCGATGAGGATGTCGGTGTCTATCCTGGAATAAGCCTGGAAGTTGTAATCTGTAATAGTGAAGTATATAAAAATGGGTTGATCTACTTGACTTTCTGTTGATATTTGGACTGCGCCCATGAACTGGAGGAACCTTGCCGTCATTCTTGTTGCATCATTCTCTTGTAGTTCGTGATATGTTAGAAGGTATTGGAGGTTGCTTCTTATGTTTGCCCATGATAGTTGCCAGCCATTTGATGAGTAAGAAATTTGTACTACAATGTCACTTTGTTGTGTGTGTGGCATTTTGATGATGAGAAGGATTTCGCTGGATCTATGTATATTAGCAGGGAGGGTTTGATATGAGAAAGAGTATTCGAGGTTTTGTGTGTCTCCCATAATATTTTGGTAGATTTTTGGGTTGTGTTTTTGGGAGAGGGATAGTTATATATATATATATATATAGTTGTGTGGGGGTCTTTTAGATTCCTCTTTAACGGTTTTGTATTCCATGATTTTTTCATATCCTCTTTTTGTAACTGATGACTGTAATTCAGTGTATTCAATGAGCCTTTATAATATTGAGAGTGGGGAAGTAAATAATGTTTGTTGCATTTTACTTATCGTATTGGTTTGGTTTCCATAGATTTATGTTTTCTTGTAATTGGGCTTAATGTTTTTAAGCTGGGCCTGTTCTCAAATTACGCAGATATGATAATTATGTGTGATGACAATTATGTATCATTTTTAAGCATAGGCTGATCTTTGTGGCTGATATGGACATGATTCGAATTAGTGGTCACATGGGCTGACATAACCGTAGAAAGCACACTTGAGATGGCTGAACTTGAAAATGCTTCACCCCATGATGCTGAGAAGTGGATTATACACCCAATCCTCTCACCATATATGTAAGAAAAGCTTCTCATCGTTTCTGATTCTTGGACAGAATAGTAGGTTGCTGTCTTAGATTATTCTATAGCATTAGCTTTACCTGACATATCCACTGTCTAATGTTATTTTTTAATCTCTCGCAGTGGAAAATCCAAGCTCTGAAAACTTAAAAACCTCAGTGGTTATATCTCCTCTGTCAGTTCTTGATCCGGTGATTAAAGATCTCTTTCGTGAGGGTATACTTCTACTATATTATGTGTGAACGTAGATGCATGTATACATTCATATGTCTACGGTAGCATATATATAAGCTTGTGTTTCTGTTAGTCAATATTTAATATTGATTATCATTGCTGGTTCAAAAATTCGAGTCCAAATAGTATTATTATTTTTTGATAACACATATAGTATTATTGACTTTGAAACCTTCTAAAATTTGATGCATGAAGTTTAAAATTTGCAGATAGGAGCATTTGAAAACCTACCCCTTAGCTCCCAAACATTTGTTAGAATCCAGCTATGTGTTTCTCTCTTCTCATGTCATACTTTAATTCGGGAATTTATTTTTCTTCTCTAGAATTTGGATTTTCAAACAAAACAGTTTTGTACTATTGTTATTAACTCTAAAGAGATGTAGAAAAAGGTAGTTGCTTATGGTTATCGTGTTATTTACTCAAACGTCTAGCTCGCGTTTTCAATTCCAAATATACGCTTTCCAGCCATTTTTAGAGCTTTATTTGACCCTATATTAGTTGAGTTCCGGTGGCTAATTTGGAATGTTAATCCATTTGTACTTTGTTTCCTTAGTCGTGCTACAAACACTTAGGATATGTAGAAGAATAAGGAAGTGCATTGTTCTTTCTATTACTTAGTGCTATTGAGAGTTTGTGTCATGTCTCCTGATCGTGTATGTTCTCTTGCTGTCCAGAGAGTTATCTGATGAAGTTTTCCAGCGAGAAGCCGTTTGGAAACTCCTGGACATTCAGGTGAAATTGGGATCAATATTTGCTTTTTTAACTCTCATATCATTCTTTAATTCGAGAATTTATTTTTCTTCTCTATAATTTGGATTTTCAAACAAAACAGTTCCGGGTTTTGCATAATTTTTATTCTTGTTTACATTTGTTTCATAATTTTTCAGCTGTTTCGTTGTGAGTGTCATTATATTCCGGATAGTGATTTGTCCCTATGCTCTTATCATCATTGTGGGATCCAAAAAATTCCTTTTGAGACTGTACAGGTAATAACACTATGCACCAATCCTCAAATGTTACTTCTGATTGCTTGGTGATGTTGTTGTTTCATTTATAAATGATATATTGAATATTGAAAACATTATGAGATAGTCATGTAAGTTTTGCTTAAATACTTGGCATTTGATAAGTTTCTTGCTTCATGTTCATGATTCCAAAATTACTTGTTTAGCTAGTTTTTTTTTTTTTTTTTTTTTTGTAGAAATTAAGTGTCTGTAGTTCGATGTTTTGAAATGAAAGCAAGTTGAGCCTATATAAATTTAATGTAATGCTTTCCCAAAATTTTCGATAGAGTTAATTGGAATAATATAGTTTACCGAACAACAAATGATTAAAGTCTTCTTCTGCATGTTTCCAATGTGGAAAGAAGTCCAATAGTAATGCAAATTAACCTATGAAAATTAGAGAATACTCAAATCAGTTCCCATAGGCATATTATAAATTAAATTTTATTGTAATGTCAAATACTTATCTACTGGTGGTTGAGTTATCTTGCTCCAATGTAGTTGATTTTGCTGAGTTGAAGTGTAAATTGAAGACAGACCTGTATATCCTGCAACATTGTTAGTTTGGTGTTTTTTATTTGGGATTTTCAATAAGTTTGTTTAGTTATTTACTAACCTTGTTATTTCTGGATATCTTTAAAGATTTCTTCGTAGACGATGTTTCTGACTCCATTTTTGGTCTCATCTTCTTTTTATAGAATGGTTAGGCCTTGTGAGGATGTTACTCTAGATAGAGCTACATATAGCTGTTCATGGCTAAAAACTGACCTTGGCAAATATAGTAGAACTGATTTCAAACTTTTCCCTTGAATTTTGTTGATTGTCATTGAGATAACCCGACCCGTTTTTTTTTTTACAATAGCTAATACCCCATAATAGAAGCTATTAACAAACGCGGTCAACGAACAATAAGACTCGATTTTACTAAATAATAACAACCGTCAAACAACAGTATTCGAATTTAATACGCATAATAAAAGTTCAACAAAACAACACAATAAACCGAGTCCTAATCATCCTCCTCCTCATTGCCTTGATTCCATGATCACACTTTATCTTTACCAGCAACCACACACACACAAAGATGCGTAAGTATTACCAAAAATACTTAGTAAGACGATCCTTCCCTCTACGAGCTAAACACACAAGCAAGAGATAAGATCACAAACCATACAACCAACATTCACAAACTCAACCAACATTCACAAACTCAACCAACAAACCAACAAAACGGTTGAACAAAACAACTATAGGTACTGGTGTCGGTCGACACCCACCACCTACAACTCGAATCCAGCTTCTCCCACGGCTGAACACGGCCAAGCAGCCACCTGTAAGCCCCAAACTTAATTCCTAACTACGATTAGACACTAACCCAACCCCCAGCAACAAGAAACAAGCAACACAAAACCATAGATCTAACAAATCTATCAATCAACATAACACAAACGAAGCCACAACTTCCTTTTGCTTAGATAAACTCAAGGTCACGCACTCACCTTAGCTTTGGAAGGATTACAGACTGAAATCAGCCCAAGACCAACACCTGAACTTAGCAACGAGCTCACCCTTCATGACCGCAACCGACCCCTTTCTCTTCCTGAAGCTCAAACTCCCTTCAGACAACTCAACTCCTCTTTCTTCTCTTCTCTCCCCAAAACTCTTTCTCTCCTTTTCAAAACTCTCTGGAAGGATCCAACCCTCACAAAGAAGCAAGAAAAAGAGCTAAGTTTCGACCCCCACGAAGAGAAGAAGAAGAGATGCGATAAAAGGTAGATAGAACCGGAGAAAACTAAACCGCTTCTTTATAGAAAACACTGGTTGCCCGACACTAGTCTTTGGTGTCACCCGACATCAGCCCTTGGTGTCGCCCGACACCTAGACCCATTCCAACCTGTTCGACAATCAATTCCAAAATCGATCGGTCTCTTCCACCATTTGCCCTGCAAATGATTTTCCGGTCCAAAACAAGACCAAACACTCCATACAACAGTACAATCCGGAACACGGGCGTTATAGTCATGGCGTAGCATACTCTGATCAGAAATTGTCTTCTCCTTAGTGTAAAAGGATGGTCTGAAATTGGTGGGGACAAAATAATCCTTGGTAGTATTACTTTGTTTTCAGCATGTGTACCTGTGAGTATTTCTCCTTCAATGACTCGTTCCCTCATTCGTGTGACAATTATCCTAGTGTCGTTGTATAAACCTTCTTTTTGATTTATGTTTTTCATTAGCATTATAGGAAAACTTAACTTATGTTTCGGCATGCTTGGATACTCTAGGGAGTTTAAATACTCCATGGGGTATAATGCTTCATAATCAGGCCCTATTGTATCTGTCTTCCCAATGCTGTCGTAGCTTAAATATTCCTTTAACTCTCCTCGAACTTGGGATAACATGTATGCATTAATGTCATCAACCGTTTTGTTTCGTGGAGTTAGTATAGCTCTATCTGTTATGCCTTCAGCTTTGGTTTGGAATCCACTATTTAGCGCTTCTGTTGCCTTAGAAATTTGATGTAGGGGATCTCCAGTACGCTGCAGAAGAAATCGGTCTACAATGACCACAAGCTGTCCTTCGTCATTCTCATTTTCCTTTTTAGCCTTGCATTCTGGGGCTGTTCCATCACCTATACTTAGCAACCATGTAGCAAAAATCGTATCTGACTGCTGGAGTCTCATATTTTTTTCCAAGTGGTAAACATTGCATGCCTTCCATATATAAAACTGGCTTATAGATGCTACAACTGTATCTGATCGTGTCCCATGTGTCATTACTGGTAGAATCTGACGAAAATCTCCACCAAGAAGCACAATTTTTCCACCAAACATTTTTCCACTTGCTGAAGAATCTTTCATAGACGTTAAATCTCTTAATGTCCTATCTAGTGCCTCGAACGTGTGACGATGTGACATTGGCGCTTCGTCCCATATGATTATATATCTTTTTTCAGAAGCAATTCTGCGAGCATTGTATTGGGCTTTACATCACACATAGAATCTTCTGTGAGATTTAATGGTATTTTAAATCTTGAATGTGCTGTTCTCCCACCTAGTAATAGCAATGATGCAATGCCTGATGGCGCAACAGGTAATACCACTTGTTAGGATGATCTTAACTTTGCGATTATTGTCTTGTAGACAAAATTTTTCCCAGTTCCACTAGGTCCGTTAAGAAAGAACAACTTTCCAAGATTGTTGGCCATTGAATCAAGAAATGCATCGTCGTGAACTGTTCTTTGCTCACTGTTTAGAAGGTAGTAGTGCTTTTCATGCTCTTCTTTTTTTTTTTTATCGTACTGTGATTCTTGTCTCAACAAGCTGTTGCCTAGTTCTTTTAGAACTTTTTTTTCAGGCGTTGGCATTTCTTTGAAGTCTATGAGTGAGCGATCGTGTTGATGCAGAAGTAGTTTGACTTCAATTAAAGTATATTACTGCAACTCATCTTCGTTTAAAGTAAGCTTCTGAAATCCAAATTCCCGGCGTCGCTTTTGAAGAATACCTTCACACAATGATTTCCTACAATGTTCCCATAAACCTAATGGGTTAGCAACCTCACAGTGGATTAGCAAAAGGACAAATAGATGACGTAACTGATTTGGAGATGCCCATTGTGTTGATTCATCTATTACTTTATGCCACTCCAAATCGTTCTCTAGTATTCCCCTAGCTCTACATGCTTCTTTAAAACTTTTATTTTTCTCTCCACCCACTGTAAGTATGTCATCGTAGCTTGTTGGACCGTTGACAACATTGACCAGTATTCTAAGGTAGTAGAGTTCGCCAGCGTTTGGGTGAATGTTAACTATTCTACCTATGGTCCTAACAGCAGTTGAATTAGTACCACGGTGTCTGCGATGCCATGCTTTATTATCTGCATCCCAAACATAATATTTGGGGAATTCTACATATGTCAACTTTCTTGCTTCTTCACAATGTTTGTTCATTTTCATCCATTCAGTGAACATTGTCTTCTCTATACCATATATAAATAGGACCCGGTCCAAAATATATGTTTTCTTATAAGTGACATACTGCTGGTCTTGTAGATGGATAATTGATTTCTGAACAGCTGGTTTACGTTTGTGGATGTGGTATGCAAATGTACGCCACATTGCTTCACATGCTGACAAATAGCGACAATCAAGATACTCTTGGATTTCATCTCTTTCCTTTACAAATCTTGCTGGAGTTTCATTCGTCGTTGTATTTGTTGTACCCTTTTCAATCAAAATGGTTGCTTTATCCACTCCTTTTGTGATATACTTGAACAAATATCTGACTGCATTTGTCGTGTTGCACCATTCCACGTTAATGTATGCCTCACATTTTTTCAAGATATCAATGCTATGTGGGATAACAAATTAATTGTCTAACTTTTTTCCTCCCTTAATGACAAAGTTATCACTGTTGCGGCGCCGACGATAGATAATATAACCAGATTTGTCAATAGTGGTGAATTCCGTATAGGATCGGGGATACTTTTTGGAACATACTTGATTAGCCATGCAAGGTGAGGAAGGCCGATCTTTTTCACATGGTCCATGCATCATGTGTTTCTCCACAAGCTCAAATCCAAGGGGGTCTTCTATTTTGTTTGGTAATTCAACAGAAATTATTGAATTAAGTTCCTCTGCCGTTGGAATTTTGGATGTTTTATCCAACCATAGAATAATGTGGGCATGTGGTAATCCTCGTTTCTAGAACTCAATTGTATGCAACACTGCGAAAAGATTTTCAGTGTTATATTGTAGAAGAGAAAATATAATATTTTTTGAAAAATTGAATTTGGGTAATTGTTTGTTGCGTACCTGCAATACATGGACTGATGAAAGTACCTTGCTCCAAATTTTTAAGAAATTTTTTGAGTTTCATTTTGAAGATGCGACATTCAATATCAGGTCGTTCATTACCTGAAGTCTCGCCATAAATTGCCAGATGTTCCTTTATTTCTTTCCAATTCGGATTTGCGATCATGGTAATGAACAAACTTGGATTCCCATATGTTCTACAAATTGCTATTGCATCATGATATTTCTATCATGTACCTTGGACCTCCTGTAAAACTTGATGGTAGGATAATCCTTTTTCCAATCTTTTTAGCGTTTGTATCTCCTTTACCAACTGCATCGAAGACATTGTTGTATAAGTTTGCTTCTAATTGGTCTTGATTGTTCTTAGCCTATCGAAGTCTCTCTTGCTCTATGGATGTATACGTATAAACTACATATTCATGTAGTAGGCGGCCTCCCTTTATTAGGGTCATTCCTTCAGTAAGCCTGGTTTGGATTTGGTAAGCGTAGTATTCTCGTATACTGATAAAACTTCTCCTCCGCTGGCCGATTTGTGTAACTGCATGTGGTATTTCTGTATAGTACCCAAATTCACCATTTGGGAACAACAAAGGATACTGCAAACTCATAAGCAAAGGGTGGTTATCTTTTATTTCTTGTAGGTGGCTTGACTGTAACTCTAAGACAATATCTCTTTCACCAATATTAGTAAAAAACCACCTATTATTAATCCAACAACCTCTTGAATATGTGGTAGATCATATTGTTTGCCTTTTCCTTTTTTCTCCACCAATTATACCCGTAAGTCTTCTACGTTATTATCTTTGAAACGGTCACACGCTTTTTAGAAAAAGATGCACAAGCAATTGTGTTCGTCTAACATTGCAATCAAGCCTGCAACTAGTTCTTCCTTTAGTTGTACAGCTGAGTCTCTTTGCGACATAGTGTTGATACGGTTTGAGACCTCATTTTCCATGTCTATGATATACATCGGTAAGAACTTGAGATTCTGTCCAGGCATGGGTAGAAGTGAACCTATGCGGTGTTAAACCTGGCTATGTATTCTAAAAACAGGTGGGCCAGTTGCATATGTTACACTATGATATATTTTTGCTCCCATTGATGTGAATGCAAGGATAAAGTTGTAGATTCGTATATTCATACGAAACGTCAAGCTATTGGCGTGAAGGTATTCCAAATATGGCGGGGTTTTTTGATTGGTGGGAGTTTGACACGACCTTGTTGAAAACATATTGTGAATATAGGTTCTCCGGTGTTTGGATCATTTCCTGTTTTTTCTGAATACCATAGAAAAGCTTTACAATGGGTGCATTGTATGATCGGATTTTCCTGAACCATTGAAGCTGAAATGGTAATTGTAATTATTTTAGTAATAGAATAATATTGATTTTCCTGGTTTGAAATAAAGATTTGGTTAAATAGGCTTACCTTCAAGTTGTTTTCTCTGTTGCCGTGTTAATTGTTGGGAACTTGAAGCCTCACCTGTTTTTATTTGGTGGATATATATGTTAGTTTAATGTTTGTTAATTATTGTGTTTGAGTTTTTCGAATGAGTAGATTACCTTATTGCTTTTTTGACAATCTTTTTGATAAGATGATAGCGCGTCTCATTGTTTGGGTATTTTTACGCCTAACTACAGTACATAGTATAAATCGTATGTGAGTTTGGAAATTTGTTTGTGAGGTAAAGTACATCATGACATATTAACTTAAAGGATCAGAGTGTTACCATATTCAGAACATCTTTCACAGCCACCTATAGTTTCTCGATGTATTTGGTAGGATTTGGCAAGTATTAGTATAATATTATGCGATGTGGATTTGTTTATCTGGTGAGAGATGTAGATGAGTTACTAACTTACAGTCATAGTTCTTTGGAGTGGGTGGAGGAGTAACTTTCATGCCTTGCTTTGGTGATACTGCATAAATAGTTTGTAAGCTTTAGCACTGGTAGGACATTGGCTGTACATGTAAGATAAAGACTAAAATGTTGAAATTGGACATAGGTATTATTACCTTCTTTTCTTCTCTGAGAATGTGGTGCGTTTTGACGCTGTGGTGATATTTTACTTTTGCTGCTTGAATAACTTGAAGCAGGCAGCTGAGTAGATGTTTGTGGTTGTCTTTTTTGCCATCTTTTAGAAAACATGATTGCTTTTCTCATAGAGCGTGCATTCTTATGACCAGCTGAATAATAAATTAAGTAAACATAAAATCAGATAAATCACAAATAGTCTTTGTACATTTGTTATTCACATATGAAGTTGTGTAAGTTTCATGGTTGGGAAAGGTGGTACCATATTTGTAGCAGCTGATGCATCCGCCTATGTTTGACAAATTTGATGAATTTAGCATTTAATTGTGGTTGTGATAAATTTTTATAATTAGGATATTACTTGTTGGTTGAGAAAATTACAATGATAACCGATGATTGATGGTGTTGCAGGGAAGGGTAAGTGTCTGCGCCGGTGTCGTTGATTTGTTTGACCTATCAAAAGAGATCTAATCAGTCTCTCCAAGGTTTTAATTTTGATTGAAGATGTATTATAGAGTTGGAGCTAAGCTTACCACATATTTGATCCATAATGTCGGCTTCTTCACGTTGTCTCTTCTTTGGTTGTATATTGCCCATTGCTTAAAACTCTCAGTAAAGCCTAACAATACCTAGAAGGCAACAATCATGAACTAAGTTAGTAATATTTTTATTTTTTTGTTAATACTTTTCAATGTATAATTGTTCAAATGATAGATTGTGTTCATATTAATATATGAATTGATGGTTGCAGAAGTTAGAAGGCGTAGGTGTTTTTTTTTATTGTGTTTCTGTAGGGTTTTGTTTGTAGGGATTACGAAACGTTTAGTTTTTTTTAATCTTAGGCAACTTTTAGCATTTTGTAAATATTTGTAATTTTCTTTTATTAATTTAAAATGAAATTTTGCTTCATCTCCCCTCCAAATGTGCGTAGTTTTAGGACACCATTAAAAGATTCCACTTGTATTTTTAAAACAAAAAAAGTTGCTTTTGTCCATTTGAACAAATCCAACTCAAAAACTATATTTAACAAATGATGATTAGTATGTGTACTTGAAAAACATTTGTCATGTGCATATTCCGTTGGCAAAGTCTGTCATCGTATCTTCGAGTGAAGTAATCAGAGTTATTTAATTAGGGTTCCTCATCAGACTAATCAAATTATAGATTCTTAATTCAAATATAAGCAATGAAACTTTGAATCCTGCAAATATTAATATATATGTTTCTTTATGTATCTTGTTTTGTAATGTATCAATAATCTAATTGATCTTTCTTTGTTGCCTCAGTTGTGAGTCTTCAGATTGTTGTCATTATATGCACGATATGAAATTTCATCATGTGGTTTTAATAAATTCGTTTACTAATCATGGATTTAATGGCTTATAACATAGAAGAAAGAAAGATATCTATCCTTTTTCTTGATAACACAAATAATCAATCTCCCTTTAAAACCAAACATTTTGAAACTGAAAAGAGCATAATATAGAAACACACGAAAATACAAGAGGGATCAAATCACAGTACTGGAATTCTGGTCCAACATAGGCATTTGCTGAGGTCTTGCTGCTTTTACGAACAAAGAACTTGGAGATCTGTATAGTATCAAGCCAAACAGAACACATGATCTCTAAGTTCTCACCATCACCCTTAGAGATGTTGAGAATGAAGCTAATATGAAGCTGAATATTTTTAGGGTCACTGCTTATAGATTTTGATGATGGAACTGATCCATCAAACATGGTAGCTTCGATCTTAATATCTTTCTTCTCCACAAAATTTCTTCTCAAGCTAATCCACTGCTCTCCTGGCCGCTCATCCACCGTAAATGGACCAAAACTGTCTGCAAACTGGATTTTTGGATTTTCCAATTGTAACATGAGTACTGTGTTCGGGTTCCTCTGTTTCCATGTCTTTTTGGTATGTCTTGGAGTGGATGTCAATATTATACTCCACTATACGGGAGACTGTAAAAGTCTAGCGAGTTGCCCGGAAATTGTAGTATGTCAGCTTTATCTGAAATTTGCATGTGCGTCTTACAATATCTAGGATACAATGTGGCGTTTTTTGCTAATTCCTTCACAGTCATAAGGTTCATCAACCTGGTAAGAATAAGGTAAAGTGAATAATAGTAGAGTTCAATTCTATAAATTTTTTTGGTTGATAAATAATTGGCATAAATTCTACCTCGGGGAATTCAGTTGCAAAAACTTCTGAAGCTCTTTTTCCAGCAAATGTTGCTATAGTGTTGTTCTCATCGGAGACTGATATTTCAAAACGATACCTGAGCAAACATTAGAGATGATATTAAGGTGTTCGATCAGTAGATAGACATCCTAATATGTTGGAGATTTAATTGTACATATGGAAGTTTACCTGAGCACCATAACCTTGTTAGGTTTGTTATATGTATTGCAGGTCATTGTTGTACCCGACTTTTTCAGTATTGTATTGCAGTAGGTGCAAGAAACGTAATTCCAGCCATATTTTCCTAGTATGTTGACAATGGTAGCAACGCATTCGAAGCTAATCACCTGCTCAAAGTTATTGTTAGAGGAATTTGACATGAACCTTATTTTTAGAAGCAAGAGTTTTGGAAAAAGTTTGAAGTAACCTGTGGGATTTCATTTTCGATAAAGTCGTTAAGCTCATCTAAAGTCAGTGTTTCGAGTTTGGTTATCGCGATGGATGAGCTACCAAAAGTTGGATCTTGTTCACTTAACCTGAGGATTATAAAAAAATTGGTTATATTTTATTTATAGTGGATAAATTTGTGATTTTAACCTAGTAAGGGAGAATGAAATACCATGTAGTAAACTCTGTGGTTTCAGCAATATCTGTGTCAAAGAACAAGCGAGAGGCATATGTTGAACTCAACGTGACAGCACCTACATCGCTTAATGGTTAAATAAAAGAGGACTGCTTATGATGTTTTTAAGTCAGATATAGAGAGTTCTTACCTCCGAGGAATTTTGCGTTGACAGTGGTGAGAAGTAGGACAGTTGGTTTGGAGTCACTTGCATTCCATCTTGTGCGGAACTTTGCAGCAATGTTATCCCAGAGATAAATGCGAATTTTTTCGCCGCTGTTTAGAATAAGTTTGTAAAGAGTTAGACGAAAATAATTTGAAACCTTGGGAGATTTTGATGAAATTCATGAAACAAATATTAAAGTGGTGGTAGTGGTGGTACTCCGTTATAGATTGTTTCAAACTATTATTTAAAATCTTTAACTTTGCTTCTATCTAAACTTTGGATTTGACTAAGATAGACTACTTTCTAGAGAAGGAGTATGCAAATGAGGGACTTGACGTTAAGGTTACAGACCAGAGATTTCAATCTAAACATACTCCAACATATAGGTAAATTGACATGAAGATGAATACACAGAGTTTAATAAATCAAAAACACATCTTCAATATGAAAAAACCTCAACATTCTGAAATTGATGGATCAACTTAGTTTAAACTCTTAAAAATGTAAAACACTTTTGTAAGAATATTAGAATGCGTACTCTTTCATGAGGAGGTGCAAGAAAACCCTGTCCTTGGACTTCCCGTTGGCAACTTTAGGTGCTTCAGCATTTGAGATAGCATCGTGTAAATTGTCTCGAGTAAGAAGACGAATTCGGCCAATAACATCTGTAATTTAAACAGTCTTATAAATACGCATTTTGAAATTCAACAAATAATATAATTCCCGTGAACCATGAATGCTGGAAAAAAACAAATATCTATACGAAGCTAGTACATTATTCTCATCACTCATCACCAAATTCTCGTGTAATATAAAAGAGTATAATATCACAACATTAGAAGAACCAAAGAGAATAATTTCTGGGTAAATTATTCTCATTCACTCATCACTCAACGCAACATTAGAAGAACCAGAAAATGAAGATGAATAATATAAAAGAGTATCTATAAGAATAATATCAAAAGAAACCAAACATAACAAAATTAGGCGTCTTAACTATAATGAGAACATAAATTTACTAACACGGACAATCACATAAAATTAGACAGGACGTGATTTTATTTTCCGTTTGTGTGGTACAACAAATTAAATCTACAAATTTAAGCAGAAGTTTAACTTGATGAAGTGTTTTTTACCAAAGAGATCACCGTTTCTGTCTATGATAGCTGCAAAATCAATGAAAAGACGGATCCTAAACTTCTGAAAATCAATTTGGTGCTCTCCCTGTGTGACTTCAACGAATTCTATTTGATTGCTGAAATAGATGCCATATTTGTGATCAGAAACTTTGAAAACTTTCTTGCAAGGACTGATGATGAACTTTTTGATCGTGTAAACAAAATTTGGCTTCAGGTAGCTCTCGTAGCGAATGATTCTGTTTGCAGGTATGAACGCTTGGATTTTTGTTGACTGGTGGAATTGCAGAAGTTAATAAATGGTTGAAGCAAAAGTTGCATAAGTGTATATGTGATTTTTTGAATGCATACCTTTTCATCGATAAGTAGGAGCTCAAGACCAATGAGAATATTGGCTCTTGTGTGATTATGAGCCTCCCAGAAATGGATCAATCTGACCAAATGGTCATCGAAAGTTTTTTTGGTGAGTGTTTTCGTAGGGGCGGCAGAAGGTATAGCTGCCATGGTTGGTTTTTTGGGTAGTGTTACAAAGTTTTGGTGGTGATGATTTCATTCTCAAGACCCATAATTTATAGGGTACGTGAATAGAGGGTAACAAAGATATTGAAGTGGCCATTTAAATCAAGGGAAAGTGGGCTATTAAGGAGATGAAGCGGTAACGCTATTGCTTAATTGCAGGCTCCGGAAGATGAAGCGGATAGAACTGTTGTACATCAATGGCGAGTAGGGTTTAGATGGCAAAGAAGAAGAAGCGTTATGTCGTGCGATGGAGATGATTAGTGTGAGCCTCTTTTTTCTGGGTTTTGATTTTTTAAGCTGAGATTAACATTAAGCTACAAATCTACATCTCATTAGAGTGATATATGTGCTGACATGACGTCTTCTTAAAAAGTACAGATTTTGCTGAGGTGGACACTCTCACAGTGCTCTATTTGTTCCTTTTATTAGTATAGATGATCAATCCAGATTAATTAAACCGGTTCAATTCGATGCCAAACCAAAATTATATAAATATTTTCTATCCACTAGTTAAGATTTAGGAGTGATGTATTCAGCTCTTTGGTTCGTTATTAGTTTGAAACTTTTATTTATTTACTTTTTTTAATAAAATTTCAGTGAGCAGAACAAAAATTAACCAAATTCCAGAACTATATACATATTACATTTTAATTTTAGTATCGGTTTAGTGTTTTAGTCGAGAAAATAAAAAAAATTGGCTTGAATTTGGTTTAAATATTGTGATAATAATTAGATTTTTCAAAATTAAAAAAGAAATGATTTATAGTGAGGATGAGGTTTGGGCTAATATGTATTATGAAACAAAAAGAAGAATAATCCGTATTGAGCCACGGACCCAAAGCCCACGTAGTTCATATTAGCTCTTTCAATCAAATTGATTTACGAATCTGCCATTTCTAGCGATTTAGGGTTTTACACAGTACCAGATCCGGACCGTTTTAAATCTCAAATCTTCAACACTCTTCTTCTTCTTCTTCTTCGAGCTCTCCCTCTTTACCATCCGAGATCTGTATCGGATCGAACCGCGGAGAGTGAAGGCTCAGAGATGGCGCTGGCTTTCGATGAGTTTGGCCGGCCGTTCATTATACTGAGAGAGCAAGATCAAAAAACGCGTCTTAAAGGCATCGATGCTCAAAAGACCAACATTGCCGCTGGTAAAGCAGTGGCTCGGATCCTCCGATCCTCTCTCGGTCCCAAAGGAATGGACAAAATGCTTCAAGGACCCGACGGAGATGTCACCATATGTTAGTTTCTACCTTTTGAATCTCATCTCTGCTTGGTCGATTGGAGTTAAATTTGAAGAGTTTTCTATCGATTTGAGTTAAATTTGAGTTAAATTCAAATCATGAATGCTGCTCTTGTTTATTGGAAATGTTTCTAAGATTCCTGATTTCATATAAAAACCGAATCTTTCACTTCAAGGAACCGCATTCTTCAAACAAACTCAAACTCTGTTTGTGTATAATTTCGTCATTCTTTTTTTCATCAGCAAACGATGGTGCAACGATATTGGAGCAAATGGATGTGGACAATCAGATTGCTAAATTGATGGTTGAGCTTGCCAGGAGTCAGGATTATGAGATTGGTGATGGCACAACTGGTGTTGTCGTCATGGCTGGTGCGCTTCTAGAACAAGCTGAACGTCAATTAGATAGAGGGATTCATCCTATTCTTATAGCTGAAGGATATGAAATGGCTTCTAGAATCGCTGTTGAGCATTTGGAGCGTATCTCTCAGAAGTTTGAGTTTGATGCTGATAATTACGAGTCACTGGTTCAAACTTGCATGACTACTCTATCCTCTAAGATGTAATGTTCTTTCAGGATTGCTTATCTAGTTCAATGTTTAATGGATTGGCTTGTAGAAATTTTTCCTAACTTTTTCTTGGTTTGTGCTGCAGTGTGAATCGATGCAAACGTAGTTTAGCTGAGATTGCTGTGAAAGCGGTTCTTGCTGTTGCTGATTTAGAGAGGAAGGGTGTTAATTTGGATCTGATTAAGGTAGAAGGGAAAGTTGGGGGTAAGCTGGAGGACACTGAGCTTATATATGGGATTTTGATCGACAAAGACATGAGCCATCCGCAAATGCCAAAGCAAATTGCAGATGCCAACATTGCTATTTTGACTTGTCCCTTTGAGCCACCGAAGCCAAAGACAAAGCATAAGGTGGACATTAACACTGTGGAGAAGTTTGAGTCTTTGCGCAAGCAAGAACAGGAATATTTTGATGAGATGGTGCAAAAGTGCAAGGTAGGTTTTAAGTTTGAAGTCACAGTGTAACTGTATTCTATTATGTCATGATCAATTGGTTGTTAAGCTACTGAAGATTGTATGTTCTTCTACCAAAGAATGTTTTCTTTTCTACCAAAAGTAGTAGGCTACATTACAATCCATCTTTTTAGTGTTACTATAATTCGTATATCTTTGAATTGCAGGACGTTGGTGCTACACTGGTTATCTGTCAATGGGGTTTTGATGATGAGGCAAACCATCTACTGATGCATAGGAATTTACCCGCTGTCAGATGGGTTGGGGGTGTTGAGTTAGAACTTATTGCCATAGCCACGGGTGAGTTAAGAGTTCCAAGCAGCAGTCGATAATGGTGCATGTGTAGTAATCTGCCAAGTCTCTTAATCAGTTATCTAGGGCTGATGAGATTTATGTCTTTTCTTAGGAGGGAGAATTGTTCCAAGATTCCAGGAGGTGATCCCAGAGAAGTTAGGGCAGGTATAATTACTTTGAATATAGGCAAAAAAAAACGTGTTGGCGGAATGGCTGTTATATATCATGTTCCACCATCTTGTTGATTTTCGCACTTCAATATGTGTTTAGGCTGGTTTGGTTCGCGAGAAGTCATTTGGTACAACAAAAGAGTGTATGCTGTAATGAAGATAAGATGGTACCACAGTAATTCGATTGGACATGACATTGCTGAATGGATCGGTTGGATAATTTACTTTGCAATGTGGCAGGTAACAAGATGATGATAGAAGAAACCAAACGCAGTATGCATGATGCTTTGTGTGTGGCAAGGAATCTTATCCGCAACAATTCAATTGTATATGGTGGTGGTGCAGCTGAGATTGCATGCTCTTTATCTGTTGATGCAGCTGCTGATAGGTACCCCGGCGTTGAACAGGTAAGCCATATCTCTACTTTGTATCTATCTCTGGCATATATACAAGGTTAAGTGTTTAAGAATAGTCGTTCCTTTATGCAGTATGCAATCAGAGCGTTTGCAGAAGCCTTGGACTCTGTCCCTATGGCTCTTGCAGAGAACAGTGGGTTGCAGCCCATTGAGACACTCTCAGCTGTAAAATCTCAGCAAATTAAGGTAAGTTGGTTGATGAGTTTCGTCTTGTTACTACTTAATATTGTCTTGTTACTGTGAAATATGGTTTAATTATTGGTTTTGTTGTTGATTATTCAGGAGAACATTCCGTTCTACGGGATAGATTGCAATGATGTAGGAACTAACGATATGAGGGAGCAAAACGTGTTTGAAACGCTTATCGGGAAGCAGCAACATATCTTACTTGCAACACAAGTGGTTAAGATGATACTCAAGATTGATGACGTCATCTCCCCATCTGAATACTGATAGGATGTCTTTCTCCAAACAATCACCACCATGTTTGGCTTGTTTCCCTTTTTGCTAACGTATTTATATAAGAACATTCCACAGATAATTCTCACTGTGGTTAGGTGTGCTGATTTTGAATTTATTAAGCTTGCCACATTTCTTTCGACATTCGAAGACTTTAAGTGTTTTGATTCAAGGACTGAGTTTCGATCGGTCCCTCATGTTCAAAGCGATGAACATTTATGAGTAAGGAAATAGGACTGTTGGAGGATGAAGTTGAACATTAATGGAGCTGAGAAATCATTGGTTTGTAACGTCTTGATAGTAAAGATTTTGGTGGGTCGGGTTAAAAGTTTTACATGCGTGAAAGTCAAATAACGTTCTGTACCTTTTGTCTACTGCCGACAGTTTTCATGAATGCTTCATTAAGCTTCTTTGTTTGTTTGGTTAAAAATAATTTTGATCATATTTGGATCTTGACAATGTTGCAAATGATTTTTTTTTTAATATGATCTTGGGTGATCCGTGATCCGGGTCAGCATCATGATTCGGGTTACAAAACTAACATGTCTAACCACATCCGACTAATTCTAGAGGTGTGGTAACCCGACCCAAAAAATCTAATGATTTTCAATCTTTTGAAACGGCTCTCAATGTTATAGTCTACTACTAAGGTACATCGTTTAAATCATAACTAAATCTGAGAAAAATAATTCCAAAAAAAAAAAACCAGCTAAGTTCTATCACTTACATTTTTCATCTTCAAAAAACACTAATTTTGAAAATTATTTGACATCCCTCTTGAAACCGCATTCTTCAAACTACAATAATAAAGTATTCTAGGATTCATATCAAATGTGTAATCTTTTTTTGTTTTTTAATCTTAGTTTCGATTTCCGTATTTTTCGGCTCATTTTTACTATATAGATTTTATTTTTATATGATAGACAATGTGTTATCTCATAAAAAAAATTTGATTTATCAATCATTTTTAATCATCACATAATTATTTTGTGTATTTTATTGAAACTTACCGTTTAGTAGATTATCTATCGTAAAATTGTGCTATAGATTGAGCAATATGCTTAACAAATTCTTTAAATTGAGTGTGCCATCATTTTCTAATATCAAGGATATTTACACGGTGATATTGATGGATTGAGTTATATTTGAAGTGAAACCTGACTCTTCTTGGAACACGTTACGATGAACGTGAAGGTTGTGTCCCATTCCTAATTCCAAAAAAAACCGATACTATCCACATGGTACATTGGTACCAGAACTTCCCAATTAGCCCGAAATCAACAAATTAACAAAAACAGAAAGAGTAAATAGTTCTCCACCGACAAAGTTGCTGAGAATATAACACAGTAGTTTAGTCCTGTACAGAGACAATTATAGGATTGCACTCAAAATTAAGTACTTATACATTCGTCACATGATTAACTGTAAGAAAGCCACATTTAATGTACTTCCTGAGTCACTTTGATAAACTGCAGCTCCTCATTTGGATTTTGGTTCCTTATCATTTATTACAATAATTGTCCAACGCCACGTCTCGGGAAGGGAAGAGCAAGAGCAAGATCCAGATCTGGTCCAATTAGTGGAGGATTCTGTTGTAGTTTTGTCAGACTCACGAAACCACACTTATTACAAATCTTACAGACAAATTAAATGTTATCCCAAAAATTAGATATGCCCATGTTACACTGCAACCAACGTAACCATGAGACTATATTCTCTACTATGCCACAAGATAGTTCACATTTCAACTGCAATATACATTATCCGGTGACTGATTTTGTATTTTTTGATAACCAAGGTAGATCTTAAACCGCAACCTAGATTAATCTATGAAACGTGTAAAAGCTGGGTATCTTTGCAATTTAAATCAGCGACAATGGCCAAAAGGAAACCACAACTATTTTCATAGTTTATAGAACTTGACCCCTACAGCTCCAACAAGATAAGTCTTAAACACACACTCAAACAACAGCCACACACTCTTGGTTCGGTTCGGAAATATCCGATGGAAGGACATTACAATGTTATATTTCATTGTCATAAACCGCTATTTATACATCTAAAAAGGTTTTTTAACTCGCAGATTTTGATAAATTAAGATGTTGATTTAATTTATTACAATATGAGAAATCAACAATAATCGCTTAGCAATTGTACATACACATATCCCCACCACAACATAAACATTTGTCCCTACTCCAAAAAGTTTAAAAGAAACCCATTGGTCCAAAGGGAATCCACACATTACTTTAGTATACACATCAAATCCATCTTACAACTTTAACCCTCCCCATAATAAAAACTAAAGGGTAATGAAAGATTGACATACCAGGGACACATGCATCATCTTCTTTATGTTTTTAATTAATTAGATGGATTATATATATATAATTTTGAAAAAGATGCATCGGATTAACATCGAGATCCTTTTCTACAAAAGAGTGCACCAGCACTGCCCGTGACCGAAGCCACTAATGAGGACGGTCTAGCAGACAAACTCGAAGCCTTTGCATAGCTTGAAGAGGCTCCTCCACCCGAAGCCGTGAAAAACGCACCGTTTAAGAACAAATCACCTTCTGATCTCCAATTCCATTTCTTCCATTTGCTTTGTGGTGCATCTTCGTATTTAGTCACCTATTTTTTTTCAAATCACATAGTTGTTTTGGTCAAATTAAATTGAATATTCTCATTTGAATAAAACATATAAAATTAGCTTCTTAATTACCTCTTTAAAGACATGATCGTTGGGAGCAAGAAACCTATTGCCTTGACTGTTAATCGTTGGGGCTGCGCTTCCACCAATTGCATACATTTGCCAATGTGTATAATCATTATTCACCACATGAAAATATCCATGTCTACATCTGCCAAATTACCCAAAATCACAGCGGCTTAGTTTAAAACAATATAAAAATAAAGGGACTTGTTTAGCAAATTAAACTCTATTTAATTTACCTTGGCATTCTCTGAACAAGACCTTCTCCAAAGTGATTAAAGGCAATGGTGACTTGCATGTTCTTGTCCCTCGTGTACGAATCACTGTGTCCCAAAAGCATAACTTTATTGTGATGCGTCAAATAGTTATTAGAGATCGTAATGGCCGTTGATCCATGGATGGCGTCGATCAGACCGTCATCGCAGTTAGACAACGAGCAATGGTCTACCCACACGTGGGAGCCACCAAAAATGGAGACGGCGTCACCGTCAGACGCCGTCCTCCACCCGTAGTGCGACGGAGAGTCTCTAACGTAAGCATTCCCCTTCCTTTTACAGTCGTGGATGTTGACACCGTGGATGATGATGTTAGTCACGTACTGGACGGTGATGCACGCGCCACCAGCGATATGGACGCTCACTCCACGGCCGTCTATGGTCTTGAAAGAGTTCATGATCAGCTCTTCTTTTAGCTTTATGACCATGTCACGCGCGAAGATGATCCAAAGTGGCTCGTCTTGGATCACCGCGTGTCTTAGGGTTCCCGGTTTAGGGTTAACCGCGTCTTTGTCGCTAGAGTCGATGACCACGTAGATTTTTCCGTCACGGCCGCCGATTGCGTGTTTGCCAAACCCGATGGCGCAATCGGCTAGCCGTTGTCTGTTTTTCTCCCATTTTGGGTCGCATTTCCAACAGTCGTCAATTGGATTTCCAGTCCCACACGAGAGCACGCCTAGATTCCTCCTAGATGCATTAATCTTCCTACAAATATATACACACAAAAATGTTAAAATGTGGTTATTGATCATATAGTACAAACTACTATATATACTTTCAATTAGAAAAGATGTAGGAAACTAAGATTTTACGCACTCGTTTACTTCTTGAACAACGAGTTCGGGGTCGGAGACGGGAGTGGAGGCAATGAAGGTCGGAGCAAGGACAAGGAGGAGACATGAGAAGAGGGAGAGAGACAAGTGAACAAGTGTCATTCTCATTCTTGTCTCTCAAGGAGGATTTTACTTATTAATGTGTTTTATGAGATTTGAATGTGTTTGTTTGTTTGTTGATGAGAGAAAATGGTGAGAAAGGCTTTGGCTTCTTTATAGGAAAATCTCATCCCCTTGATTTCTGGGTTTTTAATTATGGAGGACCCACGCTTTTTAGATTCTTTAACTAAAAAGAAGATTTTTTTATAAAAGTACATACGTATTGAATAGGAATATGAAAGACAAATTAAACTCTTAAATTTAATTAACTTGGTTCATTTAATAATTATTTATGGGAGCCCTTATGAGCTTCTTGTAATTGTAGTGGTTTTTTATAGCTTATCAGAATCTTTAAGTTAACAATTTTTTTTTTAATTCACCGGCGTGTATAATTTCACCTAATATAAAACTGATATATTAGCAGCATTGCATGAGAAAATGGACTAAGACGAAAAATTGAACTTCGAACTTTTCTTGGTCAATTTATCTGTTAATTTAATCACATATATACACATATCTCAAGTGGATGATATATAATATGGATTCTTAAACAAAAAAGTTTTGACAAACAAAGGTGATGCAAGTGTGGTAAAATAATTCTAATGCGGAATTTGTTGCAATTTTTTGGCTAAAATTAAGGGACGTGATAGAGAATTTATCTTCAGAAGAAAAATTAAATTCTTGAAATGGGTGCCACAAACAAAAGTTCGTTTTGTGTTCGGGTTATTCAGTTGAAGATAATGGATACATACACTAGTTACAAACTTACTATTATAACATGTGTACGTATTTTTCAACTACTGATGCTTTTCTTAAATTACCCTTTTGTGACCTTTGGCTTTAATTATTTTGTTTTGCAATAAATGACTTTTTTAATAAAACGATACTGATAAAACTCAAACCAATTTGTTTTGCGGCCAATTTTACAAGTAACTAGAAAACAAGCGATTACTAAGAAAACAATCATACAAGGAAACTAGGGAAATATTCTGGTGAATTGGTAAGCCAGGATTCTGATTTTATTATGTGTTATTGATGAACTAGTTAACTATGCAATGTAACTTATAGGTTCATCATCCAATGACTATGTCTATATCCCTAATAAAATATTGGATTACTTGCAGAATTGATGTCATAAAAATAACTTATCTGCATCCACAATAAATTGGATTCTTTGCAAAATCTGACATATAATAAATCAAATCATTTAACTTTTACATTGTGTTCTTCCTCAAAGTTACCAAGAAAATGACGAAGACAGTTGCGTCAACGTTATATATATCCACATGTATTATTGTATTGTTTAGTGTGTTTAATGATCTCAAATCTTTGTTACTTATATGATTAATGAATTCAAAGATAATAGTTATCTTTATGATAAACATACACATGTTAAACTACCACTATAGAACGAAAATACGATATATTCGCAATGTACTTATATGTGGGGTGAAATGTTACATGAAAAATTACATAAATCTGTTAGATGTTAACTGTACAAAGTAACATACTAACCTTTTCTTTTTCTTTTTCTTTTTTATAACTAAAAAAAAAACCCTTTTTCCTTTTCGGCAACAACTAGTAAAACCTTTACAGAATTAGTTTTGAGTCCCAATTGGTAGCTCACATATTGCCTTATGAATTTTTTTTGCAGTAAGAGTAAAAACAACAAAAAAATTGTTAAAGAAAAAACAGTTAGAAACAATAAGAATAGCGGTTAAATATTGGTTAAATATTAATTATGATTAATGACGAGTGGTTGAATTGTTAAAATGGTGAAAAATCAATTGAAAAAAAACGTTAACCTTCCGTTTACTAAATGGACGAATAAATAGATGATTAATAAAGTTTTTATGTTTAAGGTGGTTGTTAACCGCTCTGTATTAACTTTTAACCATTTATTTCGGCCGTTTGTATTAACTATTTGATCTATCCGCTCTTCTGATTGGTGCCAAGAAAGCGGTTTGAACTACGTCATAACCGCCTCTAAACGTGATTTTACTCAATTTTGTACAAACGAACTTCACAACCAGTCAACCACAAACCTTGCGACGTATGCAATATATGTACGTATATCTTTTTTATTTTCCTTTGGATGCTTACTTTGCTACGTGATGAAAAAAGAAAAAGAGACTACCTTGGTACGTGACTACCATCTTTCGTTTCTTTGGATGCTTACTTTGCTACGTGACTATACTATCTTTCGTTTCTTTATTTTCGAATTATCTTTGAATTAAATTAATGACATTAAAACATAATATAGCTTTCAAAATACAAAAAATCACAATCGTTTACATATGTCAGTCTATTTAAAAATCTCGAATTATGTTTTCTGAAATTTTCCTTTCTAAATCGACAATACATTGAATGATTAGGAGTTAATTAGGACAATGTATTAATGGACCCACCCATTTCCCCACCAATTATTGTTGACTCACGAAATTAACACTATTCATAAATTAATTAGTTTCTGACAAAAGCACAACTTTGTAGGACACAATCGGAACCGGTTTCAGATCCAATAATCGGAACCCGATTATGGTTTTGGTCCAAATCATAAAAAGGGCACGTTCGTCCATGTGAGCCTGGTCTGGCCACACCCCTGCATTCATGGCTCTCATCTCGAACGTTCATTCACTAACATATGCCCCCACCGTCACCATCAGCCCTCAGATGTATCTCTCGCTCATGCACCACGTCAACGGATTGTTATGGAATGCAGGAATGGTGTGTGTTTACAATAATCACTTTTACATAATCACAAAATAGATGGATGGATACGGGAAGGATAACGCGATTCTAATAAAAATTGTGATTGATAACAACTTGTGCTATTGTGGAACCATTCCACTTTTGCGGGTCACTAATCAAATTTTAAATTTTGGGTAAATAAACATACTAGGAAGTGTCATAAAATTACAAAGAACGATAAAGATATCTGAGAGATTTGAGATATCACAACACAAAACGAAAATGTTGTTTTCCAATATATCAAATGAGAGACCTAGGATTGGAAAATTGATGTCTTGTCTAAAGTGGACTAAAATGCATTTGAATACATTTTAATCTACTTAGTATATGATTGATAACTTGCGGAATGATAGAACGATTATGTGTTTCCGTAAGTTTTTACTTTTTACCAATCCTTTTTTTAGTAAAATCGTTTTCTATATATCCACTTCACGACTTGGCATGATTAATTGAAAAGATAACTGTGAAACTTATATTCTATGGACTTTTACTAAATCATAGGTATTTCAAATTTTCAAAATGTAATTCCATTATTCTTTTTAATTCATAACATTTATCAAGTTTCATTTTTTCAAAATTTTGAAAAGTAATTCCAAAATATCGTATTTTATACCATCACTACAAGAAAATAGGAGGAATTCCGACGGAATTTCCGAGGGATAAAAATTTCTCGGAAATTTCCAAAGATTTCCAAAAAATTGACAGATACAAAAGCATTCGGAAATTTTTTAGAATTTTTCGAGGGATTTTTTTGTCGAAATGTTTTTCAGAAATTGACGAGATTTATGAAGAAGTTATCGAGGAAATATGGCCGTTGTTTTATTCCGAGGGATTTCCAAAAAACTCAGAAAATATAATCATTGATATATCTGTTAGATTTGTCGTTGTAATGTATATGTTGGATTCTCTAGAATATTGCATGTTCAATGATTGGCCAGTTAAACCACAAACCCTCGGAATATCTCAGAAATTTTCAAGGGATTTCTGAGGACCTTCTAAATCACTCGAAATTTTTTGAGGAATTTCCAAGAGTTTGCAGTTTCATTTCGAATTTTGGGGATTTGATGCATTTCTAGTGTTGTCTAGTGCTCTACTAAACCTTATATGTCAATATTATTATATTATAAAGTATTTTAAATAAAAAATACAAAATTTTAAAAATTTCATCATTTCCACTTAAGTGTTGATGAGATGATATGAATGATGTAGTTTAATTATACTTGTGGGAAGTTATGAGATTTTTAAAATGTTTGTGTTTTGTGATATCCGGTTTGTTACATATATGCTTAGATTCGGGCTTATCTTTCTTTATTTTCTAGATCGGTTGACGACTGGTGGGGTGCTTACGAAACTAAAGTAGGTGCTAAACCGAATTGATGGACTTATTTTATTATTTTTTGGTTTGAAGTGAGTTAATCGGATGATGCTGAACAACTTTCCTACAACCATAAAAGTTACGTAAAAATCAAACTTTTACCGCGGTTCGATAGTTATTTTGCTTATTTATTACCAAGATACAAAAAAGTCTAAAAGAATATAATTGCCTAAATTAATGGATCTAACGATAACTTAGTAAGCTAGCTTAAGATAGACGTTTAAAGTTCTTATAATCTATTGCAATAGATTCGCCATTTTAAGTTGTCTAAGAATTGAATTCGGTTTTCGTCAAAAAAAAAAAAAAAAAAGAATCGAATCCGGTTAATCATTTAATCAATTTTAATTTAGCACATGAAATTTTACTTGTGGACGATTAGTATGCGTCCTTTACGTACGCGAAACGCGATGGCTTGAACAAGCAGGCGAAACAATTATATTTAAAATACATGAAATTGCATTCTAACTATTGAGAAATACAAATGATTAGACCAATATTCTGTTACTCAATAATAGAATGTTAAACTCTTGTTCATACATTAGTCGTAGTAACGAACTATAAAAACACAAACATTAAATATATGGTATGGTCATTATTTAGGAATAGATAAGAGCCCTGAATATATGGTGACATATAGAAAGAGGGAGTCACATGGCCTTTCTGAAGCCATGTGCTGAGCATGATAGCTTTTATATAATCATTTATCTCCTATCGCTATTGACATTTCTTACCATGAATTCTTTTTTTTTTTCCCACTCTAAATATTGTAGTAGTATTTTGGTAAATATAATATTAGTGTTGACAAAAGTATAAATTAAACAGGTACCAGCTATTTGGGTTCTTGTGAGTGTCTAATGAGTAATGACTAGTTAAATTGTTGTTGCCCACTTTATTCGGTTATCAAAAGTCAACATTTTAATTAGTTCTTATCAATATTTGATTATCTACTTGATAATCATTACGGGTGTAATTAATGTGTCCCAAATCCCGACGACCCATTAACTTTTTTACACTCCACAACTTTCTTCGGGGATAATTTCCATGATCCTTGCTAATTTTATACATCACGGGATTGACTAATTCAATGAAACTTGGGTTTCAGTGAGAGTTTATAACGAGAATCATGAAATCAAAGGAACAAAGATTTATAGTCTCTAGGTTTCACTGTTTCAGTATGTCAATTCAGTTCTAATGTTAAAGTTGATATATTCTCTATTTAGAAAAAAATATCATTCTAACATTTTTCACACAAATTAAAAAATATACAAATTTTAATTTTGTTTTTTATTAATACACTAAATAATAATTTTTTTTTAATTAATAAATTTAAATAGTATAGATAAAAATGAGATTTAGTTTGAAAATCTACATAGAAAACACAAAACAATACTCTTTATAAAACAAAAATAAAATGTTAAAACCACATTCTTGGTAAAACGGATGAAGTATTAAATAAAAATTGAAAATTTAAAAGTAGCAAAGGAAAGTTTGATTACATATAAGTTTACTTAAGGAAATGTCAACCCCAAAATGATTGGATCATGTGATAAAGTATGAGATCTATACAAAATTATAATCACCCACTCTAATGATTAATCTTTGTAATGGTAAATTAAGTAATGATACTAATTACATAGATTATTATGATGATTAAGATCTAAATTCATCAGATAATCGTTTTAACTTTTACAACGAGTTTTCATAATTGTATAGATAAGTGTGATGATTATGCATATTGAAAACAATCTATATATAATTGGAAACATACAATAATGGTTGATATTGTTTCTTATCTAAAGAATATATTTTTTTTTGTTAAAGGGTTTTCTTAAATAAAAACAAAAAGTATACAAAAGAAGCAATATAGAATCATTACGAACCAGAAAAAAGAAAAGAAGTAGTAATTAACTAGAAAAAGAGGGACGAACGAACCAGACGAAGGAAGCTGGAATAAAGGAAGGAAAACAAGTCTACACGATGTTGCAGCCTTAGGAAATGCAACATTTAAGAATTGAAAGCCCACGCTTTAAGCCTAGCTGAAGCATTGCATTACACTTATTTTCCATGGTTGAAATAACGAGCCGTGTAACTGTAACTGGAGATAAGGAAAGACTGTCATGGAAGCGTCGGTTTCGCTCTTTCCACAGTTCATAAATTGCACCCTGCCATCCTTGAAAGAGAGCAAGTCTTTTATGCTTTGAAACTGAAATCGTTAGCAGCCAAAGGAGGATCTGATCCCATTGAAGCGGAGAATATGAGATCTGAAGCCTGTGTGTTATCAATCTCCAAACCTCAGCAGAGAATGCACAGTTAAAAAACAAATTATTACGTGATTCTTGGGCTAATCCACAAAGAAGACAGTCTAACTCAAATCATAATCCCAAGAAGACAAACGATCAAGAGTAGGGTTACGTTGAGTATAAACAGCCAAGAAGTAAGAGCTTGTTGAGGGATGGCAGCTTTGTGCCACACAAGAGGAGCCCAAAATATTTCTGGTTTTGAAATCCTAACAGCATTCCACACAACTTTTGACGAGAAATACCTGTAAGGAAGACCATCAACAGCCCAAACTGGAGTATCATTTGATGAAGACAAGGTAATAGTAGTAGAGATGAAAGAGTGGAGAAGAACTTGTCTGTCTGTTCTAGCATTAGGGAGAGACCAGCCATTCACAGTTCTCAATTCAGCCACAGTTGAAAACAGAGGGATCCCTAGGTGAGTAGGCCCATCTGAACCCATAAAATGGTAAAGAGAACCAAAAGGAGTCCATGGATCCCACCAAAAGAAGGTAGAATCACCATTGCCGATATTGATGCTGAAAAACTTAAGAGCTTTGGGGCGTAGCTTAAGTAATTTTCTAAAAATCCAAGAGTAAGCAACATTTTTCCCATTGAGCGCCCACAAAGGAGATGTAGAAAGATACTTACTTCTTATCCAAGCCACCCATAAAGAACCGGCTCTAAAAAACAGCAACCAAAAAAGTTTCAAGGAACAAGTCTCATTCCAACTATTAATATCCCGTAATCCAAGTCCACCCTCTAGTTTAGGGAAACATATGTCATGCCATGAAACTTTGGCCCCCGAGGGTGTATCAATCTTTCCACGCCAGAGAAAAGAACTGCAAAGGCCATTGATCCTCCTAATAAGCTGCTTAGGAAGGAAGAAAGCACTAGTCCAAAAACTTAAAATACCCGAGATAACAGAGGAGATAAGAGTTAACCTTCCCGCCAAACTCATAAACTTGCGAGTCCAAGAGTGCAGTTTATTTCTTATTTGAGAAATCAAGGGATCACAATCTCTAACCGAAAGCTGCTTGGAGCATAAAGGGAGACCCAAATACCTGATTGGAAGCGAGACAGGCTTCAGATTGAAAATGAATTGTAGTCGGTTCAAACTATCCTCACTTAAACCAGAACAAAACATGGAAGTCTTCTCAAAATTCATACCCATCCCAGACATTTCCTCAAATTCTAAGAGAACTGACATAACTCCTCTTAATGAATGTTCAGAACCCTCTAAGAAGATCAATAAATCATCAGCAAAACAAAGATGTGTAAGTTTAAGATCCTCACAACCATGGTGATACTTGAAAGATCCTTCTTCTGCTGCTTTATTCAACATCAAAGATAGCACATTCATTACCATTACAAACAAAATGGGGGATAATGGATCTCCTTGGCGCAAACCTGTCTTTCCTTTGAAGAAACCTGAAGAAACCCCATTGATACTAACAATGAACGACGGAGAGCAGACACAAGCTCTGATCCAATTAATGAAAACCAGAGGAACCTTATAAGCCTGAAGAGAGGTAAGAAAAAAATCCCATCTGACTGAATCAAAGGCTTTTGAAATGTCCACTTTGAGTGTAATTCTCTCTACACCTAAAACAAGATGATAACCCTGCATAACTTCTGAGGCCAGTAGTACATTCTCCATTAACAGTCTATCCTTAATAAAGGCCGTTTGATTAGGAAGAATAAGGGTCGGAAGTATAATCTTTAACCTGTCTAATAAGAGACGAGATGTGATCTTGTAAACCGTGTTAAGACAGGAGATAGGCCAGAAATCCTTCACTTCAACAGCCCCTGGTCTTTTGGAATAAGGACAAGAGATGTAGAGTTTAAGGCCGAGGATATAAAAGAATCCCGAAAGAAATGTCTCACTCCCCTTGTTAAATCCTGTCCAATAATAGACCAAGAAGATTTAAAAACTCAGCAGGAAATCCATCTGGCCCTGGAGTTTTATTAAGAGGTATTTTGAAAAGACAAGTCTTGATTGCTTCATTAGAAAAGGGAGAGGAAATAGTCGATTGTTGCGCAATCGAACAAGTAGCCTGGATTAAAGATTTAAGGAACACAGGCAACTGAGGACAAAACCGACCCTTGATTGTGGACAAAATTTCATAAAAGTGATTCACAACTAGTTCATGGACTTCCTGTAGAGATGAAGTAGAAGAACCATCTGGTTTCAAGAGGAGCTTGATGGAGTTCCCTGCATTCCTAGCCACAGAGACCTTATGGAAGAAAGAAGTGTTAAAATCACCCTCGCCTAACCACCGGAGAGGAGACTTCTGTTTAAAAAACTCTCCTCTACAAGACTAATATGCAACCACACCTCCTTTGCTAATAATTCATTCTGAAGATTGACTGGAGATGGGTCATTCAAAGCTAACAGTTGGAAGGCGGAAAGCTTAGAATGAGCCTCAACTACTCTTTTTCCTAGGTCGCTAAAATTTTCCTTTATCAAAATCTTCATAGGGCCTTTCATTTTTTTCAGCTTGAAACAAAAATCTTTAAGAGTGAAGACTGAAACTCCAACCTAAACCCAAGCTTCCATCACTGAATCCAGAAACTTTGGATGTTTTGTTAAAAGGGAAAAAAACTTAAATGGCCTGGTACCATATGAAGGAGGAGGCATGACCAGCTGTATATGACAAGGTGTATGATCAGAAAACTCTGGGGCCTCAAAGGTATAATGACTAGATGGGAACCTTATCAGCCAACACCCATTCACCAAGAAATGATCCAATTTCTTCCCAATAGGATCTACAGACCGTTTATTTGTCCAAGTGAATTTAGGTCCACTAAAGGGAAGATCAAAGAGGTCTAAATCAGCTAGACAATCACCAAACAACCTCATACCTCTTGTAGAGCACACAATCCTAGCATTTGAGGTTTCAGCTGGACATAAAATCTCATTAAAATCCCCATTGATCATCCAAGGCATGTTTGATAAGCCAAAAGTCACCTCTATATCACGAAGAGAACTCCAAAACTTTCTCCTTTCTTCCTCTTCATTTGAAGCGTAGACCGCAGTATATATGAGGATATTACCATCCTCTAGTGAAATCTCACAAGTAACCGACTGAAGGTCCACACAAAGAACTCTTGCTCTAGTAGGTGCTTTGTAAATTATCCATATTCTTTTCAAGTCAGAAAATTGGTAATTAGATAAAAGGGACCACTCCGGGCCAAAAGTAGATAAAATATGGTTCTTATTAGCTTCTTGAACATGCAACTCCAAAAGGGCTCCAAAAGTAACTTTATGTAAACGAAGCCAGTTGCAAAGAGGTCGATGCTTTGATGATTCATTATGACCTCGCACATTCCAAAAAAAGTTATTCGACATATAAACAGATTATTGAGTGTGACGCTTCCCTCCTTTTATGGAGAGAACGCCACCTTGAGCAGGTGATAAAAGGTCATACCTCTTTCTTTTCAATTTCTTCCCTATGAAGGAAGATGAGGAAGAGGAAGAAGAACCATAGGGAACCAGAGAAGAAGACTTTTCATCTAAAACAACATCATTTTCCTCCAAAGATAGCATATCAAAACTGTTTGATGTGGAAGTAGGTGGAGGAACAACCAAGAGTAAAGCGGGGGAGAGGGAAGTATGAGTCGCCAAGTCAGAAGACTGAGCAGAATGGGTATGAGCTTCATCCGAGTCAGTAAAAATGATGTTTGGTGAATTAGGTGCTGGTTCTGGATCAGAAATGAAGACTTGGCTTTGGTCAGTAATAGGAGTATCTAACACAGATGAAGAGTTTACCCTTAAAGAAGAAGTTTGGATTTCTATAGCGCAAGAAGACGTAGCTTCTTTAACCAAAACCATTGACGCTTGCAAATCAACTGAAACTTCTTTATCACCTGAAGCATTATCAACAGGAACAGGTTTCCATACTTGCTTCTTTTCAACATGAGTTGTTAAGGAAAACTTCTCTGCTGGTCCGTTGAAAGAAGTCTTCTCCGTGCCTACCCTTGAAGAATTCATCTCTGATTGAGGAGCAATAGGACAAAGAGAAGCTTTATGCCCAATTTCATTGCAAAGAGGACAAAGAGGGGGTAACCAAGGGTAAGTGACAGTCAAAAGCAAGACTTAACCATCCTCTCGCTCAAGCTCCAACACATGTGCGAGAGGTGTCGTAAGATCAACAATAATTTTTACTTCTGCCGAGTTAATACTAGTGAAAAGCTTATGGTCCACTGCTCTTCCCAATGGCCGACAAATGATACTCACACCCTCTGGAGTGATTAGATCAAAGGGAATATTCTTTATAGAAGCCCAAACAGGAGCTCTTTCTAATGAGGAAGGGTTGTAGCTGAACTCCGATTTCCATGCTGTGACAAAAAATAGAGAAGCACCAACATGTCATAATTCTTGTTGGGTCACCCTTTGCCTTAGTGAAGGAGAGGGAATATAGAATAGAAACGCATTTTTGGTCAAATTATGGACCGTGACCCGTTTATCTTTCTCCCACATAAAATTTAGAACACCCCATATCTTCCCATAAGATGGAGCTTTCCCATAGAAGATTCCTACAATGAAATTCTCATGAAGTTTTGCTCCTCTGTCAAACACATCATTTGAAACCTTGACACGAGGACGACCCTCAACTGAAATTGAAACCGGAGCCGAGGAAACAGGGATTTTACCAGAGGTGGTAAGATTTTTTGCCTAATTAAAACCTGAATCGGAGACGCTAGGCTTAGAAACTGGTGGAGAAGAGGTACCAGTAGAAGCAGAGTGAGGACCAGAAGAGTTGTCCCTGACCAAAGAAGATGGGGCCGCTCCGAGAACTCCTTTTTCAGAGGGACCAGTAAAAGTCTTTGTAATTATAATTGCGCATAAGTCACACTTGCGAACTTTTATTTTTCATTAGTGAGTGATTCACGCTTCACGCAAGTTTTGGTATAATTGTTAATTGACACAGTTAGGTAATAAGTAATAGTCAACAAATAGGAATTCATTTATCAACAGATTTTTTTCTGCCATTTGAACTCATTAACATCTCGGCGATAGCATCATTTTCTTTTTGTGTATTTACAAAATATTCTATAATCACTATTAATAATTTTTATTAAAGAAAAATCTAATTTCAATAAATATAGATTCTAATGGTTTTATATGTAATTGATAAAATAAATTTATTTTAAGAATATATTGGGTTCATAAATATTATAAAGCTTATACTGGATTTATTAATATCTTAATATTTATGCATATATTAATGTCTACTCACATACCCAATTTTGAGATAGTTGCATCTATGATTTCAAATGAGTAGTTAACCTTGAATTGGCGGCCGAATACCATAACTGTAAAAGTGTAAAGTTGTAAACCTCTACGTTTTCTATATAAAATTACCCCAATCTTGATTTATAAACACTAAACTCTAGCTCCAAGTATAATTTTAATCATTCATGGACAAAAATCACGACCAACCGTTAATTTTGTTTGAATCAAAATCCGATAAATCTTTAAAATGAAGAAGTTGATTCTACACAATGTTACAACCCAAATATATAAACATCAAACTCTACAATTATAATCTCAAATAATCAAGTATACAATCCATGGTTTTTCTTTTTGAAATACTTTTTTTTTCATTCAAACTTATGAATCACAATAAAATCAAAAGTTCTTTGTCACTCAGCTTATGAACCACAATAGAAACAAAAATCATAGATAATAGTCCTGCAAAATCGACTGTGGAATCTTTTTTTTTTCGATTTCAAACCACATAAATCCTAGAGACTAAGCTAAACTCCTTGAGGTCCCAAGCCCTGGCAAAAATCAGTATATAACCAAGACATATTGAGACTATCCTTCAGTATTTGGTACCGAGTTTATATGTTTGGTGAAATTTTTTGCAAATAAAGGTATTGTTTATCAAACATCTTATATCAGCACACCACAACAGAATGGTCGGATTGAGCGTAAACATTGACACATTCTTAATGTCGCTAGATTACCATTGTTTCAGCTTGCCGATTACATTTTGGGGTGAAGCTATTCTTACGGATGCATAAGTCATTAATAGAACTCCGTCAAAGCTACACAATGGTCAGTCGTCATACGAAATTTTGTTTGGTAATAAACCAGATTACGGCCAGATGAGAGTTTTCGGGTCTTCCTGTTATACACATTTGCGAGCTCTGGAAAAGGATAAGCTTGGTCCGCGAAGTCGACACTGCATATTAGTTGGTTACCCATTTGGCAAGAAAGGTTGGCGTGTGTATGATCTTGAGACAAAAGAATATTTGGTCTCACGTACGTGATGTTGTTTTCCAAGAGAATGTGTTACATTTCTGTCTAAAGACGACCCGTCATTAAATTCCTCGAATACGGTTGTGTGTGGGGATGAAGATTGGTATGTACAACCGGATATTAGCGATGGGGGAGAAGTTCATCAAGTCTTAGAACTCGTCATCTCGAGGTACATGATACGATTTTGGGTTCTATGAATGTTGTTAACGAACCTGTTTCTACTCCTACGCTTCTGTCATGTGAAGTTTCTAATAATGTTAGTGCTTCTAACGATACTATTGTGGTAGATCTTCCACAAATTGAAGTTGTTCCTACCAACGTTGTTGTTGATAATACTACTGGTGATGTGGTTGTTGTTGTTTCTTTGGGAACCGGTTCGGTTGATCCGACATCTTGTGTGTCATCTCCTCTTGTTGTCGATGAAGATTTAGGCCAGGGCAAAAGACAAAAGTTTCCCTCAACTCGTCTTAAGGATTATTACACTTATAACGCGTCTGTTGCAAACGATACCCATCGCGCTCTCATCACTCTATAGTCCTTGTCTACGTATCTAGGTAAAACGCTATATCTTCTCACGCACTATATCTATGATGAATTATTTTCATCTCCCCATCGAATATTTCTCGCAGCTATGACAACATGTGTTGAACCTACTTGTTTTAAAGATGCTTCAAAAGAAGATATTTGGAATGGGGCTATGACGGGCGAAGTAGATACGCCTGATATTAATAAAACTTTGAGTATTGTGGAGTTGCCTTAGGAAAAGACAACTCTTGGAAATAAATGGGTATATAAAATTAAATACAATGATGATGGGTCCATTGAACCTTATAAAGCCCATCATGTTGTTCTTGGTAACCGTCAAGTCGAAGGGAAATATTTTGAGGAGACTTTTGCGCCCGTTGTGAAAATGGCTACTGTTCGGGGGTTAATGCAAATTATCTCATCTAAAGATTGGGAAGTTTATCATATGAATGTGCATAACGCTTTTCTTCATGGTGACCTTGAAGAAGATGTTTATATGCAACTACCTTTGGGGTTTCATCATACATATCCTAATAAGGTGTATCGTTTATATAAATCTTTATATGGTCAAGAACTGCTTTGCTGATTTGCAAAGTTAACAAAGACATTGCTCGAGTTTGGGTTTGAGGAATCTTATGCTGGTTATTCACTTTTCATCTTAACAAAGGGTGATATAAAGCTAAGGGTCCTTATTTATGTAGATGATCTCATCATTTGCAGCAATCATCTACCGTTTTTGATTGAATTTAAAGAGTACTTGAGGCGGTGTTTTCACATGAAAGATCTTAGCAAGCTTAAGTTTTTTTTTTTTGGTATTGAGGTAGCTCGTAGCATAGAAGGTATTTTCTTGTCTCAGCGGAAATATTATCTTGATATTGTTGTCGAGACCAGTTTATTGGGTGCGAAGCCGTCTACGATTTCAATGATTCAGAACCATCGTCTTGGTGTTGATACAAGTCATCTTCTTTCGGAACCTGCTCGTTATCGCATGTTAGTTGAACGTCTCATTTTATTTGAAGGTTACTCAACTTGAACTCTCGTATCCAATTCATATTTTATCTCAGTTTATGCAAACTCCATGAGAGGCGCATTAGGATGTTGCGTTGCAAGTTGTTCGGTACCTCAAGGGTTCGATTGGTCAAGGTATTTTAATGTGTTTGGATAAGAACCTCACACTCACGGCATATTGTGATGCTGATTGGGCAACATGTCCCTTGACGCGACGTTCACTTAGTGTATATTTTATGTTTCTTGGAGGTTGTCCTATTTCCTGGAAAACGCATAAACAAAAAACTTTTTCCCGTTTCTCAGCGGAGGCTGAATACTGATCCATGGTCAATGCGTTAAAAGAAATTATTTGGTTGCGTCAACTCCTTTAAGATCTTGGCTTTCCTCAGCAAGCTCTGACACAATTGTTCTGTGATAATAAAGCGGCATTACACATAGCTGCAAATCCCGTTTTCCATGAGAGGACAAAGCACAGTGAACAAGATTGTCATTTTGTTCGTGATGCTATTCAAGACGGCGTTATTTCCACAGCGTATGTTCATTCTAAAGACCAATTGGCTGATATTTTGACAAAAGCACTTGGTTTGCAGAAGTTTAATAGTCTCATGTCCAAATTAGATATTGTTAATCTCCATGCTCCAAATTGAGGGAGAGTATTGGGCCGTATTGGGCTTAGTTTACATCTTATGCTGTTTATTTGCTCGACAAATCTCGTTTAGGGTTTTCGGGTTGTTGTATATAAACCTTGTAACGCTGTTGATTAACACACACAGTTGCAAGTGATAATTGCAAGTGATAATAGTGATTTAAAACCCAAAAACTAATAAGAAAAATGGCCTAAAGAACACCAAAATATCAGCACATCACAAATATTTCATAAAAATCGTGGTTTTCCTATTGGTTATATTCCAAAACTATCATTCTTGCCTTGAAGCGTTCGATGGATACGTCAAAAATATATTGACTAGATGCAGGACCGACCCAGACCTAAAATCTAGCAAACTGGTGTTTTAGGCAGCATATTATATTTTAATTTGAAGAGGCATCAAATTTTCTAAAAAATTTTATAGTGCAGTAGTGGTTGATGTCTCATTTATTAGCATAAGGTGGCGAATTTGAATCAAGATAAATGCAAATTTTAAACACTTACTGTTTTTTTGGTTTGAAAATAGATAACAAAATTTATTTTAGGTTTTAGGCATCCAAATATTTTGTGCTGACCCTAACTAGATGCATCCATTTGTTTTCAATATATTGTTTATTGTTAATATGGGTAAGTGATATGTAGCTTGTGTTGTTTTGAGCATCACGAATCAGTTCCATTGGGCCTGTTGATATACTCATAGAGTTTCAGGTCCGAGAATTTGAGAGTCCAAACTTGGCATCAACTGCAATTTACAAAATCGCTAAACGCACCAATACGTAAACGCTAAATTGTGATGCAGAAATTTCAAAAGAAACATTAATTGTTCCTTGTACGATCAATCTAACAAAAGAAACCATAACCATCTTAAATGTCATTACCTACCTGTTGCTATGTACAACCACTTCTTTAAACATAAGTCAAGATCAATATGAAAACCTAAATTAAGAAGATGTTTTTTGCCCCCCAAATCTCTAAGAAAGATCAATACCGGCAACTTTCGCTGGTTCCGCTCTTTCCGTTAAATTATCACCCAGCTCCACCCCGAGCTGCCCTCTGTCCCCAGTCCCAAACGCATAGAGTGTCCCGGACTCGGTCATTGCAAATGTATGACCAGTCCAATACACCGCGTTTGTCAAACTCACATGAACCACACGCTCTTTTGTCTCTTTCAACGACGAAACCAGCTTCGGGGTCAGAGTAGTCTCATCCACATCACCCTGCTAAATCTGAATTATCAAGACCATTTCCTCGATTCCGAAACCAAGAAAACAAGAATCCAGAGACTATTACCTGCCCAAGATTGGCTGATTCTCCACTCCCAAATGAGTAAACTTGACCATCATCAGATACAACAAAGGTTGTGCATTCTCCAGTGGCGACGTACACGGCTTTAACATCTTTCAATCCATCTACGACCTTAGGAGCCATTTCTAACTCTTCGGTTCCGTGACCCAAGCAGCCATGCCGGCCCCAACCCCACGTGCAGACTCGCCCATCTCTCCCAACTACAGCAGCATGCCATGCCCCTGCTGAGACCATCACCGGTTCAATGTTTAAAAGCCCAAACTGCTCAATCAAGCGAGGCTGTTTCTCACTGATTGTAGAACCATGCCCAAGCTTCCCACCCAAACCGCATCCAACTGAGTACACCGACCTACATAGAAGCAAGAAAATGGCAACAGTAAGCACATATAAACTGGGTTAAGAACAATGGAAACGTTACAAAGACTCACATGCCGGTGGGTTGAAATGCTAGAGCAAGGAGATAGCAAAAGCCAGCAGCAATTTGCACGATCGGGATGTTCTCCAAGGCGCCCAACAGAGGTTGAGGCAACAAACAGCTACGGTCAGTTTGGTGACCGAGTCTTTCATTGTTTCCCCATGATAATGTATAGACTCTGCCTTCTCTCGACAAAACCGCCGTGAAGTAATTTCCTATCGCGGCTTGTACCACAAAGATTTCCGTCAAGGACTTGACCCGCTGGGGAGTTGTGATTAGCTTAGTTTCTTGGACCTCTAACTTAGTTTCACTAAAACAATCTTTTCCAAAGGCATAAACTTCACCAGCATCACTGATTAAAATTGTTCTATCAGTGCCAATAGCTGCCTGAATGATCCGGATACCGTTAAGTGATCTGCAACACAATGTACCTCCAATAAACGCAACCTTTTTGACTATAAGACCAAACTGAACCATCAGAGAAATGAGTAACCTGATTGGTCGAGGCTGAAAGGAGTCTTGAGTGGTTCCCTGACCAAGTTGTCCTGAACCATTAAATCCGAAGGAGTAGACAACGCCCTTTGATGTCACGGCAATGCTATGACCAGGACCTGCAAGTGCTTGTGATTTCTCCCGCCTGCAACCAAATTCACCAGCTAGCAAGAACTTTAAAACCAGCTTCCACGAGCCTCCGCATCTCCTTTTGATTTCTTGGCGTTCTTCCTCTCCCATACATTTAAATATCGCCCTCTTTTGGCAAATGTCGAGAGCTGCAACTTCTGAGATAGAAAGGTCAAAGTCGGGAGAAAAGTTTGCCGGCTTCCTGAAGAAGGAGCTTGTTGCCTGAGGATAAATCAATCAGACAGCATCAACACACATGAAAGACAGAATCAAAACCATGAAAGAAAGAGGAGCATCACTCGCCTCGAGTTTCGCAAGGTCCCGAGGACCCAAATCACATGTTGTGAGAACATGAAGGACAAGGTAAGGACAAGAAGCCAAAAAGAATTCTCCAGGAACAGAACTCCCAAGGCAGTGGCGTTTTAGACGCAGAAATGGAGGAAATGGCAACTTCATTGCCGTGATCGGATTCTCTGGGATGATGCTATGGAGTTGTACCGTAGCAGGGCTACTACCACTTGATGTTGTAGTATCCATTGAGCACTGATCCACTTATGCAGAGCCCAAAATGTTTATATATATCACTAAAATCACCAAAACCATCACACACAAAAAAAAACTCACTAAAATCACCAAAACCATCATTAAACTACTGCATTGTGGCGACGATGATTGAAGAAGACGTTTAAATTACAGATGAAACTTGTATAGTAATAAAAGAGCTACCTTTGGATGCTAAGTGGCGACGATGATTGAAGAAGACGTTTAAATTACAGATGAAACTTGCCGAGACAAAATGCTGTTCATGTTTATAGCCAATAAGAACACAAAAGAGATCATCAAGATCAAAACTTTTGTAGTCCAGCAAATATAAAGCAACGAGACCATTAGATTAACACAACTGATTCAACAAAAACACACAACACAAACCCAGATCAGAACCATCAACAAACAACACCAAAGGAGAATCTCATTGTTAATAAATATTAACACGATCACACAATATCAAAATTCTCTGTTCCTGGAGATCGTGATCATCGATCAGGGATCATTTACATATAGAAAACTTAAGGATCAAAAGACACATAATTTCACCAAAATTTACCAGACTTTGAGACTCACAAGTTGGACCAAAAGAGAGGAAAAAAGACAACTTTGTTTGGGTTTGCGGTGGAATTCACAGAGAAGTAAAGGAACGGACTTTAATCTTTTTTTGATGTTCTTCTTCTCCGTGAATTTCTATAAAACAAAAAAAAAAGTGTTCATTTGGGTTTTTATGGAAATGAAGAAACGATTTGATGAGGTAAAGCTTTCAATCTTTATATATCTTTTATGTTTTCCACAAAGCGATTAGGTGTCTTCTGCGTAGTACACACATGGAAATAAAATAGATACAAGTCCACTTGTCAACAAGCCCAAGTCCATACTTCATTTATTACTTGAAATTAACCAAAAGGATAACACATACACAAATGTATAAGTATAAGAAAAGCAACGAATTTATCGAAATTTTTAGTTATTCAAATCCAATTGCCAAAAATAGATACATAACTTTTTATTATTATTATTGTTGGGTCGAAGCCCGGGTTAATCGAAGAGTTCTTAACCGAAGCCCATCAAAACTCTTGACACAACTTTTTAATAAAAAACGGTTTCACCTCAGATTGATTCACATATTTCATTTTGACAATATGAGAATCAATCCGAGCTGAGCTGGTTTTTCTAAGAGTTGTTTATGATACAAAACTTTGATTCCGCTATATTTATCTAATAAACAATACATATCTATCTATCTTTATCTTATCTAAATCATGTGACTTAAATGCAATGAAGGCTTAACAACCACTTTTCAGGGTTTAAATCATTTAGTTATAAACCAAGATTATATGATTATATAGGTAGAAACACTTACCAATGGAGGAGATTACCAATGGAGGAGATTACGATGGTGATTTTCTTGGATCCTATCAGATAAAAAGTAGGCAGCGATGGTGAAATATATAACACGAATTATGATTGTTCGTTTAAAATGATTCATTGCAATATCTTCAATGACTAAAATGCAAAGAAGATTAACAAACACTTTTCAATGTCTAAATCATCTAGCCATAAACCAATTATATATGATTGAATAGCTAGAAACACTTACAAATGTGAGGCGGCTATTGTAAAATATATAAAGCAAAAAATTAGGGTTTTCAATTGAAATAAAACGACTTCGTTTTAAATCATTGCAATCAATACAATAAAAATAAAATGTGTCTCTCATGTGTTGACACATCAACTTTTTTATCTCTTTAAAGTGTAACATCTCATTAAAAATGAACTTCAATCAAAACATAACAAATAATATAACTCAACTTTGTTCTCTAGTAATAATGCTCTTTCTTTCCATGATATGCTCTCACCACAGAAACCGATTTTTCGCCCAATGTTTTTAAACCTGGACTGGACCGGCCAATCTGATCGGTTGAATTGTGACCCGATAGTATATCTGGTTTGAGTTTTATGCAAAACTATACATATATTTATAGTATTGATTAAAAAATAAAATAAAAAAATAAAAAAATGACATGTAGTCGGACCTGGTCGACCGAATGACCCAATAACCCAAGAGATACTTCGGTTCGCTTTCTGGATCGGTTTTAAAATCATTCATTGCCTCGCCACATATATCAATTTAAGCATATACAAATTATTTAATATCAATTATATGATATTAATATGAAGAAGAAGAAGAAAAAGTTTCAATCAATTAGGTGATGAATATACTGTGAAATGACATAGAAATAATTCCATAATCGGCAACGTTTTGTTTTAATAGCAAATTGATTATAGTAACCGGAATTTTATGTAATTGATGTTTACATAATGTAATTTTTAATTTGGTAACATACATTTGACGGTTGTGAAAGATAAACTACTAATATATATGTAGTAGTCATAGTGTGGAATGTGCTTAAAATATCTAGATTGGTTTCGGTCGAACCAATAAAACCAGCAATTTGATTAACCATGAACATTCATGAAATATGAGAATCATTTTTTTTTCTTTTTTGTCAACAACTTTATATGATTGACTTATAAAAGCCAATGATGGGGGCAATTGTTTACATAGGTAACAATATGCGGTTGGGTACGAACATTTCATGCGAACTTATCCACATTTACATTGTCGTGACGAGGTATTAAAAGTAAAGAAAATGTGGAAAACTCTCCCTTATCACTCTGAACGCCTCCAGATAAATAGAAAAGGCTGGCCACTCCGTTGGTGAAGACACCATCTTCACAAAATCTGAACAATCTGTTAAGAACACCACGTCTCGTCTATCGTGTCCAAGCATGCATCTCATCGCCCATATAAGTGCTTCGACCTCGGCATGTAGTGATGTTAAACTTCGGCGAAGATTTACAGCCTCCATGCTGAGTAAATTTTCGTTTGGTATTAAACAATACCACCCTAGTCCTGAGAAATTTTTATTTTCTTTCCACGAACCGTCTATAAAACACTTATACCCAGAAATGTTTTGCTCCGACAGTATACCCCGTAATGAGATATTGGCACACCATGCTCTGTTACTTGATTTTCTAACTCCTCCGCAACATGTGTCAGACTCCATGCCTTCTTCTCTGTTTCTGCCATTCGCAAAATTTCCATTGGACACGTGTCCTCATTTTCATAAACTTTTATATTTCTCGGTTTCTATGTGTACCATAAAATCCATGGAAACATATTGCAATATGCTTTAGGCGGTGTGCCCCAAAATAAGTAATCCATATTAGCATATAACAATTCTGATGGAAAAACCGTTATCGAGGTTGGGATTTACGATAGGGCCCAGACTTGTCATGCTGGCGGGCATACAAAAAGTGCATGATTTATTGTTTCTTCCGATTCTCCACATCTAGCACAAACCGAATCGGTATTTATTTCTTGTTGTCTTAACTTTGTAAGAACTGGTACACACCCTGATATAAGTTACCACATAAAATGTCTTAATTTCGGCGGACATTTTACTTTCCAAGTATAAGCTTGTAAAGGACATGTATCAGGGCCTATTGTTCTTTTGTTAAAAGGTTCCATCATTTCTAACTCCATTACTTGATATCTCGATTTAACCGTATCTTTTTCCTGTTTTGGTAAAATGGCAGCCTAAAAAATCAGGTGTTGTACTTGCTCCCAGTGGGAGTGCACAAATTAAAGGTACCTCTTTTGACTCCATACTGAGATGGAGTCACATGAACCAACTTTTTTAATAAGTCATTTATTAACTAGAGGTCGAGCAGACACTATACTTCTCTATCCGTAAGATGGAGAGTAAGATTTGTTTATATCCAAAGATGTTGAATTCCTAAAATATTGTCCTCTAAATACCTTAGCATAAAGAGAATCGGGAACCGTTATCAACCGGTAAAGTTGTTTTGCTAGTAAAGCAGTATTAAAATGATCTACATCCCTAAAACCTAGTCCCCCTTCGTCAATTGTATGACCAAATTGAATCGATGATTTCTGAAATTTTTTTTTTGTCCCGAGGCTTCCTCGTACTGGTTTAATATTCCCAAAATAATCCGACACTGATCTTTCTTTGCCTTACAGAAAAATAAACTATCATCTGCAAATAACAGATGTGATATTGGAAGGCTTGTTCTCGCAACCTTTATTCCCGTAATTAATTTATCATTTTCTGTTTTTTTTTATATTTGCAACCAAGACCTCCGTACATAGAATAAACAGATATGGTGAGAGAGGGTCTCCCTGTCTTAACCCCCTTTTTGGTATTATCGACCCCCTCGGTTGACCATTAATGAGAACTTTGTACTGTACTGAGGTGACACACCTCATTATCCTTGAAATCCACTTATCACAGAACCCCATTTTTCTAAGCAAATTTTCGATAAATTCTCATTCAACACTGTCATAGACTTTACTCATATCCGTTTTTATTGCCATAAAATTTGTTTTACAGGAAGGATTAGTCTGCATGCTATGGATCACTTCTTGTGCTATTAGGATATTATCAGATATCAGTCTGCCTTCCACAAAAGCGGATTGTGTTTCCGATATAAGTCATGGTAGTACCATCTTTAACCGTTGGCAGAGTATTTTGGATATGAATTTATATCCCACATTGCAAAGACTGATGGGTCTCAGCTCCGTCATTCGCGGCGGTCTCTCCTTCTTTGGTATAAGACAAATATTTGTCGAATTTAATCTTTTATCAACATATCCATCTTCTAGGAAGGAATTAACCAATTGTACCAAATCTGCCTTGATAGTATTCCACGCCTTTTGATAAAATAAGGCTATCAATCCATCCGGACCTGGAGCTTTCTCTGGATGCATCATAAACAGCACCGCTTTTACTTCTTTTTCTGTAGCTGGTGCTATTAAGTAATCATTAAATTCATCCGTTATAGATGCTCTAACCTCCTTCATTATTTCCTCAAAATCTTGAGGATTAGAACTGGTAAATAAACCCTAAAAATAAGAGACCTCTATACATTGAATCTCCTTTTCTTCCGTAAGCCATGTTCCAGCCTCATTATATAAACCTATTAATCGGTTCCTAGTCCTTCTCTGTTTTGTTTGAGCATGAAAAATTTTGGAATTATTATCCCCCACCTTCATCCATAAATTTCTATTTTTTTGATGCCAATACAATTTTTCATCTCAATAAGCCTCTCTCAGTCTAACTGTTAATTTCATAATTTCCTCAGATGATCTGTTATCATCCCCCTGAGCCACCACTAATTCCTTCTTGAGATCTTCTATTGTTTGTCGACCATATGGTGTTAAATCTTTTTGCCACTTAGAAATAGACCGTCTACAATTTATTAATTTCTCCATGAAGTTTCCACCATTCGATCCACGTACCAAATTTCATCCTTCTGTTATTGCCTATGTTAATCCTGCTTTCCCTATCCAGCGTTTATCAAACCTAAAACTTCGTTTTCCCCCATAATTCTTATCCATAATCGTTGCTATTATTGGTTTATGGTCTGAGGCGATCATTGGCAAATATTCAATCACAGTATTACTGAACATGTCATGCCACTCCTCATTTGCCAAAGCCCTATCCAACCTACACCTAATTGGTTTTTTGTCCCGCCACCCTCTCCAAGATAAACAATCTCCGAGAAATGGGAATTCAAGAAGACCACAGTCACTTATCATCAAATTGAACAAGTAGATGCGTGACGTAATCTACCCCATCTTTTTTCATGATTTCCTTTTAGTTCATTAAAATCTCCTATTAAAAACCAAGGCGTATTCTGACTTAAACCAATTTTTGTTAACCGTTCCCATACTTGGTCACGGTTTTTAGATACCGGGTCACCATACACAAATGTAAAGTGAATTGTTTGTCCCTTAATAGCTGTTTCAATATCTATCAATCTATTCGATTCAAATAAAATAGAGACCTTAAATTCATTATTAGAAAAAAGGATAAACCGCCTACAACCAATTGGATCCACCGTTTTCAAATGAGAATAACCGAAATGTCCTATAAATGTTTCCAAAAAAAAGAAGATTGTTTTGTCTTCGAGAGAAACAAAAAATCTGGCCTATATTGTTTCCATAAATCACTAAGATACCCGATTGTTGCCTTATTCCCGAGCCGTTGACAATTACAGCTTAAAACTTTCATTTATCACCAGGTGGTTTCGGTGGCTTTGCCCCACCCGGCCCTTCCTTCCCCAAGTCCATGTCCTTCGGGTCCTCCCCATCAGCCTTCTGGTCTTCAATCTTCGGAGTTGGGCGTTTCCTTGGGGTTGTAAGTCGATGAGCATTGCGTTTCTTAGAGCTTACCCCTTTAAGAAGCATACTATCTTTTCTCCCTATGTCCCCCTCTACATCCTTGGCCCTTCCCTTCAAACTGATTTTTGCTTGAGCTTGGACCCCTGTTCCCGGATTTACCTCCACCGCTTCAGCACCCGCCAGGTCAATCCTCTCCCCGTTTGACCACAATCTCAGACCTGCAAATTCCACCTCATCTTTCTGCTCTGTCATTGCATCCACAACTACCTGTTCGCCATCAACCCCACTGTTCTCCTTTAACTTAACATCATCAATACCAGTTAGGGAAGGAGAGGAGTTTACAATATCCAAAAGATCGTCCCTCTCAATCGAGGTCGCTGACATACAATCATCTTGACCCGATCCAGCAACAACAAAACCAGATTAGGGATTACATACCTCCGACTCATTTGCCATAACCACTTTTTCCCCACTAACCTTTTGGATAACCTGAGCCAGCACCTCCTCCACACCCGATGCATCCAACATGTTAACCCCATTTGTGTTTGAGAAGTTAGCCCTCATCAAATCTCCTTTTAGCTCAGCTGTTAGAGTTTCTTCCAGAACCGTTTCACTCACCCCTCCGGAAGGACCCTCCTTAAATAGTGCCTTACGGACCTGTTTCTGAGTCTTCACCGGAGCAACCAGAACCTTGTTATGCCCTCCGTTTACACCCGCAGTTGTATCTGTTTGCTGTCTTGGCGGCACATTAGCTTCCCTCTGAACCCCTCTGTGATCATTTAACTGGGCATAGCTGTTATACCTTATTTGCACAGAGGAAGACCCCTCTACCAACCGATCAGCTCGAGACGTAGACCCCCCCCCCAATTGAATCCCGTTGCTAGACTTATACCCCTCATCCTTCTGCTGGAACCCATTTGCTTTTCCTTTGTAAATCCCTTTAAACTTGCCAGCCTGCCCAACGCCCATTCTCCATTCATTTGTTATAGCCTCTTTGTAACTCTGAACTTGCCTGATCTCTCCTTCCTCCTCTAGATCTCCGATGTCCCACCGGTTGGTATCAACTCCATCGACGAGCAGTAGGCCGATTCATGACATAAGCTAAAAAAATTTTTACAGAAACCAAACAGTCTCTCATACCGAAGTTTTACCACTGTTTCCTCCCTGTTACTGAACTCAACCTCAGTCTCAAAACAAAGCGGCTTCAGACCATCCACTGTCACTTGAACTCTTCCTCCATCGATATCTACCGCTTGTACCACCCCGAGTTCATTCCCAATCCCTCTAATCGTTGGATCCGCTCAAACTGTAAAGGGATTCCCAACACCCGGATCTAGAAGGTCAACTTGGACGGATAAGATGGATCCACCATTGCTGCCACCTAACCATCGAGACCATCCAGAGATCGAAATGGAACTTCCCAAGTCCGAAATCGCGCCCACGATCTTTCCCTCCAACTGCCAAATCCGAGGAAACATGAACAACAGGGACTTCATGTCTTGCATCCTGGGATTTAAGCACTTTCCAATCACCGTCTTCGAATAGCCGACAATGAGAGCCGTGTTATCAAAAACCGGGATTTTTGTCTTCCGCAACGGCACCTTTCCACCTGCTTTCTTCTCATTCGACCCCTTCCCCATCAACCGACTTTGCGTCATAGCAGATTCCTTGGACCTGAAACAAAGCCAACCAAGCCAGGAAAGATATGAGAAAAGATCAAGAAGAGAGAAATAGTTATAGAGATGAGTATAATTGTGACTGTAGATACCTTCCGTTGACCTTCTTTTATACATCCGTAATTTCCATAGCGTGGTTGATTTGCACCAGCTACTAATTTTGGTAACATCTTGCCCCATCAATGCGAGATCCTTCTGAATCCTCCGCAAGCTTGATCCCCAAAACTTTATCGTAAAGGGAAACCGTATATTATCTTCCCCAGGATTCCGATTTTTCCTAATCCGCTCCTCCGTGGAGTTTAAGAGAGACCCAAACCAAATCTCTGAGATACCCCAATAGACTCCCGCAAGATTTCTGAAAAAGTTAATTGGAAATCTCCACCGATTCCTCGATCTCCTCCTTAATATCACAATCCTTCCTACAAAGATCGGGAAAGATCCTTCGATCCACCCAGATCCGAGTTTCCAACTCACACCATAGCCTTTCACCAGTCCGCTAACCCAACATACCCCGATTACCGAGAATCTCCCCTAGATTTGATCCGATCCGATCCCCCAGATCCATCTACAACCATACCTTTTAAATCCCCTCCACATTTCGGGTTAGAACCCTAGTTCGTCCTCGCCATCGCAGTGTTCGTTCCTCTCTGAAATTCTATGATATGTTGAGTTGTTAGGATTTTTTTTCTCCGTCGGGATTTTGGAATCGGTGAATAAAATTTTATATGAAAATCAATTAAAAGCTTAAAAATAACCTATAAACTTTTTTTTTTTAAAATAAAAAAATAATACCAATTGAAAAAAGGATTATAATTTTATTTTTGCAACATCACTTTTCTCATTACATATTAATGTTAGCAAAGAGAGACTATAATTATAATTATAAAATCTAACCATATAAATAAAAAATTAATTTTGAGAAGTAAAACTACTAAAATATAAGTAAAGGTAAAAAAATCAAATTCTAAAATTCTATTTAATTATTATAAATTATATTTATATTAAATTAAAAAAATCTAAAAAATATTCCGCGGCATAGCGCGGGTTTCAACCTAGTATATTCAAATATACTTCCTAATCATAAAACTCAACCACATAAATTAGATTATAAATTTTTACTAAATTATAATGTTTAGAAATCACATATTAGGCTCTAAAACGACTTCATTTCATTTGTTTTTCATTAAACCTCTAAAATGATTTTGTCTAAAAATTATACAATGCAATTAATCCAAATCTATTTTATAACAATGCACCTCAAACAAAATTGTAGGTTTTTTTTGTCTGCAAATAACAAGATTTTTTCTACAGTAAGTTATAATGAACAAGTATTAACCTCTTAAGTCTTAAGTTTTTTTTTGTTTTTCTGTTTTTATATTATTAACCTCTTAGTTTTGTGAAGGAGTTTATTTAAATTGAATATTGCAACAATATAAGTCATTTGTTATCCACTTATCTCATACGTTAATGATGACATAAATAAAATTAAGAAGCGAAGTGATAAGAAAAAGAGAGTAAGGTATAGAATCTGTGGCTCATATCTCACCAAAATCTTCCAACTCACTTCTCATTGGATAAGAGAAGTATCGAGAAGCTTTCATTTCCATTGGTCCTCCTCTCTCCTTCTATAATCCCAAAAACCATCTCACAAACTCCTCAAACCTCTCGCTCATCTCATCTCCAAGCCTCTCCGATCATCAGAGCAGAGCCCAAGACAATGGCAGCAACTATGGCGACATCAGCCACGTGCATGTCCCTAAACCCATCTCCTCCTAAACTCCAGAACCAAGCCAGACCCTCCAAACCCTTCATCTCCCTCCCAACACCACCAAAACCTAACGTCTCTCTCGCCGTCACAAGCACCGCCCTAGCCGGAGCCGTCTTCTCTTCCCTCAGCTACTCTGAGCCAGCCTTAGCCATCCAACAGATCGCCCAACTCGCGGCGGCTGACGCTGGTAGCGACAACCGTGGCCTAGCTCTTCTCCTCCCAATCATCCCAGCCATTGCATGGGTCCTCTACAACATCCTCCAGCCAGCTCTTAACCAGATCAACAAGATGCGTGAGAGCAAAGGTATCGTCGTGGGTCTAGGTATCGGTGGTGGTCTTGCAGCATCTGGTCTTTTGACTCCACCACCAGAGGCTTACGCGGCGGCAGAAGCAGCGGCGGCCGGTTCAGACAGCAGAGGACAGTTGTTGTTGATTGTGGTGACGCCGGCACTTCTTTGGGTTCTTTACAACATATTGCAGCCAGCTTTGAACCAACTCAACAAGATGAGGGCTGAGCAGTAAATCTTATATATATAATATTAATCATCGACCATCGTTGGGATTCAAATGTAAAATTAATCCTTTGTTTTATGGACAGTTTTATATTTAAATTTTGGACTAGTATGCTTTCTTTTATCGCATGGTACTATACTCATTTTTTAGCTGTAACTAGGTTGCATTTTTATCGGCCATCATTTTATCCTACATGAACATTTCGTTAAAACAATCTTTATATAACCAATCTATATTAAAATCTAAATCTTTACAACTATAAGTGCCAATATACAATATGAATATGGGTTAGGGAGAAGAGTGTTCTCTGGCTAGACTTGCTTAATCTTCAGTGACGGAGCCACCACAAAATGTGAATGCTTCATAATTTAGCTTGATTTGATTTGGGGAACCGCCATTCTTAGTGAAATATATAGCTTCAGCTTCTAGGGGACTTGGAGTTGGTTTCATAATTTGTTGTCCATTACTATTGTGCAATGACCATCCAATTCCAGCTTCTTAATCTGGAGCTATCCAAGAGGCATCTATAAAACACTTCTTGTATAGTCATGTCACGTACTCTCTTCCAGTGTTTAAGATCCCAGATTGCCTTATTAATAACATGAGGGATTGCAAATAGGTCCGACTCGTAATTCACTTCTGACTCTGTGTTCGATAGCCCGACCGTAGTGATGTTAATTGTGGTTACATCCATAGGTAGCGTGGGTGCCATCTTTTGAGAATTTATATCAAGCTTTAACCTAAACCTCAAAAAGGCTTTCGTTTAAGCTCACATTTCGTTGACGTCTCTGAAGCATTTCATTCACTTTCCAAAATCAATATTTTCTTCTTCTTTGATGCTCATAAATCCCACACAGGTCAGATATTGCTCTTAGCTCGACCTAACACTTTCTTTCCACAATTTATAAGAATATTTTATGTTTTCAAACCAGTCACATAGTATGTTGTTTGGTAATAATGCGGGTATGGGGCTGGTACTTGCAGCTGGCCTTTATCCGCGGGTAAAAGTTTTGATATCATTTACCCGACTCAAAAGCTACGATAAACTTTTTCTGAAACAGATACAAATCGGATATTAATCGAAAACGGGTCACGGATACTAATGTCCAGCACTATTAATGGATTGACGTCTGTAACAAATTAAATTGTGCAAAAACCAATGGCCACATGGGTTGGTTGCCCAAGTATCACTGAAATACGTTACTTACACCTGTCAACGTGACATAACATCTGTTTTGTTTTGGGTTAAAGATTTCCAATGTTACCGTTGACTATGGCATACAGCAAACTATAGAGGAGGCATTATTGCGAAGACCTCCGAAGAGACGCAAAACACATTCAAATGCTCTCTAATGCATCATTGCTTTAATTAATAAATAAACATAGAGGATATAAATTATTCGTGTACGTTAGGGTTTTTAATCTTAAAATACGGAAACTTCGACTAAAGCGTACAAGTCTTACAAAGATTCAGAAACAGAAGCCTTTCAAGAAACCAATAACTTCAGAAGAAGAAATTTTTGAAGTAACTTAACGCTCAGAGTTTCATTCTTTTTTCATGGAGTCTTTTTGGAGCCCCTTCTTCCGGATCTGGAGGCACCTCTTAATGTTAAACGATTCAAAAACGCTTTCGGGCAATGCAGAGACAACTGCACCCATGAGAGCGTGAGGCCAGTACGGCGTGCACTGTGCTTCATAGCCTACAAAACGCAGTGCTGCCTTTGCGTAACCCTCTGGTGATGCAACTAAGAAGGATGCTCTTCTTATTTTTGTCATCTTTGTCGCAACATACAAGGGAACCTATGAAAACAATCACCCAATTAGTCATATAATCAAGATTTCTAAAAGTTATTGAGCAGTGTGATCCATTAAGTTGCTTTGCTAATATACAACTCCACACTCAGCTATTAGATAGATAGAAAGTGCCATGGATTATTACCAGTTTGAATATAATCTCTGACGTAAGGACTCTACATCCGAAAAATGGTTATGTTTCCCTAGTTTTCTAGTTTGACATTCGTTCACATAAACAGCCTGGATAAATGATCAGAACGAGATCTCACATCATAGAAGTATTCAGCAGAGGGACATGTGATGCAATAAACATAAACAGGGTCACTAAGCATAAAACTAAAATAAGCTTTGAACCAAGAAAATCAACCTACTAGGTTCATTATCTAAACAGAAACAGGTTCAGTAAATCATGACAAATTCAGCATCACATCTTCCAGGGATTCAAGAAATAACCATAGTGTCTTCTTCGGATTCAAGGAACAACGTTTTACACATTATCTCGCATGATTATCAGCCAAAACTCATTCCACAACTTCAGTTTTTTTTTTGAAATGCCTGGAACTAGTATCCTACAAAGATAAGATTTGGTTTAACTCGTTTCTAGGTCCACTAAATCCTACTTCTATTCTTAAAAAGATAACACTTGAAAGCAATACCGTCTACAATCTTAACAATTTCCAACAAAATCTCAAGAAATCATGTTCCAAGGAGACAAAATGATTCAGAAAAGTTCACCTGGCATTGAACATCAATCCCACTCTTCTTGTACTCAACATGGAGACACTTTGTGAATTGATCCACGTACCTGAAAGAACAAACAAACAATATCACTACTTTAAACCACTCAAAGCATCAGCTCAAAAACAAACATCACAGCACAACACAAGAAGATTCCTTACGTTTTAGCGCCAGCATAAACAGAGTAAAAAGGATACGAAGGAATAAGAGCAGCAGCACCAGAACCCATATTGATAATAGCACCACGCTTCCTCTGAAGCATATTAGGCAACACAGCCTGAGTAACTTTAGTAGTTCCTTCAACATTGATCTTAATCAAGTTATTAAGCAACTCTTCATCAACCTCATGAAAGTACTTAGCATAAGGATACGACATCCCAGCATTGTTAATCAAAATCCCAACATCTAATCCCTCAATCGTCTCCTTAATCCGTTTCACACCTTCATCAATATCTCCAGAGAAATCCATCACCACGGTCAAGATCTGAGTCTTACTATACTTAGATCTGATCGATTCAGAGACATCTTTAAGCTTCTCTGGATTACGAGCAACGAGTATGAGGTTAAGACCTTTCTGGGCTAACTGAAAGGCGAAAGCTTTACCGATTCCATCGGTAGGTCCGGTGATGAGCGCCCATGAACCGTAACGGCGGAGGTTTTTGGCGGGTCTGAGGAAGTAGATGTAGAAAGATCTGAGGAGAGTGAAGATGAATTTGAAAATGGAGATTGACCCGAGAGCGAAGAGAATGAGGAGCCAAGTGGGTTGGGATTTGAAGTAAGTACAGATCTCCATGATGAAGAAAGATTGAGAATTTGGGGAATGAGATGAGGAAAGTTAGGGTTTTTAATGAGAGAGGAAAGAGGACAATTGAATTTTGGGCGGAAGGGACGAAGGTGGATAGAAGTAGATGAGCTGAAAACCACCGGAATTAACTACTCTCTCTGTTTCTTCTCTCTCACTCTCTCACTCTCTCTCACCTTTATTTTATTGTCTTTGAGTCGTGTCTTCCTCAAAATTTGGTTTCATGTGATGTGTGGAGTATTGAAGTTGGCACCTTTGATGTTGACAGGTTTATTTTACTACCAAAAATGAAAAATCTTTAAGTTCACATGGTGACCTGCAAATACAAAACACAAGGTTTCAAATGGGAAAAGCTGAATAGCGGAGAAACCAACTAGTAGTGATGTAGTGGTAAAATGTTTACGGAAATCTTTTTCATGACTTCCACTTGTTTAGTTATAATGATACAACGCTTTAAACCTATTAAAAATATTCGGTAAGCAGTTTATTCGATAGCTTTACTCATCCAGAAGATTAGCAGTTCGGATTACTACTTGTTATATATTAAATAAGCAGAATAGAGGGTTAAAATGGATGAAATCATAGGAAAATTAAAAGTTTAGTTTGGACGGAACGAGCGGTATGAAAATTTTAAAATAAATGATCGATGATTACAATAGGTTATTGGTTAACAAACGGATGAAGAACATTTGACAAGCATACAAACTAAATTTATCAATCTGATTAGCAATACGATGAGTTACATGATATATCTCTCATTCTTTTCATAATATAATTAGTTTTGCTTTGTTCGAAATATGTATAGCTCGGAGGAGTATTTTGTTATCTAATGTGTGAAATTTTGTGTATGTACAATTTTAGTTTTCTTGAAGTTTTGTGACAAATGGTTGATTGTGAAATTAAGAATGAAGCATTTGTATCACTTTGTTTCGAGTCTTTTGACATTTGGCTAGTCCTGACACAAGACATGCAAGGAAAATTTTTGAAAATTTGTCTTCATCAGCATAGGAGAGAGATTTCATAGCATGTTATCTTCTAAAACTAAATTATGGTCTTGTGCTATCTACGTAAATACCCCTCTCTTTTTTACATCAACTACAACATCTACAATGTGATGTCAGAAGTGTGTAGAGATACACATTAAATACACATTACATCACATACACACATTTAATACGTATATAATGTATTCATTTATGTGACGATGGTAAGTCCAAAGTGTATAAGCATGACAGCTCGAGCTTCAAGAGGACTCACCTAGCAGCGGGAGCTAGGCTGCTTCTTGAGATGTCAGGGCTCTCTATCTCGAGGAAGCTAGTGAGTAACGTTTTACGAGATGATTGTGCCTTTGAGCCACTTGAACTCGATGACTTCAGCCCATTCTCGTTTCCTCTCTCGATCCTGACCGCGTCTTGTATTGCCACTATTACTTCCTGCATCCTTGGCCTGCTATGCCCACGCTGCTCAACGCATTGGTTTGCGACCTCTGCAACTCTCCAGATTGACTCGATCTTCACGTTGCTTGCTATACATGGATCTATGATCCCACACACGTCTCCTTTACGGATCAGTGATCTTGCCTGTAAGTGAACAAGAAAAGCAAAGGGAGGGGGATTTGTGGTTTGTGAATCTTGATGTTGCTCATGTAGTACTTAAAACTGTGAAAGGTAAAAACTTTCGAATGGACAGAAGAGGTAGAGGTGTTTACCCAGTGAACTATATTCAGTTCAGGACCGAAATCTTCCGTTGAGACCGGTTTCTTTCCAGAGAGTAGTTCAAAGAGAACAACGCCAAAACTGTAGACATCACTCTTCTCAGTCAGCTGCTGACTAGCATAATACCTGTCGAAACGATGCCATATCAGTCAAAGTTCGTAAACAGGAAGACTTTATTTTTTGTGAGGTAGTGTTGTTGGCCTTACTCTGGATCAAGGTATCCAACGGTCCCTTTTGCGACACTGGATACGTGAGTCAAGTCTTCCTCTGTCTGTCTCGAGAGTCCAAAGTCAGACACTTTGGCTCTCATGTTAATGTCCAGGAGAATATTGCTTGATTTCACATCCCTGTGAATGATACTAGGATTGCAGCCAGTATGCAAGTATTCAAGACCTGTAATAGTCTGAAGTTTCGTCTGTCCAATGGATTCATATTATAGCCACACTAGAGATCTAATTTTAAAATTTTACTACAAACCTTTGGCAGCGTCTTCTGCAATTTGTAACCGAGTTGGCCAGTCTAATGGCTTGTAGTCGCTTGAACCTATCAGGAATTTATTTCATGAGTCATTCACAGAATGAAAAGCCAAATTAGGCAGGAGATATATCTAGGAAATTGGTAAAAACCGTGTAAGTGATCTCCCAAGGATCCATTGTGCATATATTCGTAAACTAATATACGCCGATCTGCTTCTTCACAATATCCAATCAAAGGAACCAAGTTCCTGTGGTGAATTCTCGATAATAGAGCAACCTGCACGTTTGGTTCAATTCAATCGTCTAATTAAGAAACTTTGGGCACCAAAAAAGACAAAGTCAGCATTTGCATTAAGTTCATAGCTACAAATCAGTTAATACCTCAGTCACAAATTGTCTGTTCAAGTGGCTAGAAGGATCTGCAGTTATCTTAACTGCAACTTCTTTCCCATCTTTCATCCTACCATAGTAGACAGACCCAAAACTTCCTCTTCCAACTCTCTTGGAAAAATTATCGGTGGCCTCTTCGAGCACAGGAAGCGATATGAAATATGCTACACCTTCATCTAATAAGTGTCCGCCCCGCACAGCTGAATAAGCTACTAAACCTTTTTTCTTAGTCCCCGTGGGATCACCTGAATAAACATGAGTAAGACGGCCATACACTTGAGGAAAACCTGATAACAGCTATTTTGATCAAAAGCCAATGTCAACATACCTTTATCAGCTCTTTTGGTCTTACGAAGGGCAAAAAGTAAAACAAGACTTCCTCCAACTAGCAGCAATAGAATTGTGACAGCGGCTATTGATATCCCCAGTATCAGCCTAAAGTGCTTTCGCTGTGCCTCGTTCTGAAGCTCAGGATTATTATTATATCTGGGGAAAACATGTTATAGCTGTGTATTAGCACAGCAAGAGTAAACTCCATAAAAAATGAAAATTCTAAACGTTGGTATGCTTATTTCATTTCCTGCATATCTACACTAAAAAGTTCTAACAGTCATGTTGAACTCAATCTGTTGATAAAAGGGTATATTTCTCTTTCCGAGCAAATGCTAGAAAGCTGTGCACTTTTGTGTTCGACAAATCAATTTGTAGCATACTCACTTGAACAAAACTTTCCCCTTTAACAGTGCTGAAGGAATTGTTCCTCTGAAAGAATTATTTTCTACAAACCTGCCAGATAATAACATTCGTTAAAACTGTCATGTCTAGTGGATAATTGCAACCGAGGTATTAGTTAGGATTACATACAGTTCTTGTAGGTTAGGCAGATGGGCAAGGTATGGTGGGAGTGAACCACTAAGTTGGTTGTTTTCTAGATGCCTGCAGAGAAGATGAGGCAAAGTAAAGCTTACTGATATTCGAGTGTCTTCAACTATAAAAAAATCTTAGTCAAGATTGGCAAGCTTACATGATTTTCAGGTTGACAAGTTTGCTCATGTCTGGAAGAGTTCCAGTCAAACCATTACCGTCAAGCCACCTATAAAGGAGCATGTTTACTCAAATAAAGAATGACAGAGAGACAAAGAGAGACTAATACAAGACAATATCTCTAATGCAGCATCGAACCACTCACAACTCTGTCAATGCCTCCATATAATTGATCCCAGGCAGAATCTCACCCCTCAGATTTTTTCTTGATAGAGCACTGTTGTAAGGTGCACATAACAGGGTCAATGGCAATCATCTTAAGAATAAAATTTTACAAACTTTGTTTTAGTTGTGTAAAACTATTTTTTTTAGATCTTACATTTTCGTGACTCTAGGTGGTGAGGTTGAGCTACAGTTTACCCACGACCAAAGAACTGGGATACAAGGGTCTCCTCCTTCATTGGCCCAATCGCTATCAGGGGACATCAAACGAATTGCATCAAGAACAGACACTGCAGAATTAGGAAACTTCTGTAAGCTCTTTTCAACAAATTTTGACTTGCATATTTGGAAAAAGATTCAAAGAAGAATTTAAGGCAGTAGCCTCGTACTCACCGTCACTCCTGTCAGTTTTCAAGGATATTTGTAGGTACTTGCTAATTTCAATTGCATTTAGGAGTGGCCCTCGCGTAGAATCCTTTGTCTTCCCAAATGAGAACGTCAAAACAAAATCCAAAGTCACATTCATGTAGCTAGGTTCATAGAGAGTATAACTCCCATTGGCATTCTCAGCAATATTCACCACTGCATTACTATAGTCAGGAAAGTATGGTTGCACCAACTTAAATTTCCGGGTTTCATAAGCACCAAAGTCTTCAATTTCAGCAAAGTAAGCATATGCACGAGCATTGGCAGGGAAGTCTTCCAGGTTTAATCTATAGCTGATCAGTCCTTGTGTTCCAACTACTGCTGTTTGCATGACTTTCATAGGCGGATACTCTCTAGTCAATGTATTTATATTCTTTGATGTATTGATTCTTGTCGTTCCAGGAGCCACACCAACAAGATAGTTTGGCCGTTTATTAATATCTGACTCCCATATTCTGTCATATGGATCATCTGGGTACCTAAAAGAGAAGGTCTTTGAGCATTTTCCGATGATTGTAAAATATTCTTGTGAATGATGTAATGGAAAGAAGAGTTTTAGTAGGGTTTTACCTCAAGGCATCCATGCTTGGAGCACCGAAATTCACTCTGGCAGCAACCTTCAAGAAGAAATTATCCTCGTAATCAGTGGCATACATCGATAGGTTCAACGGACGAAGCTCAAGAGTGGACATGAAAGGCGAGCCGGTGATAGCACAGCATACACACACATCTACATAACTTGAAGTTGCCCTTACGATCAACTCCTCAACATAAACCCTAGAGACCTCCTGAATCGTCACTGTAGCCCACTTCGTTGCATCTAAGTATAGTTGAAACTTTGGGTAGGCTTCTTCACTACCCAAGCCACCATAGAGAAATGTTGTTCTGACAATGTATCGCCTTCTCTCTTTAGTGCTGAGTCTATAACAATATTTCTTGTTATCCGTGGGAAAATCTCTTCTCCTACGGTATTGCATCGAGTTCCAATTGGCACTGGCCAAAGTTACTGGCTTGCCCTGTTTGATGATCTCTGAATCTGAAACCCATCCTAGTCCAGTTTTTGGGTCTGTGTAGTTACTTGAGCCACCGCAATCTATACTTACAAACTCTGCAAATATAGCCATTCATCAAAATTACATCCATTATCCACTAATTACAGCAAGAGAATCTCAGTATTCCCCTACACTTCAATCCCATTACACCATAAATTGGACATTTTTAACCAGAAACAGTCTAGAATTGGAGATTTCAAGGCAAGTAAAGATAAAGCCTTGTGATTGCTATTAAAAACATGTTCAAGATCACATCAAGAACAGAACTTTCCCCACACACACAAACACACACAAAAAAAAGAACACTCTCTGAAGCATTTAAACAAACAGGTTATGTGCAGAATGTACCTGTAACTTGGGATAGAACACAGGGTACTATGAAGAAGCATGTTACAGCCAACTGAGCTGAGCATAGACCCATTGAAGATCACACACACATCGATATGGCTCTTAAATTTCTATAAATCAATACAAAAATAAGTCTTTTGGCTTTGAGGGTCACGGGATAAAGAAGTAAAGCGTGTGATGAGAGTGAACAAAGACTCCACTTTGTTTATTGCTTTTGCTATAAAAAGTTGAGTTCTCTACAATGGTCACAGAGAATTTGTCTTCTTTATTTGATATTCGAATCAGCTTTTTCTTTTTCTTCATTCTGGAAAATTTAAAGCTATCAGTTTCACCTTTTCTGCTTTGGCTACTTGCTTTTGTAAAAAGTTGGTGCCACACACAATTTAAGGAAACTTTAATCTACATGCATGTCTGTGTTTCTTTCTCTCTTCAAAGTCCACTGGGCCGTGTTTTTAAGTGATCTCTTACAACAGAAGTGTAGTAATGCCCAATTATAGAACAGGTTATAGCATTAGGCCCATACTAGATAGTTAATAGGCCCATATTTAAAATACTACTTAGAAATGAATTTTTTCAACTTGGGGAAAAACAAAGAACGAGAAAATACAAATCAATTTTCCTATATGAGACTGTTATCTTCATGAGTTGTTTACTACAAGGAAAATTTCTTAAACAATCATTATTAAATATTTTTGAATTTTTCAATTCTAAGTATTGCCATTGATATTTATCTTTGAGCAAAAATATATATTTTCACTTGTCATCGAGACATAAATGGCATCAATGACATGATGACATATGAGTTTTAAACATAGGGTGTTTTGAACATAGTGTTAAAAAGATATATATGAAAAAAAAATAAAAAAAATTATACGTTGCTATAAATTAAAAAATTAAAAAATTCATAGTATATTTTCAGATCAATTTTTCCAATATAATGTGGAAAAAATCAGCATATGCTATTAACAAATTGCACAATTGCAACATTCAGCATCTTCCTTAAAGTTAACAAATAAAGTGAAGATTCAATCCAAAATATGAATATTGTTGTTAAATGAAAAAGCTACAGAAAAGGTAAAAGATCGAATGAAGTTTATGTCTGTGAATTAAAATATTGGTGTCACTTGTCGATATATATTATATGCTCGCACAACCACTATTCTAAATAATATTACGATATTGACGGAAAAAAATATTCTAAACACCAGAAAATATGTTTTAGTTCTTAAAAGATCATAACTTTGAAAGATTATCACAAATTTTAGGTTTAAGAGAAGTTCCTAAAACTTTAAGAAAAGTTAATGTGTGTACATAATTTTGGTACTCCGTAATCCACATTATGTGTTTGCCATGATCGTTGGAGGTCAAGCTTTTGAGAGTAAATAAAGTTTTACATGGAAAGAAAAATATTGTACATGAAAGAGACAATCATTACACTACAAAAAAACATTGTCTAATGGACTAGTCTGTCGGTTTTTACCAACAGAATACTAACGGAATATCGACGAATATAGGCATGTCGGAAATCCGTCGATAAATACCTAACAGATATAAGCATGTCGATAATTTTGGCCACATTACTGATAGATTCCTGACGGAATATATCTGTTAGGACAAATCGTCGGTAATCAGTCAGTTATCCATCGGAAATATTACCGTTAGTGTAGACGTTTTATAACCGTTTAAAATTTTGAAATTACTTACGAATTACCGATGGATTATCGACGGCCAACAGAAATAATTTGTATATAAATACACATCCACTCTCTCTCTCTCTCTCTCAACAATAATCATTCTCAACACCACATTCATTCTCATAAATAAAAAAATGCTTAAGAAATGTCTTTTTCTTATTATTATCGATTGTAGATGGACGAACCAATGTACGATCCTTAGTCGGGTTTACTAACAGACGAGTATGCACGGGGTGTAGGAGAGTTTATGAAATTGGCTTGTCAGCAACCTGAAGCGAAAAAAAGCTCGTAAGTTGAAATGTCCATGTTCTATTTGCCGGAATTTCCACAATATTAGAATTAATTTAGTGTGGAATCACTTGTATTGCAATTGGTTTATGCCGGGTTACAAGTTTTAGTTTCTCCATGGTGAAAGACCGGATTATAGTAGTACTAGCGAACCATATGTTGCGGATAGCCTAGAAGAACGTAGAACGGAAGTAGATTTTGGCGTAAGTACTATTCATATAATGATTGATGTTTATAGGGAAAATATGCAGTCGACGGATGAAGATAGAGATACAGTAGAAGAACCATATTTAGAAGCACAAAGGGTTTTTGGTATGTTAGATGCGGTTAAACAGCCGTTATATAAAGGTTGTAGAGACGGTCAATCTCCTTTATAATCTGCAAGTGGATTGATGACCATAAAGACTGGCTACAGTTGGGCCAAAGAATGTGTAAATGCGATAGCAGAGTTCGTGAAAGATATTTTGTCTGAGGATAATCTTTCACCAGCTTCATACTACGAGATACAGAAACTGGTTGCTGGTCTCGGTTTACCGTAGCAGATGATACATGTGTGCATCGATAATTGTATGATATATTGGAGACAAGATGAAAACCGCATAAGATGTCGATTATGTCGCGAGTCGCGATATCAAAAAATGAGTGGTAGAGTTGTTGTTCCATATAAGCGGATGAGGTATTTACCATTAACAGACATGTTGAAGAGGTTATATCAATATGAACGAATGGCTGGACCAAAGAGATGGCATACAGAGCATAGAAGAGGAGAAGAGATTATGCATCCTTCAAATGCAGAAGCATGGAGACATTTTCAGTCTGTTTATCTGGATTTTTTTCGTATGAGCGACGGAACGTCTATCTCGGATTATTTACAAATGGTTTCAATCCATTTGGAAGCATGTAAGACAATATTCATTATGGCCACTAGTTGTAACACGTTACAATTTACCGCCATCTTTGTGTATGCATTGAGAGTTTATATTCTTCTCCATTCTTGTTCCCGGTCCAGAGCGTCTTAAGAGATCACTTGATGTGTTCCTCCATTGATCTATGAGTTGCAAATGTTATGGAACCATGGATTTGAAGCGTATGATGTTTCATTGCAGCAGAACTTTCAGATGCGTATCGTCCTAATGTGAATCATTAGCGATTTTTTAGCATATGATATATTATCTGGATGGACAACTCATGGAAGGTTATCGTGTCCATATTATCAAGATAACATTGATGCATTCCAATTAAAGCATGGACAAAAAACGTCTTGGTTTGATTGTCATAGAAGATTTCTCCCTAGTGATCATCAATATTGTAGGAGCAACAAGTTAGAAAATGTTTGATGGTAATCCTCCTGAGTTAGACGGCAGTTATTTATTGACTCAGTTAAAAGATTTTGGTGCTGAGAAAACTCTTAACTATGGGAATAACAGACATATGCTCCTGTTGATGGTGCCAGTGAATATCACAATTGGCACAAGAAGAGTATTTATTGGGATTTGTCATATTGGAAAGACTATTTGTTAAGACATAATCTATATGTCATGCACATTGAAAATAACTTCTTTGAAAACATGATGAACATCGTCCTAAACGTCCAAGGGAAGACAAGACGTTTAAAGTCTAGATTAGACTTGCTAGAAATTTACTCTTGTAATGAGTTTCATGTAATGGCGAATGACAAATGTCCAATCCATGTATACTAGTTAGATGCGCTTTCAAAGCAACAGTTCTTCGAGTGGATTATCCATGATGTTAAATTTTCAGATGTATACACATCTAATTTGCGTAATTGTGTTGATACTAGAGAAGAAAATTTTATTGGAATGAAGAGTCATGATTGTCATGTTGTGATGCAGGGCCTCCTCCCATTTACCTTTGCACAGCTTCTACCAGGAAACGTCCACGAAGCAATTGGATGTGCACTTAAATATATTTTTAATTGATATATAATTATTTTTAACTAATTAACTTTCGATTAACTATATACTTAAATTGTTCAATTAATATGCAGGTGTTGGTGCGTTCTTTCGTGGTATATGCACAAGATCACTTAAAGTTGATTGTATCCGCAATTTGGAGCAAAAATATACCGACTATTCTTTGCAATCTCGAGAAGATATTTCCACCGGCTTTTTTTGGTGTTAAGGAACATCTCACAATTCACCTCCCACGAGAAGCAGCACTAGGTGGCCCTGTTCAATACCTGTGGATGTATACTTTTGAGTGATACATGTTCCATTTAAAGAAAGAGGTGAAAAACATGAGTAAAGGCGAAGGTTCTATTGTGGCCCAAAACATCAACGAAGAAGCGTCAAACTTTGCCGAATATTACTCTCCATCAGAATTTTGTACGAAGAATAGACGTCCTTCTCGCCATGATGATGGTGGCGAGAGATCAACATATCTAGTATACGTCCCAAACTTGTTTACTGAAATCGGACGAGTTAGCGGAAAGGTAAAACCGGCTGCTATTAAAGCAGGAGCATGCTCACGTGCGTATGTACATTCTTACAAACTATGAGGATATTCTAGAATATGAGTATCACAATGATTTTAAGTTATTTTCTATCAAATTTTGATTTTTTCTATTTTTTTTTCTATGATAGAATTTACATGGGTTTAATACGTTCTTATTATCCGGATTATACAGAGGATCAATTTGACGATCTTAAAACAAAGGGATTTTGCTTATTACGTAAGTGTTACATCGCTAAGCTTAATCCAAAATAACAATTTTTAACTAATTGTTAATTATTATGGTTCGTTTTCTATTATAGGTATCCGACGAAGTTACGAAATGTCATACATTTCCAACATGATTATTAGAGTTTGTCAACAGACCATACTACATCACGAATTCATACCCAAAGCAAACTTAAACTATTACAAGTTACTTAAACTTAAACTTCAATTATACGAAATAATATATAAACTTAAACTGTTACCCATTTTTTCAAAAATAGTTTCAATTAACTCCTATATGTGTGTTTTCAAAATTATAAACGGTTTCACTATAAGTGTTATTAAGCTTGTAATCTTACTTTGGAAATTGTTTTGATTAGATGACAAAAATTTCTTTTCATATTATTATTTTTCTAAATTTTAAGTAAGATATATATATATATATATATATATATATATATATTGTTAGTGTTAATATTGATTGTAAATGTCATTGCACTGAAACTAACTATAATTTGATGATCTATACCCTCAATAGTCGGTAAACCATCGGTTATCTAAGAAAAAACTAATGGAAAACCGATGGATATACATATTTTTAATATGATTCAAGAAATAAATGGCGTTTGACTGGCCAATCAAAATGCATGCAATAATTGGCGATATGTCAGTTTTCTATAGGTAAAAATGGACCGCCAAATTTTGCCCGCGAAATGTTTTCCCAAACACTTTGGAAAGCGAGGCATTTAATTTTTTGTTCATTTATTTCGGAGAACCGAAAGAAAATCGATGGCTTGTCCGTCGGTATACGTATTAAGTAAACCGATTGTTTCTTCTTCTTCTTCTCCATTTCGTTTTCACTTCTTCTCTCTAAAATTGTTTCGAGTTCTCTCCGCCTTCTCTCTAGAAATCTCCCACCGATTTCACTTCATTCTCAAGATTTATGTAAGTTAATTCTTAATTTGATAGATTCAAGGTGTTTTTATGTACTTTTGTGGTTTAGATTTAACAGTTTGGAATTGATTTGTGTTAGATTAGATGCATAGTTAGGATAGTTAGGATTTGTGTTAGATTAGGTGGATAGTTAGGATTTTGTGGTTGTTGAATTGTTGGATTACTTAGTTGAATTGATGGATTTTGTGTGTGTTTTTGGATTGTTAGATTAGTTTATTTTTGGAATTATGTTACTTATATTTCTGGATGCATTTCATAGTTTTATGAATTTTAAGATTAATTTTTATAGTTGACAAAAAGATTCTTTTTACAAAGTTTTAATTTTGAACTTTTTAAGAAATATTATGAGTTTAGTTATTATTTTTATAAATATTATTATTGCTTATTTTTATGAATGTTGCGAATTTTTTTTTTGAAAACTACTAGATATTATTTTCGGTAATAGTTTAAGTTTATATATTATTTCATATATTGATATTTTGTTTTGTTATGTTTTTAGGGATTATGATTCATATCATCGTCATAACCGATCTACTCAAGATCGTGATGAGCCGAGTCTTTCACACTCATGAACGCCTAGTCTTGTTCATGATTCGCAACAATCGGCGGGTCCCATGGAGATGAGCATTGAGGACTTTGTATCTCAACCGGGAAGAGGATGACTCATAACACTTCACCCCGATAGAATCGATGATGCAACATGTTAAGTATTGAATATTAGTTTACAATTTTTAATATTTTAAAATATATGTTTTTATTCACTTACTATCCTAATTACTTTTGTAAGTTTGAGAGTTCGGAAAACGAGATTAGCAAATGTATTTTGAAGATGATGCAAGGACTTTATCAAAAAACCATATCCGACATACTCGTCAATGCCGAGAGACGAGCAAGACTTGTGGTCAAAGCAATTTGAGGTAAGTATTTTAATATTTGTATTTTTTTCCCTTCAATTTAAACTAATTTAAATTATAATCTCCTTTTTTTTTAGCAAGAGTTTAATTGGCCTCGGGAGTCCGAAGTTCGCAAAACGTTCAACAAGAAGGTGGCGAGTCAATATTCTCACACGCTGAACGAGTGGAAGTAAAGGTGGGTCAAAGGAAAGAAGCCGAAGGGGGTGAACGATTTGGTTTTTAAAGGGTTGCAAGTATGTTGGGAGAAGCCGGAGACAAAATCGACGTCCTCGACTAACTCCAAAAACTGGAAAAGCGATCAAAGTGGGAAAGCTACGCACAACGCCAGCACAACAAGCTTTTACACCTGAGAAGAACAACTTGTAAGTTTTACATTTCTTTAGTAATAATTTTAAATACTAATACCATAAATTATTAAAAAAAATTAATTTTGATTTCAGACTCAAAGGGATGGTGTGCGTCCGGATAATCTCCTGTTGATGGGGATACGCACACCAACAAAAAAACCAAACAACTTCAAAATCCAGTCGCAAAGGAAGTCGTCGAGAATTCGAGGAAGAAGAAAGCTGACTTTCTCTTATCCCAAGATGGATCGGTTTCTTCTAGTGACGTGCAAACGGAATATATCAACAAAGTTGTTTACGAGGTACTTATTCATTTTTATTTTTAATTCTTATAATTTATATGAGTGTGTTTTTTATTCACTATTTAAATATTTTTTATTCCTAGGAAGCTCCAAAGAAGAAAAGTCGAATCTTTGGGTTTGGAAAACTAGCTCATGCTCGATTAAGTTCGCGTTCCTCATCGTCGTCGTATGCATGTGAACCCGACCTCATGGCGTCGCTCCAAGAGAAAGAGGCTCGGATTAAAGCTTTGGAGAAAGAGATAGCCGAGGAAAAAGCGGAGAACAAGCATAGAGCCGCAGAGGTGATGAAATTCATGGATGACATTCGGATGTAGTTTCCCGATATTTAATTTGTTTTTGAAAATTTTGGATAATTTGTTTTTGAATGCATTATTTTGGATAATATATATTTTTGAATATTTTTCTATTTTGAATTATTATCTAATTAGATTTTAATTATTTCTAAATTAATTTTATTATTTTTTCGTTATTTTTAAATTTTAATTATTCTCTTTTATATTTTTATTAAATAATATAAATACAATTATCTCAGTAAAAACAAAACTGTCGATTTTGTTTCTGCTTCCGATGGTAATCCCTCAGGAATAATAAATCGCGTTTCATCGGTAATGCGTCGGTTTTTTTTCCTCTTCCGTCGGTAATCCCTCAGAATTATTAAAATTGTGTTTCATTGGTAATTCCTCGGCTAGTCGTTGGTAAATCTGCCTACGAATTAACCGACGATGTTTGTCCGATGGGTTTTACCGACGTTGTGATCCGTTGGTAACACATCTGTCTGGTAACCCGATGGATTACCAACAAATTTTTTTTTTACGCTATAGAACCGACAAACAAAACTTGTCGGTAAACCGTCGGTTAGGCCATTTTCCAACCGCTAACCAACAGATTAACTCGTCGATTTTGCCATGTTTTTTTTGTAGTGTTGTCATTGAAGATATTAATGTTGTGTCTACGGATTAATTCCCCCGTTCAAAACAAAAGTAATTCAATTTTTATGAAAGGAACAACTGAATGATTTTTATATAGGATTTTTTGTGTGTTTTAGGTGATTTCTAAGAGTATGGAGTACTAGTTGCCTAAGATTAGGTCGAATTGAATTTGATCCTTTTGTATGAAGTGTAGAACATTCTTTTGTAATCATATTATTGAGTTCATTATATTTTGGGTGGATAGGTTGACCATTTATGAGATTTACCAAATGACTTTCATTTACGAATTATATCTTTAATATTTATCGAGACAAAATTAAACGAAAATAAAATATATTTTCATTGTGTTGATATCAATTGATTACCAAACAGAAAACCATTACACACATATATTAATTACAATGAAAATATTGTAATTGTAAAATACATTTATACATACACATATATTAATTCTTAATTATATGAATAACCGGTTTGGATTTAATTTGAATTGGACCTCCACCAAAAAATGATTTAGATTCATTGAAAAATCATTACAATATTTATAGAGTCATAACAGAAACTTCATTACCTCAAGCAATTTGTTTTTGCAGTTTATCCCATTTGTTAATACATTTTTCGATAATTAAACCATGAAATGATAAACATAATATTATGGAGTTTATATGTTTTGAATATTATATAGTAATTTATATATTTCTCCTTTATTAATTAGTCATGATGAAATTAATATTTTTATACTATCTTATAGCATGTGGTTTTTGATGGTTTTTTAATTTTTTGTATTGTGTTTATTTTGGTATTTTTTTGTTTTATCTCTATCGCACATACTGCTAATCAGTAAACAATTTCATAACAACACATGCTTCCGGCTACAATACTAATCATCCGAATGTCATTTTTAACTGCAAGTGCTCGCTTCCACAAATTTTTTTACCTACATCTACTTTCGCTGCAAATAAATGGGTCAAATCCAGAATCTTTTACCATATCAACACAAAAATAGTTATATCAACAAAGATAGAATGTTAAAAGAGTCAAAAGTTGATGTAATATTTTGGGAAAACATATCAATGTTAGTTTCGAATAACTTTGGTTATGATCTCAAATAGTTTTTTTGTTTATTTATTTAAACAAAACAAGACCTATTCATAATTTTTGCATATTTGAGCTTTCTAGATATTTTTTCGACTACAATATAGTAAAATGAGTTATACATCAATGTCAGGTATCTATACCAATCTAATAAAAAATGAAGAAAAAAGTTGAAGAAAGAATATATTGGTGAAAATCAAATAACCTGAAGTATCGTAGGAGGGAGTTTTTTATACACACATTCTTTATTATATTATTGTATATTTAAAGGTGTTTGTGGAAACCAAATATTTTAAGAAAAATTTATTTTATTAAATTACGAATAAGAAGAAGGCGAAAGTGTCCGCCAAAAAGATAAGAAGGACGAAGTTCATCTTGATCCTTCTAATTTGTTGGACACCAATCATACACATACGCCTTTTTCTTTTCGTAAATATTTGTTAATTCCTCCTTGTGGGATAAAGTACTTTGTTAGTGGGCATTTTCCATTTAGTTACTTTTCTTAATACTTATTATAATATTAATAGTTTTAGAATCATTTTCAAATTTTTATGCTTGCTTGAATGTATCCCCCCCTCCCTCATCTCAAAAGTTTCACCATTTTTTAATATGAAAACGACTTCAAAATTTTATATAGTCTTCTTGGTTAGACTTTATTTGAGAGAGCACAAAAAGAGTTGTCTCCAAACCGGTAATGACTAATGAGTAACAAAACAAATGAGTTGATCGCAATGATTTGGGTAGATAACTTATCATTAGTATGTTTTGTGTAGGTAGTATACTCTTTTCAACCTCGACATATATGGTGAATGTTTATTTTTAATTTAAACCCATCACTAAATTTATGAGATCGATCATATTTGTTTCCAAATTAAATTTTAGAAGTTTGAGTTTGAGTTTAACATTTGTTTTAGAAGTTTGTGGAAATAATGTTAAAAGTTTGAGTGTAACATTATTTCCATTATATTATATGTCAAATAACAAAAGGTATCATGTGCAGCTGCATTATATTATTTTTTTGCATGTTGTTGGTGTGGCAACCAAATGATTATGGAGACTTTTGATGGCAAAATAATTATAATGTGCTTATCATTGGCTCCATGAAAGTCGTTCCATAAATGAACCAAGTCCTCTCGTTCCAAAATAAGCCTTAGCCATTTGCAATCTACGGTTAGATACATGATTAGTCCTTTTTTTGTCAGAAGATAATTAGTCGTTAAAGAACTAATAAAACGAAACAATGGTAGATTTCCATTTATACAAAAGCATCGAGAATATATTTAAGTAGGTACATAAGGTTTAAATGTCGTTCAATATATCTTAGAGTAGTCGGTAGGGCTAAATGGTTCAATGAATCATTGGAGTGTTATTAATATGTTAGAGGGTAGATTAGTTATAAGCGCAAAGGAACGTTACAGAAATTGCGATGCTTTTATTCGTTGCACATTTATTGGGATAATTTTCTTTTCAACTTTCATTGCGTTTGAGACGTATGGCTTGAATTAACTATTTACTAATCTATGTACTTATTAAACTCCGATGCCTTCACAGCATTAATATGTTAATTTGTAATAAAGCTAATTAAGCACGTATCCTTTTTTTTAGGATTTTAGTTTGTTTTTAATTTTATATTCTCTATGTTTATGTATCGTATTAACTGATGCTTAATCTAATTGTTGTTAGTTTATGAGTATTAATTTACGTTTTCGATTTTAAGAAAAAAAAACTAATTGTGTACATAATTAAGTTCTTATGTCATGGAGGTGGATGTCGCACCCGTTTAATAGGATGCACTAACAAATTCATTGGTTTGCAATTATTATACTTTTGTTAATTACTCAATTACTATAATTACTATAGTATCAAACAATATAAAATCGTGAAATAAAGTACTGAGAAACTTCGTTAAAGGGAGTAAGGGACGATTAGTGTTCATTGGTAGTGGTTTTATACTTATACCACCCAATAATTAGAGCATTAGCATTGTTACATGCACATAATTAAAGATTAATGTTCCAAAGCAGCGCGTGGACGACCTGAGCCAATAGAATGGCGACATTCTACAAATTATGGATTTACAATTTGACCATAACAAGTGTCAAATGTCGGCAGGTGATTGGAGAAAATGACTCAATGAGCCCTTTTTTTAATTGTGTGGGTCTAATCCAATCTTAGTGCATCTTTTGTGGCGCATTATTATAACCTCTATGTCTATTCTATATAAACATATATTCCATTAACCTATGGACAATATATGCACATACACAAACACGAGTAGAAACACAAAACTCATTGTTATATTATAAGAGCTCCCTTATCCTCCCTCAGCAAATACGTCTTCTACGTTTTGTGAAATCCGTACGTAGATTTCGTTATTGGCCCACTAAATCATCGTTGGGACTTTCCGTCGAGGTTAGACAATCCGAAAATTAATGTACAAATATTAAATTAGTAACATTATTAAGACAGCAATTTTAAAGGGTATGTGATTCATAACTTAACACACTTTTCTAAGATGTGCAGTTAGAGTTTAGCGCTCAATCTTAATATAGAGAGGCACAAACTGAAACTGAAGAATTTTTGTTTTGAAATATCGATGCGTTGATCAGCTTTGAAGACATGTAGAACAAATGAATCCCCTAATTTTATGATATTTGTAATGACGTGATAACCCATCTATACGGACAAACTTTGTCGAATCGTCCACCGAAATGGAAGGATGGTGGCTATGTTACAAACGTGAGTGAAAAATGATGTTGGTGTATAGGTATGTTGCAATTCAACATACACTACAAGAAAGAGTGCCTATCTCAGACGGAATTTCCGACAGAAAAAACTCCGTCGAAAATTTTAGAGGAATTTCCGAGAGATTTTCAAAGAAAAAAGACTCTTTGGAAATCCGTCGGAAATTTTCGAGAGATTCGCTTCCGTCGAAAAAATCCTTGGAATTTTTTGAAAATTTTGAGAGATTTCCGAGGGAATACGACCGTTGGTTTACTCTAAGGAATTTTCGAGAGATTTTCAAGGACTGTCGGCGAATATAGCCGTTCTGACATAGCCGTTGATGTATCCGTTGGATTAGCCGTTGTAATTTAAAATCCCTCGGAAACTCGTCGGAAAAGTCTTTGGAAATCCCTCGGAAAATGCGCCTATATATCCTCCACCTCCCATTCACATGTTCAAAGCCAAAACTAGAAACAATACCAACAATAATGTCTTCTTCAAATCCTTATGATTATTTTCGTTCATGGATGGACAAACCTAGATACGATGAAGAAACATGCAAACTTACAGAAGAGTTCAAAGAAGGGCTTAGGCAATTCATGTCATTTGCCTCAAAGCAGGACATAACACGACAAACAGGTATTATGTTATGCCCTTGTCCAAAATGTCGGAATTATAAAAATCTTGAGGTTACTTTAGTCAGGAAGCACTTGTTTAAGAATGGATTTATGTCGGATTATAAGATATGGTATGCGCATGGAGAGAGTGAACCAATGCTAGATTTTGGTAGTACTAGTCAACAATATATTCCGGATAGTGTAGAGGAACCATCGGCAGAAGTAGACGTAGGTACATTTCAGGTGGTGAACGATGCGTTTTGGAAAAATGCACCATCGTTTGTTCAGGATGGAGATAGAGCAGAGCAACCGAATTTAGAAGCTCGGAGATTTTTTGATATGTTAGATGCAGCTAATATGTCGTTGTACGATGGTTGTAAGAAAGGTCATTCACCATTATCAGCTGCAACTAGGTTGATGGGCATAAAGACGGATTGGAATTTTTCTGAGAGTTGTGTGGATGCGATTACTGATTTTGTGAAAGAAATTTTACCGGAACATAATCTTTCACCGGCTTCGTACTGTGAGGTGCAGAAACTTGTAGCTGGACTTGGCTTGCCATATTAGGTGATAGATGTGTGCAGTGATAATTGTATGATATATTGGAGAGAAGACGAAGGCCACACTTCATATCGGTTTTGTCTTAAACCTCGGTATCAAGACACTAGTGGAAGAGTTCCCATACCATGTAAACGGATGTGGTAATTACTGTTAGTAGAAAGGTTGAAGAGGTTGTATCAATCAGAGCGTACAGCGGGATCAATGAGATGGCATGCAGAACATACATCAGACGGTGTAATTGCGCACCCTTCGGATGCAGAAGCATGAAAACATTTTCAATCAGTGTATCCAAGCTTTGCGTATGAGCCAAGAAACGTTATCTCGGTTTGTCTACAGATGGTTTCAATTCTTTTGGGAAGCATGAGAGGCAATACTCATTATGGCCAGTTATCGTGACAACATATAATTTGCCGCCATCATTGTGTATGAAACGAGAGTTTCTTTTCCTCACCATTCTTGTTTCTAGGCCAGATCATCCTAAGAAAGCACTTGATGTGTTTATGCATCCCTTGATTTATGAGTTACAAATGTTATGGGAACATGGTGTAGAAGCTTTCGATGTTTCAACTAACCAAAATTTCAACATGCAGACGGTGCTTATGTGGACTAGAAGCGATTTTCCAGCGTATGGTATGTTATCTGGATGGACAACGCACGGCCAATTATCTTGTCCGTAATGTGGAGATAACACAGACGCGTTTCGGCTGAAACACAGACGTAAAACGTGTTGATTTGATTGTCACAGACGATGGCTACCTGAAGACCATCCTTATCGTTGGAACACCACATTATTTAGAAAGAACAGACAAATCTCTGACAGTCCACCTCCTGAGTATACTAGCGAGGATATTTTGACCCAGTTACGAGATTTTGGTGCTGAGAAGACAGCAGTGTGCGGTGGTAATGGGCATGAAACCGTTGATGGATACGGTGATCTTCACAACTGGCACAAGAAGAGCATTTTCTGGGATTTGCCATATTGGAAAGATCTTTTGATGAGGCATAATGTAGATGTCATGCATACCGAAAATAATTTTTTCGATAATCTCATGCACACCGTACTTAATGTTCAAGAAAAGACAAAAGACAATTTAAAGTCTAGATTGGACTTACCTGATATATGTTCTCGAAGAAAGCTTTATGTCATGCCAAATGGGAAAGCACCAATCTCTCGATTCCGATTAGATGCATTTTCGAAAGAAGTGTTCTTAGAGTGGATTATGAAGGAAGTCAAATTTCTGGATGGCTATGCATCTAATCTCCGTAATTGTGTGAATATGGGAGATGGGAAGTTTCAAGGAATGAAAAGCCACGATTGGTATGTCATTATGCAGCGCCTACTTTCATTTGCTTTTGTGCATCTTCTACCACAAAATGTACACAAAGTAATTGCAAGTATAATATTACACAATTTAATTACCATTAATATTTAACAATATGTAACTTTTTTCTTAAAAGTTTTTCTTATACTGCGCAGCTATAAGTGTGTTCTTTCGAGATTTCTACTCAAGAACACTAACGGCAGAAAGTATGCACAACCTGGAGCAGAATATACCGGTGATCCTATGCCATCTTGAGAAGATTTTTCCATCGTCTTTTTTTATGTTATGGAACATCTTCCAATTCATCTTCCACGAGAATTAGCACTTGGCGGCCCCGTTCAATATCGATGTCCCAAAATGTCACACTTCTCCGAATATTATTTCCCAACACATGTCTAAACAAAGACACGGGAAACCTGCTCGACACGATGACGGTGGTGAGAGACCTTTCTACCCGGTACAAGTTCCTAATTTATTTGCACAAATAGGTCGATTAAGTGGAAAATCGAAGAAGCGAAGGCTAACAAAGGAGGAGCATCAACACTTGCACATGTACCTAATCACAAACTATGAAGAGCTTATAGATTATGAGAGGTATCATTTTCGCGCAGGAAGCCTAATTTTAAACTTTTAATTTACATTTGAAATTGATAATTTTCATATTTATTAATTTTCAGGATTTACTTGGGTCAAGTATGCTTTGCATATCCAGACATGATGGAGGATGACGTTCAAAAACTCAAGCAGAATGAATTTTGTAATTGGTTGAAATTCTATGTAAGTTTTTCCCTATTTATTTTCCATAACTAATAATTTGCAATTAGAATTTAGTTTATATTTACACATTTTAAATTACTTTGAACAGGTTACAACAATGTCTTCTAGAGGTCAATCATTTCCTACTTGGTTAGTCGAGTTCGTTAAAGGGCCGTTATATGTTGCGGAAGCGTATCCTATGTATTGTACTCGTGGTTATGCTTTTAAAATTCTTCCACCAAAGAAGACTAGGCCAACTTGTGATTATGGTGTATCAGCACAATCTAGTGATGTTGTATACTACGGTGTCCTCCACGAAATCTTGGAGGTTCGTTATCCGAGGATGATCAATTTATGGTGCATTGTTTTCTTATGTGATTGGTACGATCCACTTGTTGGACGTGACGTTCAACATGACGAATTCGGTGTTACAATAATACACACAAGAAAAAGGATTCCGGATTATGACCCATTTATCCTCGCATCACAAGCCGATCAAGTATGCTACATTAGATATCCATGAGCAACCGAAGTTGATGATCCTTGGATCACAGTGATGTCAATAAATCCTAGAGGAAGAATTGTTGGGATTTCCGAGGATAGTGACCATGACCCTATGCAACAAAACACACTCGATAGGATCGGAGCAGTCGACCACTCACTAGAAGTAGATCTTGTCGTTGATTTCACCAGTGATTTAGATGATGAGGTTTTTGATGATTTTGAGGAAGAGATAGGCGAATTTGAGGATGCTTCCGATTCTGAAATTCAGAATATTCTCCAAATGAAGAAGACAATGATTAAATTATATAAGTTTGTATATCATGTTTACTTTTTCAATAAAGTTTGATTTCATCTTATAAAATTCTAAATAACGTTTTAAAGACTTTATTTTATTTATAAATAATGTTTTAATGAATTTATTTTAAATGATTTTATTTTTTTCCATTACTAAATTGTCAGAATCTATAATATATAACGGTGATATAAATAAAATCCCCATCCCTCGGAAATCTCTCGGAAAAATCCGACAGTATTTCGAGGGAACAGAAACACCGACGGATTCCGAGAACAATTAATATTTTTCCGAAATTCGTCGGAAACTTATAGTGTTTTCTAAGAAACTTATAGTATTCCGACGGAACCGAAACACCGACTGATTTTATGCATGTATAGTGTTTTCTAAGAAACTTAAAAACCATATTTGTCAATACAATTAGATTCTACAGTAGGTAATATTCAAAAATATAAAATTTGAACAATCACATCATCTCCACTTATGTAGTTTTGAGATGATTTGTATGATATAGTTAAAAATTAGAGAAACTTATGAGATTTATAAAACGTTTGTTTTTTTTTATCGAATACGATATCTTCAGTACTTCTATAGACCAATATGGCTTATTAGAGTATTGCACAACATTAGATATCCATCAAATATGAAAAATTCGAAATTAAACAAGAATCCCTTGGAACTCCGTCGGAAATTTCGTTTTATATCCATCTCGTGAGGACGATGAAGCAGACGAGATTTTCCTCTTCTATCTCACAAATTCACTCCGAATTCGCCGCCGTCCAACGCCAATGCCGTTCGTTGTCTCTCCATCACCGCCGTTATTTGCCGCCGCCGGTCGTCTCCCTTTTTCTCCATCCTTACGTCGCCGCCGGTTGGCTTCTATTTCTTCCCGTCGACGCCGTTTCTCCGACCGCCGGCCGCCGTTAGTCGTTCGTCGCCGCCATCGGTCCTGCCCGTCGCCTCCGTCTCTCCTTCGCCCCGTCGCTAATAATATTCTAAATATGTAAGTTTTAATATTTAGTTTAATAATAGGTTTTTTAGTTTTTAGGTTGTTAGAGTTAGATTTATAAATTTGGAATTAGGATGTTAGATTTTAGATTTAGATTTAGATTTATAATTATAGATATTTTGGATTTAGGATGTTAGATTTACATTTATCATTTTGCAATTATGAAATTAGTTTGTTAAATTTTAGATTTGGATTAATAATTTTGGAATTAGTTTGTTAGAATTTAGATTTGGATTAACAATTTTGGAAGTAGTTTGTTAAATTTTAGATTTTGAAATTAGGTTGCTAGATTTAGATTTATAATTTAAGATATTTTAATGAATTATTAAATCTAATTTAATTTTTATAGTTAGTCTAAAACGTTTAATTAGTTATATGTACTATATTTATGTTAACTATAAAATAATTATAGATTTTATGGTAATTATAAACTGATTATAGATTTTATATTATTTATACATTATTTCAAGGTTAATAATTTTAAAATCATTTTCTTTAAACATTGTAAATTTTTATAACATTCAAAATATTATTGAAGAATATATCAAGTTTTATAAATATATAAAACTTATTTAAGAATCTCAGAGTTTATACATGAATATATAACCTTCCTTATTTTTTATAAATATAAAATAAGTTTTTAAAAAACATGTATAGTTTTAAGTTTTATAATTTATCTAAAATTTGTTAATCAATCTATTATTTTTAATTTTTTTTGAGAAATGTATGTTTAGTTTAAGTAAATTATTCAAACTTAATTACTTATTTCAATATGTATTCATTTACAATTTTAAGATTAGTTTTAAATTTTTTTTTATTTTAAAATTTTAACATTTACAATTTGAAGATTACTTTTTTAAATTTTTATCATTTTTAAATTTTAACATTTATAATTTTTTCAATGTAGGTCTTATGCAGAGTTCCATGATACATCGTCTCACCGGTCACGGAGATCACATAGTGGTTCGGGAACACCAACTCAATCTCCTTCGAACATTCATGAGACGAGGAATTCCGCATCGCAAGAGGTGATGACGATGGAGGAGTTTGTTACGCAACCGGGACGACGTCATATCTCAATGCTCCATCCGCATGAAGAAAACGGAGCAATTTGGTAATTAATATTATGAGATTTATTTATATTTATTTGATGAATTTGATATTTCACTAATTGTTATTTTACATGTTCTAGGTTTGGATTGGATAATGGCAAAACGAAATCCATTATTAAGATTTTCAAGACGCAGTTTAATCAACCTTGACCAACATACGGGGACGTGGATTCAAATACAAAATTGACTTGGTTCAAGTCTTTTGCGGTAAGTTATAATTTTAAGTATTACATAAAATTTTTTTTACTTAAATAATTTATAGATTAATGATAATAGAATTTCTTTTTTCATTTTGCAGCAAGATTATAATTGGGAACCTGGTCTCTGTCAAACAGTGCGTCATCATTTCAACATTCAGGCTACTGTATCCTACCAAAACCACATGTACGAGTGGAAGCAAAAGTGGAAGAAGAGCAAGCCAATGTCGAAGGATCTAGACCCCGAAGTTTGGCAGGGGTTTATCCGCTATTGGAGTATGGAGAATATGAAAGCGACTTCCACACAAAACTCGAAGAATCGAAAGAGCGTTCGAGGTGGAAAAGGAATAACAACCCATAATGCGAGTTCTATTACCTTTAAAAAGCACGAAAAGAGAATGGTAAATTTTCTAATTATTTTTTTAATATATTTTTTAGATTTATAACATTGTTTTTCATAGAGGCGATGAAAACCGGAGTTACACCGGATTGGCTAGAGGTGATGGAAGAAACGCATCTAGCAAGCAAACAGGACAAATTCAAGATGCGGTTGTCCAAGAGCGGATCAAGAGGATCAAGCTTCGGAAGATGGAACGGCTTACGCAACTCTCCCAAGATGGCTCATCGTCTTCGACCGATTTACCCCGCGAGGAAATCAACCGCTTGTGTATTGAGGTAATTTTTAATATTTCTAAATGTTTTTTTAATTTATTTTTCAAATATTTATATACTAATTATCTTTATTCTTACGTAGGAAATTCCCTTAACCAAGGGTCGCAGACCCGGTTTAGGAATGTTGGTGTCCCAAGATGGGAGTGTGTCTTCGGTGTTTCCCCGAGACACTGAACTTGTTCAACAAGTCCAAGATCTCAACCGTGTCGTTCAATAAAAAGACGCGGTCGTCGAAGAACTGAAGCAACATAATGTCGAGATTAAGCAACAGTATGCCGAGACCCGTGCGACACTCTCCCAACTCCAAGCTTTCCTAGCGGGTCAATATCCGGGACAGTTTCCGCCGCCTCCGCCTCAATTGTGATTGGTTTTAATTTTTTTTTTAAAAATATGTTTTCGTGTAATGTTTGAAATAATTGTAGTTTGTTTGAATAATTTTCTTTATAAACTTTTTTATAAAATTTTTATAATTATTTGGAAATTAATAATTATTATGAATTTTATAAATTATTAGTAATTATTAATAAAATTATGAAATTTATAAAAATTCAGAGTCCCTAGAAAACCGTCAGAAATTATAGTCCTCGGAAACCTGTCGGAACTAATGTTCTCGGAAATCCGTCGGAAATTTTAACCCTAGGAAAACTGTCGAAATTTGTAGGTCTCGGAAATCAGTCGGAAATAGCTATCCTCGGAAATCCGTCGGAAATTGTCGACCTCGGAAATCCGTCGGGAATTGTTTCCCTCGGAAATCCATCGAAAATTGTGGGCTTCGGAAATCCGTCGGAAATAGAGGACCTTGGAAATCCGTTGGAAATATTCTATCTCTCAAAAAGCCCTCGGACTTATTTGGTTTCTCGAAAATCCCTCGGAAATAATATTATCTCGGAAATCCGTCGGAAATTTCCGAGAGATTTCCGACGGATATTAATTTTCGACCATCTCAAAACGACGACTCTAGTCCCTCGGAAATCCGTCTTAAAGGGCCTTTTCCGAGGGTTTTCCGACGGATCTGTCCCTGGAAAATAGGCTATTTTTTTTGTAGTGATATATATCTAATATTATTTAGCGGCAATAATATAGAATAAAACAAGTTATGGTATCACCTTGTACTACAATGTAATTAGAAACCAATTACTCGTATGTCCAAATACACAGTCTTCATCACTCCATTCTATAAATGGAACTTTTTATAGTCATATCAACTATTGGTCAAACTAACATCACCATTTTTGCTTATTTTTATCACCATTTTAGGCTGCTTCTCTTTTTGTATCAAGTATAATTGAGACTATTAACTTATAATTTTTCTTCAGATAAATCATATGCAAAAGGAATAACTATACATGGAAACGTAGACCAAAAAAAAAGTAACTCGAGTTACATTTTGATGAAAAGAAATAAAGTAGTGAAGCATCTCTTTGACAATAAATGTGTATTTATGATACCAATCCAAATATATTGCGACCATGAACTCACTCAAAACTAACGTAGTAGCTTGAGACATTTCTATGATAAATGGAAGATTCCAATCCGCGAAAGCCACATACTAATCACCGGGATTTATGAAAAAACCAAAAAAATTATTTTATTTAAAGATATAACGGTGGTTAGTCATTATTGAAATCACTAGGAAAAAACTCGAACTTTTATTAACAATTGGTGAACTTTCAAATTTAAATGTAGAAAACTTACAAAGTTTTATTGCGTTTCTTGTTAAAAAAAAAATTGCAATTGGTTGCATGTTTTTCAAAGTTCGTGAAAATACCCTTGATGAAATTTAGGGTTTACGTAAACGTACATGAATTAATGTAAATTTATATTAAAATTTGATGTTGGAAGGGTTAGGATTTATGATTTATTGTTTCAAAGTTTAGTACTAATTTTATATTTATATTAACATTTTTGAAGTACATTTTAAAGAGAAATATTTGTTTTGTAAGATATTACATAAAATGCTATTGATTAAATAACAAATTAGGAAGCTCATTAAGAGTAAATATGGAATATGAATATACTTATATACATGTATTCAAACAATCTCTATAATTAATTCTCTACTATCCATATAACCAAACATCATTAAATGATTTTAATTTAATTATAAAATCTGAAATATCCTATAATATTTCACAATTAATAGTATAGATATTTAGAAGATTTTGTTAAGATTTAAAATTATGATTCTCCTATAATCTTTGTTTAATATTTTTGTTTAATTGTTTAGAATCATCATATAATACATAATAAAACTCTAGATTTTTTTCTGCATTTGTCGTGATTCGGATTTTGAAAAATGGACATCTATTGCTGAACCAATGAGAAAAAATTTGTGTGTTTAACGTCCCACATCGGCTAAAAGTTTTAGACAGTGGTTGAGAGTCATATTATAAATACGACTAAAATGAATCTAAATTTGAATGAGCAGAAAGCTTAACTTAACAAGCATCTAAATTTAAAAATTTGTATCCGGTTTAATTCGTGACTATAGTCGAACCGTTTGATTATACCGAATATAATAAATTTTAAACTTTTAAATAGTTTAAAATATTATGAACATTTACACTTATAAAAGGTTTAAAATATCACGGGACGAGGTTATATGGCGGGACGATTTTATGTTGACATTAATATAAATTAAAAATATCATTAACTCAGTGGTATAAAACGGGTGAATTATTATTTTATTATTTTGTTAATACCGTCAAAATTAGAATATTAGACATATCTAATTAAATTGATTAAATTATGATTATGTAAAATCAAATTATTCTGCAGTATACAACGGATTAAATTTTAGTTAAAAAATAAAAATGTACGTCTACATACATGGTGTACGTACATGTACTCCTAAATTCATTAAAAGTATTTTCGTCTTTTTCCACCTATATTAACAAAGTATGTAAACTCAAAATGATATTTTTAAAAAAGTTATAAAAAAAAAGTGCGTAACTTTCTGCGCAATTTCCCCAAATTTTCATCACTAACATACCACAATTTGGTCGAGACATTTTTACATATTCTTACATGATTAGATAGGCTTTGATTCTCATTCTACATTTCAATAATATATTATATGAAATACTATACACAACTAACAAACAAAAGTTGGACAATAATGAAATAGTCATCATGAAAGTGAAGCTATTGTGTACTCCTGCTAATTAATGCGGGTCACGTGAAAACCTCGTCCCTGATACCATAAACAGATACATGGCCACTGTACTGTGCAAATTAAATCCACAAACTCCCAAATAATAACACTGTTTATAAATTTATAATGCGTTTTTCTTTTTTATCATGGCCAAAAAGTGTGTGCAATTAGTTAGCTGTCCTGTACATATAATTATAAAAATTAATGAAGAAGTATCTGTTGTAGTTTTGTCAAGTCTCGACGGGCCACGTCCTCATCCATAAAAAAAGCTTGTGCATGACAAGCTGTGTACCATTTTACTTTTATTCTTTTGTCTTTCTACTAATTTTCTTTCAATAAAATATAAAGGTCAAAACATTCGAAGTCTTTCATAGTCAAAGATCAGACATTTCAAGCCTTTCATATTCAAAGATCAAACAGTTTAAGTCTTAATTAGGGTTAAACGTCACGTTGACTTGTTACCGATTTGAAGATTTACGAGCATGATTTAACCGGAACTTAAATTTTCAAGAGTAGAAAATCTCACTAGTTAAAGGGTTTATTCTACGTTAAAAGATTACAGACGTGGTGTATATGTACATGCATGCGCATGTATGTAATATTGTTTTTTTCTTCTTCTAAAGAACGAAACCAAGTATATATATGTTGTGTGGTGTATATCTTAGAACGATACAATTAGTGTTGAACTTTTCTTGGTTTAGTGCTTAAACAAGATCTAGTGCGTATATAAGATTTGATTCCTAAAGGATAGGGTTTTTTGAAATTATGATGCAAGGTTATCAGAGACTCTAACGTGCTACCAAATTAAGTTGTTTGATGCACTATCATGTATTATAGATAAACCTATTCACTGTCAACTTAATGCATGTAAAGCTTTGCAAGTTTGCATTATAGAGTTTGTTTGTCTGTAAAACCATTTATCAATATTTCATGTGTTATATGCATACAGTTCATGCAGTTAGATACGTCCGTTAGTAAATTATTATTACATAATGATACACTCTAAATACGACCATATAGTTGAAGAAGTTTAATTTGGATCATAATCTATATAAAACTATAATTATGAAAGAAAGAAAAATCAATATTTACGTATATAATACCAAAAGGGGTAGAAAGATAATTCTTTACTTTTTATATATAATAACTATAAAAAAAAAGGTGATATAATCCATAATATTATCACGGCAATATCTTAAGAACAATTTAAACTTTAAAGATCTAAATTATTGGAGCTAGGAATATGGAGCAAAAGACGTCAACTTACAAATCTAGAGAGAGAAATGACTTCAACAACTTTTTTTTCGCAGTGAACTTAGACCAAACTAAATTCCTTCTTCCAAAGTAATCCACAAATTAATGTTTAAAAATAAAGTAATCCACAAATTTTTTTTAAAAAATTATAATTAAGCCTCGTTTTAAAACTAAAACAGAGAGAACAAAAAGGAGAAAGCTAACGTACGCCACGGTGACCGTTATCTAAACGACGCCAAAATATTCGGAGAGTCGTCGTTTCATATGATAAAACGCAAACAAAAACCCACACCCACTTTCGCCTTTCCAAAAAAGGAACACTCACCACTTTCTCCTCTCTTCTTTCTCTGTCTCTCTCTCTCTCTCTCTCTCTCTCTCTCTCTCTCTCTCTCTCTTGTTTTTGCCGGCGAACATGGAGAAAGGCGGCTTCTCTCCCGTCGGTCTCAGGGTTCTTGTTGTGGACGACGACCCTACATGGCTCAAGATTCTCGAGAAAATGCTCAAGAAGTGCTCTTACGAAGGTCTCTAATTTCTTCTTAGTCTTTATCTTATGTTTTCCACAACAGTTGGATTTATCTGAGATTTCTCCTTGAATTTCCTGTGTTGCAGTAACGACTTGTGGGTTAGCTAGAGAGGCTCTGAGGTTGCTTAGGGAGCGTAAAGACGGATATGATATCGTGATCAGCGATGTGAACATGCCCGACATGGATGGTTTCAAGCTTCTTGAGCACGTCGGTCTTGAATTGGACCTCCCCGTCATAAGTGAGAAGAAAGATCTTGACTTGTTGAGTAGCAAATGAAAAAGGTTATTGATTTTTGTGTTGTTGCGTTATAGTGATGTCGGTGGATGGTGAAACAAGCAGAGTAATGAAAGGAGTCCAGCACGGAGCGTGTGATTACCTCTTGAAGCCGATACGAATGAAGGAACTGAAGATCATATGGCAACATGTTCTGAGAAAGAAGCTTCAAGAAGTGAGGGACATCGAGGGCTGTGGTTATGAAGGAGGAGCGGATTGGATCACTCGATACGATGAAGCACATTTTCTTGGAGGAGGTGAAGATGTTTCTTTTGGTAAAAAGAGAAAAGACTTTGACTTTGAGAAGAAGCTTCTTCAAGATGAGAGCGACCCGTCATCTTCTTCTTCCAAGAAAGCCAGAGTGGTGTGGTCGTTTGAGCTTCACCAGAAGTTTGTTAACGCCGTTAACCAAATCGGATGCGATCACAGTAAGTACGTTGGCGACTTTGGTTTCATCCCCTTGCCTCTCTTTATTATCATGTCTTCATAGAGCCGTGAATTTTTTCCGGTCTCTTGTTTGGCAGAAGCTGGTCCCAAGAAGATATTGGACCTCATGAATGTTCCATGGCTCACTAGGGAAAATGTTGCAAGCCACCTTCAGGTAAAAACTTTACCTTGTCATTATTCACAACAAAGTTAAAGCTTTTCGTCACTTTCGTATTCTTTTTTTTTTTTTTTTTTTTTTTCTGTAGAAATACAGACTTTACCTGAGCAGATTAGAGAAGGAAAAGGAGCTCAAGTGTTATTCTGGTGGCGTGAAGAATATGGATTCATCTCCAAAAGATGCTGAAGTGAATTCAGGCTACCAAAGCCCTGGGAAGAGCAGCTATGTGTACTCTGGGGGCAATTGTCTTCTCCAAAAAGCAACAGAGATTGATCCAAAGCCACTTGCTTCAGCTTCTCTGTCTGATCCCAACAACGAGATCATGCCTCCAAAAACAAAAAAGACGCGTATAGGGTTTGATCCTCCCATATCCTCCTCTGCGTTTGATTCTCTGCTTTCCTGGAATGATGTTCCAGAATCACTTGAATCGAAGCCGGTTCTGTATGAGAATAGCTTTCTCCAGCAACAACCATTGCCAAGTCAAAGTTCCTATGTTGCAAATTCTGCACCGTCTCTCATGGAAGAGGAGATGAAGCCTCCTTATGAGACACCAGCAGGAGGCAGTAGTGTGATTGCAGATGAGTTTCTCATGCCTCAAGACAAGATCCCTACTGTAACCATTCAAGATTTGGATCCCTCTGCCATATCCTGCATGAAGCTGCAGGAGTTCAGCTCAAATGTAAACACAGAGGCGATTCTGAGAAGCTTGAACTGGGAACTTCCAGAATCAAATAATTCTGCTTCTTTAGACACTGACTTAGACTTGAGTTGCCTTCAAGGCGAGCGTTTTCTTGCAAACACCGGACTCCAGTTTCAAGATTACAGTAGTAGCCCATCACTCCTATCTGAGCTCTCACCCTACATTTGGTATGGAAATGAGCGGCTGCCTGACCCTGACGAGTATTCCTTCATGGTAGACAAAGGTTTATTCATATCTTAACCTTGTTCCAATAACTTCTTTTCGACTATTGGTGGGTGTAATGCAGAAAGATTTTGTGGGTATACCTGAAAATAATCTTGCTTTCCCAAGAACCTTCCATATCCAAATGCATTGTACAATAATCCATGTCATAGGCTAATTACACCAAACAGGTTGATGACAATGATAAAACCACATGTTTCATACCGTTACTTAGATCTTCACTGTCACAATGGTTTCCTTTTCACCTGGAAGGAAAATACTTGGCCTGTCATATCTTGAAAATAAGATCTCTACACATTGTATCCATTGGCAAACTTAGATATTATACCTCCTTGTCCCTACACATGGGATGTTCTTCTAGCTGTTGAGAATCTGTCCCATAACTTTATGGCCAAAGAATGTGAGAGTTCACAAATTTAGAGCAGATATACGAATGAGTATTAGTATTAAGAAGACGTTTTACATCGAATATATCTAACAGTTGCCACCAAATCCAAGATGGGAAACTACAGGAGTTTTGAAGTATCTAACAACTTCCTATGCAGGCAATCGATTGGTTACCTGACTGAGCTCTAATTCTTTCATAAAAAACTAATATGAAGCTACACACACCATATTGCAACGTTCACACAATCGGATGTCGTCAATACTGCACAGAACTAGAGCTTTACCGACTGGAGCGATCAGGGAGGTTCTACTTTATCTCTGCAAATGGTCTCTGCTCTCCCTCATTGCTGCCTTCACAAAGCTTTTGAATGCCTCATCCACAGTTCTAGTTAAGGATTTCTAGGAACTATAGAGTGAGAAAGGTATTACAATTTATGACTCCTATTATTAGATCAATTTTTAAGAAAAGTTCATCTCGCAAGTTGTAACCAATGGCTCTTTCTTTCAACAAATCTACAATACACAATAAGTTATATGTTACAAGAGATTTAACAGAAGCTGTTTCTGTGAGAGATGTATAAAGAAAATGTGCACAACATAACGGTAATCTCGTCGTATCCAGTGACCTTCTGCAGCCCATACCGAGACGGTTGAGACATCAAAATCAACCAACCAAGTATCAATTGTTCAGCCTCAGGCCCTGTAAAACGATTTTATATCATTTAGGTGAAAAACACCAAAATTCTACTAAAAATGAAAAGAAGAAACATTGGGCACCTGTTTATACTTACTTGGCCTTCTCATCGGGGGTTTCTTCAGTTTTTTCGTCTGTCCCAGGATTCAGCGATGTTATCTTTCCGAATGACTCTTTTGCATCCCCAAAATAGTCTTTAACTTTGTCGAACACTGTTTTAAGCTGGTCCTGGGTTGGGAGCTGCGATTGTTCAGGACAAAACACAAACATTTCAGAGAAAACATATATAACAGCACCCTTTTGGTGTCACTGTAGGGAGTTTGAGAGCTGATCTCAAAATAGCTCACCTCGATAACATCTGAGGTACTAAGTGCAGCTCTCATGTTTCCGTTTTCCTGAATGTATAATGCAACCATAATAAGTGAAAAAAGAAACCACAAAACTTTTCCTATGCCCTCAAAGAATCTGTCCTCCAAAAACAAAAACAAAAACAAAAAGAAGCAGAGCTTCCAAATAAGTGAAGACAAAAGGTTTTGAGAGCATTACAACAAGTTTGTAGCCATATCGAAACTCTGTGGCTGTACGCAAGACACGGTGCTGCTTAATTGCTGTCTTTTGAATCTCTTTCTCATCCTGTTGAAGATGAAAACAATTAGAAAACACATCTAAAGAGACACATATTAAAAAGTGGAATCAGACCAAACAAAAAGCAGCTCGTGTAATTTACTCTGTAAATAACAGCGGCAATGTTTCTTGCAATGGTATCTTTGTAGATATACTTCCCCAAGAGGTTATCTTTTGCAGCAACCATGATCTTAGCAGTGGTACCACCAGCTATTATACTGAGAGGATACCAAAGATACACCTGTTCACGTCACACGAAACACTCGCATTGTGAAAAATGTTGGAAAAAAAAACTCGCATTGTGAAACCAGAACACAATTGCAATCTGATAATTGGTCTAAAAGGATCGAATTGAAAGAAAGTACATAACTTTGCAAACAGAACCAATCAAGCTAACAATTTTATGCGTTTAATTCATGTCATAACAAAGACTAATTACAACAAAGAGCTTAAATGTTGAAAAAAACCCAACTTTGATGAAACCAGAACAATTGCAATCTGATGATTGGTCTAAGAGTATCAAATTGAAAGAAAAGAAGAAAAGTATGTAACTTTGAAAACAGAAGCAAACAAAGTTAGCAATTTAATGCGTTTAAATTAAGAGTGAAAAGAGACGAACATTGGCCATACGAATGAAGATAACGAATCTTGGGTTTCCATCGTCTTCAATCTTAGGCATAGGAGGAGGTGTACGTTGATACTGACGAGCCGCCATACCTTTCTTCCCCTTTGCCTCCACCACAAAAACCATCCGCCGCTGCTGCACCGCCGTCTCTCGGCATGCCGTTCTTGAGCTAAACAACGAATGTCTCGCTAAACCAACCTCTTCGAATCTTCCCGTGTTCTTCAGGGGAAGCCGAGTTAACGCGTTCAGAGACATACTCACTTCCATTGAACACCAAAAGATTCACCACTAGTTGTTTTGGAAACGAGAGTTTTTGGGGATGATGATTTCGTTTCGTGGATTCGTACCTTATCTACTGGCCACGTGTCCTACCCGGTTTTAAACCGAACCAGCACTGGACTTCAAAACGTAATTTGGAACTCTTTCTTCTGTGTATATGCCTTTTTTTCCGTTTTTGAAGGGTTCTGCCGTTCTGGCCTGAGACAATGAATCCTCTTTCCAAATTAAACCAAAGAGACAATCCTTTTCTTTTGTCTTAATAAGAGAAGAAAACCAAAATATTAGAATCTGTCTAGTCAATTGATCGAGACAAGTCTCCTTATCTGCAATTATGATCACTATAGAATAAACTTAGTTTTCTGTTGGTAATTTGAGATTGCGATGCGTAAGATGCAGAGAAAGGTAAAGAATGAATGATTTCAGTTTCCAACTAAATCGCTCCTCTCAACTCATTACCAAACATCAATAAACGATGTCTCTAACAACCAAAAAAAAATGTTTATTTTCACCAGCCAACAGATTCATTGGAAGATCCTAATGTTAGGTGCAAGATACTACAAACTATAATTTGTCCGGCTATCGATGAAAGCTTGTGTTGATGGTTCCCTTCCAAGAAAACTGGTGAGAAGTTCCATTGGTTCTTTGCCTCCTCCTGGGGCCAACACCTATAACAAGAAAGTAGTTGTTACTTCTTTTTACACTCACACTACTAAATCAAAGGAAAAACAACGAATACGCTTCTCACTTTGTCTCTGAACTGCAAGCCGGCATACAGATTCGGATGCCCATCCCCAAATTTTGAAGCAAATATATCAGCAGCATACACCTGTGGATAAAAGCGGATTCTCAGACAAAAATCATGGAATGCACGGATCACCACAGTGCAAATCAATCATACCTCACTCCATAAACGACTGTAACATGTTGCTTCAGAGCCAATTACAGCACGTGGGAAACATGAAGCAGGGTTGGTTCCTTCCACCACTGGTAGCCCTATCATTACCTATATATGGAGAGAGACACTAGTATAAGACAATTTATTCTCCGTAAACAGACCAGATTGCTTTGAGAGTTTCTGCTTTTACCTTTGGATGAAGACTCCTGATTAGCTGCAGTAAGTCAGCATCATCGTCCGAATAGATTATTTGATCAAATAGACCTGATCATCCATATTTCAAGCATCATTAGTCAATACCACATTTTACCCGCTAGTACACTTCTTAGTTAAACTCTGCTTCCTCTAAAATATAATTAGAACCACAATCTACTCGTTTTACTAACAAACCATTTGTCCTAAAGATTGTGATGAATTGATATTTCAGTGAATAAATTACAATAAAGTCAAAATGAAAAGGTATATAAGCATCATTAAAAGTCAATTAAACATGTGCTGAGATGTCTTACAGTATAGTATCTCCTGAAGCGACTTTAGTGCAGAGAAAGAATATCGCCAACGTTTGAGTGTTTTGCAGACTTCATCCACAAGTGGCTTGGTGATATCCTGCAGATCCAACGGATTAAATAAAGCAGTCACAGGAAAAATCCCAAGTTGAAACAAATTATTATGACTAGTCTACCAAAAGAACAATTGTCAACAATTTAGTCGTGAGAAGCACTCACCTGACGGTAACCTGATATTAACTTCAACGTGAAATTCTCATAACACCTAGAGATACCAGAATTATATTCCACCTATAAGGATTTGGTGTTAATACAGAAAGACTTATAGAAAAAAGTATCAGTTTACTTGCCAGTTTTCCAATAACTGAGAAGGGATCTCCCGAAAGTCAGGGTCAACACGTAGGCCTGAGAATCTAGCAAATGAAGCACGATTGCAGATATGTTGGACCTATTTACCAATGGTTAGCAAGAATTATCAGCTCATAACATCCCCTGATAAATACAAAAGATACCAACAGAATTTATTCTGCTGTTCCAGGTAACCAATTTCATTAACGTACCACATGGCCAAACTCATGAAAAAGATTAACCACCTCAGAGAATCCCAATGGCACAGCTTCACCACTACCATTCTTTGCAAACTGTGCAATAAGCAACGCCACAGGAATCTGGAGACAGAAACAAAATAAACGCCAAAATACAAATACTAAAACGTTAAAATACATCCACATGAGATCACAGTATCGATTTATATTTTGAGTTGCATGATACTTCCACATAAAGGTCCGACATGGATGTAGGATTGTCACCTGACATGCACCATTGGAGAACAGTGCGTTATTCTGAAGAGCCACCACACAGCTGTGATTACATTTTCCTTCCCTGTCCAACAAAATTATTCTCACAACCCAAAATGAAATGGAGGCTCTAAAAGTAAAGAGGAGGATGAAGTAAGGTTGCTAATGGACCTTATAAACATGTCAAGATAGAAATATCCCAAAAGCTTTCCAGATCCGGAGTCAAAGACGGCAAAAGCTCGAACATCATGATACCAGACATCAACCTCTGTAACCTCCTCAATTTTTATTCCTGCATGGCGAAATCATAAAGGTGGTCAGCAAGCTATGACGAGGATGAAATAAATGGATAGTAAATATTCTCAAGCCACATAAGCAGAGCAGAAATTTATTAAGACCCCAAAAGATTTTAGAGTACAGACGTAGACTCACCAAAAAGGTCCTGACATATTTTAAAGATCCCGGAAAGGACCAAACTGACAGGGAAATATTGCCGAATATCTCCAAAATCAAGATCAAACTGCAACTCCTCTACCCTCTTTATGTAATATAAAAGATCTTCTACTCCAAACGGAATCTCCCCTTCTTCTTTTCTCTGATATTAAAACCCAGCAAGTTAAGTAGTGAGAAAGGTATCACCTATTATTATATAATACCAACATTATATTACCTTCAAGTCTTTCAAAATGGAAAACTCTCTAATAGCCAAGTCAGTTAAACTGGAAGAGATTTCCTCCAGGAACCTGATCACCTGGTATAAGAAGGGCGTCAGTACAAACGAGTAATGAAGAATGCTAAACTAATCACTTAAGGGTTCTTTCACAAACCCTCATTGATGTCTTTGACATTCTGCGATCAAGAGCATAATCTGCGAAGTGTGCATAACCAAGGACGCGAGCTAATCTATGGCGTGACTGAACCTACAGAGACGAGAATAGTAACAAGTCAACTGATTAAAGTGTGCTGCAGGCTTCTGTCAAGGGTTTCTAGAATAGGCACGCAAGTACCAATTTTTGTAACAACGGAATATTGGCATCTCCACATCTCTTTCCATATGCCATAGCCACTGTCTTCCTTGTCTTGGCTATCTGCAAAGTTTAAAACAAGAGCCAAAATTTGTTCAAATTACAGATTCTAATGCATTGGCCTGGGACACATAGAGAGAGAGAGAGAGAGAGAGATGTTGAAATTATCCCTGGTTATTAAAAAAGCCAGTATCAAGAACTGGCAAGTAACTGCCACCTTTTCCGTGGCATGGCAATCAAAAAGGACCATGGGAATTCTTACCTTGCACAACTCTAGAATAGCTGCGACGTGGCGACTTTCCAAGGTGAGCTTAAATTCTTTATTTTGAGTTTTTTCCAAACTCTGCAGGAGAAAGTGCAGAAAGATATAGTTCAGAAAAAGTCATGTCCGAAACAGACAATATCACAGATTTGCATATGTGACATAGTAAGCAAATAAAATCTGGAATAAACACCTGAAGAAATTCTAGAGGCAAACCAGCAAGCTCATCCTCAGTAAAAAAGAGACAAGAACTATCTTCATTTAAATTCTGAATGTATCGCAAGCTAAGCTCATCAATTTCATTTGTTAGTCTCTCAACTTCCTCTCTTTTTATTGCAGTAAGGTTCAGACCATTGTCCTCAAAGTCTCTAACCTGTCACTGATAAAACAGAAATCAATAATTTGGTTCAATTCACACAGCTTAGTAAAGTGAACAGAAGTCTGCAAACAACTTTTGCAAATGTGATATGAAAAGGAAGCACATCATTCCAACCGCTTTCTTCTAGAGTAACTGAATGAAGCTCATGAATGCAAAATCCTCTTGTCCAACTCTTAAAGAGTGCTATTTGATAGTCCATGCGGATAAGAATACCTTAAAAGACTAGTTATATACGTAGAAAAAGAAAAAAAAAAAAGGTAATGATCTCATTCACAAGTGGACATGTTCTTAAACAATTTGAGGCTGGTCAATCACTATCCATAGCACAAGTAAAGAAAATCAATTAAATATCAATAGTAAAAAGTCATGGACCAACAAATTATAGAATTGTGGTGGAGAAATTAGAAATGATAACAAATATGCTAAGGAAGACAGATGAACAAAATAATCTCAGTTGTTAGAATGTGTGTATGGTTAAGGCACTACATTGCATTAGCAGAAGGAATGTGATATAGTAATGTCTGAGACAGTGAAAACCTTGAGAGCAATATATAAGAGGAGCACATAATTAAATTTTCCTTACCAGACACTGTAGGTAGCATTTAGCTTCCGGGGCAATTGATTCTCCCTTTGCAGCATAAATTTTGATAATCCGGTAAACATCTTCACGTTTTCTGATAAGCTTGCACAAAGACATGATCTTCAATTTCATATGAAGTGAGTCAGAAATTCAAAAAAAAAAAAAAAAAAAGCATTTAGGCTCATCAGAATCCAATTTCACCTGCAGGAAAGAAAATGAGCGTCGATTTTCTGGTCAGCTTCAGAACTAGCTTTACGAACATTATCGTGAGGCGATAACATCTTAGGAAACACACAACATTGAATAAGGGAGAGTTGTCTAGCTTCCAATTCAGCCAACGGCAATACAACATTCTCATAAGAGAGCTAGAAAAGCATTGAATCAAGTCAGAAATAATTTTCAATATCAAATCTGGCTTTTCCCCCAACTTAATCCAGTAATTTTCAAATACCTTATCTAAAGCAACCAAAGCAACAGCATCATGAACTCGCGTAGACTTGTGAATAATTTCGTCAGCTAACTCGAGAATCTCCTTCGCAGATAGGTTAACACAAACAGTATCACAACCAGGAAGACCTAAAATTATCAATGAATAAGGTAAGCATTGTGAAACTTGAATTCGTGAAAACGCGGAATCTGAAAGGAAGATGAGAGTGAGAGAGTGCCTTTCTTCTTGGATTTTTGCTTGTGAGAATTGAAAGCGAAGATGGCAAAACTGACGGCGAGTCCGAGCAACCCCGCCGCTCCGGTGAAGGTTACAAGGTTGAGCTTCTTCTTAGGATTAGATCCTTCGATTTTCTTGTCGTTTCCTTCGTTTTCCGTCATTTTACCTCTGCTATTTTCTCGAGAAAGAGAAAAAGAGGACTGGGAGGGAAAAAGCCTCTCGTTCGCTGATGGACCCAAAGGAAGAAAGTGAGACCGAGACGAGACGAGACGGAAAACAAAAAAATCTATTTCCTTAATTTTTCATTTTTTGTAATTTTTAATTCCATAGTAATGTAATGTATACCGGACATGTTCGTTTGATCATTTGATATTTTCATCCAGATGTTCTATTTAAATGTTTCATCCAAATATTTTATTAGAATGTTGTTCGCTTCAACTTTTGGATGTTCATTTGGATGGAACATCTGAATGAATTTTTGTTTGTTTGCTTAAAATAACTAAAATATTCATACTTTGATATAATTATTTCTCTATTTTTAATCTTAATTTAATCTACATAAATTTAATTATTGCTCTAAAATATATTTACAACTAAAAAAATTTTAAATTATTATTTTAACATATACAAACTAATTTTACGGTTTTGCCGGGAAAACATGATTTTACGGTTTTGGCGGAAAAACATGATTTGGCGGTTTTGGCAAGATATTATGAATTTGCGGTTTTGACGGAAAAACATGATTTTACGGTTTTGGCGGAAAAACATGATTTGGCGGAAAATATGTTTTTGCGGTTTTGGCGAAAAAATATGATTTGGCGGGAAAACATGATTTCACGGTTTTGGCGGAAAAACATGATTTGGCGAAAAATATTATTTTGCAGTTTTGGCGGAAAATATGATTTTGTTGTTTTGGCGGAAAAATTTAATTTGGCGGAAAATATGATTTTGCGGTTTTTGCGAAAAAATATGACTTGGCGAAAAAATATGATTTTGCAGTTTTGGCGGAAAAATATGATTTTGCGGAAAAGAACAATTCCACAATTTTCTATCAAAAATCGTGATTTCACTTTTTTGGCGGGAAAAAAACGCAATTCCACAATTTTCTATCAAAAATCGTGATTTCACTTTTTTGGCTGGAAAAAACGCAACTACGCGATTTTATGATTTTGACGAAAAAAGATAATCCGTGATTTCAAAATTTTTAGAGGTTTTTTTGGGTGCAAATAGGTGATTTTTTAAAATATAAATGAGAAATCTATAGAAAATTAACATTATATGAGATATGATTATAAATAAGGGTATATTTGTTATTTGTTATTTTTGACTGAATTATCTCCATCCAAATGCTCCAATTATGTTCATCTAGATGAGTTTGACAAATTTGCCTAAATTTAAAAACTCATTCAGATGATCCATCCAACTGATTCATCCAAATGCTCTGTTAAATTGTCAAAAGAGAACATCATTTTTCCTCTCCATCAAGATGGATCATCTGAATGGAGAAACGAACACGGCATAATTCAAGTTTAATTTTCGTAGGAGAAAATACCACTAAAAAAACAAATGTAAAATTCGTCAACACGCTGAGTTGTGGAATAGTAATTCTGCATATCAGAAGCCAGAAATGACTCAGGTCAGTTGTGGAAAGAGGTACGCGGAGCACAGTCTGAGGAAGTTTGTGCGCAACAAAGCTCCTCAGATCATGCCATCTATCAATGGCTTCTTCTCCGACCCCAAGTACTGAAATGAAGGAGAGTTTTCATGTTAGAATTTGGGAATAAAAACATTAGTGGCGTGCTTCGTTTCTAGTACACCATGTTTCGTCTGTTGGTTGGTTTATATGGAAACCATCACTTAAAAACATCTTTTAAATGATTATGATGTTGAAGATTATAATTTAACTTGTCCTGGTAATGGATGAATTTGGCAGTTAAACATTAGTGGTGTCCTCCGTTTTTGTACCTTCTTTCTTATGTTGATTTCCTCTATTTTTTGGTTTGTATTAAACCATCACTTCAAACATCTTGGAAATGGTATATTAAGTGGCAATAAAGCATGTTTTTGATAACGCTAACAAAAGTGACAGAACAATCCCAATTAGCTAGATAGTACTACTTGAGAAACAACATTATTATTATTTAGCATAAACAAAGATTAACGACAATATAAATGAAAACTAACAATCCCAATAAGACCAGTACTACTTGAAAGAAAAACAAGATTATTATTTAGCATAAATAAAGATTGAAAACTAACAATCCCAATAAGACCTGAGAGATCGAACAACCAACCAGTTTCTTATTCTTCACATAAGCCAAGTACTATCAATATGATCCAAGAAGGTTTCAACAGAATGACCCTCAATCAACTCTTCAATATCAAATCTTCTGAAATTTTGTGTTTATGTATCGTAATACAACACAATATAGGGTGATCCATTTTCATAACAGACGTATTCTGTGAAAACAAGTTCTCCTGTTGCGATGGTACCTCTGAAATAAAACCTGTTATTTTCAACAGTTTCTTTCCAACGAGCAATCTCAATGTTTTTACTTAACCATACTCCCATTTTATTTCTAACCCACATTTGCAAAACCCCAGTGTCATAGTCAACATAGCTAGATAAGGCAATTCCTCCATTATAACTCACCAAGTCCCAGTCAGAAGCTAACTGAACTTCCTCAGATAATTCAATGACACTAAAATCTTCAGACATCACATCGAAACTCATTATTACCAGAGCACTGTCACTATAGCGTTTAGCTACATAGTACAAAACTCCTCTTTTAAAAAGTCCTTCAGTAGAAGGTGAATGACCATGCTTACATGTGATCGGTCTCCAAGATTCTTCACCGGATCCCATCGTGCAAACCTGATATTTCGTATCAATACGTCTTTTCTTCCCAATTCAAAATCATATTATACATAACACCTTGAATACATTCATAGCTTCATCGTATCCAAAAAAGCTTGTTATGACCACTTTTTTATGCGCTTGGATCTCCGGTAAAGTTCGAAACGTTTTCGTATCCGAATTACAAATCGCAACCTTAGTTCTTAACCAAAGACATATCAAACCTCGGACGGGTCGAGAAACACTAGAAGTCACTGGCTCAAGAGGTATACGCAACTGTTATTGACCAGACGACAACAATGGTTTCTCCTCTTGATAAACATAGTGAAAAAAGTCTCAATGTCATATGAGCCGGGCACAAGTTTTTGCTCTTGGTAAACAGAGTGAAACCACAACATTTCAGGTTCGGGTGGGTGGGGTGTAAATGCTAGTGTACTAATTTGAATACTATGAATATCACATGCCAAAGAGGCTAAATCGCCAAATCGATGTTGATTATCCTTCCAGTAGCTCAAGACATCTAAATTAATTTGGAAAAGACTTCCACTTTAGCGGCATGGATTATTATTTTGGTTTACCGGAAAGTTTGGGTGGCCCAAAAACGAAGATCTTTTCTTTTGTAAAAGACAAATTACAAAATAGAATTAATAGGTGGTCAGCAAAATTACTATCAAAAGGTGAAAAGGAGATCATGATCAAATCGGTTGCGGCTACTTTACCCACCTATGTTATGTCCTACTTTCGGCTATCGAAAACGGTTACATCATACTGACGAATGCGGTAGCAAAATACTGGTGGAGTTTGAATGGCCAAACAAAAGGAATGCATGGGATGGCTTGGAACAAATTATGTTGTAGTAAATATGAGGGTGGAATTGGTTTTCGGAATGTGGAGGATTTTAATACAGCTTTACTTGCAAAACAACTTTGGGGGTTGATATTGGTACCTGATTCGCTATTTGGAAGGGTTTTCAGAGGAAGGTATTATCAGAATTCAACACCTCTGGATCCAATTAAATCTTACTCCCCATCTTATGGTTGGAGAAGTATAGTATATACTCGACCTCTGGTAAACAAAAGACTTATTAAAAGGGTCGGTTCTGGAGTATCCATTTTGGTATGGACTGATATGTGGATCCCAGCTCATTTTCCGACGCCAACTATAAGCAATGGTTCATCTCATGACACATTGCTCCGTGTAGAAAACCTTATTGATTTTCAAACAAACACATGGAATATGGACCAGCTTTTGGCTAAATTTGAGGTAAATGATGCTCATTTGATATGTGTGCTACCTTTGGGAGCACCTAATAGACCAGACTCTATAGGATGTCATTTTACAAAATCCGTAAAATATACGGTTAAATCGGGATATCACACAATGTGTTTAGCTAAACCGGATCTTTCGAAGATTAGAGTCCTAGATCCAAATATTAAGCCTCTCTGGCATATACTTGGAAAGTAAACTGCTCACCAAAAATAAGACATTTTATATGGCAAATACTCACAGGCAGCATGTCGGTTTCAGCGAGCTTAAGGAAACGAGGTATAAACTGTGATTTCGGTTGTGCTAGATGTGGGGGAGAGACGGAAACGATAAACCATGCGTTATTTGAGTGTCCGCCAGTACTACAGACTTGGACATTAGTTTTCCTTTGAATTCTCTCTATACAAATATGGATTACTTATTTTGGCGTACACCAACGGATTCTAATAACTCTTTGTATCCATGGCTATTATGGTACGTATGGAAAGGTAGGTATGAAAAAATATTTGAGGATGTGAACAGGGATCCAAGGGAGGTTATAAAACTGGCAGAAACTGAGGCACAAGCATGGACTTTGGCGCAACATGAAGTGGATAATGAACTTAGAGGCTCAAGGATAAGGACAAATATTAACTCAACACGAGGTGAAATAACAGGAATTAGAGCTGATGTTTATCGGTGTTTCATAGACGGATCTTGGAAAGAGAGGGATAAATTTTCAGGTCTAGGCTGGTTTTGCATCCATCCGAACGAGGAGACACAAAGTATGGGGGCGGCGAATCTCCGTAAAAGCTTGACATCACTACATTCAGAGGTAGAAGCACTCGTCTGGGTGATGAGATGTATACTCGGACAAGATAAGCGAGAAGTGGTCTTCTTAACAGATTGCTCAGATTTGGTATGGTGTTCTTCTCGGAAGAATGGCTAGCTTTCTCGACTTACGTGGAGGCGATCAAGAGTGACAAGGAAGAGTTCTCTTATTTTTCTTTAAACTTGATAACCCGTAATGTGAAAGCATATATTTTGGCACGGAGGGTTTGTGTCGAAAGAAATCTTATCACTTTTGTAAATAATATCCCTCAGCATTGGTACCTTTGAATCAATGTAATGAAACTGTTGAAAAAAAAAAACTTCCACTTTAGCCTAGGCTCATCCAAATAAATATCCAAGTGTGTCTTTTGTGGTTGTTCACACCGGCTTCGATACTTTTTTCCAGCTCAAAGAGATCTTCTGTTACAAAGAATTACATCAACTTTTTTTTTTTGAATTGAACTTACATCAAGTTAACTATATAATAGGATTTTGATAATAGAATTATAATTATGTATAGAAAAATACTTACATTATCATAATCATCGTCAAATTGAAATTCAGTGAGTAGGTCATGTGGAGTTGCTGAAACACTTGAAGAACTTGTTTGATAAGCTTTATGCAACATACTCATATTCTTCTCAAGCTCTTTAATTATCAACTGACAAGTACTTGGGATTAGAGCTGTCAATTAGTATTTAAGACCGCGGTATATCGAGGGCTAAATCCTAATCTTTTTTTGTTTTTGTCAACTAAAATATGTATTCAAAGAACCCAATGGTTGGGTATATTGTTTACATAAATGGTTTGAAGCGGTTCAACACGAACATTTCGTGCTAAGTTATTCGCTTTCTTATTTTCTTTGCGACTGATTTGAGTTAAAGAAAAAAAATCGAATTCTTCCTTGTCGCTTCTGATCGCTTCGAGATAAGTGGAGAACGTCGGCCATTCGGTTGGAGAGGATACCATCTTCACTAGATCGGAGCAATCTGTGAGAAAAGCTACTTCCCGCCTATCTTGACCAATCATACATCTCATCGCCCAGACTAATGCTTTACATGTAAAGCATATCATGCAGTGGTTTAGAACAAAACCACCCTAGACCTGAGAACTTATCTTCCGCTTTCCATGATCCATCTATGAAACATCGAAATGCATCACTTCGTGAAACCCTCGTATCTATTCGTACCAAAACATCTTGGTTCTGCAATCCAATATTATCATTTACTTCCACTGTAGACTCCTGTTGAGCAAAAGTCCAGAATTGAGCCTCTGATTCTGCCAGTTTTATAATCTCATGTGGATCCCTATCCACATTCTCATATAACTTCTCATTCCGTGATTTCCAAATATACCAAAGTATCCATGGATACATATAACTATTTGAGCCCGCTGGTGTACGCCAAAATAGGTAGTCCATACTTGTATAGACAGACGCTGAGGGGAATACGTCAACCGAAGTTGGTATTTGTGATAATGCCCAAGTCTGTAAGGTTGGCGGGCATTGAAAAAGTGCATGATTTAACGATTCCACCTCCGCCCCACATCTAGGGCAAACTGTGTTACATTGTATACCTCTTTTTCGTAAATTAACTGCGACCGAGACACTGCCAGTGAGTACTTGCCACATGAAGTGTTTTAATTTCGGTGGGCACTGTACTTTCCAGGTATGAGCTTGAAGTGGTGTTAAATTCGGATTTGTGAGTTTATGACTGTTGTCGCGCGGTTTTTCTAATCTATATATTAAAAGAGAGTATTTGATGCTTATGTGTCATACTCACAATTATTCTTAACTTTTTTATTTTTTAATTATTTAATTATACAATCTTCTTTACCAAACACTTTTATTTCCTAATCATACATATTTTGATTATTGTAATACTAATTGCCAAACACATAAGAATCCTAAACTTACCATAAATAATTACTTCAAAAATTCAAATATTAAATCTTGCCATTAAATGTGAACAAAAAATTTAATATATACACCGGAAGCTAATGCCTTTAATTTAAATTACAAAAAATACTTTCCTTAAATGAAAATTTCCTATAAAACAAATTTAATAAATGAAATCCATAAAACGAATTTTAATAATCTTCTACTAATTAAACATAAGATGAAACAATATTGTTAATTTGTCAACAATCCAAATTTACAAAATAATAAATTTTGTATGATAAAACCAAGCACAACAACTTTGTAATTTTCAAATGTATTAAAAATTCATAATAATTTAATCAGATATATATTCTAATATATAAAAAATAATAAATAAATAGCATAAAATTAAGGTTTCACTCTCTCCTTATTGGTCCATTTGGCACTTTTTTGTTTAGATTTTTTTTAAAAAAAATTATAGTAGAATAAATGTACACATTAATCTTAGTTATTAATTTTTTATAACTGAAATTTAATTTTTGTAACAAATATCTAAGAAAATGGGACATTAATTTTATAATTACTCCTAATTTATGTTTAATGATTTTTCCCAAGTGGGATGCACTAATATTTAAGACCAAACATCCATTAACAATTGTGAGCATTTCTATCTGTTTTATATTTTTTTCATCCGTTCAATTTGTTTAGGTTGCATCAATATAATATATATATATATATATATATTATTAAATTAATCATCATCAAAACGTTGGGTATATGTACTAAATAACGTTAAAAGATAAAAGTATTAAGTAACTAATCTTAGATGAACAGTTAGCGTCAAGGGCAACAAAAATGACCTTATAATCCCATCTTCTTCCTTCTTCTCTCTTTTTCTCCCTCTCTCTCTCTTTCTCACCATTAACTTAAAAGTTCCGATAGAATCTCAAAGCTTTTTTTATCTCCTCCGACATTAAGAAGAAACTATCTGATAGACACTCACTAACTTTCATCGCTGATCTCCACCGTATCCCACCGTCATGCTTCATAATTATCCACGAAACCTCCGACCATACGTGTCTTTGATCTGAATTCATCAACGTGACCTTAGCTTGTAGTCGATATCATCGATCTCCATTTCACCACGCCTATTGGACGCCGGTTTTCTCTTACTTGCTCTCTCATCGGAAGTCTCATAAGATCTCTCTCTAACTCTCTCGTTTTCACAATGATCCATATTTTATTTTAAACCATGTTGTTTAGTAAGTTTACATGTATATGTGCTTAAGTATCATGCTATCTTTAGAGAACCAGTGTGATTCAAACATTTTTTATAAATGACATGATGTATTTCTAACAAATGATAATATCACATGCTATTTCTATTTACTTCAAGCAGTCATACTATTTTATTAATATTACATGCTATTTACATGATAGATTCATGTAATTTCTCCATGTTTCACGCTATTTGTTTAAAATTCACCATGATCTTTTTATCGCCTTTCTTGGATCTCCATTGCCAAACCTCTCTATTTTCTCCAATCAAATCTATCTCTCAATCTATTTTCTTAAAATCACTATGATCTTTTTTTCATCTTCTCCTTGAGTCTACCACTACCACCGCTTCCTCTGAAACCATCATCACTGCTTCCTTCGAATCTTCCATCACCACCGCTTCCTCTGAAACCACCATCACCACTTCCTCTAAATCTTTTGCCACCACCGCTTCTTCCGAAACCACCATCACTTCTTCCATGACCACATCCCTCACAGCGACCATGACCACTATATCATTTCCCCCGCCGAATCTCTTATTCTTTTCTCACAAATTTCCACCACCACTTTCAAACAAATGTATTATCTTGTAAAAACTGCAACTTTACAAAGTTGATTGGTCTTTCCCCATCCCTACTCTACCACAAAAAGAGTCATTTACCTAAAAAAATACTTAGTCATAGTTAGTTTCAGTTTTTCTCCACAATTTGACTATTTCTTAATATTACCCTAAAACGTTTTGGGTGGACGTTTTTTTTGTTTAATTTGTTTATGTTACATTACTATAATGACTAAATTAAATACTATTAATACATTTTATAACCATAATTTGAATGAATGCGTTTTCACAAATTAATGTGTCAATTCAATTCCATATAAACGTAAAACTATAATGCATTCTTTATGCTCTAGCATTTTTTATTATAAATAGTAAGTATTTTCTCTTATCATGTAAACATTAAGACATCACCACACACAGACCAGCTGTTAACCAAAGTAAACAATCAAACTCCCAAAAAGTTGCCTCCTTTGCCAGAGATCGTCGAGGTTCAAGATCGGAGTTATAAAAATAACCATAATGGAAATAATATCTGTGTGAGAGAGCGTAATATTATTACCTTACTTTGTGCTCACAATTCCTGGTGTATAATGAGTTTTTCAATTTTTTATATGGTATAATTTTTGAATGTTCAAGAGTAGGATGGTGGACAAATTTGGGGTCAAGAAGATTCAACAGACAAACAAATAAAACTGAAATGATACCATCTTTATTCTTCACTATGGATATTTGATTATTTTCTTACAAGTTCATATATATAAATAAGAAATATATTCTTAAAAATTTATGCGATATTTTAAGGAAATAAAATTTTGTAAGAAGACACTTCTCAAATATATGTTTTTCTTGTGTGTGTGCAAAAGCATACTTGTATTAATCTTAATCTGGAGACATACAAAGTATTAAGAGTCTCTTTGCCAAAGAGCTCAATACATTCTCGCTAACAAGTCGAATATAAGATAGATATAAAGATGGTCTTCAGCGGTTCTTCTGCCAATGAAGACGGGTGAACAACAAGAGCTCGTGACTCTATCGAGGTTTAGCTTTTAATAACATTCTCCACAAAAGAGAAAAAGGTTGATATGGTTTTCTCCATAGAGGAGGAGGGTGATGAGGTTCTCTCCACAAGTGAGGAAAGTAGTGATGGAGTTCTCTCCACAAGGGAGGAGGATGATGATATCGGTGAGACAAAACGGATCAACAATATCAACACCAAGTAATCGGTCTTATGCCCAATTGTGTACTCAAATGGGCTACTGGTCCAAACAAATCTTATTGAGTTTTCCAAACCCATTAAAAATAACAAATAGGACATGCCCATACCATTGAGAAGTTGGATCAGTGAATTACCTAGGCTGGGCTTTGATGATATTAGGCCCATTATGCGAACCAGCCCAAGAAACCCAAAAAATTGAAACTCTAGCTTTTGTAAGAATGGGAACGTGGTGATAAGAGTGCGGCGACGCCTGTATGGAGATGTAAAGTTTGTTGGCGTTGAAGATGCCGTCACCGGAAGTCGCTGAATCGCAACAGTAGACCAGATCGCCGGATGAGAGGCACACGGGACAAGTACCAGTCCAAATCTGAAGAAAAGAAGCTTTGCGTATCTCAGATGTAGAGATCTCTGGACTTGCCCGTTTGATGAAGCATATCTGAAATGGAGCGAAGGTCGACTTCACATAAGGCACATCGAGGATAAAGCAATTTCAGACGACAAAGAGCAAAGTGGAAGCGGGGAAGAGATCTAGGGTTGCGGTTGCGAACGACATTGAAAAGTATTTTAGCAGCTTCAAAACGGTCGTATTCGGCATGTGAAATGGTGAAGAGTTTCGATTTGCAGCCGATGATGGTTCGAGAGAGTTCCGGTTATCAAACTCGGTGAGGATGAAAATAAGTTGTCCACCGGAACAAGGTGGAATGAGATAGGAGCGATAACGACATGAAAATGATCTCCGACCACCACTGTCTAAATGCACGATGAGTAGGCGATGATCGGGAAAGTACAAACAAGCTAAAACTGAACCATGAGAAAAGAAAATACAACAGGAGAAACATGGACGTGAAGAAAATGTCGATGCCGGTGAAGTCATGCTTCGGTTATTGTGCGTGGGAGCGTTTTACTCTCTCTCTCAAACTCAAATATATGTTCCTTACCTCTTTTTAGGTTTTCCTATGTATCTTTCTAATATAATCATAATAATAATTATATTTAGTTTTTGTGATCCAACATGTAATTGATAAATATATATATCATTATATATTTTAGAAAGATTTGTGATTAAAATTATTATTTATTCAGCGAAATAAATTTTATAAAAAAAGGTTAGATATTCGGTAATCCAAATTAGCAGTAAAAATCATATAAAAGTTAAAATCATTAAAATGAACACATGACTATAACTCAAATTGAGTGAAATATAAAAAAGGAGAAAAATATAGAAGTTATCTTTTTGGGTTGTTGTTAAAAGTTTAAAATGTATGTGATAACGAATATTTTATTAGAAATATTCTATAATTTTATGGTTATTTCAACTAGATATATATATATATATAATATACATTTAACTCTATACAATAATAATATATATAATATTTTGTTTTAGTTTTATATTTTATAAAACTTTTATATTGTTTATACAAAACATAACAATTATACAACAAGCCACGCTCGCGGCTAAACAACCTAGTATCTTCTAATATCTAAATTTACTAAATTTTGATATTTTTAATTATTCTATTATTATTAAATTTAAATAAATGTATATATTTTTATTATTAATAAAACTATATAAAAAAATTAAATAGATTTAAGACTCATCTGTGGCATAGTTTTTTTTTTTCTTTTTCTTTTTAAGGACAAAATTCCATTGAATTCATCCGTTAATAATAGAGAAATACCTTATATATTCTTTTCCTCTTGTTTCTCAACTTGCAAGTAAAAGAACAAGATAATTGGATCCTGAGCATACATAAATGAGATTTCAAAGGCCCATATAAAAAGCCCATAAGTTATCTTAAGCATCGTCATCATCAACAATGCAAACCCTTGACAAAAATCTGAAAGCAAGCTTGGATCCCGTTTCCTTCTCCCGTGTTTCAAGCAGCCATGGCTCCCAAATCGAAAGAAAAACCCAAAACCTCGACTTCACAACCTCCTCCAGCAATCGAAGATCTCTTCTCTTCCCTCAATGGACATATCCAGGGATCCCTAACCAAGCGATCTGAATTTGAACAAGTCATCAAGGTCGCTGATCAAGGTTTTCACAATTCTTACCTCCTTCTTCCTCGTCCTTGATTTTTATTTGGTGAAATTTGAATCCGTGCTTTTGTTTGCAGTTTTGTCGATTGTACCTTCCGATGAGGATGCGATCCGATGCAAAGTTGTGGCTCTAATCAAACACGATAAGATCGATGAAGCTCTCGATGTCATTAATTCGTTCCAGAAGCTTCCAATTGATCTAGGCTTTCAGAAGGTAGACTAGTTTTGCATCAATCTAACTGCATTTGATCTGAAATTGCGCTAAGATTTGTAAGCTCTTGGGGGGTCTAATGGAATTTTTTTTTTTTTCTCTTAAAAGGCGTATTGTTTATACCGTCAAAACAAGTCAGATGAGGCTCTTGTGTGTTTAAAAGGTCGAGAGAGAGATTCAAAGGTTTTGCTTTTGGAGGCTCAGATTTTGTACCGTTTGGGGAAACCAGATGCTTGTTTGGATGTGTATCAGAAACTGAGCAAGTCCGAGATTGAGTCGTTAGAGATCAATTTAGTCGCGGGGTTGATTTCAGCTGGAAAAGCTTCTCAAGTGCAAAAAGCATTGGAGGGTTTGAGGATCAAACCAACTAGTACTTATGACTTGGCTTATAATACTGCTTGCTCTTTGATTGAAAACAATAACTATGCTGATGCAGAACAACTTTTGCTCACTGCCAGGAGGTATATAATCTCTCTTCTCTGAGCCTAATTATGTAGGATTGCTCATTATTTATGTCTCCTAGGCCATTGTTTCTACTAGTAATTTCAGAAGAGATTCCTCTTGACACGGGTAAAATAGTTGTTTAACACTGTTTTGTCTCAATTCTTTCTTGTCTTATCACCACTGCCAGCTATTTAATCATTTTGATAAGCACATCAATCTAGTATGTAGCGATGTATACATCAACCCTTCAAGTACATTGATCATTTGATTGCTGATTTTCCAAGTCTTGTACAATGTACTCATACCTGATAAATGTACTGTTGCTTTGAGACAGAATTTGTCAGGAAACCCTCACTGACGAATTTTCTGATGAGTATATCGAGAATGAGCTGGCCCCAATTGCTGTTCAATTAGCATATGTCCAACAGGTACTTTTTTATACTTCTTATCTTTTCTTTAACATCTTGTCAAGATATCTTCCAGTTCCTAGTAACATAGTTTTTTTCTTTGTCAGGTCCTTGGACAAACTCAAGAATCCACCAGCTCTTATGTAGATATCATTAAACGTAATCTGGATGATGAACCTACACTTGCTGTTGCTGTGAACAACCTTATTGCCTTGAAAGGTTCCAAAGATATTTCTGATGGCTTGAGGAAGTTTGATCGTCTAAAAGAAAAAGACTCCCAAAATTTTCAGCTTTCTCAAGCACTTGAAGCAAAGCTTTCACAGAAAAATAAGGAGGCTATATATGCCAATCGCGTCCTTCTACTCCTCCATGCAAATAAGATGGATCAGGTCCTTGAAACTTGAAATCTAGCTTATTCATCTTTCATTTCTTCTTTGCATACTCTGCTTAACCAGTTAAGAAAAACTTTTTACCTCAGGCACGAGAACTTTGTGCTGCACTGCCCGGTATGTTTCCTGAGAGTGTTATTCCTACATTGCTTCAAGCTGCTGTTCTGGTGAGAGAGAACAAGGCTGCCAAAGCTGAAGAACTTCTGGGACAGTATGCCGAAAAATTCCCGGAAAAGTCTAAGTTGGTTCTCTTGGCCAGGGCACAAATTGCTGCTTCTGCCAGTCATCCTCATGTAGCAGCAGAGTCCCTGTCCAAAATATCTGATATTCAGCATTTTCCTGCAACTGTTGCCACCATTGTCGCCCTCAAAGAGCGTGCTGGGGACAATGATGGTGCTGCTGCTGTTCTTGACTCAGCAATTAAGTGGTGGTCAAATTCGATGACCGAGAGCAATAAGCTTAGTGTATTGATGCCAGAGGCTGCGTCCTTCAAGCTCAGGCATGGTCAAGAAGAGGAGGCTTCACGGCTATATGAGGAGATTGTGAAAAACCATAATAGCACAGAGGCTCTGGTTGGTCTTGTGACAACACTTGCTCGTGTCAATGTCGAGAAAGCAGAAACTTATGAGAAACAGCTTAAGGCCCTAACAGGTTTGAAGGCTGTTGATGTGGATAACCTAGAAAAGACCTCTGGTGCAAAACCCATTGAAGGCGCTGCTGCTTCGTCTAGTCAGGAAGAAGTGAAGAAAGAGAAGGCGAAGAGGAAGAGGAAGAGAAAGCCAAAGTATCCCAAAGGATTCGATCCAGCAAACCCAGGTCCACCTCCGGACCCTGAGAGGTGGCTTCCCAGAAGGGAAAGGTCAAGTTACAGACCCAAGAGGAAGGACAAGCGAGCAGCTCAAGTTCGTGGTGCGCAGGGCGCAGTGACCAGGGATAAACAAGAACCAGCTCCTTCAACTTCAAAGGCAAACCAAGCAACCAGTTCTAAAGCATCATCTCAGAGTGCAGCCGCTCCTTCCTCCAAGGCCTCAAAAAAGAAGTCTAGAAGATGAACGAAACAACCCTCTAAGATTGTTTCATCTGTTATGAGAAAACAAAAACAAAGAGTACTTAAGCACAAAATTTCCATTGTTCTTTTTCTTTTTGGAATAATCAAGTTTAAATTGACTTGACCCATTTAAGATTTTGGTTAGTTTCTCGTTTGCATTGCCTGATTTCTTTTGCTTTGATGATCGTTGAATCGGTTAAATAGTAAAACACTTAAAAAGTCTAAAACCAAAGAGAGATGAAGAAGAGAAAGAATGGATTAATTTACAAAAGAATAACAAGAATCAAAGGCAAATGTAATATAAAGCATCACTTTTCAGATTTCTTGCGGAGCTCCTTCATCCATTTGAACCCAAGTAATGTCTTCCCAAGACTGCTTTTGCTTCCATCCTCTTCCTTCTTCTTCTTGTTCTTCTTTTTGCTCTCATCCTCTTTCGTGGAACACGGAAGAGGGTCAGGGTTGTTATAATCCCATTGATCAGCCCACGATGGCCCCGAATCCATATTCTTCTCTTCTTGCAGATGTTTAAGAATCAAACAACCATTAGTTTGGAGGAACATCTTTCATTATTTATTGTGTAGCTTTGTTTTTCTTGTTCATTGTTCTTGGTTATCAGTTTTCCTCTCTTTTTCTTTGGTAACCAACTCCTATATTCCTGCGTTTCTCTCTGTTTCTGGTCATCTGCTTGGTTGGCACAAAGAATCAATATTTCTGTCTACACCTATTTTTACAATGAAAACAGTTCACATCCAATTAATTACAGGCAATAGAACCCGCTGATCTCCAGATAGTCTCGACATCTGATTAAAGAGTGTTGCATCATTTAACCAGTTCATAAGTACAACAATGTGATCTAATAAGATAAATCATCAGTTAATAATTCAAAAGATATTAGGAGATTCTCATATTAATCTAAAAGAACTCGACGTGATCAGCGATTTCTCTGCATACTAGTTTTGATTCCCCAGCCAAAGTTATGCTTTTGGCTATGGCAAGCCCTGTTCGCTTATGCGTAGATGTTGGCTCATACTTTTTCACCTCCTCATCCTCTTTCCCTAACAACAAAACCTCCCTTGCAGGAATCACATTCTCCCACCAGAACTCCCTTAATACATCATGTATGATTCTCCAATAGCTTCGGTCTCTCATCACACGGAAGACTGTGCTTCCATTTCGTGTCCAGCAGTACAAGTTGACCCATTCCCGGTCCATTATCTCCATTTGACCCTGCAGCTGAGGCATGTAATAGTAGGGCACTTTTTTCCACGGTAATACAGTTTCCGTTTTCCCTTTGTTATATGGGCATTTCACTTCTAGAATACCAAAGCAATCAAGAATTCCATCTGGGGAAGCGCCAAGCCAGTGAAGTTGCTCGTTGGAGTGAATAGCAAATCCCATTGTGCCAACCTCACAACCCATTATTCTTTTGTATCTATCTATCGCAGCTGATTCCATCTGCACACCCCAGTTCATCGCAAACCGTGCAGACTCCTCCACGACTCGTGAGTCTGAGTCATATACCTTTTCATGCCAGAGCTCGGCTCGCCGAGTTCCTTTCCAGAAGCCGAGCGCTGTACTGAATGTACTTGTGGTTAACTTGTCTTTCCGTAAAGCAAACCATTCTTCTGATTTCTGAGGGATATCGGATGGGGAGAGAAGGCTTGACACAATCACTGACGAACGGGGATGAACAAAGGGTGAAGTGGTTTGAGTGATGAGTGGTGAGGCAGTGGAAGAAAACCTCTTTCTCGAAGAAACTGAACCGCTTGACTTAGGTAGAAGAGTGTGGAACCCAGAAATTGAGCAAGTCCTCATAGCTGAAAGAATCATGCCGTTGAAAGCAACTTTATTTGGCTTCAAGACACTACAGAAACCGCAGACTGATACACAAGTTAGAGTCATCTTGTAAAAAAATATATACTCAAGTTTAATAAAGCGATTACAATCTATAATCAGAGATTATCGCCTACTTCTCAATACATGAACGTTTCAAATCAGTGATACCCCTAGAAACCCAGTAATCTTCTTCCCAATATAAGATGGAAAAAAACAATCACTGAACTTTAAAAGCATCAACAAGATTCAGAAACAAGACAACACATCAAAAGGGAACAAAATTTCCGAGGAAATCAACTAAACCCAGATACAGGACAAGCAGCGAACTGATTAGGCATGTTGAGTCTGTGATTTGCGTTTCAGTTTTGCCCATTAAACCCATGACTTCATCCACAAAAGCACTGGTTCTTCTTAATCCACTCCTTAAGAATCTATTTACCCTCAAAGCGAAAATTAAAAAAAAAAATCTCAAGCACACAAGGTGTTCGATGATATTACCAGAACCACGCTTCAAGTAGAGAACTCCACCATTCCGAGCCGAGGAAGAGGAAACAGAAGAAGTGGATTCAGTAGTCGACACTTGAACCAGCCTCATCATCATCAACGAATCACATTCGAAAAGATCAGACAGGCTTGTTCCTTTTCTACAAGATTAGACCATATATTTGTTCTTCTTTCTAGGCCGGTTTTAAAAGCGATAATAAGAGATGAAGTAGAAAACTTTGGCAGTTTCAAGTGATTTCTACGATGTCGTTTTAGTTCTTCAATCAAAGAGTTCATAAAGTGCTAAGGCCCATAGCTCTGATTTGTGAAGCCCAATCACAACCTTTTTCCCGAACCACCACTTGTTGTGCCCTAATTTCATTACAAAAAGACTTCAATATGTATACTATTTTCCTAATGAGTTCTCAAGATGGATGTAGTAGACGTAGACCCTAATCACGGGAGTAGATCCAAATACAATTCAAAAGTTGTTACAATGGGAAGGAAATAAATTATACACCGGTGAAAAATGTTATCGCGAACTTAGATAGCTAGAATGAGATTGGAACGGTGGAACAAAATGAAACATTGAACTGAATAACATTTTAAGGATATTTAACAAATTCTTAGATGAATCAAAAATTTTCACTTTGAAACTCAAATATAAGAAAAATATAAGATTTCCCGATTGGTTACAGCTTACAAGAGAGAACCAAAAAAATAAGGAATCTCTCAAGTGTTCATCAACTAATTTACTTGTAGTTAGAACTTCGATTTCCCGACTGGTTGCAAAAACTATAATTTTATCTTCTAAACTCCAAGAGAGTAGCAGCCACCTACCTAATACTCTAAAATTGCTTTCTCTTAAATGTTTTCAGACCGAGCCATCTAAAATCGCACGATCAGGACCATGAATCACGATCGCAACCTCAATAACAAAGCGGGCGGTCATAAGAGTTTCGTTTAAACAAGGCTTTGGTGAACCTAAACTGGTCGGTAATCGAAAACAGAGTGCGGCTAGAGATTTGGATTTGCAATTGCTACATTGCTTTCTTTTGCGATCAATTTTTAGACTCTGTTTTTGCTTTCTCTTGCGATCAATTAATTATGTGTGCTCTGGTTTTTATTAAAATTTGTAGTTGAACTTTTGTTTTTATGATGGAGTTTGTTATTAAAATACTTGAGTTTTGGAAAAAAATATAAAAAAACAAATAAAACATAAACCAAACAATCGTTAACGAGTAAACGGATAAATATTTTTTTTTTAAGAAAATAAAAGAATCGGCAAGTAAGTGTATATGCGTATACGTGAAACCTCACTTTCAACAATTGAGTACAAAAAACTTTAAGTGAAAACTGAAAACCTTTAAAAAAAAGTTAAAACGTGTTTCTATATTTGAAATTGACTTTTGTGGATTGACGACTAGATATGTACGATGAAGTAAAACCTTTCAAGGCACCAAAATATCTCTGCTAGTTGTGATTGAATCTTGAGTGGAAATCATTAAGTGAGGAGTTTTTGTCCTACTTTTTCTTTTTTGTTAGATTGTCTTTTTCAATGTAGTTATTGATGTGAGACAAGGACTAGTGTTGAATATGTTTTATAATGACGACTAACGAGGTCAATGAGATTGAACGTACGTGTCTTGTGACGACGATACACTTGGTGTATAATTTTGTCCTTGTATTAGCAAAGTGTCTTAAGTCACCGCGTGTTAGTCAAATACTATTCAACTATTACACTATCCAAACGTTGCGCTTTTATATGATTAGCATCATTGATTATGTATAACATGCAGGTAACTTATACGTTACATAGCTTAATGATATAATTAACGTTCAAGTTGCCCGTGTTAAAAAGCTTCTTCTTTAAAAAGTTAAAACATGTTTCTATATTTGAATAGTTTTTGTGGATCGACGAGTAGATATATACGATGAAAGAAAACCTTTCAAGTCATGCTTGGCACAAAATCTCGCTGTAAATTAATTAGTCATAAAAATTAGTAAGTTTTGACGTGTGATTGAATTGTATTCGAAGAACTAAACAACTAAAGCAAATCTGTCAACACTTTCATACTAGGTATCCAATGATCTGTATGCTAATTGGCCAGTAATTTTAGTAAGTTTTTAACGTGTGGAACTAACATTTCTTCTTTTGTTTTTAGATGTAATTAAGCATGAAATGAAATTAAAGATGTACGCGGTTTTACGACACAACAAGTTAAACTAAAGTCACAACGTTGGTAACAAACTCTTAAGATTTTCTATAAATATATCACATATCTGTGTTTTTGTCTGGAACACATAATACATTAGAGAAGAACAAAAATGGAGAACTCAAGTTTTGAAACACTTCCTGGAGATCTACAAATGGAGATTCTATTACGGTTGCCTCGAAAATCCTTGGTGAAATGCATCTGCGTCTCAAAGATTGGGCATCTTTAATCCGCTCCGGAGAATTCAGAGATCTTTACTTTTGCCAATCGATGACAAGGCCTCGAGTGATGTTCATGGTCGGACGATTTACACCCCACCCACCCGAACCTGAAATGTTGTGGTTTCACTCTGTTTATCAAGAGCAAAAACTTGTGCCCGGCTCATATGACATTGAGGCTTTTTTTCACTCTGTTTATCAAGAGGAGAAACCATTGTTGTCGTCTGGTCAACAACAGTTGCGTATACCTTGTGAGCCAGTGACTTCTAGTGTTTCTCGACCCGTCCGAGGTTTGATATGTCTTCGGTTAGGAACTAAGGTTGCGATTTGTAATCCGGGTACGAAAATGTTTTGAATTTTACCGTAGATCCAAGCGCATAAAAAAGCGGTCATAACAAGCTTTTTTAGATACGATGAAGCTACAAATGTATTCAAGGTGTTATGTATAACATGGTTTTGAATTGGGAAGAAAAGACGTATTGATACGAAATATCAGGTTTGCACGATGGGATCCGGTGAAGAATCTTGGAGACCGATCACATGTAAGCATGGTCATTCACCTTCTACTGAAGGACTTTTTAAAGGAGCAGTTTTGTACTATGTAGCTAAACGCTATAGTGACAATGCTCGGGTAATAATGAGTTTCGATGTGATGTCTGAAGATTTTAGTGTCATTGAATTATCTAAGGAAGTTCAGTTAGCTTCTGACTGGGACTTGGTGAGTTATAATGGGGGAATTGCCTTATCTAGCTATGTTAACTACGACACTGGGGTTTTGCAAATGTGGGTTAGAAATGAAATGGGAGTATGGTTAAGGAAAAGCATTGAGATTCCTCGTTGGAAAGAAACTGTTGAAAATAACAGGTTTATTTCAGAGGTACCATCGCAACAGGAGAACTTATTTTCACAGAATACGTCTGTTATGAAAATGGATCACCCTATATTGTGTTGTATTACGATACAGAAACGCAAAATTTCAGAAGATTTGATATTGAAGAGTTGATTGAGGGTCATTCTGTTGAAACCTTCTTGGATCATGTTGATAGTACTTGGCTTATGTGAAGAATAAGAAACTGGTTGGTTGTTCGGTCTCTCAGGTCTTATTGGGATTGTTAGTTTTCAATCTTTATTTATGCTAAATAATAATCTTTTCTTTCTTTCAAGTAGTACTGGTCTTATTGGGATTGTTAGTTTTCATTTATGTTGTCGTTAATCTTTGTTTATGTTAAATAATAATAATGTTGTTTCTCGAGTAGTACTATCTAGCTAATTGGGAATGTTCGTTGCCACTTTTGTTGTCGTTATCAAAAACATGCTTTATTGCCACTTAATATACCATTTCCAAGATGTTTGAAGTGATGGTTTTGTACAAACCAAGAAACGGAGGAAATCAACATAAAAAAAAAGGTGCAAAAACGAAGGACACCACTAATGTTTAACTGCCAAATTCATCCATTACCAGGACAAGTTAAATTATAATCTTCAACATCATAATTATTTAAAAGATGTTTTTAAGTGATGGTTTCCATACAAACCAACCAACAGACGAAACATGGTGTACTAGAAACGAAGCACACCACTAATGTTTTTATTCCCAAACTCTAACATGAAAACTCTCCTTCATTTCAGTACTTGGGGTCGGAGAAGAAGCCATTGATAGATGGCATGATCTGAGGAGCTTTGTTGCGCACAAACTTCCTCAGACTGTGCTCCGCGTACCTTTCTCCTTCTGCGTGGTTCTCAAGGATACCAGCCGTCCGATTCTCCTTTGTCACCCTAATACACATACCAGTTTCACTTTCACATATTAATGAACACCCAAATCAACCTTTCATACAATAGGACATGCAAAAATTGAATATATTTAATATATAAGAGAGATAAAAAAACGTTTATACATATGTAAACAGACCAAGAACGAATAACTCGATTAATCATCGATCAAGAGACCTCATGATTAGTGACAGTATGTATATGTACCTGACTTCGGGGTTGGTGGAGATGTTCCTAACAAGCTGCATCCCGCAAATTCCAACAGCAACTCCCACTGCAGCAAACAGTGGATACACCTAAAAGCCCACACACAAAACCTATCAGTTTCAGATCAATATGATCTCATTTTTTCCGGATCAAATAGGTAGACATCATGGTAACTATCACATAAACACAATTAATCGATCTAGGAATAGCACATCTACTAACTTTGTTTAGACTAGAAAGTGGCCGCAAAAACCCTAATTCACCAGTCATATTCCAAAATCACACAAACCAAAGAGATCACCAATTATATACACCAAATTAATTAATTATCAAGAAAAAAATATACACCAAATTAATTAAATCGATCCCTAACTAATTAAAAGCCAGATCGATTTAATAACACTTTAAAGTAAAGCGCAAGGGTTAGAAAAAGATCGAATGACATGTATCAGTACCTCGGGCCTGATCCATCGTGAAGAAGTCATTTCTGAATGAATATGCTACGAAAAATATAACAGAAGAAGGAGAAAGCGTGAATACAAAGAAACGACGAAGAAAGATTTGTAGGCGACGAACTCTGACTGACCCTGAGTCGTTTTTGGCTCTTTTTAAAGACAGAATTTTCTCATATGCAATTACTATTCGACAACTCAGGGTTTTGACGAATTTTACTTTTTTTTCTACCCTCTTTTTGTGGTCTCTTTTCGCGTCTCACGTCTTTGACTCTTCTAATTTTGCATGGGATATTGATGTAAATTAGTGTTTTCTTTTTTAATTAACCTATTGGGTCTAGGCCCATTATCTCCTCAGATAAGATCCATAACAAATTAAACTAGTCTCTTTCCGTTATTAGTGTTTGATTCAGAAGTCAGAACCTTCTCAATTCTCTCATTTGGAATGGTCACATAGTACGCCGGTTTAGCTAATTAAGCCATTCATGATAGCTTTTTAACCACTATCTAATAAGTGGCTATGGTCACATCTTTTTCTCGTCCCTAACCGTGAACATGTGGTTACAGATGACAATATTGGCAGTTTGTGATTTTCATTGTTAGAGTTTCTCCTATGATTTTTTTTATGTGTCTATAGGATTCAATAAAAATCGGATAAAACTCAAAAGATGTGGCCATAACAACTTATAGACAAACTAATGGTTCAGTACAAGATCTAGACTTGCATCCAGATTATTTAGTTGTTTGGCCAGCTCGATTATTTACTCGAGTGAGTACGATTTCTTCATATTTCCCTCGAGTTTTTTATGTGTATAATGGATCTTCTTTGTGGAGTTTGTGTGTGGGTTTACGTCAATATCCAAACAACTACAATCGAATTCAATAAATATGATGTGCTTAAATATGCAAGATTTTAATTCAAACGAGCGGTATTTTACATAGTTGTGAACAAGACTTGTGGAAATATATTTTTCTTATTTTTATAATAAAAACAAGAATTTTTTTTAAAAGAAGATTTTTCACCTAAAAAAAGATAAATTGTGACTTGTGAGACATTTGTTTTAATAAGAAAAGAGGAAGGTGTGGGTTGTAACTTGTAATATCCTCCCCTAAATTAGTAACTTTGATATAACAGTTAAAAAACAGTCAATATATAATAAAACTAAATAAAATCAATAACTGAATATTTTGGTCATTAATAGCAAAACACTTTTCACATTAGGCAAAAGAGCATTGACTTTACCAAAATCATCAGCAAAAAGATCAAAAAAAAGCCATGTGGTATAAGTGATTAGAGATCATACACCGCAACAATTCCAAGAACGGTCATGGCTATCTTGTGAAACAGAGAACGAAGCTAACCTGTCATAAGGCAACAACCCACCCATTCTTTTTTTTAATTAATTAAAAGGATAAAAAGAAGAAAATAATCAATTGAAATTGTAAATATAAATTGAGAACTATTAGTAATCATTGTCACAAGGCACATATCTAACGACATTGGTGTTGTATCTCCTTCAACACCAAGGAAAATTTTTTTGCCTTACTCTTGAATCCTTTTGGTTCTCATAGTCTTTTTGTGTCCCACATTTTTATCTTCCTCAAAGCCAAAATAACATGGGAGAAAGTCAGTTGTCTCCAACCAAGGATGCGTCCGCAAAGCAGAAGAATGTAGACGATTGGTTACCGATAACATCCTCTAGAAATGCCAAATGGTGGTACTCTGCATTTCACAATGTCACCGCCATGGTCGGGGCTGGTGTACTCAGCTTACCCTATGCCATGTCCAACCTTGGATGGTATACATCCAATCTCTTGTCAGTCTATATAAAGATTTCATCAGAGATCTCATTAGAAAATCTTTAGTCATCTCAAACACACTTGTGATTATACACATTCAATATTAATATTACACTGAATTTTGATGGCAGGGGACCTGGAGTGACAATAATGATTATGTCATGGCTGATAACATTCTACACAATATGGCAGATGGTGCAAATGCACGAGATGGTTCCAGGAAAGAGGTTCGACAGGTACCACGAATTGGGTCAACACGCGTTTGGAGAGAAGCTCGGACTCTGGATCGTGGTGCCACAACAACTAATCGTTGAAGTAGGTGTGGATATTGTGTACATGGTTACAGGAGGGAAGTCATTGAAAAAAATTCATGACCTTCTTTGCACCGATTGCAAAAATATAAAAACTACATATTGGATCATGATCTTCGCTTCCATACACTTTGTTCTAGCTCATCTCCCTAATTTTAACTCCATGTCTATCGTCTCCCTTGCTGCTGCCGTTATGTCTTTGAGGTAAGTCCAACTCAAAATCAATTTTTAGTAAGTGGATTATTATAAGTTTATAACTTATTGTCAATTTGAGATTTATTGTGGTTGTAATTAATATATGCAGCTACTCAACAATCGCATGGGCAACCTCGGTGAAGAAAGGAGTTCAACCAAATGTAGACTACTCGTCCAGAGGCTCAACGACCTCAGGAAATGTATTCAACTTCTTGAATGCACTAGGAGATGTGGCATTTGCGTATGCAGGTCACAACGTTGTGTTGGAGATTCAAGCTACTATTCCTTCAACTCCTGAAAAACCATCGAAGATTCCAATGTGGAAAGGAGTAGTAGTTGCCTACATCGTGGTCGCCATATGCTACTTTCCTGTTGCCTTCGTTTGCTACTATATATTTGGAAACAGTGTGGACGACAATATTCTCATGACGTTACAGAAACCCACCTGGCTTATCGCCATTGCTAACGCATTCGTGGTTATCCATGTCATCGGAAGCTATCAAATATATGCAATGCCGGTCTTTGACATGCTCGAAACCTTTTTGGTAAAGAAGATGATGTTCACTCCTTCTTTCAAACTCCGCTTCATCACTCGTACTCTATATGTTGGTAAGTTTTTTATTCATATTGAATCAATACTACTACATAATAACATATGAGTTAATAACATTTGATCAATGGAACAGCTTTCACGATGTTCGTTGCCATATGTATCCCATTTTTTGGTGGATTACTCGGCTTTTTCGGAGGATTCGCCTTTGCCCCAACAACTTACTATGTAAATAATTCAATACACTAATTAAACATATTCATTTATTAAAACAAATTCTAAATAAATTACTTAATATATTTTTTTTTTATTTTACTATGATTAGCTACCATGTATCATGTGGCTTACAGTCAAAAAACCAAAGAAGTATGGATTGTCTTGGTCAATTAATTGGGTATATTTCGTTTACTCATCATCCTCTTCTACATATATGTTTTGATTTTTTCTTAGTTAAATTTGACACTAACTTGTTGTTTGGTTGTGTGATAAATTGCAGTTTTGCATAGTAGTTGGTGTTATATTGACGATCGTAGCTCCCATTGGTGGCCTCAGAACCATTATTGTCTCAGCCAAAGACTACAAATTCTTCTCTTGAAACCATCCTATTTTTTGAACCCTTTGTTTCCATCAAACCAATGTTGTTATGACCAATTCATTTTAGAAACACAAGTGGTCAAATGAGTCTCATACTTTCATTTAGCCATTTGTTCAGTGGATGGTAGTGATGTCAATTATTCAATTATATATGTTATAAAATATGATATAACAATATAAATTATCCAAAATATAAATTATTTTAAAATCAATTCGAGCATCCTCTAATTCTGTCTATTAACAGTATTAATAAATCTCACACACAGTTAAAAAACTCTATTCTTAGAGCATTTCAAATGATGAATTCTTCATAAGTTTCTTAAAATTAAAATAATAAAAATGATTCATAAGGAAGAAAGAAAGTGAGAATAGGTTCTTATTTAAAAACTTTTGAGTTCTTCTTTAAAACCTTATATGTCACTTGTTTTAATATAATTGGTTCAATTTTATGTGTGACTTACAATTTAATTAAATAATAAAATTATATTAAAAATATTGTTATAATATTAATACTCTTAAAACGCAAAAAAAAAGTCGGCTTTTACTTATATCTCATCCTTGTGTTTTTCACGATGTTTTTACATCTTTGTAATGAGAAAGTTTATTTCATCATTTTTAAAAGGTTTTGTAGTTTGAAATAGTATCGTGTAATGGAAATTTGGTTAAATACCCCAACGTAGAGGCTTGGCCGATTAAAAAAATGGTGTTATATCTCAGTGCTACCACATCTGAGTTTCTATGTGTTACATATGAAAAAGATATATTATTTTCTCATAAATCCATCACAAGTATTATTAAATATTAGTGTCCGACCTAATAGATTAAGGAAAACAACCTCTTTTATTATGTACTATTACGAATATGCGCTTTGATACTCTAAATTTAATATCTAGCCAATTGCATGCCATATGTGTTTGTAACTTTAAAGTTAGTTTTTTGCTTTTGGTTTTTGGATTTTGATTTTAAGTTTTTGAGTTTTTGGTTTTTGATTTTTGGTGTAAATTTTAGTTTTATAAAATATTGAATGGTATTTTATTTAGTTTTTAATTTTGCCTATAATGTTTGAAAACCTTTTTTTTTTTTTACTTTTTGTTTATTTTAAAAATGACTAAATAGTAATGTATTAAACTTTTTTACAACTTTACTCTCCACCTTCAACAATACATGTCAATTTCGCGAATTTAAAAGTAATACATAATATAAACCAAATATGTATATTGAAGAGTTTTTAGATTCACATAAAATAAAGTTTTAAAAGATTAAGTGTGCACTTCGACTCCTCGTTGTGAGGCCTTCGAATTGATATATTATAGATCAGAATTTTACAAATTTGACGGTGGTGACGGTGACTTATATTGAATATTACTTTTGATTTCGTAAAATTGACATGCATATTTTTTTAGATGAGTGGTAAATTACAAAAAATGGCGAATTAAAAAATTATTTTGCAGCAAACCTTTTGATAAACAAAAATAACCAGTTTTTCATAAATAATAATATGTAAAAAATATTAGTTGATAAAAAATATCGCTATTTGCAAAATGAAAAAAAATTGAAAAAAGACTCACAATCAAATCTTTGGAAAAACCTACAAATTTTGGTTTTTGTGTGAAAATTGGCAAAAACTTATAAAAATCTATATTCCCTAATAGTTATGGAAACTAATTGTTACAAAATCATGAATGGCTAATAAAATAGTTTTTAGAAAATCAACCTAGAATCTATAGACATTCAAGGCCTCAATCTGAATACAGTATTTACTAAAAACATTTATAAGAACTATTATTTGTGTAGCCAAAATTAATATTGACTGATACGGTGTTAGTCAACTGTTAGACTTTAATAAATCAAATGTTACAGTGTCAATGAAGAGATTTAGTAACCTATGACGACGTCATTTTGGCTATGTCGACGGCGAGATTTCTGAGTAAAATATTTCAAGCGATCGTCTTTCATTGACACCATGACATCCGATTTAGCAGAAGATAGCAGTTGACTAACATAATCTTTGTCAGTGTTGATTTTAGATATATATATATATATATATATATATATATATATATATATAAGTAATAATTCATGTGAGAAAGTTGAATAAACGCAACCCTGACAGTGAATTTAACTATCTTATGAATCACCGGATTTCCCAGTCAACCCGAATTGATTACATATCAATAAATTGTTGAACTTTTTATATATTATTATATAATATATATATATATACATATATTATAAATTTACAAATTTTAAAAACAATATGCAGTCTTTTAGCATATGATGTCTAACAATAATCATAAAATGATTAAACACTCTAAATCTAAACTAAACGAAAAAGAAAGAAAATAGTAATGAATAGCCAATGACGAAAATAAGCTAAAAATGCATCATATCAATCAATCTTGATTATTGTTATTAGCATGCTCATTTTCTTTAAACGGCGCATAGTGAAGTCTTTGTCAAAATAAAATTTTTGTTAAAAAAAAAGTCTTCATTGAAAAATAATGAATCCAATATAACATATTTATAAGTAATACATAATTGACTTTGCCAAAATCCTTATGCCAAAATACCAAAAAAAGCCATGTGGTATAAGTAATTAGAGACCATACACCGCAATAATTTCAAGAACTCATAGCTATCTTGAGAAACAGGATACGAACTGGCCTTACCTATCATTAGGCAACAACCCACACATTCTTTTTTTTAATTCACTAAAAGGGTAAAAAGAAGAAAATAGTCAAATGAAGTTGTATATATAAATTGAAAACTAATAGTTATTATTGTTACAAGGCACATATCTATCCTCATTGGTGGTGTACATCCTTCAACACCTGGAAAGATATTGCCTTGTTCTTGAATTCTTTTGGTTCTCAACATTCTCATAATACTTTTGTGGGTCACATTTTTATCTCCCTCGAAGCAAAATAAAATGGGGGAAAATCAATTGTCTCCAAGCAATGATGCGCCCACAAAGCGGAAGAATGTAGACGATTGGTTGCCGATAACATCCTCTAGAAATGCCAAATGGTGGTACTCTGCGTTTCACAATGTCACCGCCATGGTCGGGGCTGGTGTACTCAGCTTACCCTACGCCATGTCCAACCTTGGATGGTATATATCCAATCTCTTGTCAATCTATATAAAGATCTCATTAGAAAATCATTAGTCATCTCAAACACACTTGTGATTATACATATTCAATATTAATATTACACTGAATTTTGATGGCAGGGGACCTGGAGTGACAATAATGATTATGTCATGGCTGATAACATTCTACACAATATGGCAGATGGTGCAAATGCACGAGATGGTTCCAGGAAAGAGGTTCGATAGGTACCACGAATTGGGTCAACACGCGTTTGGGGAGAAGCTCGGACTCTGGATTGTGGTGCCACAACAACTAATCGTGGAAATAGGTGTGGATATTGTGTACATGGTTACGGGAGGGAAGTCATTGAAAAAGATCCATGACCTTCTTTGCACCGATTGCAAAAATATAAGAACTACATATTGGATCATGATCTTTGCTTCCATACACTTTGTTTTAGCTCATCTCCCTAATTTTAACTCCATGTCTATCGTCTCCCTTGCTGCTGCCGTTATGTCTTTGAGGTAAGTCCAACTCAAAATCAATTGCTAATGAGTGGATTATAAGTTTATAAGTTATTGTTAATATGAGATTTGTTGTGGTTGTAATTAATATATGCAGCTACTCGACAATCGCATGGGCAACCTCGGTGAAGAAAGGAGTTCAACCAAATGTCGACTACTCGTCCAGAGGCTCAACGACCTCAGGAAATGTATTCAACTTCTTGAATGCACTAGGAGATGTGGCATTTGCGTATGCAGGTCACAACGTTGTGTTGGAGATTCAAGCTACTATTCCTTCAACTCCTGAAAAACCATCGAAGATTCCAATGTGGAAAGGAGTAGTAGTTGCCTACATCGTGGTCGCCATATGCTACTTTCCTGTTGCCTTCGTTTGCTACTATATCTTTGGAAACAGTGTGGACGACAATATTCTCATGACGTTACAGAAACCCACCTGGCTTATCGCCATTGCTAACGCATTCGTGGTAATCCATGTCATCGGAAGCTATCAAATATATACAATGCCGGTCTTTGACATGCTCGAAACCTTTTTGGTAAAGAAGATGATGTTCACTCCTTCTTTCAAACTCCGCTTCATCACTCGTACTCTATATGTTGGTAAGTTTTTATATTCATATTGAATCAATACTCCTACGTAATAACATTTGAGTTAATAACATTTGATCAATGGAGTAGCTTTCACGATGTTCGTTGCCATATGTATTCCATTTTTTGGTGGATTACTCGGCTTTTTTGGAGGATTCGCCTTTGCCCCAACAACTTACTATGTAAGTAATTCAATACACTAATTAAGCATATTCATTTATTTAAAACAAATTCTAAATAAATTACTTAATATATATTTTTTTATTTTACTATGATTAGCTACCATGTATCATGTGGCTTACTCTCAAGAAACCAAAGAAGTATGGATTGTCTTGGTCAATTAATTGGGTATATATCTTTTACTCATCATCTTCTACTTATACATATATGTTTTGATTTTTTCTTAGTTAAGTTTGACAATAACTTGTTGTGTGATAAATTGCAGTTTTGCATAGTAGTTGGTGTTATATTGACGATCGTAGCTCCCATTGGTGGCCTCAGAACCATTATTGTCTCAGCCAAAGACTACAAATTCTTCTCTTGAAACCATCCTATTTTTCGAACCCTTTGTTTCCATCGAACCAATGTTGTTATGACCAATTCATTTTAATAACACAAGTGGTCAAATGTGTCTCATACTTTCATTTAGCCATTTGTTCAGTTGTTGGCTGGTAGTGATGTCACTTCTAAGGGTTTGTATAATTTTAATAAAATTTTGATATAAATATATTATCCAATATATATTATTTTAAAATCAGTTAGAGCATCCGCTAACTATGTCTAGTAAAAAAAACATAAATCTCACACAGGCAAAAAAAAAAAAAAAACAAATTATGGATCAAAGTCTGGAAATTTTTTAGTTATAAAAAAAAAACAAATTGGTAAATTGATATAACCAACTCGTTCATAGTTTATAGTATCGCAGATCAATAAATTTAATATTTCATGTAAAGAAAAATATAACTAAGAAGCTAAAATAAACAACCCAACACCGTCCAAATTCAAGGCCCATTCAACAAAACTCGGGTCCAATAACCATCATCCTCCCGCCCTAAATCAGACATTTTTCCCGCCACTTCCCTTCGTCTTCTTCACCAATCGCCACAACAAAGCTTCTCTCTCTCTCTAGAAAACGCAGAGAGAGTGAGAGTGAAGTTGAAAGAGCGATGGCTACAGATGAAGAGATAAAAAGAGAATTCAAAAGAAGCGGTTTTACTCTTGTGGAAGAAGACGAGATTCTTAAGCGATGTAAACGGCACTGTCCCCTAATTCTCTCTCTGCCCAGATCTTATGACTTTTTTGTTTTTTGTCTTGACGTCTTTGGTTAATCAGGTGTTACTCTCTGTATAAACTACAGTCTTAAGCCTTCTGACCTCGTTTCAAGTTGGGAACTTTATCATCTCAATCGGTAAAAATCACATTTTTCTCTGCGCCCAATTACGCCAATTCGTAGTAAAATTCAATGATTTTGTTGCCCATTGAGATTTTATTTAGGTTTTAGTGTGAGCAATTTCATGTTTAGAGTGGATGTGTTAGTGATTTGTTATTCTTAGGCATATGTATAACTTTCCTTGGTGATGTTATTGCTGAAGTAGAAAATTTGTGTTTTGTTTTCCTTTGTGTTTGGGTTGGATGCAACAGACAGCTTCTTGATCAGACTGTTAAGAAGGATGAGATGGATGGGTTTGTACTGCATCTTCAGAACGAACAGAAAGAATCTTTTATGAGAGAGGACGAATCTGGTCTGCATCTTTACTCGAATAAAGATGTAGATATGTAAGTGTTTTTACCATGTTTCTTCTTAACTTGCATCAACTTTTACCAGATTTGTTTTTGAAGACATACAAATTTGTGTTTTGCTCCAGGCTTTTGGACGGGGTGCATGAAGATACGGAAGAGATTGTCACTACCCCTACAAACAAGTCTCAACGGTTACATCCGGATCCGTTTGATTCGATAAGCATATCAAAAGATTACGGTTACTCTACTGGGAAGTCAGTTGGACATGTGACACCTTTTGGACGACGAATCGAAAAGTTTGTGGTGAAGTTCAACATAGGTAATGTGGGGGTACACGCAGAGAATGGAAACAACAATGATGTGGAAAACAGTGAGGATGATATCATTAAGAGAGTTCAAACCAGCCAGCGGTGTTCTCTAAAAGTCAATGGCTCAGGCCCTGAACCTGGTTGCAGGTTCATGTATGACAGAACTGAGGACATGTTTAATGCACTTGAGAATCGGATCGTAAGGCATGCGGATGCATTTGCTGCCTCGGGGTCATATGAGGAACAGGTGGATCCAGCTGTTGCTTCACAGGTAGCTTTGCTCGTACACACTACTTTGGTGTCAAATAAGTTAACATTGGGGTATATTGTTGCTTACAATGTGCTACTGATTGCTTCAGAGAAGTATATTTGCTGTGGGAATGATTTGTTGTGATGGAGAGGGGCATTTGAATGACAAGTCCATTTTATTGCAGAGCAGGTAAAATTATGGTTTCACGTCTCTTTGTATATTATCGCTTTCTGTTTAATAAAAAGTTGCATATTCAGATGCAAAAGCTTTTTAAAATTTTGGATACCAGGATGATTTAATTACTGGCATAACTGTCTTTCAAACATGAAGCGTCAGTTCGAAAATATCCAGAGTATCCCTATCCTAATGCCAACAAATTTATATGATTGCAGTGCCGAGCGTACTTCAGGACAGCGTGTTCCACTGAACTTAAACAGACTAGATCAGTTCTCCATTTTTCCTGGCCAGGTGATAGCTTAAAGCTAACAACTTTAGATTTTTTGTGTGTTTTCCATAGAATAATATTCATGTGGAAGTGGTCTGATGCAGATAGTTGGCATTGAGGGACAAAATCCTAGTGGACATTATCTCACTGCATCTAAGCTGGTAGATTCAGTTCCTTTAACACGTGCTGTTGACGTGGATCTACCTCCTGCTAAGAGGAAAAACTTGGAGCCGGAGGTCTTAGCTCCTGCAGAAGAATCCTATGAAAGAACAGAAGTTTCATTTGTAAGTATGCAATCCTTCATGTCAACGGATCTGTACTAGTATTTTTTATTTTTGCGATCGTCAAGGAAGCCATTGATTTTTTTTATGATTCTGGCGCATTTCTTTCTACATATATTCTGACATATATACACACATCATCAAAATGTTGACATAAGGTAACTGTAGAATGTTGAAAATTTTAGAGACTACAAAGCTATCTTTCTTAGCTAGGTTGGTAACTTAAAAAACTGGAGCTCCTTTAGTTACTGACTCCGAAATTGCCAGATAAAATTAGGATGTTGTGTTCCCCTTTTCTTTTTTGGTGGGTGGTATTTGAAAAGTATGTATGCATGTATATCTGTTCTGTTTTCATGCACAGATATTAAGTTGCAATTTTCAAGCACGAGGGTGGTTTGTTTAGAATCAGGTAGCATCATTTTCTAGTTTGGTATTCAAAATGATGCTTAAAGGTATTTATGTTGACAGATAATTGCATCCGGACCATTCACCACATCAGACAACTTGCTGTTTGAGCCACTGAATGAGCTACTAGCCTATGCAAGAAGAAAGCCACCACAGTTACTCGTACTGGTGAGTAACTAGAATGCATTCGGACCTTTTGTAGACTAAATGTCTCGTGCATGATTGTGCCTTGGGGTCAATTACGTTTTTTTTCCAAACTCAGCTTGGACCATTTGTGGATTCTGAGCATCCAGAGATTAAGAAAGGAGCTGTTGATGCCACCTTTGATGAGATATTTCAAGTTGAAGTCCTCAGGAAGGTACTGAAAATAGGACAATAGTTATATTGAACACTGAGCGACTTTGGAATAGACAAAGATGTTAATGTTTTGGGTTTCTCAGTTGCAAGATTATGTGGAATTTATGGGTTCAGAAGTAAGAGTGGTTCTGGTGCCATCCATTCGTGATGCTAACCATGATTTCATATTCCCACAGGTGCTCTTTTCTTTGTCTTTTAAAATCTCTCTTCTCGCTTTTAAGCATTTCTCTTCTCTATTTTGATGTGACAAGTTTCCCCTTGCGTTTGCAGCCTCCTTTCGACATTCACATACCTGATCTCGAACATCAGGTACTTGATTCTTCTCGTTAACAAGTTTCCATTTCATCACTCAACTCTCTGTTAACATGTGGGTAAATTTACTGTATTCTCTTCTCTTTCTTCTCTCATACATACAGATGACCAGCCTTTCAAATCCGGGGACCTTTGAGGCAAACCAGGTAATAAATAAAATCACTGTGACATTTCTCTTCTGAGAAGCCATATATTCTCAAGTCCTTAACACATAAACATTAATTGGGGATTCTCAGGTGAAGGTAGGCTGCTGCACGGTGGATGTACTAAAACAGCTAAGTGGGGAGGAGATGTCAAGAAATCCAAGTGGAGTCCCCACTGATCGCATGTCCAGACTTGCTAGCCATCTCCTCCGTCAGCGAAGGTAACTTTTGCATTTACTAGATCCAACTATTTTCTCAGCTAACAAATACTCAAAAATTGGATTCTTATGAAACAGCTTCTATCCTCTGTATCCACCTCCCGAGAACCTCCCTTATGATTCCTCACTCGCTCCTAAGGCGCTAGAGATAGCATCAATCCCGGATATTCTCCTGCTTCCATCAGACATGAGGTACTTCGTGAAGGTGAGTCAGTATGTTAATAGTGGCATCAAATTCAGAAGCTAGAGTCAGTATGTTAATAGTGGCATCAAACTCGGAAGCTAGAAGCTAAAAGAAGAGTTGCTGAATGTTTTTCTGAATGTTGTGAAGGTTTTATCTCTTGGGGAAGGGGAAGATGCAGCTAAGTGTGTGTGTGTAAACCCGGGAAGACTTGCGAAAGGAGAAGGGGGAGGTACTTTTGTTGAGCTTACCTACAAGGGCTGTCCGGAATCGATGCACGCTTCCATCATCTCTATTTAAAGCAGAACCTGCAATATTTAGCCAACTCTGACAGTTTCATATATAGGAGAAGCCTTTGATTCCTTCCATGCTACCATTATATGCAATGTAGTCTTCAGATGTATAGTAAAACTCCCCATCAAGATTCACAAATTAGAAATTCAAAGAAGATGCCAAAAGGAACTCAACTTGAATGTTTAGTTGTTTACCAAAGTCTCTTCCAAAAGGAACCCATCCTAAACTTTTCGAAATTCCAGGTTTAGTCCGCGATTCTTACACTTGTAGCAATCAGAGAGAAGTGAATGAGATTATAAGATTTTATATCCGAAAGAAGCTTTGTTTTACGATTTATTACTTTATTAGGTTTATGCCATTGAGTATTGAATGTATCGAAGACGTACATAAAGTAAACCCAAAATTACTTTATTAGTTAATTTTAATTTAATACATTATTGATCACTAAATCCTCTTATAGAAAAGTTCAACTTCGTGATGCCACAGACAAAACTCACAAGCAGAAGAAGCATTCATGTCGTTGTCCTCACCGAATGGTTGCCAACCACAATTCCTTACTAAGAACATCATGGTATTACCGTTGCACTCGCACTTCTCTCGAACGTACGCTGTTTTGAGTCGTTCCATCATCAGGTTGCCACAATACCAAACGTTGTCTCTAAACTTTCTAATCTTATATCGAAGTTCCACCAGCTCCTCTATCGTAGTTGACATTAACGGCTTTATAACAGAAGACAAGATTTTGAAACCCTTCTGTTTTGTTTTGCCTCCAAGACAGATTAGAATCAGCCCGTAGACATATTTTGCTTCTTTGTTTCCTTTTTCTGCAGCTTCAGCTAAGTATTTGAGTCCTTTGTGTTTACGGTTATCTCGAAAGTAGTAGATGAATCCTTTGCGATACAAAGCTTCAGGGTTTCCATTCTTGCAACATCTCTTGAAAAGATTTGAGAACCTTTCAGGGTTCCGAACCCATGGGAGAAGAGGGATTTCTTTGAGGGAAAGTCGGTAAAGAACATATCGATCATCACAGATACATCGAAACGATTTCGAAACTAATCTGAGATTACAAACCGCTGACAAGGAAGAGGCTGCGGTACATGAAGAAATCTCCACAAGAAGATCTTCTGGTAAAGAATCGAGGCAAAATTTTGTTTTTCTAGATTTCCTTATAGACGAAGACGAGGACAAAGAGGAGGATACCATGTCGAGATTCAAGAGTACCGTTTCCAATTTGGCCAATTTTATTATTATATATAGAGGACTAAATTTGTTTTCCATTTTTGAGAAGGAGAGACAAATGATTCCTTTTCCATATTATAAAAGGAAAAAAAATAGATAGATGACTTTTAAAAAAGGAAATAAATTCATAATAGGCTTAAAGTCCTATACTTAACCCGTCTAGGATTTTAAACCCGATAGACTCGAGAAGTTTGTCATATTGTATGTCCATCGGACAGGATCAAGAACTCACTTTAGCCGGTTTCCTTTTCGAATTGTTCTTTGGTCGGACCTTAACAAAAGCTTTTTGGAGATCCTGCAACAACAAAAAGGTTTCATTGGAATCAATAAATACATTAAACCTAGGCTTTATAAACTACTCGATTGTTTTGTCAACGGATCGATGAGCAGATAAACAAAAATAGAATAATACCCCATAAAATAGATTCTATAATAGCAAGAGATGCATGTAGTCATATATGGCGGAGACAATATCTAATAACTGGCAAGGTTCAAATCAACTACTCGAGAGACAATCCTTCCCATATCCTCATTACCAATGTAGTATCAAGGAGGCATAACATAATTACATCCCCTATCTCCGTAATAGACATACTTCCTAATACCATCTCCACCTCTATGTTCAGATGATGTAAGGACACAAACCCAAGCTAAAAGTTTCAGCTTTTATCCACGATCACACGAAATTAGCACTAACCACTTATCATCCATACCAAATATATATGTACGGCATTCAAATAAATGTAAATTGTATACCTGATCTGAAGAATCAGTACCAGATGTTTCAGCAGTCCAAAGGCTTTCCAAATTGAAATAATCCCTGGCCTTCTCATCAAGTGCATGGACTACAAACTTTCCTACACAAATCCAGAGAAAGATAATTACAGCCATCACAATATGAAATCAAGACTTGTAGATACAAAAACGCAGCAGCATGAAACACGAACCGTAGTCTATGACAATCCACTTGCTATTGTACCCTTGCACAGAAGGTAGCATTACATGTTTGGCTCCTTTCTGCTTTTGCTTGGCCTGTGAGTGAAACAAACCCAGAGAATCTAAGAAACCAATGATCACATTCACTGTAACAAAGTTAGGAGTTCACGAAACACCTAACTCATTATCCATAAGAGTCAATTCTCAATATCGAATCTTGAACATCTTATCACAAAAATTGGCTACATCCAAATGTTTGATTGAGGATTGAATCAACAATCTCGACGAATGAATTGAAAAAGTGGAAGATGAAATTTGTACCCTGTAGACTAGAGCTTGCGCGATGTTTCTTAAGTGCCAATCGGATCTTCCGGTGGCGATAACCGTGAAATCAGCCCAGAAACAGTGATTATGCGTAGGAATCACCGTCACGTTATCTGCTTTCACGTCGGCGAGTATCTTCTCCACTTCTGGAAGCGTGAGAACCTCTGAGACATCATAGACCCCGGCGGTTGAAGAAAAAGAGGGAGAGGAAGCGAAGATGCGATTGGGAGCAGATAAACCTAGCTTCCATGACTGATCTAGAAGAAGAGAGGAACAACGAGATCGGAGAGCCGTCAACATGAGCTAACGCGGTGGCGACGAAACGGGTACGATTGGGTTAAACCCTACTTGACCGGAACGGTGATGGCCTGATGGGCTTTAATTGTTTTTTTATACGAATCAGGAATACAACTTTCATAATATTTAAATTACATTAACAGAAATGAAATTGTAACTCTATAGCTATAATTGTATCAAATATTTTGAGAAATTGATTCATATTTGATTACAAAAGTTTTAAAATTAGCCAAATTAATATTTGGTAAAGCAAACTGACCATTTAGCCTTTTTCAACTTAAACAAGATTTGATGGTATAGTGTATTTGTTTAGTGATTTTTGGCTGTCAATTCTGTCACAACATATACGTAGACAACGTTTTGTCGAAATCATCTACGAGAAGCTTGCAGAACAGCAGAAGTGTTCCTCTTTTGTAGAATTTTTGGAAATCGCGATATCTGACTCATTTCGTAATATTTTGGCAGGTGAAGCACCGTCGAGACCCTCTACAAACCGACTAACACTAAGATAATCCCACCACATCTCGTTGTATCTACCAAAAACATTCTGCACTCCGTTGCTTAAGAAGATCCGACCTAATTACGCAAAAACTCGGCTCCTAGATTTGAGTCATGTATTCGTCTATAAATATTTTTCAAACTGTTTCCGATAAGAGAAAAAATCATAAAACCATATGATCATAAAAAGTCCATATATTTATATTATGTTTTTAAACACGTTCATTTTACCAAGGAAAGATAGTGATGTGTGCGAAGACGATGATTATCACCAAATTCGTTACAGTAAACATATGTTTCTTCCGTTACACAATTTTCCGATCAAAAATAGTCCTCCCGATCGTATCCGACTCGGAGAACTCAAACTCCACTCCAAAATACACATTTCTCTTCATCGAATGACTTTTTACTCTTTCCAAATAGCAAATTGGACCTAGATCATTTCTCGACCATGTCCAAAACTAAATTGCACCATTTTCTCCTATCAAAATCGATCTTCCAAATAATTAAGTTAATATTTTTTTTTTTGCGACTTGACCGTTAATTGTTTTTTGGAAAGACACGTTTTTGTCTTCTAGTGGTCATTTAACCAATGTTATTGTTTCACGTAGAGAAAACGGCCGATTCATACCTCAACACGGTCTAGCGGTCTAGATCCGGACCTGAACATTTTACCTGTGCGAGAACATACCTCAATTTTATATTATTTCAAAACTCATACCTCAACAATACAAACCCGGCTTTTGCATACACGTCGTTGACTCCGTCACTGTTCCGTTAACAGTGTCGTTGACGTGGTTAATCATTCATCATACGACACCGTTTTGTGGTAATTCTATTAATAAACACCCTTCTTCTTCCTCATCTTCGTCTCTCTCATTCATTCATCTCCGACAAAATATTAGGGTTGTGTTTGGTTGAAGAAGAAGACTTGAATCAAACTCCATGTCTCATTCGACTTCAGGTATGTAGACGACGAATCCATTTCATGATTTAATTGGCTTGTGGTTTGAAATTGGACAGGTATGAGAATAAGATACAAGAAATGAGAGCTGTTGTAGCTGGATTTGAGAAGGAAATGGAAGATCTCAAAGCTGTGTTAAATGGTTGTGAGAAAGAAATCAAGGAGCTACGAAGCTTGAGAACAATCTTTGTTTGTGGGTTTGGCATTATTGTTGTCTACTATTATTTTATGGCATAATTGTAGTAAAATTAAGAAGTTAGCAAGAGGAATTAGATGTGGGAAGTGGTATGTGAGGAATTATGTATTATGTAACCAAACATATTTGGTTTTATCTAATGTTGAAACTTTTAATCCATAGCAACAAAGATCCAAAACTAACAACAAAGATCCAAAAACCAACAACAAAGATCCAATTGTGTTTTACCAAATACGAAATTACAAAAACAAATATTAAATTGTATGTGTTGCCAGCAAAAAAGGTCGCTCAAGCCGCAAAAAATGACAACACTAAAGTAGCCGCATCAACACCATTTGTCCATAAATCCAAAAAAAATATCAGAGGCAAGATACCTGAAACAAGAGACCAACACAAGTCAAAGATCCATCACAAATAACAATAATACTAAACCACCATTATAAAAGAAAAACAAAACAAGACCATCACAAGAACACTAATACTAAACGTCCATCATAACAAGAACACAACAAGACCATCATAAGAACACTAATACTAAACGTCCATCATAACAAGAACACAACAAAAACGCTTGTACAATACCCATAACTTAGTCCATAGTAGAAGATGTTTATGTTGGCTGACTTTGACTTGGTCCCTCACCAACATCAAGAGAAATTGATTCTGCCACATCATTTGACCTCTTCTTCTTATAAATCTTTCTTGGCTTATTAGGAACCCCACCATTAGAACAAGAATTAGAGTAATGACCACTTCCACCACACCGATAGCATTGAACTATCTTCAAATGTCTGGTCAGCTTTTTTCCCTTAGTTGGAGACTCGTAAATGGCCTTCTTCCGTTTCTCTGGCTTCTTATTCCGACTTTTATTGACCTCTCTAGGTGGTGCCTCAAGTGTGGGTGCACTATAATTTTTCCAAAACTTTAGACCTTCAACCGGAGTAATTGAATCACTATATTGTGCTTGCCAAACACTAGTCAAGTAGCAATCAGCAACATAATCTTCTGCATCATACTTCTTATCACTGAAAACCTTCAATGCATAATGACACGGAATCCCTGTCATATCCCATTTCCTGCAGCTACATGTCCTCTCCAGAATGTTGACTGTATATGAAGTCGTGTTCTCAGATACTTCAGAGACCCCATTAGGTCCAGGTATTCGTTTGCACCATTTCACCTGAGTCTTCTCCAAAGCAAGTGTCTTTGCGACCTTAAGACTGTATTTGCTCTTATGGTTATTTGCTTTGTTCTTCCTAAGATCTATTCGAACCATTGTTTGTCTTCGCATGGTCTCCAACGTCTCCACCAAAGGTAGAGAATGAGCTTTTTCAAGTCCACTATTGAAGGACTCGGAAAAGTTGTTTAGAGCATCTTCACAAGTAGGTGTAGTTTTAAAGTATGCACGTCTACATGTTTTGGGATTCCTCATCAACAAATCTTCATGGATCTGGACATCATATGCCTTCAATTTCAGTAAAGCCGCTTTGTAGTCTGCCACGTTGAAACTCTCTGAAATTGCCCAAAACAGTTTTTTCATCTGAGGTTTACGCGGATGGGGTTTTTTTAGATTGCCGTAGACGTGTCTTGCACATGTTCTATGCTCCACCTCTGGTAGTTCTAATTCCACTGCCTTCAGCAGTCCCTGAAATGGAAGAATGTGATTTCATGACTAAATTGAACTCTGAAATGAGTATATACTCGTTTAACATATAAAAGAAGAAGTTAACTTTACTTACCTTTTGTTTATCAGAAATGAGTGTAAACCCACGATCAACTTTAAGATCCAAATCATTTTTGAGCTTCTGAATGAACCACTGCCAATTATCAGTGTTCTCAACTTTAACAACGGCCCAAGCTATAGGATATATCTGGTTGTTTGCGTCTCTTCCCACTGCTGCAAGTAATTGCCCTTTGGTAGTAGCCTTCAAAAAGCATCCATCTATCCCAAATATTGGTCGACAGTGTTGAACTCATATATTCCGAAGAGCTTTAAAACAGACATAAAAGCAATCAAAAACTTCAATTCCGTCATCTCTAGTGACCGTGATTAAATCCACCATCGATCCTGGATTTGTTCTGTTGATTATTTCCATAAGAACTAGTTAGTTCATCATCTCAAAATACGAAGCAGTTAAATTATATACTGAAAATCAATTTTTAAAACTTACTTAAGAATGTGATCTCTGTAGTCTTTGATCCTCTCATACTGCTCATCAAATTCTCGGTTGATGATCTCTAACACCCTCTTCCTTGCCTTTCTACTAATATCATGTGTAACAACCAAGTTGTAACGCTCCTGAATTAGAGCTTGAATGGCTCTTGGCATTAAATCAGTATCCTTTTTAACGTCGTTTAGCACAAAATCAGCAATAACATTTTCTGTTAGTAGCTTACAATAGCCGTCTGGTGTGCAACTATGCTTTTCTTGAAACGTCTTTACCATCCACATCCCCAACAATTTTTCAAACGAACAATAGATTCTCCAATGACAAGGAACTTTACCTTTCACTGCACATTTAGCCTCACTTTTCTCATTTCCCCATCTTGTGTATTTAATATTCCAGCCTCCTTTCAATGCGTATTCTAAGACAGCTTCCTTGAACTCTGCAACACTCTCAAAAACTTGCATTATCTTAAGCTCCCCTAATCCCCGTCTCCATCTCTCTGCTGGTATGTTATTTTGATCATCTTCACAATCGGTTGTAGGAGGAGTATCTTGGTAACGGTGATTGTCTTCCTCCTCATCAACAAATTCAGCCACAATTTCTTCTACCCGTGAAGCATTAAAAGCACCAGCATCATCAGCATCATTTCCTGCGTTAATAGCATCATTCACTCTTTTTCTTCTACCACCTGTGTTTCCATCTTCCTGTTCTTCGTTATGAGCGTTTTGATGCTCCATGTAAATCTCAACAGATTTGATCCATGCCGCAGCTTTACACATATTTTCAAAGTTTGTTGATCCATCACACAAAATCTTCAGATCTTTTAAGTCTTCAAAAGGCAGTTTATACCAAATTCTTTGCCCATACAAATCAACAATCTCTGCTCCCATTAGACCCCTAAACAAAGCTTGAGGGGCTGTTAGAAGTAAATGTGTTTTTCCACCAACATATGTAAGTTCTCCATCCTGAGTCTGAAACTTCCCATCGTAGGTGATAGTGAACTCAATGTCGTTTTCCAAGCTGAAGACACGAAAATTAAATAAGTATAACATTTAAATGTTCACTGAGACATTTAGTCGAACACATAGTATGCATGATAAATTCACTCTATATACATGCTATGCTACCGTTAATCCTACCTGTAATCAATCAAAGATGATATATTATATCTGCTAACTCAATTAAACTACACAATCGGAGGCTGCTAACTCAATTAAGCTACAATTTTAATTATGATTGATCTTTACCATGAAGCGTTACCTCATTTCCAGGAGATATAACTGTTCTCCCCTTTAAAATAGATTGATTCTAAGAAGGATTTTGTCTTCGTCTCTATCCAATTGCATGTGCTTTGCTGAGATTGAGAATCGTACAACACAAACAATTTTTCCACCTCTTTCACTTTTCCCGCACACTTTGGATGAGAGAGCCAAAAGTCGATTTTTTCATTGTGTCTATACGATGTCGTTTTGTTTTGTTTTTTGTATTCAGAAAAAAATTCATTAACCACGTCAACGATACCGTTAACGGAACAGTGATGGAGTCAAGGACGTGTATGCAAAAGCCGGGTTTGTATTGTTGAGGTATGAGTTTTGAAATAATATAAAATTGAGGTATGTTCTCGCACAGGTAAAATGTTCAGGTCCGGATCTGGACCGCTAGACCGTGTTGAGGTATGAATCGACCGTTTTCCCGTTTTACGTATAACCAAACTATCGGCAAGACTGCAACCTTAATTACTTTACGTTAAACTATAATTCAAACAGAAAAAATGACTCAAATTTTTGTTGTCCAATTTAAATTCTAGTACATAACTTTAGATATTCTTTTGGAAATTTATGTCCAGGCGGCTTAAATAACAAGTTGTTCTTCGGTTACAGCCTAAAAAAAAGCATATTCCTTGGCAAACATAGGAGCATATTCGGCTCAATCACCTGTCGATACATAGATATAAATTAATTTAACGTGTATATTCAGTATTCTAATTTCCCATGATTGAATTTTGTGAATATAGACTCCATGTCTGCATTTTAAACCAACTAGCCGATTTTAAACTTTTTTTTTCTGGATAAAAAAACTTTACACAATAAAAGCTCTATACACATACTCAAAAATGTCCTTGCTGCATATATCAACTTAATTTTTTTTTTTTTGTCAACTTTATCAACAGAATTTATAATATCATCTAGTTTCGGATAAATGCAATTTCAGATGTTAAAAAAGAAAATGATAGCTGTTTTGTCATTAATATAAACGGTAATAAAAAAAAACTAATAACCTCATCTGTACTGTACATAGGATCGTGTAGTCTTCTTAGTAAAGAAAACAATAAATAATAAGCCGTTGTTTGTTGCCGAAGAAAAAGCAAAATTGAGAAAGAAGAAGAAGAAGCCATTAGAGAGAGTTGCAAGGTAAAGCCTTATGGATTCATGTCGTCTCTGTATCTTCTTCTTCCTATAGAAGAGCTGTCGCGCGATTGAAACCCTACGATCAAGATCCATCGATGGAGGAATCGGTGGCTACATCTTCTTCCTCTTCGTCTCACTACATCTCAATTTTCACGAATTTTCCTCTGATCTCCGCCGTTTTAGCTTTCACCATCGCACAGTTCATCAAATTCTTCACCTCTTGGTACGTTTTCATATCTGTAATAGGTTAGAGGAACAGAGAGTATTTGTTCCATGTTCTTGTTTAGAGGTTCTCTGATCAGACTAATTGCTCAAATTTTGTAGTTTCGGATTGTTGAGTTGTGATCATCTGGTAGGATTTGGTTTTGAAGATTTTGAAGTTGTGGTGTAAGTGTTTTTTTGGTGTAGGTATAAAGAAAGGAGATGGGATTTGAAACGGCTTTTTGGGTCTGGAGGTATGCCTTCGTCACATTCAGCAACAGTTACAGCTTTAGCTTTAGCTGTTGGTTTACAAGAAGGCTTTGGAGGATCACATTTCGCTATCGCCTTGGTTCTCACAGCCATTGTATGTGTTTTGATCAGTTAATTACCTTTGTTATATCACTTCAGGGGATGATTGAATTGTGAGGGATTTGTTTGTGTGTGCAGGTGATGTATGATGCAACTGGTGTAAGATTACATGCTGGACGCCAAGCTGAGGTTTGTTTTCTTTTTTTGGTGTCAGAAGCTGTGTGTTTTGTGTTTTGTTCACTGATTTGGTTCTGCTTCGTTTTTAGGTTCTCAATCAGATTGTGTATGAACTTCCTGCAGAGCATCCCCTGGCTGAGAGCAGACCTTTGCGTGAACTTCTAGGTCATACTCCTCCACAGGTAAGTAAGTCATACTAGTTGAGTCAGATCACACCAAGTAACAGAATTAGACAAGTAAGAGAGTGATTGTGGTCACTGGTCAGTAACTGAGCATATCTATCTTTTGGTGTCATCAGGTCATTGCTGGTGGAATGCTTGGAATATCCACAGCAGTTGTTGGGTACTTAGTCATCTTGATAGCCAAGTAGCTTAAGGTGCAGCAAAAGCTCACCTCCTCTGCTCTTTATTGTGTGTCAAGGCCACTGGTAGGTTAGCTGAAACAGCCATGACATGCAAATGGACTCTGGAAACAGACCCTAGTTTCTTTCTTTGTTTGCCGCTCAGTTCTTATCATTGACAACATATTATAGGTTTGATCTTGTAAGGAAACATGAAATGTCATTAGACAGATCTGTAAAGTGGTAAAAGAAGAACTTGTGCCTTGAACTACAACGAACATGATCTAATATTGATTTGCTCTATTAAACACAAGTTGGCACGAGCTAGCTGATTCCTCGAATGAGTGATTTTATAAGGAGGGACTCTTTTTAACTTTTGTCTGTCTAATGTCGATTCAACCTCAGAATAAACAGATAGATTTATTTGAACAAAAAGGTCAAGGTACCAGGGTCATGGAAGTTGATTTAGTACCTCTGATGAAGAATCATGCATAGATTTATTTAACCCGCAGTTACCCTTGATATTCACATTCTATCATCTCCTTATCATCGTTTAATCATTCTTAGACATTCTATACAAAACTACTCATGTATATAAATCATGCATCATCAATCATACTAAAAAAAATTTGGGATTTATATAGCGACCGACTAAGTACCAAACTTTTCGATTGCCATACCACCGATCACCGATTAGCCACCGATAAATAATATTAATATGGAAATAATCCTGACTGATGTAACTACTCTTCAACCGGAGGGGTTTATTGCACAAAAACGTCCTCACAACAATTTTTAATCAATTCGGTCGTCAAATCTATGGCCACTGAATTTTTGGTGGCTAAAGTAGTGGCCATGGTTAAATCAGTGGCTTCAATTTAAATTTCGATGACCAAATTCATGGTTGTTTTTACCTTTTTAACCGATAGATTTATAGTTGTTAGTGGCCACTGGTGGCCATCTTTTATATATAGAAGAATCACATTCTTCAATTCTTTATCCGAAAATCACCACAATCAAGCTTAATCCAAGTAGGGTGGGCAAAGAAACCATGGTCCAGGAATCCAATTGTATTTTCAAAAAAAAAATTTAAGCAAAATGATCTATTTTTATTTAATAAAATTAAAAAAAAAATCTAAAAATATCATATTTGAAAGTCTATTTTCGTTTTTTTATTAAAAATTTATAGAAAATGCTCATTTTTTTATTAAAATAAATATTGAGAAGGATCTAAAAATGTTTTTACCCTAAAACATTAAAAATATTTGGACCCGGGGCTGACCACAACACATCTCAAAATCTTGTTTAGCATAGTGTCTCTCACTCGAAATATATTTTCCGAGAGAGAGTGGATGTACAAAATATTACATCCGGAGAAAAACAGAGTTTCTCATAAGTATGTTGATGGGTTGAACACATTTCTTAATTTAGCACAAAGTCAACATTCTTACACCGAGAGGAGAAATATGTTGTGCCCGTGTGTCCAATGTAAGAATAGGAAGCGTCATGATGCGTACATTGTGGGGCGACATCTATATTTGGAGGATTTTACGGAGAATTACTACTTGTGGACGTATCATGGAGAATTTGTCAGTGATGAAGTTTCGTCGAGACCTCAAACTTGGACTCAGCCGCAACTGCAATCTCAATCACAGCCTTTACCGCAACCGCATCTTGTGCCGAACAATGAGCTGAGCTTGGAAGACTACGACCCTCCATAAATAGCCATCTGGTCTGATATATTGTTCTTGACTCGTTGTACAATTTTATTTCTTGTTTTTATTAACTGGTTTTTTATTTAAATATTAAAACTGTTGTTTACTTACCAAAAGTAGATCCTTCAAGTGTTTGAGACCAAGGTGAACCAAAATCTAATTTAGCCATCTGCCCAGATGAAGATAACTAACAAAAGACTGCAGCAGAGGAGTGCCCTTAAGTCGGAACCACGTTTGGAGAATCGTCGATCTGCACTTTTGAACCTCTTCTTTGCAGTGCCAAAGCCTTGTTCCTTGCACACAAATCAACAATTTTAATCTTAAATTTTTAAAAATTCATTAATATTTTTCTTAATTTTTTAAAAAAATTTCATAACCCAAAAGATTACTACAATACTGTTTAATTGACACATAAATTATATCTTTATCCATCAGATTTCTAAGTACTCAGATCAATAGAAAACACTTTTCTTATTAATCCATAACAATTAAGATCCAATGCGAAGCACTTTTTTCTTTTATCAGAAAGCTTATCAAAAGTAGAAAATGTGAGTTAAAAGAAGTACCGTAATAATGAATCCATAAGAAACCAAAAAGCAGTAGGGGGACCTGTCAAAGACCACGTGACTTTGTCAGTCAAACCCGGACCCGCTTTCCCCCAACCCGGACCGACAAAACCCATCTCTCGCCGCTCCTTCCAAGATCTTAAACCGGACACGTGTCATAATCTCTACACAAAAACCACCTTCATCTAAAAAATCTTAAATCTATAGTTACCGTTAAAAAGTACAACTGTAATAGTAGTATCTTAAGAAAAAAAAAAAAAAAAAAAGACCACTATCGGGAACTACATTATTAACCTTTTTCCCAAACTCCTCTACTTCTCCCAAGATTCCTCCTAATTGTTTGTGATTGTTCCCATTGCATTTGCATTATTAGCATCACTTTATTATAATGGTGATTACTTAGTCACTTTCTCCCCACGTACACATGATTAATAAACTTTTTACAGTATTATTATCACAAACCAGATCTGAGCATTATTATAAAAACCACCACTAATATAAAATAAAAACAAAAAATAGTGGGGCTATATGATTTATGCCATTTAGATAGAAAAAAAAAAAACAGAGTTAAATAGGAGTTTTAAAGACTATCATATTCGTCTCTACAACAACCCATCTGGCATTAATGTCTCACTTCTGAAATCTCTCACTTCATCATCAAGTGGGTTCTATGAGAGTGACGACTCTTTGATTGCTTCGCCACATCTTTCCCTCACTTTGATTATTATTATCCTTTTAACATCCTTCTAAGTCATCTCTCTATCTATATCCATATAGATAAAAAGCTTCTGATATTTGTAGGAAGTTGAAACATATCTCTGTGTTGTTTTTATTTTGTAAGAATGAGATCTGGTGTAGAAGATAACAAAGGATGGATTGGACCAGCGACACCGGAGATATCGAACGGTTTTGAGTTTCAGAAAGGTTCTAACCGGACACCAAACCATCACCGGTCTACTATGGGGAAGCCTGCACCGTCTAAATGGGACGATGCTCAGAAATGGCTTTCTGGTGTAGGGTTTGCTCGTGGAGGTGGTGAGAAGAGTAGTCATCACTCTAGGAGTAATAACCCGAGAAACTCGAACGCTGATGATCTTAGACTTATAGCTTCGGCTTCACAGAGGGAACGTGAAGGAGAAGATCAGTACGTGGAGTATGATGATGAAGAGGCGGCGGCGGGAAGGCCAGAGGTGGAGACAAAGAACGTAGACTGTGGTGAATCAGTTTGGAGGAAGGAGAGTAGTATTAATCCGACGGCTGTGATTAGATCGGTTTGTGTGAGGGATATGGGGACTGAAATGACTCCTATTGGGAGTCAAGAGCCTTCTAGAACAGCTACGCCGGTGAGAGCTACTACACCGGTTGGGAGAAGTCCTGTGACTTCACCGGTGAGGGCGGCTTCGCAACGTGGCGAGGCGGTGGGGACCGTAACGGAGACTGTGATGGAGGTTAGAAGGGTAGAGAGTAGTAATAGTGAGATGAGTACTAACGGCTTTGGGGAGAATAAGAAGGCGATGAGTGCTATGGAAGCTCGAGCTATGGCTTGGGATGAAGCAGAACGGGCTAAATTTATGGCAAGGTGATTAACGTTGATTGGTTAATTGAAATGGTTGGTTTTAATATGTGATTAGTGTTTGAGATTGGGTTTTGGTTTTGTTTTTGTTGTTGTGGAATTAGGTATAAGAGAGAGGAGGTTAAGATACAAGCTTGGGAAAATCATGAGAAGAGAAAGGCTGAGATGGAGATGAAGAAAATGGAGGTAAAAATGTTGTGTGTAATTGAGGGAATAGCATTATTTTAATCCGAGTTTTGGTTCGGTTTTAGATTTTCGATATCTAAAAGTAAAAGTAAAAGCAAAAGCATATCAACCAGATTGAGAAAGGTTTGAAAACAATGTGAGAATGTTTGTGCAGGTGAAGGCGGAGAGGATGAAAGCAAGGGCTGAAGAGAAGCTGGCCAACAAGCTAGCTGCGACGAAAAGGATAGCGGAAGAGAGAAGGGCAAACGCGGAGTCGAAGCTAAACGAAAAGGCGGTGAAGACATCGGAGAAAGCCGATTATATAAGGAGAAGCGGTCACTTGCCTTCTTCTTTCTCTTTCTCTTTTAAGCTTCCCTCTCGCTGTTGGTGTCAATAGTCTCTCTATTCTCATTATTATCTTTAGAATTTAATCGTATGGATTTAGTGATTCAATAACTAACGCAAAACAATTCAACGGTTTTTGTTTGACTAGTAGATATAAGAATATAAGAGAAGGGAGAGATATGACTTATGACTTATGAGGCATGAATGAGTTAAACAAGGTCCCACGAGTCATTTGAATACTACGCCGTTAATTTTTTAATTTATAGATACATAAACACATTGGGAACCCATAATACTTGATATTACCGGTAAAACCAAAAGTTGGCTTTTTAGCTAAGCAATGATAGGTAATAAAATATGATGGGAAAGTAAAGTAGATACTTGATAGTGATTTTGATAGTTAATTTTTAAAAAATAGAAGTTTAGGATGGAAGTTGACTCGTATAATTCGACAAAGTTAGTCATGAACACGAACAATGTGGGATGAACGAGAAGAAAAATGATTAGATTGATAAGATTATGACTAGTCATATTGTTCTAGGAAACGGTTTATGCGGTCCCCTAATAATCTGTGGCAATCATTTCCAGGTGTTGAAATTAGTCATTTTAGCTATTAAGCATAGCTAGACAGTTATAAACAGCCCTAAACAATTTTAGGTAGCTTTAGCCACTCCTAATTGGTCTTAGACGGGTTATACATAATCACCAATCAGTTCTCATTTAGTTTACAACTTTTAGTTAGTTTTGTTGTAATTTTCAATTTTTATCATATAAGCATAAATAATATATGACTTTCAAAGTTAATATATGTTGTTTGATATTACATTGAGGTGATGTAATATTTAGGTTGAGTTCAGATATGATAATTTGATAAAAAAAAAAATTAGTTGATTGTATTTGGATAAATTCTATATGGTTTTTGTAAATCCTGAAATTTCATATTTTCAAATGATTTTTTTTTGTCTAATTTTCATTTATGATATTTTAATGTTTTAATTTTGATAGTTGAGCTTTTTGGATGTAGATTGAATTTTCCATCTATTTCAAGATTTTTAGATTTTGAATTTTACTATTTATAAATCATGATAATTTATATATTATAGACGTTAAATGATGGATCGTTATTCACTTAACTTTCAACGTTTTCGCGAAATATTGATGCATGATCGTCAAATTAGATGTTAATAAAGTAATAAATTATGATGTAAAATAAATAAAATATGTGTGTAAAATATATTGTTATAATATTTTAGAAAATAATATTTTTAAAAATATGCTATGAAATATTCCTTAGAGATAAATAAGAAGTATATAGTTGTAATGAAATATAGAAAATATCTTAGGGAATATTATACGAATTATTTCTTAGGACTTGTATTATAAATACCAAGCATGGGTGATGAGTTATAATCAGATCAGAGCTTGAGTGATAAATAAAACCTTGAGTGTTCTTTGTAATCTCTTTGAGTCTTTCTAAGTTACAAAGCTTCCCTTTCTTTATAAACACTTTCTTAAGTCTTTCATAATCACTTCCTTATACGAGTCTAATATACTTGATCCTGTTTAACCTCCTTCGTGGTCGTACCCACTATGTGTCTGTAAGTTTTGGTATCAGAGCCATGACAGTCTAAACTCTGACTCTTCTCTTCTTAAGAGGTAATATACCATAACGTTGTTTCCTACTATGCTATTATAGAGAGGGCTATGTGGTCACCATCTTAATGGACCTTCCACATCAGAAATCTAACTATGCTAATATAAAGAGAATAGAGAGAAAAAATATGTGAGGTCGTAAAGCTCAAAGTACCTTGAGGTTTATTGTTGAATGAGTTGTGTTTGTCTCGGTTTGCGTAGCTAGTACCTCTCAATTATTTTCTTTGTATTCTTACCATGTCAAGAAAAAAAGGAAAACAACTTATGGATTATTATAATTTCAAGGTATAGAAGAGAGTTAAAGCATTCTGTCTTGGTTTATGATCTCTACATACACTATGGAAAGTACGTCCACTTTGTCTACAACCCCTTCCTTTAGAAAATCAAATTCTAAAAAAAAAAGATTATTTATATGAAGTAGATTATGTGAGTGATCAAAGTAAAGTCCATATTACCCAATTATCTTTACTTAATCCTTACGAAGCCTTCACAAAACCAAATTTCACTTTTCCAAAAGTTATTAGACAAGTGTTTGTTCCTAACAAACATACTGCAAAAGAACTTGTTCTAGCTTCTCCGTTAGAACAACATCTAGTCCAAGCAACAGAAACTGAACAGATGATTTCTCTCCTCATCAACGAAGGGATGATTCACCACTGGAGAAGTTTTGGCTATACTCATCTTCACTATAGAGCAATACGCTTAGCGTTAACTCTTCATGAAAGAAAATGTTTACCTCTAGTAGCAAGAGTTGCTCTCCTTGATACCAGATACAGAGAGTACTAACATGCTCGCATCGCAACCATTCAGACGACACTAAATGCGGGCACCGTCTTTATCACCTAGTTTCTAAATTTCAACGTGGTGCTAGAAGATCTTCAGATTTACCAGAACATGCAAATTCAACTACAAATCACAGGCGCTCCACAAATTGAAAACTCATATGCAGCAACACTCCACCATCAAATGGTATACAGGGTCCAGAATCACGATATGGATCTAAGTCTCCCACGAGATACATAAGATGCTTTATTCATACAAGTGGAGTCACAACATAATCCGTCATGCATTCATATTCCCAAAAAAATTCCTAGAGACGAGTTGATCAAATTACTTCTGGAATCATGAGTCACAAACTATGAAAAACTTCAAGAACGAAGCGCACCAATACAATCGGTGGATTCTTCTATTCACAGGAGAAAAGATGGAGCTGTCAACATAGCATTTAAGACACAAGAAGCAAAAACAAGACCTACAGTTTTTTGCACAAAGATCAATACAATCACTCCGTGTGAAGAAGATCAAATCATGAAGATAAATACACGATTAGCTGGAGTTCCAATATCATCTTTTGACTCACTCGGAGATTCCATTTATTCATTCATGGATGAATCTGCTCACAAATTCTTTGATATTTGTGATTGCCAAAAATGTTGGGAAGATAGTCTAGAGGATGAAGAAGTTCCAAGGCGTAAAAGAAGGAAAAAGAAATCCTCACAACAAATCCTCAAAGAACGTTATGAATCAGGAGATCCAGAGGTTGGTCTTCTAGGAGAACCAAGTGGAAAGAATTTTGATTGTTATGTCTTGTATCCACGTAACTCAACTCCAACAACCCCAGATCAAGAAGAAGTTCGGTTGAGCTACATGTTTGGTCCTTCATCACAACAAGAGCAGCCATTTCCGCCAAAAGAGTTTGAAGAAAACAATATAAAACACTCATGGAAGATTAGAAATCCGAATATAAAAAATCCAGATGGATCGATAAAGCAAGTCAGTGTAGCAGAAGCAACTCTAAATTGGCAGTCAGAAAACGCAGCAACTCAAAACCATCTTTTGAGCCAGATTGACAAAAAGGTAACCATCTTGGACCTCTCCATCTAAGAAATCACAAAAAAGATGTCCTCTCTCCACCAAGAACTTCTCCAATTAGCCACCACAGTATCCATAAACTCTCCCCTCATGTCCCAAAAGGAATCAAAACTAAAAATTCCTTAAAGCCGAACTAAACTCCCTACAAAACCAACCAAAAACATAAACCCCAATGCCATATGACATTTTTACACCTTATCCCATCTACACACCTCCCTACACAGCCCAATCTCAATCCCTTTCCTTCTCACAATATCCAAGTGTATTTGGATCATCTTCTTTTTTACTAACAAGTGTTGTATCTGAACAACATATTATTAAAAAGAAGAAATCTTCTGAGAAAGAACCTGAACCTAAACCCGAAGCATCAAAATATTAAACCCAACCTGAGAGGAGCGAATCTCAATTAATGGTAGAACATGTCAACCCAATTACTACTTTCTTTGAGACAGTAGCAAAGCAAGAAGAGGAGTCGAAACAAAAGAGGGTCATAAAAGGAAAAACAAGCAAACAAGATGATGAAATCTTGATCCCAAATTTCCTGATGGCTGAACCAACTGTAGAAGATGAAGATATTGAAAGTGATGGTGGACATGTATATGAAGAATAACAAGAATTTCGAAGATCTCAACCAGAATGGAATCCAAGATTCAGCACGAAATCACATAATGGTTTCTCGTTTGATGACATTTCTCATTCAAAATAGAGAGATAAAGTCTACGAGATGCATGCTTGGTTGACTGAACAACTTCTCAATCTAAGAGCTTCTCTACCAAAAGTCATAGATAAGTTGGTTTCTAAATTCCAAGGAAGTCTAAGACAATGGTGGATAAGCCTAGGACAATATCGGCAGACATAAATACGATAATCTTCAACAGTCGATGCTTTAATTGGACATATCCACAATGAATTTCTTGGTACTTGGGAACACTATACAGTCCAAACAAGAGAAGAATATCTCAGCATGAGGTGCTGTTCATTCAAAAGAAAAGATTTGGAAAAACATTATGAGAGAATGTCAAAAAGGTTATATGCTTTGAATTGAATAGACGATGTCAATCTCAAGCAAGCCTATTTGAACTCACTTCCAGATCCACTTGGAAATGAGACATCGAGGATATTATCTCTCAAGAATATGCCTCTCAATCAAGGTTAAATTGGAGAAATATATCAGTTATTCTTGGCGGCACTTGAAAAGCTATGCAATCACCAGAAGCTCTTCAAACAACTTCATGAAGAAGGAAAACTTCTTGGAAAAGCATGTGATCGTCCAGAACTCTCTATTAAATGTAGAGAGAGAAAGTGCTGCTGCTCCACAAACCATAAAAAAAAAAAGAAATTCAAAAGAAAATGGCAGAAGAGATACTCACAACTATCTAGCAAGAAGAAATGGAAGTTCTTCGGGAAGAAATCTCAAAAAGGCTTCAAAAAATCAGATAGATGTTATATCTGCAAGAAAAAGGACATTATGCAAAAAAAATTGTCCTAAAAAGAGAAAGAGAGACAATCTACTTAGATACTTGGCTCAAATTAAAGATATAGATGATTCAAATATTGAATCTATTTTTTCTTTTGACGATGAACCAACGGAAGAAACAGTTCATGCAATAGAAATGGAACAAGATGAAGAATCTACAGAAGAAGATACAGAAATAGAAGAAGAGGGAGATAATCTATTCCATTCAAAGCATATAACCTTTTTGGCATTCTCTCATAATGTTTTTCCAAATCTAATCTTTTTAATGAACATCACCTCATGCTGAGATATTCTTCTCTTGTTTGGACTGTATAGTGTTCCCAAGTACCAAGAAATTCATTGTGGATGTGTCCAATTACATCATATATCACCATCTTTTTTTCTGAGAGCATGAATTGATTATCTCCCTCTTCTTCTTTTTCTGTATCTTCTTCTGAAGATTCTTCATCTTGTTCCATTCCCATTACAAGAACTGTTTCTTCCGTTGGTTCATCGTCAAAAGAAAAATAGATTCAATATCTGAATCATGTATATCTTCAATTTGAGCCAAGTATCCAAGTAGATTGTCTCTCTTTCTCTTTTTAGGACACTGTTTTGCATAATGTCCTTTCTTCTTGCACATATAACATCTATCTGATTTTTTGAAACTTCTTTGAGATTTTTCCCTGAAAAACTTCCATTTCTTCTTTCTAGATAGCTGCGAGTATCTATTCTGCCATTTTCTTCTGATTTTTTTTTAATGGCTTGTGGAGCAGCTGCACTTTCTCTCTCTACATTTAATAGAGAGTTCTGGACGATCACATGCTTTTCTAAGAATTTTTCCTTCTTCATGAAGTTGTTTGAAGAACTTCTGGTGATTGCATAGCTTTTCAAGTGCCGCCAAGGATAACTGATATATTTTTCCAATTGAACCTTGATTGAGAGGCATATTCTTGAGAGATAATATCCTTGATGTCTTATTCCAAGTGGATCTGGAAGTGAGTTCAAATAAGCTTGCTTGAGATTGACATCGTCTATTCCATTCAAAGCATATAACCTTTTTGACATTCTCTCATAATGTTTTTCCAAATCTTTTCTTTTGAATGGACATCACCTCATGCTGAGATATTCTTCTCTAGCTTGGACTGTATAGTGTTCCCAAGTACCAAGAAATTCATTGTGGATGTGTCCAATTAAAGTATCGACTGTTGAAGATTGTCGTATTTGTGCCTGCCGATATTGTCCTAGGCTTATCCACCAGTGTCTTAGACTTCCTTGGAATTTAGAAACCAGCTTATCTATGACTTTGGATAGAGAAGCTCCTGGATTGAGAAGTTGTTCAGATACAACACTTGTTGGTAAAAAAAAAGATGATCCAAATACACTTGGATATTGTGAGAAGGAAAGAGGTTGAGATTGGGCTGTGTAGGGAGGTGTGTAGATGGGATAAGGTGTAAAAAGATCATATGGCATTGGGGTTTGTGTTTTTGGTTGGTTTTGTAGGGAGTTTAGTTGGGCTTTAAGGAAATTTAGTTTCGATTCCTTTTGGGACATGAGGGGAGAGTTTATGGATACTGTGGTGGCTAATTGGAGAAGTTCTTGGTGGAGAGAGGACATCTTTTTTGTGATTTCTTAGATGGAGAGGTCCAAGATGGTTACCTTTTTGTCAATCTGGCTCAAAAGATGGTTTTGAGTTGCTGCGTTTTCTGACTGCCAATTTAGAGTTGCTTCTGCTGCACTGACTTGCTTGACCGATCTATTTGGATATTTTATATTCGGATTTCTAATCTTCCATGAGTGCTCTTGTTGTGATGAAGGACCAAACATGTAGCTCAACCGAACTTCTTCTTGATCTGGGGTTGTTGGAGTTGAGTTACGTGGATACAAGACATAACAATCAAAATTCTTTCCACTTGGTTGTCCTAGAAGACCAACCTCTGGATCTCCTGATTCATAACGTTCTTTGAGGATTTGTTGTGAGGATTTCTTTTTCCTTCCTCTACGCCTTGGAACTTCCTCATCCTCTAGATTATCTTGCCAACATTTTTGGCAATCACAAATATCAAAGAATTTGTTACCAGATTCATCCATGAATGAATAAATGGGATCTCCGAGTGAATCACAAATATCAAAGAATTTGTTACAGATTATGATGTGACTCCACTTGTATGAATAAGGCATCTTCTGTATCTCGTGGGAGACTTAGATCCATAGCGTGATTCTAGACCCTGTATGCCATTTGATGGTGGAGTGTTGCTGCATATGAGTTTTTAATTTGTGGAGCGCCTGTAATTTGTAGTTGAATTTGCATGTTCTAGTAAATCTGAGGATCTTCTAGCGCCACGTTGAAATTTGGAAACAAGGTGACAAAGACGGTGCCTGCATTTAGTGTCGTCTGAATGGTTGCGATGCAAGCATGTTAGTACTCTCTGTATCTGGTATCAAAGAGAGCAACTCTTGCTACTAGAGGTAAACATTTTCTTTCATGAAGAGTTAACGCCAAGCGTATTGCTCTATAGTGAAGATGAGTATAGCCAAAACTTCTCCAGTGGTGAATCATCCTTTCGTTGATGAGGAGAGAAATCATCTGTTCAGTTTCTGTTGCTTGGACTAGATGTTGTTCTAACGGAGAAGCTAGAACAAGTTCTTTTGCAGTATGTTTGTTAGGAACAAACACTTGTCTAATAACTTTTGGAAAAGTGAAATTTGGTTTTGTGAAGGCTTCGTAAGGATTAAGTAAAGATAATTGGGTAATATGGACTTTACTTTCATCACTCACATAATCTACTTCATATAAATAATCTTTTTTTTTTAGAATTTGATTTTCTAAAGGAAGGGGTTGTAGACAAAGTGGACGTACTTTCCATAGTGTATGTAGAGATCAGAAACCAAGACAGAATGCTTTAACTCTCTTCTATCCCTTGAAATAATAATAATCCATAAGTTGTTTTTCTTTTTATCTTGACATGCTAAGAATACAAAGAAAATAATCGAGAGGTACTAGCTACGGAAACCAAGGCAAACACAACTCATTCAACAATAAAGCCTCAAGGTACTTCGAGCTTTACGACCTCACAAATTATTTCTCTATACTCTTTTTATCTTAGCATAGTTAGATTTCTGATGTGGAAGGTCCATTAAGATGGCGACCACAGAGCATACTCTTTATACTAGCATAGTAGGAAACAATGTTATGGTATATTACCTCTTAAGAAGAGAAAAGTCAGAGCTTAAACTGCCATGGCTCTCATACCAAAACTTACAGACACATAGTGGGTACAACCACGAAGGAGGTTAAACAGGATCAAGTATATTAGACTCGTATAAGGAAGTGATTATGAAAGACTTAGGAAAGTGTATATAAAGAAAGGGAAGCTTTGTAACTTAGAAAGACTCAAAGAGATTACAAAGAACACTCAAAGTTTTATTTATCACTCAAGTTCTGATCTGATGATAACTCATCACCCATGCTTGGTATTTATAATACAAGTCCTAAGGAATATTTCGTAGAATATTTCCTAAGATATTTTCTATATTACATTACAACCATATACTTCTTATCTTATCTCTAAGAAATATTTCATAGCATATTCCTTAAGATATTATTCTCTAAAATATTATAACCACATATTTTACACACGTGTTTTATTTATTTTACATCATACTTTATTACTTTATTCTCCTGTCTCCAAAAGAACGGTGATTCCCATCTTACTCTTTGCTATTTTCTTCATTGTCAAACGCATCCTCCATAATGTAGGTATGAAGACTAGGGATGTATCTTTTAATCTTATAATTTAGTATTCTCATATACACTCAAGTGTATAACTTTTTCATATTGTACAAATTGTCCATTTCCTGTTCTATATATTTTATTGTGTGTGTGACATTTATTGTATAAGAGCAAACTCCATAACCTAGATGTTTTCTTTCTTTTACCTTCACCTCACCCAAAACACTTTTCTCGCGGCTAACATGGAAAACATGATAAAACTCACAAATCACCATCAAAACCATCTCAAGTGGAGCAAAAAATTCAAAGTTGAATTTTACCTTCTCGACTCATATCTCCTCATCGTACCCTTCTCTTGCCCTTCTCCACATATCTTCTTCTCCTCGGTTTTTACCTATCTTTGTTTAGCCAATATAAAAATGAACATATCTCACTTTTTAAAACGCTTCGCTCTTCTCCCATTTTTGTTAGGTTCAACAAATACATATGATATCCAAAGTGAGTTTTGATAATTTGAATGGCCACAAAAACAAAAACAAAATCTAATGTTTATTAAATAAATATGTATTTCAGCATTTATGTAAATATGAGGTTCAAAACCCACAAATCTTTCTTTTCCACTCAGTATGCAACCAGTAGAACTATAGAAGTTTTATTAAAAACCAAATATATCACGATTTTTTTTTTTTGCCAATTTAACGGTAAAATATTATAATAAAAATTATTATAATAGTTTATTCTTTAGCAAATATTAATTAATTTATCTTAATACTATTAAAAGAGAAGTACAAATAAAGTTATGTCCGAAAATATCACAGTAATTACAAAAAATGCCACTAATCAAATGTTTTAAACTGAAGTCTCATTAAGGATGTTTTGGGATTATATAAAGAAAATATTATTGGGTCGGGTAAATCGAATTAAAATTTACCCGATTCCATGAAATTGGATAGTAACATTTTAAATCCATCCAAATATATAGGTAATATATAGCTAATATAGGTAACCGAATAAATGTAATCACCTCTCATATCTCCTGACATATTAAAAGCCAAATCAATAAACCAAAAAAATATCCGATACGATAATATAGGGAATGAAATCTTAATGTTGGATATTTCCCTAAACTTTCTCTCCAAAAAAAATCGGCAATACCTTTCCAAATCTTTTAGGTCTGATTCCTATGGAAAACAAAGAAAACAATTTGTAATTTCCAGTTTACGAAACAATATCTTATATTCGTTATAATTCTAATTCTAATATAATTGGTAAGTTGTTAATATTTTGTGATCTTAACATAATGTTCGTTTCACCAGAATTTTAGCAAGTCGCACAAGCATATGGTTAAGAGTTTATTCTGAAAATATATCATGTGATAAATGATTAAGAATAATGCGGATTTTTTTAGCATATTCCATAACTGACATTCATAGCCTACAAACCAAATTTTACGTAACTAGCAAGATTACATTAAGATTTATTTTTATTAAACCTAAAAACCTATCTATGAATCAGCCGACTTCTTTTTAGTATAAATATTGTAGTGACATAACAATTTCAATTCACCAAAAACTCATAATTCTCTTTAACTCTAGAACCGAAACCTACTCTTAGAAGAGAGAAATAATCTATACAAAATATCCAAAGATAAAAGGTAAAACAGAAATAGCCTCTCTACATTTTGGTTTTGTTTATCATTCACAATGTAATATTACTATATGGTTCTTCTGGTTTCAGGTTAGGTGGAAAACCTCAATAGTAAGAGAAGAGTCAATGGAAAAATTTCAGACTCTTTTTTAGAGACTAAGATCTTGCCAAGTTGATTCAGAACTCTTAACTAATTCGCTTTTGTTAGTGCTATAATTGATTCAGCTTTCAAACTCTTTAAGAACATTTCCACAATTCCTCTCTAAGCTTATTTCATGCAAAGCATTTTAAATGTAAAAGAGTTACCTTTTTAGTTGTTTCGTCTCATTTTGCTTATCTTAATGATGTTTCAGATGTTGATTCACAGAGATCAGACTAGCAAATCCGTGTAAAAATCTTGAGAATCTGGAAGCAAAATGGAGTTCAAGGATGAACCAATCAAGTGATAATTAGCTAATGATAAGGTATTATATTAACCTAATAATTGATTCATGTATTATAATTTAAAACAAATTAATCATTGATGTTATAAGGTTTTGTTTGTTTCAATTGTTTCTGATCTATATTACACAAGCAACTATAAGAGACGAAAATAAAAATACAAGTCACTATGAAACTGGATTTTGTCACGTACAACAAAATTTAGGTTTGACGATATGACAAAGCAGAAAGGCAAAAATATCGGGATGATTGAATTTTCAATGTCCAGTCTGCTCGACCACATGGGAAAAACCTCTATTAAAGCATCAAAAGAGCATCCTGTTCAAACACCGGTTCACCCTCCTCATGATCCAACCTCTCAGACGGTTGCACTGATAAATCATCTCTCTGACTCCGGTTCGAGTGACGATTACACTAGTTCTGAAGACGAATCCCTACCTAAGCAATTTGCTATTGGTGGATCAACGGTACCAAAAGATGAACCAAACATCAACGAAGTCTCCAGTGATGATGAGATGCATTATACGCCTCCGACACAACGAGAAATACCATCTAAGCAGTTCGCCTCGAAAGTTATGACTTTCACCTTCGATGATATTCCTTTTAACAAATGGAAAGATCGTCTTGATGAGTTTCAAGCGTGGATGAATTCTGAAGTGCTAACCTCTCCATTAGAACTCGTTATACAACAGTTCACAGCACGATTATCTGGCGCTCTCAAGGAATGGTGGAATTCTCTTGGTGAATACAGACATCAACATGTTTATCAAACCACAATACCGTTGCTTCTAGGTGAAATCCATAGAGAATTTATTGGTACGCCACTTCATCTTAAAGATCAACTACAAGAAGAATTCTTCACGGCAAAGTGTTGTTCGCTAAAGAAACGCGATTTAGCAAAACACTTTGAACGACAAACAAGGAGATATTACGCGCTTAATGGTCTTAACAATCCAAGCTTAAAGCAAGTTTATCTCTCCTCCATTGATGACTATCTGAATCAACAAACAAAGCTCTATATCAGAGATCAAGGTCAGACCGTTGAAGAAATCTCTATCGGCCAAATCCAACAATATGTCTTCAAGACACTCGATAAGCTATGTAAGCAAAAGGAGTTTTGGATGGAATTCATGGACAAATCCAAGCAACTCTCCAAGATTTGTGCAAGACCGGATCTGGCTATCAAATGTTCAAAAAGCAAGAAGTCCTGCTCGTGTGATACAAGGAACAAATCACAAAGATTCAAAAGGACATTTTCACGGCGTTTTAACAAATTCAGACGAAAACGTTTCTTTCGCAAAAAACGAAGTTTCCGGAAAACAACAAGGTGTTTTCTCTGTAAAAGGGAAGGTCATTTTGCCAAGAATTGTCCCAACAAGTCGCAACGGAAGAAGCAATATCTTATCAACTCAATATCCAAGATTGCACCCGACATCGACCTCGACAACCATGATCTCGAATCTGTACTATCTTATGATAGTGACGACAATGAAGCAATTTGTGGATATTCAGATTCTGATTACTCCTCTGATTCTTCGCATGAAGATAACGAAGAATGATGTTCCAAAATTACTCAAATACCACGACACGAAGATATACAAACACCGCATCTACCGGTGACAATCTTCGATCCAAATCATGAAGAAAAACCAGTTCATGTTATTGCGTTCATCGACACAGGAGCTCATACGACAATCATGAATCCAAAAGTTCTTTCGTCATCTATGTGGTTACCGCATCAACAAGAGTTCACAGTGGCAAACTCCGGATCATTGATAATAAAGCTCAAATCGAAGCCAATTATCATCGAGCTCTTCCCAGGCTGTCAAATTACTACTGAAGTACTTGACTCTTCTACACCTGGAAAAGATTTGATATTGGGATGGAATGCCTACTATGCGTTGAAAAAGACTTTTGATATCTCAATCGAACCTCGCAGAATACGATGGAAAAATCTTTACAAAACATTTACGACGATTCCTCGCCTATTGACGATTGATGATTCCACGTCTCCTGATTTCGGACGTCTTAAAGAAGAAATTACTACAATCTCATGTGCTGAGTCTCACATCGACTTTCTTCAAAAATGCAACAAACCATTATGGTTAAATACGGAGTTCTTTGTGTCCTTGCCCCTCAAGGAAAATGTTCATACTACTCCAACAAAAGCAAGTCATGCGGGAATGACACCTGCTTTACTACAACAAGCCAATGACGAATGTGATCAACTCGTTACTCAAGGAATTGTTTCAGCTACAAATTCCCCATGGGCATGTAAGGCGTTCTACGTCAACAATCGAGCAGAACAAGCAAGAGGAAAACTTCGATTTGTTATTGATTACAAGCCTTTGAATCAATATCTACAAGATGTCAAATTCCCTCTACCAAACAAAAAGGCCCTCATCCAACATCTCCAAGGAGCAACAATCTTTTCTAAATTTGATCTAAAATCGGGTTTCTGGCAATTGGGCGTTCATCCAGACGAAAGATACAAGACGGCATTTTGTCTACCAAATCGTCATCTCCAATGGAATGTTCTACCTTTTGGGCTCAAAACGGCACCATCGCTTTTTCAACAAGCGATGTTACGGATATTCAAGCCTCTTCTCCATACGGCTTTGATTTATATCGACGATATCCTCCTCTTTTCGTCTAGTGACTCGGAGCACATCCAATCCATCAAGAAATTCCATAACATAGTTCAGCAATATGGGATTATGCTTTCGGCCCAAAAGATGATCATCGCCCAGCCCAACATTGAGTTTCTCGGCATGCATATCGCAAATGGACAATTTACACCTCAAGCCCATTTGGCTACAACGCTTCTTGAGTTCCCTGACGAAAATCTCACTAAACGACAAGTTCAACAGTTTCTTGGTGTAATCAATTATGTGAGTGACTTTATACCGCAACTTTCGCAAATCACAAGACCTCTCCAGAAGATGCTGACTAAGAATCCACCTCAATGGACAACACGACAAACAGACGCAGTTAAAAGGCTAAAGCTAGAGATACATAAGCTACCACCTCTATAGATTCCTTCTTCTGGAACACGTGTCTTACAGACTGATGCAAGTGATAAGTATTGGGGAGCCATTCTTTTTGAAGAAATTAATGGAAAACGTCAAATCTGCGAATATAAAAGTGGACGCTTTAAAGATTCGGAAATGCACTACCACTCTACGTTCAAAGAAATCTTAGCGGTCAAGAAAGCCATCGCGAAGTTCGAGTTCCATCTGATAGGACATAAATTTCGCATCGAAATGGATATGTCTTCTTTTCCAAAGATGTTACAATTCAAGCAGAAGATGGTCCCGCATCAACAACTCTTACGATGGAGCGAGTGGTTCTCAAAATATGACTTCGAGTCTTTATATTTAAAGGGAACGAAGAATATTCTTGCCGACATGCTTAGTCGAAATCCATTACCGGAAATTCACATGATGGCAAGTTCCTCAGCAACAAAGCAAGGTTACTACTACTTCGGAGCTAATATACCTCATGACGTTCATCAGATGATCAATACAAACACTCTACCTGAACATCTTCGACAACAAATTTTCAAGTACTAGTCCATCATTCTCTCATCGCATGGCCTCAGCTGTCATTCTTCTCTATCGATGGGGATTCATCCTGATCATCCGTATGCTCACCTTTACCGTGTCGAGAATACAAATATGCCGGAAGAAGTTCTCTGTTTCCTCTGGTATCTCTGCTCCGTCTACACTATTGGTATCACTTTTGATATACAGTGGCTATATCAGTATATCAATGCCCAGCAAGGTCAAAAGGAATGTCTTTCGACATTTTTAACATGGTTCGCACCATTGAGCAGTTGGACCGGCAAACTAAGGAAATCCGCAAAAGCAACAGGTCTATCATTCAAGAAGTTAAGGGGTCCAGGAGGTCTCAATCCTTTATTCAATCCTCATACAATCTACTTCTTCCATCGCCCAGTTCACGTCAACGCAAAATCCAACAAGATTCACGCATTACCTACTCTTATTCACCATAACGACTACTCACGAGGAGTTCACCCAGATTTTAATATCAATGATATCAAGGTCTATGAAGATTATCAGCTCCATGCCTTTCGCCGCAACAATGCTCGTCAAACATTTCCTGTTCCGTTCAAACCAAATTGGACTTACTATCCAATTGATTACCAAATGAGCCTTGACGAAGATCTGCAGTACTTTATGATGAAGAAAGAACTCGAGCTGACTAAAACCACGAAGAACGACCCGACATCACCATCGACCGAAACAAAATCTCCATCCAGTCCGTCGGAATATTTTCAAGACGCACAACTCCCTGATGACGACATAACTATTGATGATATCGAGAAGATAGAGAAAATGTTCAACATTAACACGGACTCGCAGACCAAAACCGAAGAAAAATACAAATGTCTTGGCGATAGGTATGATTGTTGTGACAAGCATAATATCACCTTTGAAATGGATCATTAAGTGAGTAATCTTACTCCATTATGTATAATTATAGTGTGATGTAAGCGATGATGTAATCGCATAAATAATGATGTAAGCGCTTATGTCAGCGCATGTATAATTAGTGTGATGTAAGCGATGATGTAATCGCATAAATAATGAGGTCAGCGCTTATGTCAGCGCACTAAAACCTCTCCTATATATATGTGTGTAACCCCTTGTAAGAAATCATCACATATTTTCCCAAAAAACCTCTCTCTAAGTTTCTCTCTCTAAATGTCTCTCTAAACAATTTCGTTTTTCAGACTTTTTAACATCTTTCATAAGTTTTGATTTCTTTCTCTCATTCGTAAGTTGGCGATTCTGTTCTATGTTCTTCTCCTAAATATTCTGGTTTGTCAATACGACGGCCAATACGACATTCGTGGGGAATTAGGTTTCCTAACAGTGGGTTGAGCCCAGAGGTCTGAGAGTGCCTAATTTGCTCCCTTTACCTGGAACCTTGTGACCCGCGTCTGTCAACACGGCTTAGTCAATACGACGATCAGAGTGCTTATGTCTAGATGTTTGTTCTGTTTAACCACAGGAAAAACTAACGAAATTTGTTCTCAGAGATATTTTTCAGAATTTATCAACTACACTATACCTTCTTCAAAACTCTATTAAGTTTGCAATCTTTAATAGTTCTCACACAAAACTTTATAACTATCTATTGGTTTATATTCCTATGTTTGTAATAGAGTTCTAAGTGCATACCTTATATTTTAAATTTTGAAAAAGACATTTTCTTTTACAGGCCCTTCAATGTGTGATAACCCAAGTGTTGTCTTACTTCCTGAATCTGCCAAGTAATCATAATTATTGTTGTGAAGACCAGAAATATATAACCAATCTAAATGCATTATACACTAATCGTTCGAAGAGTTAGTAATTTCATCAATGGCATTCTTGCATTATAAAGGAGCTTTAAACGTGAGTTCTTACTCATTTTCATCAAAAGTTAAACAACCGAATGTCACACAAAGTTCAAGACGAGTAAATAGAAAAGAGACATATCTATAAGGTGTTTGATTGATTATTCTTTAGCTGAAACTGAATCACAGAAATGTTCAGTTTCACTACTTGGCAAAGTTGCTTTCACATTCTCAAGAGCTTCTGGTTTAATTGTCTTTGCATTTCTCTGGAAACAAGTCAAACAACAATTACAATACTAATATTTATACCTTAAGCAAATATCGCAGAAAACACAGAAGTAGCAAAAAGATTTACTGCAAAACAGATCGAATAATTACGAAACGTAAAATTGGATAGCAAATTGAAATGATGAGAGGAAAAGGAAAAGAGATGAAATCAGAGGAAAAGGAAATCGGTTCTAACAAAGGGAAGATAAACGAAATTAGATATCAAATTTTGAGATTTCACTAACCCAAGTTTGCTTAGTGAGGGAAAACTCCTTGAAACTTGAAATTTTACTAAATTGACAAATAAAATAAAAAGAAAGAATTGCTTGCCTTTCGAGGAGACATGTATTTCTGATTGTCCAGACCTTGCCAATGAATCGTCCTGTATATACAAAAAAAAAATCAAATAGATTGTTACAATTATCGATTAAATATGAATCGGAAATTATTTGACTAATATACCTGATTTCGACTTCAATTTGTTGTTGTTGTCTTCTTCATCTTCTCCACTGTCAATATTCTAAAAATTGTCAGATTTTCAATAGTTTCAGGAAATCAAATAAGTAGATCTATGAACTATCAATCCAGAACTTTAATATCCTTAATTGAAAGATGAAAACACTGGTTATTCAAGAGATAGATTTGTTCGTAAAGCTGTGATTCACTACTTTACAAACTCGAATTACCAAAGGGACATGAGATCGATTACCTGTTGATCGTGTACCTCAATCTTCACTTGCATAATTAGCGGACAAAAGCTGAATTCGTTGGAGAAGATGAGGAAAATCGTCTTCTGTTCTTCGATATCCTCGAAAGGACAAATGACGATTGGGTTCTTTTTCTTTTAATTTTTCATGTCAGTTTGTGTTTTTTTTTGTCTCCTCGGTTTGTGTCAAACGATAGTAAAACGACACTTTCTTACACTAATCGTTTCTTAAGAAACCAAAATATTTGGATTTCATTATAAGCCCAACATTTTGTTATTACACGACCATGACCCATTCATTAAGAACCATTTCGTACACATTTCAAAACATACATAATTTTAAAAAATTATTTCTACATACTTTATAACATCTTTAATTCTCATTTTGTTAAATTTAGTTGTCATTTTGTTCAATTATTTTAATAATATCATCTAAAGAGTATACTACCCAAACAATCTATACTTTTACTGATTATGATACAACAAAATATTCTACTAAATTAAACAAAACACAAATTAACCTGCGGTCCATGAATCAATTAACATTTCTACAAACTTCAAATAATAAATATATATTCGTCCAGACAAATTAAAAAAAAAACTTTACACTTAAAACAAACGTCTAATTTTTTATACACATAAAAATTATATTTTTAATAAAAAATTATAATAATTATTAAAAATTATAATTCCGCGCTGTAGCGCGGCTCTTATCCTAGTATTTATATAAAATGAAAAGATATCGTGGTTGCAATGATATTGTTATAGACGTTTAAAAATAGTTTTAGAGATAAAATAAGACTAGAAAATATAGAGGCTTCTTTTAGTAAAACAAATAAAATGGAGGGGAGAAATCCAAAATAAATGGATCAAAGAGACCTAAAAATCAGAAACTAGTTTTACGAGTACTTCCTTTTTAGCTACAACCTTCTCTCTCCGCCATTGTTCGTTCGTTCCCTCTCGACGGTAAGCCATATCCACCCGTCAATCGGAACTTTGCAACTCTTTTATCAATCAAACTCACTACCTAAATCTGAGTTTCTTTTCGTTTCGTCCTCTCTTCCTCGATATCCGCCGGTCTCGATTTCGATTTCTAGGGTTTCGCCGTTCAGATCACAAGTTCTGCTTCAATTTTTAAGCGATTTGATCACGAGTAGCTGTTTGTTCCGTGCGTTAGTCAATATTTTGACATCTCGAGATTTATTCGCTGCGATTCTGATTTGAACACGGCTAGTTAGCTAGAAGCAGATTTAAGAGTTCGTCAAATTAGGAGATTTGGGGGTTTTCTGACCCTTTCTCACTGAAGTTAAGATCGGAACTGACTATATGGCGGCTGGGAGGAATGTAAGATATACTGACCATGAACTGAGAGACCAGGAATCGAATTCTAGATTTTCTAGGCGGGATAGTGCTTACTCTAATGAGGCTTATGACCATGTTAGGAACGGTGCTCTTGATAATGAAAAGGAAAGGGTTAGTAATCTAAGACACGGGGATAGCGGCAAAGATAGAGATAGATTTAGGCCCGGAGCTAGACAGCAAGAGAAAGAAATGGTTAATAGTGGGTGTCGGTTATCGAAGAGCAATCCAGGTAGTAGGGAAGTCTTTATCGATCGTGGTCCTAAAAGATGCGGGTTTTCAGCTAGGTCTGTCGATAGGGAACCAGGTGAGCTCTCTAGTGAGAGTGGGTCGGATGATTTGATCGAGTCTGAATCATTGGTGAAAAATAATGGAGTTGTGAAGCAGGTAGAGAATAGAGCTCAAAGCCCTGTAGAAAAGAAGAGAAAGTTTTCACCAATAGTATGGGACAGAGATGACCATGAAAGAAGTAATTTGAGCAGAAATGAAAAACCTGTTGAGGTCACTCCTCCTCCTCCCCCACCACCACTAACTAAGAGGTCAAGCCAGTCACCTAGGGTCAATTGTGATGGTAATTCTCATTTTTCACCTGCAAAGAGTAACATGCATCAAGATCCCGTGCAAGTTAGTGTTTCTGCGGTTTCTGTGCCTGCATTGTCACCTTCGGTAGAGATGTCTTCTTTGTGTGTGGTAGAACAATCATCAAATGCTGGGCAGGATGGTAAACAAGAGGATGCAACACACCTGGAAGAGGAGGAAAACATGCCAACAAGGCATATTTCATCCTCTAGGTGGGCTACTGGCAACAGTTCTCCAACTGATGAAGGTGAAATAGTAGAAGAAGTGGGAGCAAATAAAAGGAGGAAGAAACCATTTCCCGTGCTGGGGAGATTGCGCAATAAGTCTCAAACACCTGAGGTCGGGGAGTTAGTGAGGGAAGGTTATAGATCATCTGATTCCGATGAAAGGGGGCACCATTCTTTGCCAGGAAGTAGAGATGATTTTGAGGAGAAGGATGCTGTTAAGGGTGACAAGATGGAAATAGATGAGGAGGACCACAAAAGAGGAAACACTAGTGACAGCCTTAGTGAAACAGATTCGGATGATGAATATGTTAGACATGAGGCACCTGAACCTGCCAGTACTCCACTGAGAAGTATAAACATGCTCCAGGGTTGTAGAAGTGTTGATGAATTTGAGAGATTAAATAAGATAGATGAAGGTACTTATGGTGTTGTTTATAGAGCAAAGGATAAGAAGACAGGCGAAATTGTGGCATTGAAGAAGGTGAAGATGGAAAAAGAAAGAGAAGGTTTTCCATTGACTTCTCTTAGGGAAATTAACATACTTCTTTCTTTTCATCATCCATCAATAGTGGATGTTAAAGAGGTGGTCGTGGGTAGTAGTCTTGATAGCATTTTTATGGTGATGGAATACATGGAACATGATCTTAAAGCATTGATGGAGACAATGAAGCAGCGTTTCAGTCAGAGTGAAGTTAAATGCTTAATGCTTCAACTTTTAGAGGGCGTCAAGTATCTTCATGACAACTGGGTGCTTCATCGAGATTTGAAAACATCTAACCTGCTTTTAAACAATCGGGGTGAGTTGAAGATATGTGACTTTGGTTTGGCTCGGCAATATGGCAGCCCGCTGAAGCCGTATACTCATCTGGTTGTTACACTTTGGTACAGGTAAATTCGTTTTAACCCTATTCTAGTTTATAAAAAAGTCGATGCTTTCTACGTTTATGATTGTAATTTGAATTCTGGTGGACTTTCTTGTATTTTTGGCCATTGTTAGAATAACCTCAGGTGCTACGTCTCCTTTCTGGTATAGCTGTACTACACCGTTCTCCCTTTTTCTATTCCTGCATGTTAGGATCAATGATTTTAAAAGTCCTGTTTCTAAATGACGTTCCACGGTATCTGATATTTTTTCCAATGGCACCACAAACTTGAGTGTTGTGGCTGACTTGGATCCTTATCTTTCCTCTTTGAGAATAGTCTTCATAATATGCCAGCTTAGCCATTGAATACTTAATGCTTTTGCGGTATTTGCTTGGACACCACTTAGAATGGCCCATTATAAACTGGGCACATTAGGAAATATATGTGCTTTAACTTTCTTGACTTGTTTTGTTCCTTGTGTTGACTCTCCCTTCTTGTTTTAGCAATAATCACTTCCTCCAGGACCAAGCCCAACGACTGCATTTGTTTTTCCAGGGCACCTGAACTTCTTTTGGGAGCAAAACAATATTCTACAGCCATTGACATGTGGTCACTGGGCTGTATCATGGCAGAACTATTATCGAAGGCGCCATTGTTCAATGGGAAAACGGAGTTTGATCAACTTGACAAGGTATCTTAAACATCGGTATTGATTTGGACCTCCAGCCATCCTGGGACCACATACAGCTTATAAATTACTGCTTCGTTTAATTTACAGATTTTCAGAATCCTTGGTACTCCCAATGAATCCATTTGGCCTGGGTTCTCCAAGCTGCCTGGAGTCAAGGTCAACTTTGTCAAGCATCAGTAAGTATTTTTAATTCCTTGTAATTTTCATTTTTTTTGCAAGGATAACCTTAGTATAAATTTGCTTAAAGTCTCTACTCTCTAATAGTGTTCCCAGGCTTTCTAGCTTTAGGTGATGTGGTCTGGCTCTCTGGCTCATTAGTGGATTTTATTGTTTTCATAGTTATGCTGTTCTTCTCACCGTTGGCCTGTTCTTTTAGGTATAACCTATTACGAAAGAAATTCCCAGCCACTTCATTCACTGGTGCACCAGTTCTGTCCGATGCTGGGTTTGATTTGCTGAACAAGCTCTTAACGTACGATCCTGAGAGGGTAATAGAAAATATATATCTGTTGCATGCATGTTAATCCAGTATGCACCTTAATTGTTCCTTGACTTTTGGATCTGTGGGGCTTCTTTTGTAGAGAATAACTGTTGATGAAGCTCTAAAGCATGATTGGTTCCGTGAAGTCCCTCTGCCAAAATCCAAAGATTTCATGCCTACTTTCCCTGCTCAACATGCCCAAGACAGGTACTGAGATCTATCTAAACTGAAACGATAACTGGTTGACTTTAATTGTGTCTCTAACCTTTTCTTCTATGCCAAGGCGTGGGAGGAGAATGGTAAAGAGCCCTGATCCTTTGGAAGAGCAACGTAGGAAGGAATTAACACAAACCGAACTTGGGTCTGGTGGTCTGTTTGGCTGAAGTGTCGCACACCTGTTGAAGATAGCATTTGGAATACACATTACCTTGAAACTCTCAATTACCTTGAAACTACCACATTTTAGGCGAGGGCTGCTGCTTAAGCGGAGGTTGGAACATTTGTATCTCAGAATATCATTTATGCTTTCTTTACTCACTTTGAGGGTCCATGGTGATTTGTGAAGATGATTTTCCTCCTATCGCCACCGAGAATCCTTGCAGGTTTAATGTGTTCACAAGCTAGGCTGGTCAGTTAGTAGTGCTACGGCTTTCTGACAGTGCTTGTTCTGTAAGGTGTGGCATGATAATAAAAAATCATTTCCTACTGAAACTTATCTATGTAGCATAGTGTTATTGAATAGTGACCTTTTGTTTACTACTATGAGGGAGAAGCTTTTTTTTTTTTCCTGACAATTCTCTTTATCTACCCTGTTTTTTTATATATATAATATTGACATTGTGTTTGCAAGAAACACTGGTGTTGAAGTGGAGGTGACACTCTTCTTGTCTTGAAGAAGAATTGACGCGATTGCTGATTAATCTCCGCGAGGTAATGTATAGTCCTGATGCTTGTAGGGTTGTAACTTGGTCTCTCTTGTATTCCACTATATATGGTTCTCTGAGATAAGATGGTTGCTTGAACTTTTGTTGTTGACTGCAACGTGCTAGAAACCATTTGTTAGGTTTTCAGTAACAAAGTGAAAGTAAAATTAACATTGTTTGTCTCAACCTTTAATGAAGCATATGCTGGGAGTGATAACAAGTGATTTTTGTAGAGTTTTCTTAAATCAGCCAAGCTCTTGGATCCTTGAAAGTTTTATCTTGCATTTGTGCATAAGCATACATTAAATTATTTTGACATTTTATTATGGTTCTAGCCGGGAATATCTGTATTCAAGCTGTAACTCCTGCCCAGAGACATGTCATGGCACTAGAAACGGTGCTGCAAGCAACCGTGAGTCAAGGCCCAGGTCATTTGCAGAGTTATTGGTCAGAGAATGAATGATAACTCCATCATAAAGTCCCAGATTTACACTGCGCATGTATCGATCATTTAGCATGCAACTTACTGGAGTGTTTCGGTTGTGTTAGAGATGACTCTCTGGGTCTTTTCATTGAGGACCGAGGAATATGATATGAAAAGTTTGAGGAACCAACCCTCCCACAGTGGTCAGTCTCCAATAGCTCTTAAAGAATTGGTCCAAGGTTGGTCTCCAATTGCTTTTAAAGAACTGGTCCAAAGTCTGGTATAAGCGAAATGCCCAGACAATACTCAGTGAAATCGTGTAACAGAGGTTCTATTAAATATTTAGTGGCAATACAAATACACATAGAACAAGGATTATAATTTTTGGTTTATGGTACAAACTAATGATCTTCCAATCCACTCGTATAATAGAAAAGAGAAATAAGAGAAAGAGAACAAATTAAGCCTCGTCAATATAGCTTTGTACACTCTTCACGTAAGCAAATTAAGAGACGCTCGTGCAAAGTATCATCTCCTATCAATTTAAAAAATCTCACTATATGGCAACGGGTAAAAAGCTATGTATGATACACCAAACCTTTTCTTGTCATTCAGAACCGAAAACTACAGTCTTGCCAAGTACAAAGGTAACCAGAGAAAGCTCAATGAAGAATATTGTGTTTATCAAATGCCTGTCTACTGTCCACCCAAATATCGTTATCCCACCCGGATTCATCTGCAAATACAACACTGCAACAAACATCTGATCAGCTATCACGGGTTTGGCGGAAATAATAGAAAAAAGAAAAGGCGAAACAATCCTCACCAAAAGCTTGTCTTTTGTGGTACGAGGACATGGACATGTAAGAAGGAAAGTGGTTAGTAGCAGGCATCCTCATGTAGTGATCCATTGATTCCACATCACTTTCTGAACGGGAAATAGGAAAGGAGATGGGTGGATTCGTGGTGGCCTCCAAGTGAACTCCACTAGGAGAAGTCCTTATCTGAGTTGAATCTGTAGACGAACAAGACATCATCGCATGCCATCTACTTGCAACTGATGCTATTGCTTGAGCTCTATGAGATATTTTTGTAGCTGCATGCAGACAGAGAATTATTCCAACGACTTGGACCACAGCCGAGACCTGAACATATCATGTTCCAAGCTTAACCTCACCACATAAGAACATAACACCAGTGAATAAGAAGAAGTAAAAAAAACAGAAGTTGACTTACCGCAAAATCACCACCGTTTATATACGTGATACGCCCGCTATATGCAGTGGTCTGGAATAGTGTAGTAAACTGGCTAGCTGTGACGACGAGAAACTGTAGAAGCAGAAAGATGCGGAACCTATGGCTTATTTTGGAAAGATAATGACGCAAACGCATATGCTCGTAGATGAAAAGAGAGATTTCAGACTCCCCTTCTAAGAGCTTTGCATAATCTTCGAAGTGAATGACTTGCAAGTTGCAGACCAAATGAAACATGGCACTAGCAGCTAGAAATATAGTGCTTAAATAAGTCCATGACAAGATCATAGATAAGAGAATCGCAACAGATAGCCACGGCTGGTCATGAGGCACATAATACATTCGGATGATCTCACGAACAGCTTTCAACGCAAAACATGGAAGCGACCAAACTGCAAGCAACCTCACAGAGTTCTGCAACACAGCAAGAAAAATGCTTACTTTAGTGAAAAGCTCCAAATTCTGAATAGAGAGACATAGAAATCAACAAGAAAAATACAAACTTTGAAGCAAGTATCATCACATTCCAATCTGAAATTGAAGAAAAAGTAGAAAAATCACCGAGATTTGCTGAATGTATTGAGCCTTGAGCCGACCCATACGACCACTGAGTTGATCAACAAACAAAAACTTCCTAATCCCATGTTTTCTCAAATTATGAGAAACGCAAAGCAGAGACACACCAGCCAACAACGCCTGCGAAACCACGATATTGAGCTCGAAAGTCTTGTACTGATATCTCTCACACCCTAAACAATGCCCTAGCTCCAACACTGTAACCGGAAGCACCAAACCGATCGCCAGAAACACGATCCAAGACAAAACAAGGCTTCGAGTAGACGATTGATTAAACCCAAGGAGCGTCAGAAACGTCTCTAACCATTCCAGCGTTCGGTCGAGGTCGTCGTTAACACCCTCTCCTCCTCCTCCGCCGTCAATCTCCGGCGGAGGTCGCTCTTGTTGATCCTGATTCGAATCGAGCAACAACGGCGTTTCAACGGCCGGTGATTGTTGCTGACTCTCCATCAGAGCGTGATGATGATACGTTTATTGGAGATTTGAACAACGGCAAAGGGGAAGAAACAAGGAAGCTCGTTAATGGCGGTTTCGATCTCATTTGAAATCGCCATCTACAGGAATCAGAAGACTCTCGTGATCGATGATCTCTCACAAGTCTTTAGATCGACGGTTGTAATTTCATTTTTATTTTTCCGATTAATCTGAAAATTGAAAATGCACATATGTTTCCTGAATCGAGGGATTTATTGGAATTTAGCGGTCTGGTTTGGGAGGGGAACATTTTTATAAAATTATTTTCCGGTTTAGTGTGTTTTCAGCCGTTAAAATTGACGAACATATATGATAGAGTGAGACCAGTACCACCTGATTACTCTACAGTTTGTTTAGACGTGGGAAAGCCTAATTAATACTTTTTTGATACTCTCAATAAAATTCATTTCTTTATCATATATAGTATCTGGCTGTGTCCGAATATTTTTTATTGTTATACGACATATGATTTGGGTTTACCAAATATAATAAAATAAACAAAAGACTTTTTGGTATTCGTGTGAATTTATTTCAAAACTAAAAAAAAAAAAACCTAGGGTGGTCAAAATAATTCAATCCGAAAAGATTCTACACTAGTCTAAACCTACACAAGAATTAGTAGAGACGAGAGGAGCATTTATGCTGGCGGAGAATCAATGATAATTTTGTGGACATAGTGTTATTAATCTTGTGATAGGATCAATGATAATTTTTGGTTTTAACTATATAAAACTCATTTAATTGGATCTCATCTCTAACACTACTATGGGTCAATTTGCTGAGTAATTAAAATCACTAATATAATAAATAATATAGCATATTAAAGTTAAAAATTAAGTGAGTGACATTGACCAATGTGAAAAGACTATATGAGGCAACATTAAAGAATACACGCGGCTAGAAGAAAAAGAAGGTGTGGTGATGTATATACAAGATACAAATGAAAAGAGAATAGTAATAACATAGCCAAATTGATATTACTCCAAATGATTTTGAATGTTAAATTAATTTCATAAAAATAATTAATTAAATCTTGCAATAGTTCAAAAAAGCCATAGATTTATTTTTATGTAGAACATAATTTAAATTTTTAAAATCAGATACGAATTATTTAAAATAGTGAATAATATTTATCTACAGCACAAATGAGGTAATATAAAATAAATTAAATATAAAATTAAACATTTAATAAAATAAAATGATAATTGTAGTGACAATATGGTGGTTATCGTGGTGGTAGTTATATGGCGTGGTGGTGGTGGTTACTATGATCGTGGTGTTTGCGGTGGTGGTGGTAATAGTAAGGACGTGGTGATATTGATGTGGTGGAAGTTACTATGATCGTGATGATTATGGCGATGGTAGTGGTGATGATGTGGTTGTGGTAGTGAGATATTAGTGTTGGTTGCAATGGTAGTAGTTGTGGTGACGATATAGTAAAAAGTAAAACATAGACAATCTAAACGACCGAATTAAACGCACACCAAAAAAACGCTATACCCTAAAAGATACAACATATGTAACTTAAGCAACCAAGTTAAACACTGAGAACAAAACGATACAACATATAAATCGTTTATGTATTTCCAATTATAATTGAATTTCTATAAGTATACATTATACCCTAAAGAATACAACCTATGAAATCTATATTATCGAGTTAAACGCATGACGAAATTAGATTACATGAGAATTGAATTAAATAAAATAGTATGGAATGAGACATGGTGGTGGTGGTTGTGGCAGAGGCAGTAGTAATGGTAATGGTGATGATGACGATAACGACGATAGTGGTGGTAGCGATGATTATAGTAGCGGTAGTGACGATGTTAATAACGACAACAATAGCGATAATAGTTGTAATGGTGGTAATGATAACGGCTAACAGTGATAATAATAATGGTGGTGGCGGTAATGACGCTAATGGTGGTGGTGATAGTAAAATTGATGGTAAAAATGATGGTTATAGTAATTATATATGTATATATTCTTATTTGTAAATAATTTATTTATTAATTAAAAAAATGATATAACATAAATGGCACTTTACCTTTATTAGTTAAAGAAAGAGATAAATAAGGCAAACAATTTTTGAACATACACAATAGATATAATTATCATTATTATATATTATACAAAGAATAATATACATTGATGGTTAGTATTGCTAATCTCTTAATTCTAGTTTTTTTTGTTTGTTATTTTTGTCAAAATCCTTACTATTATATATATGCATCTCATGAAACTGTTTTCTTACGTCATACAAATAAAAAATTGGAATTTAAAAGTAGTATTTGTATAGATTATTCAATATTGTGTGTACTAAACGAGGAACATGAAGCGCATATATTATAGAACCAGCTACCCTACAAGATCTCATAGTTGGACTCCTAGTAACAATGCCCCCTGCCCCCCACCCCACCCACCCAACCCCACAATTATCTGGTCAGTCAAACAAAAAGCTTTTATACTGTCAGTTACATTAAAAATATATATTGATCTACACAAAAAAAAGAAAAATATCTCATAGACTACGGCCATGAACGTTTATAGTTTTTAAAATGATTTTTGGTGAAAATTTTGTTTTAAAACTTGAATGTAGTTTGTTTAGTTTTTGTTATTCTGTTGATAATCAAAAAAAAAAAAAAAAAAAAACAAACTGAACAAATGTGATCAATGATTTTTAAGGGAGAAACCCCAAAAATATGGATTTTGGTTTTTCTTTGAGAAATTGTTAAAACACTCAAAATTAGATGTTCTATTTTTTAGGAAAACTTGTTTTTCAAAATCTGAAATGACTGTAAAATAGATTTTTGGAAAAACTAAAGCCAAAAACTATTTTAAAAACCACAACCATTCAAAACCATACTTTTTCACCATTCTCGTGACAATTTATGTATGTACATCTAATCGCTACAAAACTCTGTTAATTTGGATATAAAAACCAACCTCAACCCATTTGATCAAATACACTTAATCAAAAGTAATGGATATTATGTTGCGGTTAGATAGAAACCATGATGAAATTAGAGCAAATGTAGTTTGCAACATAATTTTTCGTTTGTTGGTTATTTCACCGTAAATTTTATACTTTTTGGTATAACTAAACATATATTTATTATTTTAGTTAAGATGTATATCTATGGGATACATCTTAGTCCATGAAATTGACAATATGTTTTCAATAAACTCTATATGTTTGAGATTTATGTTAGCATATTATACTATTAAATATGGGTTAGGCGTAAAGACATGGGTTAGGTTATATGTTCATTTTCATTGCGGGTAGTTAGAATTATAGATGAACAACAATTTTGAATAGATACTACAATTAGAAACCGCATAAGATGACAAAAACATACATAGTAGCTTGTGTAAGCTCAGGACCGATCCTATATGAAATTTTGCCTAAAGCAAAAATCATGTTTTTATTCATTTATGATAGAAAAAGGTTTTAAATCTCGAAATACAGACTTGTAAGTGTACGGTTAGTCACTTGTAGTATTTGTCGGATATCGGAAAAAGAAAATTATAGTTATACTTAAACTAAGCGATAATGAGTTTTTGGTTTTCGAATACAAACTTAACTAAATTAAGCAATTAAAATCAAACTAGACAAAGCAGAGTATAATAAAACAATAAGCAAAAGATTAACACGATTCAAATTCAAACAAGGCAGGAAATAAACAACGGTTTTAAATCAAGAAAGAAAAGCAAATTCTTAAATGATATTAATTGATAAGAATGACTAAGGGATGATTTGTGGAGCTCATGCAACTTCAAACAAAGATGATCATTAGGTCATAAAACAATAAGCAAGACTAAACCATTTTCATGATACCTTTATTAATCATCTAATCATCGACAATTTCCAAAAGCAATTAAATTATCAATAAACATTAGTAACAAGTCTATATATAGCCACTAATCAACAATTTTCAAAGATAAGGAATGAAAATCACTTAATAATTTTGGTTCAGAAATTTTATCGGACACATTCCGGATGTGAATTTTTCTAATGTCTAAATCAACATGATCAAGGTTGATCTAGCCTTAATAACTCACACTAAGCAAGGATCTTTAACATTCTAATCCTAAGCTCCACAAATCAACTCCTAAAGCATCCTAATCTACTATACCCAAAAATTCTAAAACTACTCATTCATGATCATGAAAACACAAAGCAATAAAACACAAAGCAACAGGTTTGATCTTTGCATAATCATAATAAAAAACAAGTATTTAAGGAATCTAAAAGAGAAAATGGAAATTAAAAGCTTAAATAACAAAAATTCATAAAAAAATATTTAAAGAAAACCTTAGAAGGTTAAGCTAGATCTCAAAACAAATCATAATAAGCTCTCTAATTAGGTTTAGAGTATTATAGGGAGATAAAACGAATCAGGTCAACTCGGGAAAAACCGGGTTGAACCCGGTGAAATGTTTAAAATCGCAGCATCTGGTGGTCAAGCATCACAGGGAGGTACACCACCGGGAGTAAACCGCCAAGATCTTCTGTGAAGTCGGCGGTCAAGCAACACAAGAAAGTAAACCGTTGGGAGTAGACCGTGAGGATCTTCTGTGAGACCGGCGGTTCAGCTACTAGACCGTTAGGATCCTCTATGAAGTCTTTGTCTTTTTTTGCTTCTTTTATGTTTCCATTTTGATCCAAAAATGCCTCAAATTCTCTGTCCTCCACGATTAAACTCCAAAAACCTGAAAAGAACCAATGCATATACAAATGCACCTAAACATGTCTAATATGAATATAAAAGTGAACGGAAAAGATAAATCATGTTTGTAACTTACTAAAAACACAAGATATCAGTTTACAAAACATAATTTAAATAAAAAAAAAACACAAAACATAGTTAAGAATCAAACCCACCAACTTGAAAAGCCAACCAAAAGCACCCAGCCCCGGCCCAAAGGGATACGGTAGGGATGTATAGGTCGGAGGCCTATTTTTTTTTCGAAAAAATCTTAAAGATAAAAATGCTCATTTTTGTGAAAAAAATAGAAAAATTTTATTTTTATGAAAAAAAAAAAGAAAAAAGAAAAAGGCCAATAATTTTTTTTAGTGAAATATGCTCGAAAATAGAAATATAAATATATATTTTAATGAGATGCATGACTTTGTAAAAATTAGTCACAGTCACTTTTTTCTTTATTAACAAATTTAGCTTTAGTTACCGCCAATTTAAAAGAACCCTATGATCAAATTTCCAAAACTCAGTATATTCAATTTCTATTAATTTTATTCAATTGACTTAAAGGAAAGCAATAAAATCCACTATTCTCCATTGTATTTATCGTGAAAATCATTTTTTAAAAATTATTTACGTAATCATGATTCTTTGTTCTTATGTAAAATAGTTTCCCTGAAAAATAGTAATCCTTGCATGTTTGAGAAGTGAGTGAGAGATGATTAAACCTTCTCGGATATATTATTATCGTTATTGTTTGTACCGAAGTTGTAACAATATATAACTTAAGGTTTTTTAGGGAAAACGTAACGAACGCTTTTATTAACGATGAATGAGATTGATAGTTACAGAGAGTTAACTCCCGGTGCGGCGGTTATAGACAATCCGCCGAGCCGAGAACTTAACGTACAAAACGAACAGAAAAAACTCGAGAGAAAAGCGAACTAAGGTTTTCGGGCTAGGCAACGATTCTCTCTGTAATTCTTTGGACGATAACTCCTGGATTCCCCTTTGTCCAATGGTTTCTCCTGCTATTTATAAGGAAGTCTTTTGTCCTAGGGCTTCTTCTGTACCCTTTGCGAAATTCTCGTTTTGCCTTCCGAGCTTAACGGATCTCATTTGGGATCAAGACAGCCCGTTAGTCTTTTGAGTCCCTGTTTGGGCTAAGAGACATGCTAAGGGCAAGATCCGTATCCTACAATTATCATAGCTCATTTTCTGATATTATAGATGAATAGCAATTGTGGAAAGTTACTACGATTAGAAGGATCGCACAAGATGGCAAGAAACATACATAGTAGTTGATGTAAGCTATTGGGGTGTATAATATTTGCAGTTTCGTTTTCATTGCCCCTAGTATATTAGCTTATGATGATAACGATATTGCCATTGAAGATTTTTTACAAGATGAATGACTTTGTAGAAGAAATTAGTCACAATCACTTTTCCCTCCTTTTTATTAACAAATTTAGCTTAGTTACAACTTACAAATATACGGAACCCTATGATCATATTTCCGTAATTTGCGATATATTCAAATTTGATTCAATTGATTTAAGAGAATCATTATAAAATATCCACTGTTCTCTACTGTATTTATAATGAAAATCTTCTTTTCAATATTATGATTTTTTATTCCTATATGAATTAGTTTCCCCGGAAAATGGTGATCCTGGCTTACACGCATGTTTCAAAATTCAAATGATAGGTCTCGGGAGAGATGATTAAACTTTATTGGATATATTATTATCATGATACATTGGAAAAAAAAAAAAAAGTAACATTCCTCATATATATTAGAGACTCTACAACCATATAAGACATAATAATGATGTAAATATGTTGTGCATACATCTAAATGGAAATGCTGTTGGGAATACCACGGCCAGTGACTCCATGTGGTGAAGTAGGGAGAAGCAGTTCGTAAGGAGGCATCCCAGCACCTGTTCTGTTCTTGAGTTTCTTATCCTTATTTCTCTCGTTGATCTTCTTCTCTATCTCCACAAGTTCTTCCGAGAACTTGTTAAAATACTTAACCACTTCTTCATCTTGGAACCAATGTCTCTGCACTTCTCCCAGATCGATCAAGTACTCTTCGTCAGGGGAATGCGTCGAGAGCGTCTCTTGCGCCGCCATCACTTTTGTTGCTTGCAGCTGTGTTGGTAGAGAGCTTAGGAAGCTGTATTGAGGGTTTCGCATGAACATTTCGTAGTCCGGATCAGTTTCTTGTGGTATAAGTTTCCTCAACAGGGTAGGGCGGTTCGGGACATACCCTCCGAACGGGTACTGCCCGAAGTTAATGGCTGCGTGTTGACCCGAGGCAATCCATATCATGTTGGTTAGGATTTGGGACAAGTCTTGAGTTGTATTGAGTTTGGGCCACCAAGGCTCGTCTTTCTTGTCGTAGTGACCTTTGTTCTTGATCTCATCCCACCAAGCTTGGAGCTCAAGGTCAGAGGTTATGGATTTGGAATCAGTGTAGAAGTGTTTGACATAGGATTCGACTAGGTTCTTGATGGCCTTCCATATCAAAAGACCGTCTGCTGCATATGGATAATCTTCGATCACAAGCTTCACGCCACATTCCGCTGATGAATCCTCCTCAGCCATTCCCCTGTAAGTGATGCCAAACCGCGTTAAAGAGACATATAAAAAGAGTGTTTTTTTTTAAGCAAAGTCAAAAGAGCTTTAACCTCCGAACAAGATCAGCAGGAAGTCCTTCCATGTCAAACCGCCACATGCTCTTGTAAGCTGCAGAGCTTAGTTCCATTGCGTATTTTCCGGGAGTGAAGCAACTTTCGATGATTCCTCCTCCGTTGATTAAGCTTTTACGCGCACGCGCATTGATTTCTAGCGTGTAGCGCATATGAGGGTGAAGCAGCTTGTAAACCGGATGCATGGTACTCAACTGTCTGTTAGTAGCAATGATGTAAGGCTCCATGGAAGCATGAGTCCTTAGCCTGGGAGAGTTGCAAGAAAAACAAATTGTATACTGTTGAATACATCAACAGAGACTACAAATCAAGCTAAAGTAACTTAATATACCAGTGGTTCACAAGTTGGTGAACACCAGCATCATTTGAGCAGACATGAGCTTTTGCTAGTTTCCAAATCCAATGAGTAGTAGCGTCATGCCCGTGAGCATAAACAAACTTGTTCTCTGATTCGGGTGTGGGAGGCAGCGAGAGCTCTATGGCCAATGGCCGCAGGGCTCCGTTCTTTGAATAATAGAAGATTGTTCTGGAAGCATATGTCTTTCTTGGATCCTCTTTGATGGAGTTTATCTTCTCTACAAATGGCAAGAGAATGTCATGGTAATCCACAAGAAACAATCTCTTCTCCTCGAGCGCCTGCATTAGTCGCGATCAACAAGATGAGAAGATTGTATCTCAATCAGAAAAATGTAAACTTGTTACACTAGCTAACCTTTTCTATGGTCGTTCCATAGTGTTCAACTTCTCGAGCTATCACTTCTTCTGTGAGAGCAGATTCTTGAGGTCCATATAAAGCTGGGTCAAGCTTGCTTCGAATCGGTAGCTCCTGTCAAAACATTACAAAGAGTTTCAGAAACTCTCACAGAAGATCTTGATTCAAATTGTATAACGAAACACACCTTCAATAGCTCAATGTTCACAGGGTTGACACCAGCTAGAGCTTGACGTCCAAATTCATTGTCTCGCAGCCACGCAAACCTGTCCCCTGAAAACAACACATAACAGAGGAATCAAATATGTATGTATTACAAGAAAATGACTGTACTATGAATGAGAGAATATCTTAGACAAAATTACATTTTATAACGGCTGGAGTGTCATATTTTAGCAGTGTTTCAGTAACATTGAGGATCCCATTCATGAAACCGCCAATATAGCCGCCAAGGCCTTTGTCTTTTGGCTCGGTAGGTCCCAAGACAATGTTACATTTATATAAGTTGTCGATATCTGAGAAGCATGTGAAGGGAATGTCTAAGTTCGACAATGCTGCTGAAATAGATGGTACAAGATTGTGAAAGAGAGCCTTAAGTCTCCCAGCTCTAAAGGTGTCTCTCTTGATTTCCTCGAAAACTTCGTCTCTTGGAACGTAAAATTCCTCCTTTTCCTTTCCTCTGCTCTCACACGGTGGATCTGAAATGATTTCACCAAGTGAAGAACTAAAACTAGGGGAACCATAACTATGCAAAGTGAGTGATAAAGAGATCAATCACCTTTTGAAACGAGAGGCCGGCCAGTCCTGCAGCGTCTTGGATAAGGCATCTCTGGAACACCAAGAACAGGCCTAACTCGTTCTGTTTTACGTGGATCTCCCAAATCGTTGTAAACATCGTAATCATAAATCCTCTCATAAGGCTTTCTCTCGCCTTTCCCGTCACCGCGGACACCGACCAAGTCCTTTTCCCGTAGCTCTTTGATCCCGTCCGGAGTATGCAAAGGTAGGCATGGCTATGAAACAATAGTTCCCACTTGTTAGCAAAACACATTTTAAGACATTTCAATGATGAAAAAGAAGACGAAGAAGATTTCTCACTTGACTGCTGAAGATAATCCTAGCTTGAGGATTATCATTTCTAGAATGAATCCTAGTGTTTCCAGGGAAGAGAATGGTGTCACTGGAATCACGAATGATAATCTCCGACAAGCAAATCTCAGTGGAAAGGAGATTGGTGACAAGAATGGCACCAGGTTTACCAAAGTCAAATGGGACAATAAAATCGGCTGTGAATTCGAGGTATCTCGGATCTTTCACAGCCTTTGGGAGTCCAAGCACCGGAGTTTCTAAACTCCTCCGACCTTTTCCAGTTTCTGCAATGTAACAAGAAGCTATTCATATGCATATCCAATCTCTACGTGACATAACTTGTAACTAGAAAAAAAAAAAAAAAGAGAACTTGTAACTATGTAAAAAATAGGAAAACAAATAGAGACTTGAAGTACAGTCGGTGACGTGGAATTAGAACCCACCAAAAAGAACAAAGGCATGATGAAATTATGAAAAGTCAAGAGTCTTTTTTTTCTACATTCCGTAAGACTCTCAATAACTTAATACTCGACCACACGCATTTAATCTTATTAAACTATAGTGTTATAAAGTAAAACTATGGGACAATTACCAAGAATACCACAGAAAAAAAAAACCGGATGATAATTTTGACGATCTGCCTCATAAATGAACAAGACAATCTAAGAAAATAATAGTACTGTACAAAAAATGGTGTAAGGCAAATCTGAGATCTAGCAAGGAAGAAGAAAGATTCGGGTTTTTTCAATTGGATGGTATATTTTAAAGAGATCATCATTACAATGACCAACTTGTTCCAGCAGAACGGTCATTGACAGCAAAGGAACGGAGATAATTAGAATTAAAGATTGGCCGATGGGTCTTTAATTATCATTAGTTTTTAGTTATAACTCAAATATCATTAAGTTAATGCACGACTAAATAGCTGTCAATCTTGAGTCTACCAAAAAAAAAAAAATCAGCCACGATCCAAGAAAAAAAAAAGAGTTAATTTGAAGGCTAAATAAATCCAAAAAAGTCAGACAAAAATCAAGAAGAAACGAACAAATTTGGAAAACTGTAACTCAAAAATCTAAGTGTTTTGGCTTTGTTTTCTAGTCCATAATAGTGAATTTATCAAAAGCTAAAAAAGTAAACTAAAAAAATATATATATGAAGTATAGAGAACGAACCAGGATCGATTTCTTCACTAACAAGCTGAATCAACATCCCTTGACCAATAGCTTTCATGAAAAGCTCTAATTGATGTTCAAATCTCTCTGCTAGCTTCTCCTTCATCTTCTTCCTGATCTTTACAACCGCCGTAACCGTCTTTGATCCCATATACTTAGATCTTTGCCATGGAAACGGAGAAGAACTTATAAGTGGTGTGTTTGTACTTTTTTTGCCGTCTTCTTGATCCACTGCTTTTTCTTCTCGGCTGATTACAGCTCGAACCTGTCTTGAAAGAGGAACTCTGTTTGTTCGCCGCCGTGGAAGAGCAGGAAACGCCGGAGATCTCACTAGGCTGACGCCGTGGAAGTTCGTCTTCACCGGAGATGCTACGAACATTTTTAATTCTTATTTTTTACTTTTTTTTCTTTCTTTGGATTTTTGTAGAGTGAAGAGAGAGAGATGATTATAAATAAGGCAAACGTGGAAACAATGCTCGTGGACCTCGTGCTACCAAAACGGTGGCGTTTTGGTTGATGTTCAGACAGGAGAATGTGTTTGACCGTGAGAGAGTGTCGTCACTTTCACACCGTAACTGTGGTTGTATGTATACTTACTTCTCACGCGTATCAGAGCGCGCGTGAGTATCAGACTCCAAAAACCAACTGGTGCCTGTGTAAATTTCTTTTGATCAAAAATGGGATAAGCGGTATGGAAGTTTTTGAGATCTTTTATTTAGTTAAAGACGCGATAAAACTTTTTTGTCAACGCTATTAAAAACAAATATATTACTACGTACTTTTGTAACACAACTTTTTTTTTTTTTGGTGTTATGAACATTTTTTTGTGTGTTGTGAACATTAACATAAAAAATGGCGAGCTTATCACTGACGTTTGAGAAGGCTCGAGTGGGACAGTGGAGCACTCTTCACTTATCTTTGAAGGATTGTATACATTTATAAACAAAAACTGCAGAAAATATCTAACATAGATTTTTTTTTGTTTCGAAATTATATGTCGTTTTGATATATATTTCACACAAGTTACTTTTTTATATTCTATTATGTCTTTGCCAATAAAAATAAAGTAGAAATAGGGATTTGTATCAAAAGATTCGAAGAAGTACATGAAAGAAGTGATCCATAACATGTTGATCTGATAGCAAACATTTTTCCTTTTTTTCTACAACTTTGATTCATGCAAACAACTCATTTAAAAACCTGTTTTAGTTCAGATTGACTTCTGTAAGCTCGAAATTTGGGACTGATCAAAAGGTGGAGATGTCTTAGATTGGTTCGATCTTTTTTAGGATTTTGATTCTAGATAAGACAATCTAAAATCATGTGTTTAATCCTTTCGTTCCGCATTTAGCATTACTATGATAAAAACGTCTTAAGAGGTATCGTTTTCGCGCAATTATTCTTATTCTGCGTTCTTTCAATATAAGAATGAAGAATTGTTCTTCGAAAATAGTATGTCAAACCTCATAATTTTTTTATTATCTTCTACGTTTGGCTTGTCTTTGTCGTAATTTTGGCTACCAGCCTTATCGCTTCTTGTTTGTATGCACTAATGTATTGGTGTGGCTTGCTTGCTTGCTGAACCAAACTTAATCGAGATAAGAAAAAAAAACTCTGACCATATACATGCATATACTCATGGGCATTAACTGCTTCTATAGCTCAAGGTTACTTTTAGGTTTTAAATTTAATTAAGCACATGCTCTTTTGATTTCCAACAAAATAAACAAATTATTATACTTGGAGGATGACTTGTAAATCCTCAAATTTCTCATTATAACTTTCGCTCTTATCGAAATAGATACCTCGAGGAGACGATGCTTAGTCGATTAGAGTCTATCTCTCTCTCTTTTTTGTTTTGTTCTTTTTTTTTTGAAAACAACTCTTATAAATAAGAAACCTCAAACTCCATTAGTGGAGGAGGAGAAACACGATAACAGACCAGTCCTCGCTAGAGAATCAGCCTCTGTGTTCTCAGTACGGAGAACAAAATGAAATGAAATAGACAACAACTTCGATTTAAGAAAATTGATATCAGCCAGGATATCGTCGAGATCATTCGCGTTACCATCGGCATTGAGAAGGAGTATGAGTTTTTGACAATCCGAGTTACAGGCCAGCCTTGATGCACCCAAAGCTAAGGCCGCAGCGATTGCCGCCTTTAAAGCTAACGCCTCTGCTACAAGAACAGAGGACACACAAGGTCTTTAAAAAGATCCTTGTTGGATCATTCCGTTGAGTGGATCCTTGACAATCCACCATATTCCACTATGCAAAGAGGATGCCATCCATGCCGCATCCGAGAAAACGACGAAGGCTTCTGGATGCAATTCGCTCCTACCTGGCTTCTAAGGCAATGTTTTCTTCGTCGTTTGGAGCAGCTTTGCCCTCTGCCAAATTCGTGCTTCTGAGATTGCTTTATGCATTGTGTCTGATTTGGTCCACACTCACTCCTCAAATATCAGCAGGTTGCGAGCCTTCCAAAGAAACCATAAGATCCATATATACAAAAGGGTGAGTAACAGCCCTACCGGTGGAAGCGTGAGCATTTTACAAGCTTTTCCTAGAAACTCCTTCATAGAAGTCAGCGAGTCGAAGCTTGGTTTACCGAGGATTGGCACCAAGTTTCACACCCGCTAAGCATAAGGACAACTAAGGAATACATGCATAACATCTTCCTCGTCTCCACATCTCTTATAGACCAAATCAGACTCAATGCCTCTGTTAGCCAAGGCCTTACCTACCGGGAGTACATCACGCGCTACCTTCCACAGAAACATCCTCAGCTTCGGCGAAGTAACCACTCTCCAAATATTACCTACCCAATTAAAATTGTCCAGCTAAGCAGATGAAGCTGATTTCTTGCACAAGTTATAACCTGACTTTGTTGTGAACTTTCCTGCTTTCACCGGAAGCCAACTTAACCTATCCGGTTTTTGAGTTTCACTTAGTACCAGTTTGAATATATCTTCTTCATGATGAGGTACAAGTTGTCTTATAACCTCTAAATTCCACCTTGTAGAATTGGGGTAAAGCCGATCTTTAATCTTCAGAGATACAGCTGCTTGTGATAGGGGTCCCATGGGACACAAAGGGAACTCTCTTGACAGCCAAGATGAGCTCCATAAGCCTATACTCTCCCCATTGCCCACGATCCAGCCTATCCCTTTCTTTAAGATTTCTCTACTTCCCACAATGCCTCTCCATCTGTGAGAAGCATTCGATGGAATTTTAGACTCCATAAAGGAGAAAGAATGGCAATATTTGCCCAATAGCACTTGAGCAAGCAAGCAATCCAAATGTTGCAAAAGTTTCCACCCAATCTTAGCAAGTATAGAATCATTAAAGGTAGCTATCTCTCTAAACCCCAAACCACCTTCTTCCTTTGCTTTGGAGAGCTTATCCCAAGCTATCCAACTCATCTTCCTATTTTCCGTCTTATCATCCCACCAAAAGCGGGTTAGAGCCGATTCGAGACGCTTATAAAGCGACATAGGGAGTTTGAAGCAAGACATGGCGTACGAAAGCATTGCCGATAGAACGGCTTAAGAAACACTTGCTTTCCTGCCCCAGAGAGAAAGCGATTAGTCCAAGAAGCAACTCGTTGAGTCACTTTATCCATCAAAGCCGTAAAAATATCCTTTTTCCTTCTACCAAAGTGTTCGGGGAGACCAAGATACTTTCCAAAGCCACCCTCATTGGTAATACCTAAGGTTCTCTTGACTCTAGCTTTAACTTCTGGCGGCGTTTTAGAAGAGAAAGTGATACCGGATTTTGCCACATTTATACATTGCCCCGAAGCTTCATCATATCTCTTCAGAATTAGCATAAGCGTTTCACAGCTTCTCACGTTTGTTTTGCTAAAAAACATAGTATCATCCACGAACAGAAGGTGGTTGATCAACGGACTCTTTTTCCTTCGCTACACGCATCCAGGGGAGTGAACCATCTCTTTAAGCCGAGAGACAAAGATCCGAAAGCACCTCCGTGCAAAAGATAAAGAGGTTAGGCGATAGGGGATCACCTTGTCGAATACCTCGGGAGGGAATGACCTGACCTTGAGGGAAGCCATTGATGAGGAACGAATAGCTCACCGAAGAAACACATTCCAAGACCCACTTAATCCACATGTCATGGAAACCTAGTCTCACCAGAACGACATGAAGGAAAGACCATTCGATTATATCGTATGCTTTACTCATATCCGTTTTTACCGCCATTGAACACTGGACTTTAGCTTCCAACGCTCGAATAAAGTGTAACACTTCATGGGTAATGAGAACATTATCCGAGATGGCTCTTTTCGGAAAAAACGCCGATTGGTGCTTGGAGTTAGCGTAGGAAGGATCGGTTGTAGTCTTTTAGAGAAAATCTTGGCGATGATCTTATAGTGGACACTACAAAGCACTATCGATCTATAATTCACTACTCTCTTAGGGTCTAAGCCCTTTAGGATTAACCTAATATATGTTTCATTATGCCGCTAATGAAGGCATCCACTTTCAAAGAAACCCTTTACCTCTTTAACGACTTCTTTCCCAATTATCTCCCAGAAAGAGTGATAAAATCTAGCCGAGAAACCATCCGGTCTAGGAGCTTTATTCGCATGAATATCCACCACCGCCTCATGTATCTCTTTATCTAACAGGATTTTTATCAGCTTGACATTAATGGCTTCTGAGATTTGGGGCTGCAGGGTTCCTCTACCACTTGCAATTGACTGCTAAAAGTCGTCTTAAACAGCTGCTCATAATAACCTGTAATCGTCTCTACGATTTGTTTTTCCTCAAACTGCTATGTTCCTAAATCGTCTTCGATCACCGAAAAATAGTTAAGAGCCTTTCTTCCTCTAGTGACCACGTGAAAGAAGCTAGTGTTCTGATCCCCTTCTTATAGCCATAGGATTATGCTTCGTTGTCTCCACAACATCTCCTCTTCTTGATAGGCTAAAGCGAGTTGTGAGGTGAGCGACCCAATCAGCTCGATGTTTGGAAAAGGGGAAGATAGGACATATTCTAGAGTTGCCTGCTGCTCCCTAATAGACTGAACCTTCAATTCCATCTGCTCTTTAGCCCATCGAATTAGGTTCCTCTTACAGTGGGCAAACTTTGAAAACAAAGATTCTGTTTCCTGTGGGTGCCAAGAATTTGCTACAAGGTTGTAAACCTCCTCATTTCCTCTGAATTGCCTATCAAATCTAAACACCCCTTTTGCTTTCACCTTTGTTGGATCAAAATAAGTGACTAGGGGTTGGTGGTCTGAACCCTCGAAATGAAGATACTTACACCGGCCTGACGGGTATACTTCTGCCCAAGTAACATTTACCAAAGAATGGTCTAACCTTGACCTAACGAAATGGGTGTGTCTTTGTCCTCTCCAAGAGAGCTTATTGCCTGAATGCTTCAAATCCCAGAGACCATCATGCGAGAGGAAGTTCCTGAAAGGGATGAACGAGCTATCTAATCTGACCGGACCATCTACATTTTCTGAATTATCCAAGATCTCATTGAAATCACCAGTGAGCAGCCAAGCTTCCTCTCTACCCTCAGCCAAGGAAGAGATATCATCCAGAGTCTTGATCTAGAATCCACGTGTGGGGCGCCATAAAAGAAAGATACATAAGATGAAACGCCCTGGAACTTAAGATTTGTATCTATAAAGTTTTAAGAGGAAGAAATAACGTCCACTTCGATATCCTCCTTTCAAAATAACGCCAGACCCCCACTTAAATCATGAGACGGAACAGTAAAATGATTAACAAAGCCCATAGAACGAAAAACCTGGAGGACTACAATATCTTGGTTTTTAGTTTCCACAAGAAACAACACATTAGGGGAAAACTCGGATCGAATCCTTGACAGTTCTGAGTCTTGGAACGTTCAGGGTGCCTCCAAATCCTTAACAGTTCCAACTGACCACCACTAAGGAAGATGATTTGGTGGACTTTGAAAATCCACCTTAACTTTTATCTTCTTGATTGCTGGAATTATCGGCAATGATGGCGGAGCTTCGGTCTCAGAACCATTAACCTCTGAAATTAGCTCCGAACATAATATTTTCCTTACCGCTGTAGTCTTTGAGCTCGACCCTTGCAAAGGGCTTCTGGTTCCTCTAGTTTTACTTGAGGAATCTATTTTCCTTCTAGTTGCACCCTTTGGTTTGGCCTTAGGCAACTTAACTGGGATAGAGACAGTAAACTCAGTTTGCTCTGTCTCTAATCTTTGTAAAACATAAGTTCTAATCTCCTATGGGAGATCTTCATGTCCCAAAGAAAGTCTGTGTCCCAATGTGGAGTAGATTGGGGCGGAGCTTGTACCTTCCAAAAGCCCATCATTACTCAAAGGGTACTCCCGTCTCTTTTCCCCCCATATATTAGATATTCACCTCATGAAGCCTACCTGATAGAGATGAAGAAACTCTCGGGAACGGGTTGGGAGCCGTGTGATGCTCGCCCCCTGATATCCTCTCCAACGCAGATCGTCGCGTTGAGGTTTGTTCCTCTCCACGGATGGGAGGTAGAGGTGGGGGAGGAGGGAGTCGAACTTCAGTGTGAGACATATTTATGATTTATTGTCTTTGAGAGTCAGAGGCTCTGTGCGTGCTACCCTGCTCCCTACCTTCCCCACTGTTTGTGCCCTGGAAGCTTCTTGGCTTTGTAGGTGATATTTTCCTTCTCCAGTCTAGATCTTGACGTCTTCTTGCATGGAACTGCTCTTTAAAGTGGTAACGGTTATGTTGTTGCGAATTAGTAACCGTGTCTTGTCTAGAATACTCTCTTCTATCACTCTTCCTCTGCGATTCCTTTCTGCGGACTGGTGAGCTCCCTCTAACTCGGTTCTGCCTTGGTGTGGAACGACCATAAGGTGAACTGCCATATTGTCTCATGGGGGCATCATAACTCTCTTTGGAAGGAGGTCTCTCTTGACGGCCAAGATCTTTTCGACTAGATTGTCGATGATTATTCTCCTCTAAGCGATTAAGAGTATTGTACTGATTCAAATCCCTCGCAAACTCTTCTTTACTAGTACGAAAATCGCTGAATTGGCAATCTTTCCTTTCATGGGATAGAAAGAAGCACAGGAAGCAGTGCTTTTCTACCTTCTCATATTCCAGATCCACCGTTGTTGTCTCTCCTGAGGGTAAAACAATAGGGATCTGCTTTTCCAGAGGCTGTAAGGCATTAATGTAGATCCGTATATGAACCTCCTCCGTATCTACAGCCTCAACTATCCCCACATCCGCTCCTATAGCTTTAAGGGCTTTCTCTGTCCAGTAGTGTTAGGGGACCCTGTAACACCCGCATTCGATAATCGTGTTCGGAAAAACACGAGCATTCGATAATCGTGTTCGGGAAAATAAGAGCATTCGAGAATCGTGTTCGGAAAAACACGAGCATTCGATACAGTGTCTGGAAAATGTTTAGGGTGAATTGGTCAAGGCTCGGAAAAGCCGAGAAAAATGCCTAAGGCATGATGGACCGAGAGAATGGGCTGAAATTACCAAGAATTCTGTTAGTGGACCGTGTCGAATTGGAATCGGCCCGTGTCGGATGTGTCACGCGGCGAGAAAATCGGAAAGTTTCATTTTCTGATAAGGAAATCGGGTGAGCCGAGAGTTTCCGGAAATAATTCTCGAGCTTAGGGTTTTGTTGTACAAATATAAATAGGGATTTATACGTACAACTCTCCCTTTTCGCCGCAAGCATTAATCGAGAGCTAGTGCACGAAACTATAGACAAGGTGATCGATCGTTCGGTGTTGTTCAAGATTTTCCAGTAAGGATCGAGAAATTCTTTGGTTTTTTTCGATCATTTACCTTGTTCTGCCCTGATTCAGTGTTTGGTTTGTCGAGGGTGAAGTTTGCTGGTTCGTGTTCGGGAAATCGTTGGACGTGTTCGATCGGCTTTGGGTTTCTCGAAGCAGATCGGGTAAGGTTCGATGAAACTCTAGGGTTAATCGACAGTTTGTGTTTGTTTGACCTTCTTAAGGTTTTTTCTTGATATGGTTCGGGTTTGTTTGTTGTTTGTATGGATTCGATGGTTTAGGGTGAAAAGGTTCGGGTTTCGCGTGTTAGCGATCGTACCAAAGGTGATTTTCGTCGACCAATCCGTTTGCTAAGGTTGTCTAGGGTTGTTTGTGTGATGACTCATGAAGTCTCTGTTTGTGTTTGGAAGATACACTTCGGTGTATAGGTATGCTTCGGTATACGGTTTGGAAGATACACTTCGGTGTATAGGTATGCTTCGGTATACGGTTTGAGATTGAAGATAGTGTGCACACGTTATATCATGTTTGGTGTTTGATCAACACGGTTTGGTTTGAGTTTGAGTTTGAGTTTATTGAAAGTATTTTCGATGTTTGTATGCGATATTGACTTGTGATTATTGCATGATGATTCTGGATAATAAGCTGGTGAGATGGGATGACCGTTCTCACTAAGCGAATTCGTTTGCTTATGCCTCCTGTTATGGTGGCAGGTAACAAAAGTGGCTAAAGAACACGCGAGGCAAGGCTGGAAGAGAAGTGATGGATTTAGGATGGGGTTCATGCTAATTCTATCATTTGCTTGTTGTTTGGTTTGGTTTGTTGCATTATTTGTTTAAGTTCGAACATGGTTTGGTTTGTTAAGTTTTTCATGGAACCCTTATCGTTTGTTAACCACGTTTGAGAATTGAAATAAAACTTGCATTTTCTTTATACGTGAATCGTTTAGAGGTTAATTGCCTATGCATGTTTGAGAACCCGCTTAGGTTGTTTAGTCTTCCGCTTAATCAAAATCGAGAAATGAATTGAATTGGTTAAGACTGTTCGAAAAATTGTAAGTAGTGTTCGAGCATTCCGTGTCCGTGTTCGCTGGTACCGTAACCTCGGTAAGGTTTTCCGGGTTATAGTGTCACAGACCCCCTCTAGCCGAATCCAAAAGAGGATGTTTACTGGAAACGAGTCAGATATTACCGGTTTCCACCAGTGCAAAATAAACATCCAATGTTTGAAATGAAAAGGGGACCAGCTGGAGGTATTCCACTTTTTTTAAGGTGAATTGAAATCTTCCCGGCCCCAATTCTCTGCCTGCAACTCTCCCTTCTAAGTTCCAAAACTGGATCATATAGTTGACTAGCGCCTTGACGTGTTGGATCATGGGGTTGGTGACTCTGCCTACAAGCGTAAGTCTGTTCTTGTTGATGAAATCCTGGTTATCGCACTTTGGAATACGGAATGGAGACCGTTGTCGAGGTCTACTTGGAGAAGCCACCCATTTAGCTTTTTTCTGGATGGAAAACCTCTATGACATTCTGCTATAAGGGGAATTTGGACACAAACAGTTTGTTCCTGGGGTTAGGATTTCGCTTACAGAGATAATCCTCTAGAAGCATAGCAGACACCAACTACCAGCAAAACATAAACTCCCACTCACTCAACCTTACTAAGCACGACGTGAACCACAAACCAATCAAACTGGTAGAGTAACTCTGCAGCAAGCAGTAAAGACACCAAGGGGGAGTAATTTCTCCAGCTAAGGAGTAGATCTCTCCAGACGGTGGAGCAAGTTACGCGTTATTACCCCTGGTGACGACCGTCCGGGATAAACGCTGAGCTTTGAACGCCTGAGGAGTGGACGGACCTTCAGCCCTCATGATAATGCCGAATGAACTGAGATTTCCGAAGAAAAACTGGTAAAAATTTACTAATTTTTCTGTGAAGAGTAGGACGGAAAAATCGGATTCGGTGGAGAACAGCTTTTACACGGCGGAAGAAGCGGTATGTGCGACGGAAATTATCATGCCGAGAAGTTGGTGAAAACTTCTCGTAAATCGTGCGTGAAAGCTTTTTTTTATCTTGTTTTTTATATGTGTTTTTTTCTGTATAATGTTTTTGTTCTAAATAAAAATAAAAAAATGTTTTTGTTCTTTAGTAATAAACTTATTATAGTATAAACCAATTCTCCGAACCTTTTGGTCTTTCATTAATTATATAAGTAATTCATATGCTACTTACCTATCCATTTAAATTATTACACCTTGTCTGAAATCTGAATTAATTAGAGGAACCGTGTGAACAGGTCAATTGTAGCCGAACCGTATATAATATGTATGAATAAAGACGATGACTGAGAGATGCATTTTATATTTGTGATCTTCAATTCATGTCATGCCAAGTTGCCAACCAAACTTTTCTGCAATATAATAAAATTACTTAATGTCTATACTAAATGTAGAAGAAAACTTAGTAGGGATTACAGACATACAATATGTTCCTCGTGGACAAGTTTCTTATCGCCTAATGATATTAGTTTGGACAATAAAATATATTAAAACTGTCAATTGTCATGTGTGGAGTGTGGATGCACATCAAAGTTCTAAGTTATGATTTCCCAAGCACTTCACGTAGTTTCCAGCTAAGATATTTTTGTTTGTATTTTTTTTATATTATACTAAAATTCAATTCCTATATAAAGATATTGAAAAAAATTGCAAAACAATATTCTCTCAGTTTAAAACCATATGACATTTTTTTTCTTTGGGCAAAATCATTAGACATTTAGGAATTTTATTTCCTATGCGTATAATTTTTTTTTTTTATGTGAGAAAACTCAAAATATCTAATCATTTGAAATGGAGGTACTACTCCTAAATTTTCTCGATTCCTAAAACCTTAATTCCTCTTCTTTTTTTTCCCTATGATATCAATTTCATATAATTTTAGGTAACCAGTCTACTTCTAATTTGTCTAATCATGTCCCTTTTCACGAAAACAAATTGCATTATCTATAAGAATACAACTAAATTTTGTGGATCAATAAAATGAGTCATGAGTTAATAGTATAAGTCAATCGTAAGAAAGATGAAGGAAAGGATACTGAAAATGACATTTTGAAGTCTTAGCAGGATGAGTTTTTCTAAGATATGAAATAATCGTTAAAAGGATATCCACCTTGATGAACATTTTTTCTATTTGTAATTTTGATATCAAGTTCATATATGTATATGTCGGGACGCTGCAGAGTTTTCAAAATGACATATTTTTTCGCAAAACTTCATGAAGGAAAAATATCTTGTTATTGATTCTAAATATCCAAATATGAAGGGTTATTTAGTTCTGTCCCCCAGAACAAGATAGTACCCGCATAACTGGGTTAAGGTTCACCTAATTGTGAAAGAAATTACATTCGAATTTACGGTCATTGTTTGAACATGGTCTTGGTGTATGAAAGGAGAAGTGGTATATTTTGTAAAACAATGCACGGTCTTTACCCATACATGTATCGACCATCATTAATGAATAGACAATTATATAGTTAAGTAATATTCCTTCAGATCAGAAAACTGAAAGAATAGAAAAATTCCTCCGATGAGCAAAAACTATTATTATAAAATCCCCATTCAAATGATAGGACCATGAAAATTTAGTGAAATGAAATTTTAAAATGACTCCAAATGCAAAAGTGAAGAAGATTTTGAAACAAGATGATGACACACACCACAGTAGAGAAGGAGAAGATAACAATCACATAAAAGCTCAGAACAATGACTCTGTTAATGTCTTCTTGAAGTTGCTTCTGTAATGATGTAAATGCTTTTACCCCCACAAGAATCAGGGAAGTCCACTAACAGCTTCGTGCCATTAAATAAAGACAGAGACAACATAAAAAAGACACCACTTTATAATTCTATGGTGGATCCTCTAGTCTTAACAACATTAGTCATTGTAACTCGCTATGTTCGATCATCTCTTTCACCACATTCCCTTTCCAATATATATTTGCTTCTCTCACTATTCTTTTGTTTGTTTGTTTGGTCAGAGAAGCTTAATATTACAAATGAACAAAAGGGATATGACGTATGCGTATATGCTTGCTATATTGTGCTTTAGGTGTCTCATTGTAGTTAGCAATGCCTATATAATGCACAAAAGCAACTGAAAATTCAGCAACCTTAAAAGAGGAAATAGTTCCGGGAGAGAGGGACTGAATCGGCTGGCGCACACGTAAGGACCTCGCCATTTGCTGTGACAACATACGTCTCTGGGTCTACGGTGATGTTCGGAAGCGCATCATTCAGCTTCATGTCGAGTTTTGTGAGCTGTCTCACGTTGGAGACCGCTACAACCCTCTTCTTGAGTCCATATACTTCTTTTACCCCATTTCTCAAGGCAGCCTGGGTTAGGCAAGAAATAAGAAACGATACTCATGTTAACTGAATCCACAAATCAATTGATGAAAGAATGGAAGATACAGAGTTAATAAAGCTTCCATGCCTTGCTGACAAATGCAACAGAGTTTTCACTTCCGGCCTTTCCAAATGCTCCAAACATAGGTCTCGATATGACCTGCCGTCATAGAATAAAAAAGCAACGAGTGTTATATTTTTCAATCCACCAGATAGAATTTAGAGACGTGTTGTTGTTATCCCGGTAATTGGAATGCTAGTGCTCTTTGATAAATAGGTCAGGCGGAGTAAGATAACATGTTTAGAAAATAAGTAGTCAGTGATGATTACCGGCTCAGGAGTAGGTATGCTCGCATTTGCATCACCCATATTAGCCCAGGCTATATTGCCACCTTTAATTATCATTTCTGGTTTTGCTCCGAAGAAAGCTGGCGTCCATATAACGAGATCAGCCAGCTTCTTCTCCTGCAGAGCAGTGCAATTTACAATTGAGTAAACAAAATAAACTGATTACAGGGATTCCACTATTCAGCCAAAGTAGGCTTTCACTTTATTCTGAATCTACGAAATTACAACCACTACTGCTTCCTCTCTCATCCATAAAGAATCTCATTAAAGAACGCAGGAAATAAACTGTGCATAAGAAAAGATGTTTCTGATACGCTTCACCTTAACAGTTTCACACAGTTTTGGCATGAATTGGACGCAAGAACTAAAAACTTGCAACAGAAAAGAAAGTTTTATAGTAAGATATAAGACGTGTGTGAGTTGAAGATTAGCATACCTCAACCGAGCCAATTAAGTCAGCAAAGCCATTGGCTATAGCTGGGTTTATAGTGTACTTTGCGATGTATCTCTTTATCCTCGCGTTATCATCATCAGCTGTGTTAGGATCAGTGGCTCCCCTCTGAGCCTTCATCTTGTCGGCAGTCTGCCAAGTTCTGCTTATTACCTGCAAAAAAAATGGAAATCAGAGTCTTTTAATGCAAACAATAGGAGCTTACAAGAGACATGCCACAAAGTAAGCAATCTCTGCAGAGAGGAGATCGACAATACAACCGTTACACTCGATTATTTGCTCTAAATAATTCAAATACTATGAACCAGGGAGTGAACAATTCTCCCATGATAAATTTCTGAAAAAGAATGCAAGTTTTCTGCTAAACAGAATCTAGCAAAGAGTGAAAAACTACTTTTGAGAACCTAGAGTTTTAAGTATTGATTTCACAAAATGTTTATGGTTAAAGGGATGAACCTCTCCAATACGACCCATTGCTTGAGAGTCAGAAGAGATAATGCTGATTGCTCCCATATCATGCAATATGTCTTCTGCTGCTATTGTTTCAGCTCTTATCCTTGATTCAGCAAAAGCTACATCTTCTGGGATGTTCTTGTCAAGGTGATGGCAAACCATCTGCTTGTGTTTGAATATGAGGTTATTAACAGATCGAAAGTAAAGTAATTCATCATCAGTCGTATACTCCCATTAAATTCTCATACCAGCATGTCAAGATGTTCATCTACAGTATTTTTCGTATATGGCCGTGTTGGGTTGGTTGATGACGGGAGTACATTTTTTACTCCACAAACTCTGATGATATCTGGCGCATGTCCACCACCAGCACCTTCGCTGTCCAGAAGGATTTACAAACAAAAACAGCACTTCAATATTTGCTTCAAATATAGGCAGTGAGCTTACTTTGATATTGTTGTTACATATTTAATATTATCAGCCAACTGAACTTCATAAATCATAACTAGCTAGCTTAAGGGGAATTAGCTCAACAAATTTAAGATACTGACAATAACTAAAACTAAGAAGCAAGCATCTGAGAGGTGAGATGCTGATGAACCTGTGATATGTATGTATTGTTCTCCCACGAAATGCATTGATCGTGTGCTCCACAAAACCCGACTCATTTAAGGTGTCAGTATGAATGTTCACCTGTCAAATCCAAACAATTGAGTACATTTGGGAAACTACCAATTTTGTTTCTAAAAAGAGTATGTCAGAGAAAAGAGTAGAGCAGAGTAGCCTGACTTGGATATCATATTCTTCTGCAACTGCCAAACAATTGTCTATTGCAGCAGGAGTAGTTCCCCAGTCCTCATGCAGCTTCAATCCCATTGCTCCAGCCTCCACTATGTGACAAAGCTCTGAGGGTTTAGCTGTATTTCCCTAACAACGAAACATTTGCTAACCGTAAGAGTTGTAGTCAGCTATTGGTGTATCTGTCTTAAAAAGTGCGGACTTTTGAAAAAAGATGGTTACATGGATAACAAGCATATCATTATCAAGATGAAACATATCCCACCTTTCCTGTAAACCCAAAGTTTAGTGGCAGGCTATCCGTGGACTGCAGCATTAACTTCATATCGAACGGAGAAGGGGTGCAAGTAGTAGCACGTGTACCATAAGCAGGCCCTGTCCCTCCTCCAACCATAGTTGTAATGCCTGCATATAAGAAGCAAGTGATCTAAATCAGTGTTCTAAAACACTTGCAAATTTATGCTTTCTCCCGATACATGACTATAGTTTATCTAGACAACAGGAAATAAGCATATTCCAAAATGCATAATGTTCAAGGAAATATATGCAGTCTACTCTACTCACCGCTTGACACTGCTTCATATACTAATTGAGGACATATGAAATGCACATGACAATCAATAGCCCCTGCAGTTACAATCATTCCTTCTCCAGCAATAACCTCAGTCTTATTCTAAGAAAATAAACAAGAGGAGGTAAGTAGCCCAAAATGGTAACTACTGTGTTTATACAGTGTATTAAATTACCCCAATAAGCATATTGCTCTGCACACCATGCATGGTATCTGGATTGCCTGCTTTCCCAAGACTGACAATATGACCATTTTTAATGCCAATATCTGCCTTATATATTCCTGTATAATCAATTATCACACTATTGGTAATGACAGTATCCAAAGAAAGAGCTTCAGATTGCTCTATTCCTTGACCCATGCCTTCTCTTAGAACTTTTCCCCCTCCAAATACACATTCATCTCCATAAACAGTATAATCTTTTTCGATTCTTGCATATAAGTTGGTATCACCTAGCCGAAGCTTGTCGCCAGTGGTAGGACCATACATATTTGCATACTTTTCACGTGAAATAGTAGTTGTAAATCTAGGATCTTCCCCTGCGATCCCCTCACTGCAAAGAGATCAATTAAAACTTTATTTTGCTGAATAGCAAGTATGGTAACCATGGCGAAATATAATCTCGGGACATAAAAAATGCATAATAACTAGGACTTAACCTAGCGCCGGCATCTTCCAGGTGCCTAAAGTCTCCCCTCTCCATGGTTTCCATCATAACTGTCCAATTGACATCATCAACCGGACCGTCAACAATTCCGTTTCCTCCCCTTATCACTTTATTTCCACCAATATTCACGAGTACAACGCTTTTTCTTTCTCCAGGCTACGAAAAGCATAACAATTTTCACTGACAGGACTAAAAGGTGGTCATCCCTTAGCCAAGAAAAATAACAAAAGATATCACATTAACCGAGTGTGTAATGTGGCAACAGCAAAGAATCCCTTAAGATGATGCTACTCAACCTTTTTTGGAAATGATTTTTGAGGTTTTCTAATGTTAATCTTGCGTTCTCAGTATTTTTTTTCCAGCACAAACACTATCTAGATAGATGAGATGCTGAAGAGCGTTTTAGTTGAGGCCAAATCAATAAGGTATATGAGCTATGAAACAAGCGAAAGAGATATTCAGAAATCCAACCTCAAATCGTACAGCTGTTCCAGCTGGTATATTCAGTCGCATACCAATAGCTTTACGTCTGTCAAACACCAACAATGGATTCACTTCAATGAAATGGTAATGACTTCCAACCTGAAAGGAGACTCTGAAAAATTAAATATAACGGATTTCGTGAATCTATCTCCGTCCATAAAACCAATAAGAATTGTAAATAAAGATATCTTACAGTATTGAAACACGGAAGAAGCACGAAATGACAAATTAACACACCTGCACTGGTCTGTCTCCAGTGTTCACGACTTTCAGGACTACGGCTTTCCTTCCATGATTTATTATTATACTTCCATCTCCATATTTTATATCTCCAGGAATTACTTCGTCATGAACTTCTGGAAATTTATCCAATGAAGGGACTACAAAACGAGCCATGATCGTATCATAATCTCTACCACATTTAAATAATAACTACTTCGACTAACTACTATTTGACATGAAAAAAAGATAATTTAAGTTGGTTTCTCCTAAGCTTCAGCATGGTATATCATCAAAGCTTGATGAATAGATAGTAACCTCGGAAAGAAATATGTCACTTAAATCCACACAGGACTATGTATGGATGATGTAAGGATAATGTAAAGTGTAATGTTATCTCACATAAGCACTCTAAGTAAAGTGTTCCAAGAAAAGTAAAAGTTTACTGTAGAATACAAAGATCAAATCGAACCTGGAAGGAAAGATCCATGCAAAGCTAGTTCAAGATTCCCATTTTCAAGAGAAATCGGTTCATGAACGGTGACTAACTTTGTACCATCACGAAATGTCCCTTCGACCTATACCAACTTAACTAGTTAGAAAAGGCAAAGCAAGGAACATAAAGCATTGTCCATTTATAAAAACTATAAGAAAACTTAACCGAATTAGTGAAATCACCTGAACGGTATACAAAAGATGTACCACAGCAGGAAGAACCTGTCTCCTGTTACAAAACAGAAAAATGCAATAGTACTGAAGTTATCAAAACAAACCAAATAAGACAAGTAAATCAACTCTATAGGTCATCATACTACCTTCCTAATAGTTGTCTCCCAATATCCATCAGCTCAGCCACGCTTTTCTCACCATCACGAATAAACTCAAGAATCTACACAATCGTGAGAACCACAACTTATACATGACACAGACTTAAGCATATGTCTCAAATCCTCAAACTATAATGCAAAAGCGTAACAGAAACTCGATGAACACAAACAAAAACAAGCTCAAATCAGGAAGCAGCACGGTACGAGTAAACATATTGACTGATCTATGTCGAAAACTAGAATCTTCCGAATCATAAGCATAATCTCCATAAAAGCAAATAAAATCGAAGAATTAGTAGAACACCTGAGTAGCAATGAGTGCTACAGCTTCAGTGTAATTGAGTCTAATACCACGAGCAAGACGCTTCTGCGCAAGGAAACCTGCTTGATGAAGCTCTAACTTCTCAATCTCTCGCGGCAACAGCTTCATTTCTCCTCCACCCCCAATCCAATCCAATCCAATCCAATCCAGTTACCAGAAAATGCGAAAAACCAGATAGTCGACGAACCAACACGTCGCCGGAAAACAGATCTACGATTCCGTTACCGCGAAGTCGTACTGGTAAGAGACTATATTTGAAGTAGATGGAGAAGAGGAGTTGACGACGATTTCAGTAATCCGCAGACTCACAGTACAATTACACAATTATTCAATATTTCCCTTTTTCATTTTTACTAATTTGCTTGTATCGCATGCGTCATAGATTCGAATTCTTTTTTATTATAGACTACGCTGGATTATTTTAAAAAAAATTTTTGTAAATTTTTTTTTATTGTGGTATAGCTAAATTATCACGAAGTCATTGTAAACAATGGTAAGAAAATTGTCTTCAAATCGTTCTAGAGTTGAGTATGAAAAAATATCGAGATTATGATATGTTTTTGAGTTAGATTAAAATTTGTAAAAATGCATTGTTGGAGATTACGATATTGTATGTGACGAATGCTTCAGCTATAAGAAATTTTTTCGTATAACAAAAACACATTATGTAGACCCATTAAAATCATGTTTTAAATTTATACGAAACTATATTTCTTTGATAACTTATTTAATAAAGTTATTTGAAGTTACGTTCATGGAAAAAACTTTGTAATTGGCTTTTAAAATGAAAAAAGATAAACAGTTAATGAAAGATGTTAATATAACTTAATTTTTTTTTTAATTTTAAGAGAAAAATAATAAGTCTAACATTTTAATGACATCTGAAAAATAATAAGCTGACTTCTTCTCAAACAATAAACTCAAGATAATGAGTAGGCCTGGAAAAAAAATCGGGATCCGAAAATCTGAACCGAAACCAACCCATAAAAACCGATTCGAAGCGGGACCGGGTATTATCAGAACCCGATCGGATTTTATCCCAAACCGTTATTTTAAATTTATCATGTTGGATCCTAAACTTTTCTGCCAAGAGATCTGAACCCGTCCCGCGTACCCCATTGCCTAGTCATAATAATGAGATAAACTTTTAAAAGAAAAAGATGACGTGTAACAGAGAAAAATTATTATTGGCTGAGACATGTTGAGTTGTATTAATTAAAATGTTTTCATTGGTTGACCTTTTTAAATGAGGTGTCACTTCCACAACATCTTAAATAGTTGAGGTGTCTGGAGAGATTCAAGGACGTTTATTGTATTGATTCCCAAATTTACTTTAAAAATTTGTTAAAATAATGGCATATTGTCGCAAATAGCTTTGTTATTGTAGCATATTTTTAAAAATATTCCAAAATTAATACGAATTTAATATAAAAAATATCTGTGAAAGATTTAAAAAAATATCAAAATTATCTAAAAAATAAATCTTAAACTCTAAAAATTAAACCCTAAAACCCAAAATACTAGATCCAAACCAAAAATTTTAAATTATTTTAGTGCTATTTTTAGAAATATGTGGAGTGTGTATTATAATTATTCGCAAAACTTGTTTTAGTAATATTCTGGAATATTTTTCTAAAATAATCCCACCTTAGGCATCCAGGTTCGAATAATTCCCGAGGTTAAAAAATTGCTTTCAAGTGAGAGCCGCTAGGCTTGGACAAAAAAAAAACGGTAACAGAATAACCGACCGAACCAAACCAAAAAAACCGAACTGTATTCAAACGAAAATTCTTAAAATAACTGAATGGTTAGTAAAATCCCCTATCCAAACTAACCGAAACTGAACCGATAACCAAACGGTTAACCGAAATATCAAAAAATCTAGAAAATACACAAAAACAATAAGCATAATACCCAAAACTATAATTATATACTAAAATATTAATTATTTTAATGCTCGAACCAGTCAAATACTTTAAATAATCAACATATCCAAATGCTGTTAGTTATATTTGACTTAAATATTTTTTTTACAAAATCGAACCAAATTTTAATTTTTTTTCTAATTTTTTTCCCTTTTTGTATTTTTCCAGTTATTTTTGGTATTTTGGATAAAAAAAACTAAACCGAACTCGATAAAATTTCGGTTAGTTACGATTATCTATTCAAATATTAAAACCAAAAAAAAACCGAATGGATCTGAACCAAAATTCTTAAAATATCCGAATGGTTATTATATTACCATATCTGAAATAATCGAAACTAAGCGCAATCGAACCAAAACCAAGCATTATCGAACCGAAACCGAACGGTTAACCGAATACCCCTAAGACCAGCAAAGAAAAAAAAAATAGAAGGAAAAAAAAAAAAAGCGTAACCCCTGGTTAAAAAAAAATGTTTAGCTGAAATCAAGATTAACCGATCGCTTTCCCCTGACAGACTACGTATAAAATCCTCAAACCAAACTAGATTTGCTCAAAGTTTCTCTTATCATTTTCCGGGAAAATTTACAGGCGAGAAAATAAACAAACATTCTCCTCTCGATTTACGAGCTTTGGAAGCAGCTACATTCCTCATTAATGGTATGCAATTTTCTTTGTTCCTACTCTTGATAACCTCAAATAAGTTTGGTTAATTTTTTTGATATTGGATCTTGACAGGAGCAACCGGCGAGAAGAAGGCCGCGACGTCGTCCTCTTGAGACCTGTGGTGGTGTAATACTCTCAATGGCTCGCGTTGTTTACACAAGAAACCAGACTTTAAATAAGAAGAATCTGGCCTCTTCGATTTTGCAGAAACTCTTCGAATTTGTCATCTTCTTTGTTTCGATGACAAGTCCTTTTCATCGCCACTTTCTCGCGGTTCTCTCTGTATTCGACGATCATATTCTCGCGTTGCAAGACGCAATCGAGACTTACTTCCCTTCTTCCAGCTTTGTGTTCGTTAAGATCTTCGATTTGCTGATCATCGTGGAGACTCTGCCTGAGAAATTTGATGGATTCTTGAAGAAACTTCCGAGTTTGATGAACCGAGTGGTGTGGTTAGATTGGATGCTGGTTCATGCTATTTCTTGGCTTGGTTTGTTGGTGAATGTGTTGGGACGTTGGAGAGATGAGAACAAAGGGACGAAGGAGAAGGAGATCACGGTGGATAGGAGCTTTAGCAGATCAGGATCAATGTCACAAGAAGAAGAAGATGAAGAGAAGGAGAAATTGGGGACTGAGGGGAAAAAAGCGACGTATAAGGAGGCATTACAGAGAGGAAGTAGCGGTGAAGATGGCGGTGGAAGCACTGGTCGCAGCAGCAGCAGCCGCGGTGATCCCATTTTGGAACTGTTTGAGACCGGTTGGATTCAGAAACCTATCAAAAGAAGTAGTAGAAGCGCCGATTCGCTCACCTTCTCGCGTTCTGATTCTTACTCGACCTGACCTCTAAGCATTTATGCGGGTACAAACCCGAGGGTGACATAGACTATACATGTCCTATACACGTCTCTTTCAATTTCTTGTATTCATTACTTTGTAAATATCATATTCTAAGTAACTTAACTTGAAGATTTGTTTACTCTAGTGAACCTTTTATCTCATCTTTGGATAACATCATAGAAACATAAGAAACCAGAATGACAGTATGTGATTGCAAGAGGCTTGTGTAATGATGTTAAAATTGGGGTTTTGTTTTATTTATATTTACCTGATATACATCTTTTTGGCTAAACCAAAAGAACAGCAAAAATCGAGTATAATCACAATGGGGCCTGTACATATCTTCTTCTCTATGAGATATAACTTCTGTAACTTGTAAGTAAAAAAACAAAGCTTTACAAACAAAGGTTGCACATGTGATATTTCTTCTTTCTCACTGGCGAATCGAGTAGCTTTTCTTCCAGAAGAAGCTGAATGGTCTTGCCAACGACTTTCTTCTCGACATCGATTTCGACAAGACTCTTGGCTCATAATCTTGAACTGAAGGTGAAGAAGTTGATCCATGGACAGACATCGGTGCTGAGAGAGATTTTCGGGGAGGCTCCTTTTGTGGCGGTTCATTTCTGTTTGGAGATGGCTGGTCACGTTGTTGCCGCTGTTCCCTAAACAGCATTAGAAGCTTCTGAGACTTCTCTCTGCCTCGTGGTGTCCCGTTCACTGAGATTGACACTAATGATGGTATCACACCTTCTTGTAGCACCATTTGGATACAAGACTCTCTTCCATTGCATAGAATCAAAAGGCATGAAACAGCTTGCTCCTGCTCTGTCGTGTCACCCATGTCTAGCACTGTTGCTAGACTGCTAATCATGCCCTGTGATGATACCGCTTCATCTTTGCCCTCCTGGCTCGAAGCTAGATTTAGCAATACGGCTAATGACTTCTCTATCCACAAATGTTCACCTGTTGATGCGAGAAGGCCTTGGAGACTCTTGATGATGTTAGATGAAAGGAGAGCAGGAATATTGGGGGAATATGTGGAAAGGTTGTAGAGGGCGTGAAGAGCATCTAGCTTGCATTGGGTTTCGATTTCCCCCTGAAGAAGTTGGACAAGGAAAGGCACTGCTTGGCTTGAACCTATCACGGACTTTGCTTCATCGAGACAGGAAAGATTAAGATAAAGCGCGGTTGCTGAACCTTGGGACTCAGAAGAAGAGATCATTTTCTCCAGCAGCGGAATCACCCCAGAAGTTAACATCAACTCTTTGTTCCTGCAGACCATTGAAAAGAAGAACACAAAAAGTAATGAGAAAGTCACAATCTATTATCGTATTACCAACATCAACAAGAGGTACTAACCTGTTGTTGTTGACGGCTAAATTGAACAGAGCCATAGCTCCACTATCCTGAGCTGCCGCATTGTTCTCATCCACAGCTGATCCTAAGAACCGCAATAAGGCTTCGACAAACCCGTTGGCTCCCATGAAGATCCTGGCCTCTTCATCATCCTTCAGCAATAGCCTGATTTTTTCTACAACCTTGCCTTTTTTCTCCAAATCCTCCTCTGCGTTTAAGATAGCCAATAAATCTTGATACCTCTCAAGTACATTTATATCAGAATCCTCCTCATCATCATCATCAGACACAAAACTTTCTTCTGTGTTTTGTCGTTCGACAACAGTACTACCATTCTCCTCCAAGGGAACAATTTTTATGCCCTTCAATTTACACGAGCCTATACTGTTGACTGACTGTGATTTGGTAGACTCAGAGTCGGAGAGAGCTAATCTCCAGTAGTCGAGGTCTTGAGATTCCGGCGGCCCAGTAGGGATTTGAGTTCCATTCTGTTCACACCAGCTCGCAATAAGACCTTTAACACAGTTATTGGGAGTCAAGGAGAGATGTGGGAGCTGCTGTTGAGTCTTTGGGCAAGTATTATGCCCATCACTGAACCATTTCTCAATACAGACCCGTTCATAGGTCTGCCCTGAAGCAATAATAACAGGATCACACATAAGTTGCAACGATATGGGGCATCTCAGTTCTTCGGGTGGAACAGGCATCTGTCCTGATTTCATGCTGTTCATGGGCTTGTCGTTCAAAGAACCAAACCTAGATAGCTGGCGGCCAAACCCATGAACACTCCCTTGATCTTCAGTAGGAGAACACGGATTTGAACCCTGACAGTCATTCTCATCCAAAATCTCACTTCTGAATAGCTTGGAGCATTTTCTCATAAGATGCAACAGATAAGCCACAATTGATTCTTTACGCTTGTCTTCTTCTGCGCGTGCCCTGTCAATGAGTTTCTTTAGAGCCCGTCGTTCAGCCAGAGCCACTCTAGAAGAAGTGATACTGAGTCTAGTAGCTGCGCGATGGAAAATTTCAAGCTCGGTGTTGTCATTACAGTTGTCAAATTTTTTCCCTTGTTGGAGAAGTGCAATAATCTGATCACCGACTTCTTTCTCTGATGGATCAAGCATGAACCTGGTGTTCTCTAGTTCACCAACAATTTCCAAAATCTGAAGAGATCATACATCAAAAATCAGACTTCTCAACTAGAAATTTTCATAAAAAACTGTACCCATCAGATCTCTAAATTCAACAAGTCAAAATAAACAACCAAATGAGGCTTATTTTTGGGATAACATCAACCCTGGTGAACATAATTATCAAGCAACAAAAGTGGACTTTTCTTAACCATCACAATGAGAGAATGTCAGTAAACTGAATGAAAATTACCTGTGACCCAATTGAGCTAGGCACAATGTCTTCCACACGTTTAAGACCGTCGATGAGAGCAATCTTTGCTTTCTCAAATTTTAAAAGAACAGCATCCCCTGTTATGGCCTGTTTAGATTTGAAAATGGGAAAAAAATTAAAGACGAGACAACACACAAAAGAGAAAGCGTAAAACTCGTCCAAAGAGAGAAAGAGAGGGGAACAAAGAGAGAAACTGACCAAGTAAAGTTTACTACACTCAGAACAGTGCTGAAGAATATTCTTTGCCTTCTCAAGTGCAATATGCAAAGAGCATAAGGCCTGAATCCCTGATTTACTCCGAGGTCTTGCTCCTTCCAACGACGGGAAGATCGAGAGTACCTTGCATAGAACTCCAGATAGCTCCTTACACATATCTCCATGTAACTGCGTTTCCATAAAACATAGCTTCAGCAAAACCATAGAGCACATAGACAATCATATCATCAAACAACAAGAACATAACACACACAAAATGCTCTCACATATTGAAGTCAGATGATTGAAAAATTGGTTCTTTAAGATAACCCAATTACTATTTCTAACAGAGATGCAAATTTATTAGCCCTAGCTCAAGAAAAACACATGATTTAATCAGATTTCCAACAATTACAATTCGAATTCAAAACATTTCAAATTTGTAACCGAACCTTAGCATCACTAGCCGCGAATAGATTCTCTTCAAGCTCGGTCACATCCATGATACAACCTCACCTGACAAACTCTAACCTACAAAAATATCCCAGAAACGAATCAATACATGAATATCTGACACAAATCTTTGCTTTTTTCTTCCAGATTCTGAGAAATTATTAAAAACAAACAATGAATCATAATTTACAAAATTGATTATGGAAATTACCTTGCTATGAGAAAAAGATCTTAACCCAGAAAAGAGAAAATAAACAGAAATTTTTTTATTCAAACATCAAATTCTGGAAAAATTACAATAACGGAACTGAAACATCTCTCCACAAAAACCGGGAAAAATCTACGATTAATAAGAAACGCGAAGAAAAAACATTTGCGAATTATATATAAAAAAATAAAATAAAAAAGACCACTAAAAATAAAGCTGCGAAGAACACGTGTGGAACCAGCAACAACCAAAAATGGAAAAAAAATAACAAAAAAAACAAAAAACAAAAACAAGGAAGAACACAACAGAAGAGATAAGATAAGGGTTAAGGGTCAAACTCAAACATACCGGAGGTATTGAGACCAGCCACGGAGGCTTCATAAAAAAGATGAACAAACTCGAGTGGATTTAAAAATCAGACAAGTGATAAATTAGGGTTTTTGTTCTTGGCAAACGATCCATGATTTTGGGTTGAATGAGCGAGAGAGAGAGAAAGAGAGAATAAAATATATTCGAGTGGTGGAAGTACTTAAGAATCTGTGTAATTTTAAAAAAATTAAGTTAACAACGGCATTACCGTGACGTTAATTATTATTTTAATTGAGACTAATGAACGGTTCTTTTCTATAAGATATTAATTTAATTACTAGTTTTAGGAAGTTTTCTCTCAAGACATATATAATGTAACTAGGGGTTGACGTGAGTTTTCATAACTAGTTTAGTAATTTGTAACTTTTTGACTTTAGTTTAAAAGTTTTAATTTCGGTTAGTTAGGAGTATTAATTAACTTTTAAAAGAGTTTAGAGTTTATGGTTAACCTTTTTTTAAGAGATTAGTGCGTTATGGTTGCAAATAGTGCGTTTTTTCCATCAAAAAGTTAGTGGAAACATGAACAAATTGTCAGTTAAATTATGTTATCCCACTTTTTAGCATTTTTTATTTTATTTTCTAACGTTCCACCAAATCATCAAATGGAGGTTTTTTTTTTTTAATAAACTTGAATTAAAAACCCATTCAAAGATTTGCTTCTTCCATCCACCAGGCGGGTTGGCGTTTTTTAGCGCCTTTTTAATAATTCATTTCTTGTGCTTTAGTTTTCTTAATTATAATTCAGTTTACTTATACTTTGATAGAGTTTAGAATGCAATTAAATTTAAAGTAATTTATACTCTATTTAGCTTATATTGCTATGATGGTCATGAAATTTAAACAAACGTCTCCTAACATTTTAATTGATTTTGTGTTTGATTTGTGTTTGGTTCGGTTTGCATTGGAATTTGATTTCTAAAGAATTAACCTTCAAACGTAAGTTCTTGTGTTTACTAAATGGTATCATTTGGCATGTCGAAATTGTTGTCATGTTTTAAGCCTATTAAAAATTACTTGACGATTATTCTTACTATAAGAAATTAATCGGAAAGTAAAAGCCCGAATTACTTCTTGTTATAAAAAAATGATTTTGTGTTCTTTTCAACACATTATTTAAATGATTTTTATCATATATGTTTTACATGAATCAATGTGATAAATCGAATCGATGTAAAAATTAACTAATTGGAGGAGAAGTAAGACCAATAATAAATAAACTATAAACCGTTGGGAGATGATGACGAGTCGTTGTTGTAGTTCGTGAGTATAAGATTAGAAAGAATTAAAATAGAAATAAAACAATACCAAAATAGCAATTGTAATAAACTTATTTATCTAGTTAGAATAAGATAAATATATTGGGTTATTAGTTTGGTTTCAAACCAAACTGAACCGTTTGGATCGAAAAAAGCTTAACCAAAAAAACATGTATAGACTATATAGTTCGTTTTGGTTTGTTGAGGTTCAAAAGTATTAATGCGAGTTTATACTTTTTGCGGACAAATTGCGAGATGGTGAATAAAAAAAGAGGAAGAAGGATTTATAAGCACCATGTCTCGGAAATCATGTACACACGTTTATCCTAGAAAGTAGAAACATGTAAACTTTCCAAAGAAGATTAAAAGAAATGCTCTCAAGATCGCTTATGCAATAAAGATTTCTAAAATATCATGTGCTTGTGATTGACTGAGATTAGATCCTAGTCTAGCACCGATTTTTAATCCCTTGAGCGTATTATTTAATTAATCCCTCTAGGAATATATGTTGGTGGTACTATTAGACTTCGTACAAGCCTAAACTCGATCTCGGCACTAGCCATATCAGTGTCAGAGCTCAACACATTTAAACCCAGTCCAAGTCAGTTGCTTAATCCGATGCAGGCCCATGGTCGACACATCACCACATTATCTATCGGTTGAAGAAATCAGTAAGTAACCACAGAGAAAAGGTAACAAATGTTCGAATTTGTTATCTTTGGATCGACGGAAGTAATCTGTAAGTTGTTGAGGAAAAAGGAAGAGTTTTTGAAGGGTCGCACAAGCTATTTATTCAATACAATGGTGAAAGTAACTAAAAACCCTAATTGATTTCTATTACATCGATCCTTGTTTAAAAGTTGAAAACCAATGACGAAGATGTTTGATCTTCCTAGAGGTTTGTTGTAGGAGATTCTTTCTAAGGTTCCCGTGTGACATCTACGAGAGAGCAGAGCAGTACGATCTACTTGACAAAAAGTGGAATACTTTATCCAAAGATGGGAGCTTTACAATTTACAAAGAAGCACCTTTGCTCAAAGCAGCAGCAACAACAAGGAAAGGGGAGTTTCTGGCAATTGTGCGTTAATCTCCATGAAAATTTACAACGACTTTGATCCATCTATAAGTGGTGGATGTGGAACCATTCACTGGGTTTTGTTTCTATGCTGGTGGTGGTGGGAGTTTCCTCATTGACGAGGAGAAGAGAGCCCTGGTTGTTTTTGATAGAGATAAAAATGTATCAGAAACCAATCGCAACACAGCTTACTTCATTGGAGAAAATGTTTACATCACTCAACCATCTATGCTTTGTTTCATTCTTCTCATGGCCATACCAAAGTTTTGCCATCTTGAAGAGTTTCCGGTGAAATATACAGTTTTCTTGAGTCTTTCTAACCAAATATATATGTCTGATTCTTGTATTCTTTTCTACCATTAATTAAAGCCAATAAAAATTGTCTCCTTACCAAGTAAAACAGGGTTATTGTTTTGTGCTTTGACAGTATTTTTCCATTCAATCAAAATACAAGAAGCTTTTGGATTTTATCTTTTGGTTTTTTTATCCTTTCAACAAAATGATAGGGAATTCTATTTTTATTCTTTATAAATAAGTTTTGGACTTTTATGAACCTGATGAAAGACTTTTTGTCTTTATGAAATAATACAACTATGTTTCTCCTCCCTTGGGAGTAATTTTGGCTTTCTATAACTCAGGTAAGCCCCCTTTTAAATCTTTCTTGGGTGTTATATTCTCCCGACAGGCGTAAGATGTTCCTTAAAAGTTGCTTCAGTACAATGGTTTAGCTCGAGAATATATGGCGTCTTGTTCTGTTATGTGCCTTGTTTTGGGTAATTTTGGCATGAAAGAGTCAACTTCAAATTTGTGGTCAATTTCAGCATCACTTTCTACCTAATATGTTGTGTAACAGTTGTAGCTCGGAAACTTCAACGGACAAGACTTCAAATTTGTCTCCCAGCGTAGACTTGAACTTCTGAGTTAAACTTTGATCACAAACCAGATATGTCTTGAAAACCACTTTTGAGATCCAAGTTTTCAGATTTTCTGAAACTATGTGGTCAAATGGTATCTTTCTCACTTTTTTTACTTTATCTCTCTTGTTAGGACAATCATGCAGTGAAACAGATACGCTACATCAGGGCCAGTACTTGAAAGATGGGCAAGAGCTCGTTTCCGCTTTCAAAATCTTCAAACTCAAGTTTTCAACTCGACGAATTCAAGAAACTGGTATCTTGGAATTTGGTTCAACGATTTTTTCTTGATGCTGATATCGGGGACAAAGCTGTCTGGATTGCTAACCGTAACAATCCAATCTCGGAACGCTCTGGAAGCCTCACAGTGGATTCTCTTGGCAGATTGAGGACTTTAAGAGGAGCATCAAGCCTACTTGAGCTAAGCTCTACGGAAACCACAAGAAACACAACACTTAAGCTTTTGGATACTGGAAATCTTCAGCTCCAGGAGATGGATTCTGATGGATCGGTGAAGCGGGTTTTGTGGCAAAGTTTCGATTATCCAACAGAACAGATACCCTTCTTCCTGGGATGAAACTGGGTTTCGATGTCAAGACCGGGAAGAGATGGGAGCTTACATCATGGCTAGGTGATACTTTACCTGCTTCTGGATCTTTTGTCTTTGGGATGGATGCTAATATTGCAAACAGATTGACCATCTTGTGGCATGGAAACATGTATTGGACAAGCGGGTTATGGTTTAAGGGTCCGTAATTAAACGAATGCGGTTTCTTCTTTTCTTTCGTTTCAACCAAGAGTGGACAATATTTTACGTATTCCAGTGATCAGAATGATGCCGGAAGATTTTTTCCCACCATAATGATAGACCAACAAGGCATTTTGCGTAGAGCGCAAATTCATCAGCAACGTAACTGACAAAATTCTAGGACTGGGGATTGTTAGGCCGCAGGTTACGGAGTCTCGGATGAGCAATATGGGTTCAGTTCTTTCACAGAGACAGTATCTGCTTCCTTAGGCAATGGTTTTGTACTTAAAGAGACTGGTGGAAGGTTTAGTTTAGTTGATTACAATGCTATATGTGTGCAAAACTCCTCTTGTCTTGCCTATGCTTCAACCGATCTCGATGGTACGGAATGCGAAATCTGGAATACTCATCCTACCAACAATGGGTCGTCTTCTCATAGACCTAGAACTATATACATCCGTGGAAATGGTACATAACTTGTAGAAATATTATCTGTTTTTTTTTGTTTTTGTTTTCAGTGTTGCTTAATTAACTGCAGCAAGTCTATTGGATACTAAAGTTTTCTGGAATACGAAAGTTTCCATAGGCCAAGAGAAGAAAAATGTGGCAGCTTGGCATATTGTTGTGGCATCACTGTGCCTAATGATACATGTGATTTGGTTTATAATCTATCTTGTGATGAGGAAAATATAAAGTAAAAGGTAGAAAGTTGTATCAGAATTACTCAAAACAATTTTATTTGTCCCAATACTAACAAGTTCACCTGTTTTTTTTTTTTTTTTTATTTGATCCAGTAACTGTTATATTTCGCAGAATATTCTACTTTCTATGAAGAGAAATCACTCCACAAGGTACGTAAATTTTGTATAAGAATGTCTGAAAATGGCCGTGTTGAGTTGAGAATTGTGTATGTGATTTTTTGCTGTTAATATGTTAGTGGTTGGTTTCGTACGGAGGAGGCTTGAATCACTGAGGACTTCAACAATAGACCAAGAAATGATACTACGTGAATTGGGAATTGATAGGAGACGCCGACACAAGAGAAGTGAAAGGAAGAATAATAACGAGCTTCAGATCTTTAGCTTTGAAAGTGTAGCCTTGGCAACAGATGACTTTTCCGATGCAAACAAGCTCGGTGAAGGAGGTTTTGGTCCTGTATATAAGGTAGTCCAAATTCTCATATTTTTGATATTAACTTAAGCAGATTTTTATGTTTACGCTACTCTCTTGAAGGGGAAGTTAATAGATGGGGAAGAAGTGGCTATCAAGAGACTATCTTTAGCATCTGGGCAAGGATTAGTGGAGTTCAAGAACGAAGCTATGCTTATTGCAAAACTTCAGCAAACAAATCTTGTTCAGGTTCTAGGATGCTGCATTGAGAAGAAAATGCTGATTTACAAATACATGGCCAACAAGAGCCTTGACTACTTCCTCTTTGGTGCATTAAAAGGCTAAGAATCTTTAGAAATTCTCATCTGAAAAAAATGTCTAACAAATCTATGCAGATCCCTTGAGAAAAAACGTTCTGGATTGGACGCTGCGGTTCAAGATCATGGAAGGAATAATTCAAGAGCTTTAATTTGTACCTTCACAAGTACTCGAGATTGAAAGCAACATTTTGCTGGACGAGGACATGAATCCGAAAATATCGGATTTTGGAAGGGCTCGGATATTTGGAGTGGAAGAAACTAGAGCCAACACCAAAAGAGTTGCTGGCGCATTGTAAGTTTAGAGTGAGTGACAAGAAACATGCAAGAAGAAGATTCTTTGTTCAGATTATAATAGACTTTCTTGTGTTTGATATTATGTGTAGTGGCTATATGTCTCCGGAGTAAAACTTAGTAAGTATTATACGAACTAAGTATAATACACGGATTATACATTCGGGAATTAGGATACACGAAGTAAGTAATATATAAAGTATCAATATACATGCATGACTCCTATAGAAACGAACAAGTGGATCACTTATATCCACCATAGAATTTGTAGATCCGGTATCCGAATCCGGGAAAGTAAAAGCTCTATACATACTGTATTCTTCAATTGTTTTCAATACATATGTTAAATGGTTAACCATTAATCTATTGGGATTCAACATCTAACCCATTAGGGTCAAATCAAAATCGTTAACCCATTATAATCAAATGTTCAACTCATTTGGATAAATGGATATGGGTCAATACATCGTCGTTGACCTATTTTGATGTTCATAGGAATTAACTGGAAGAAAAATATTATATATTTATTATATAATTGATCCGACCATTTTAAGTTTGTCAGAAAAATAGGGGAATGGGTGATATTAAATTTCCATATAAAACATAAAATTCAAAATATAACATATATGTTAGATTTAATGATTTTAAAAAAAAAAAATGTAACCAAAATCTTGATTTAAGATAACAAAAATATGACATATATATATATATATATGATTATATCATCGACAATATTAATTGTCTATTAGACATCTCATTTAGCATATATTAAACATAATATTAAGATTTAAGATGATAATATAGATGACTTATAAAAACAATATGTCATGTTAATATTAAAACATACAATTTTTTTTCTTTGGTTTATAATTTTAAATGATAAGTTTTGTATATAATGTATAGAACTCCCGAACTCCAACTATGCTGAAAGAAATTCCGTAGAAAACCAGCTACATGTTGTTTGGCTTGAGATATACATATACACTAGTTTGTTATATTCATTGATTTATTCATATAAAATTATGCTTATACCTAAGTTTATCAAAACGGGTCTACCTCTCTTCTTCAAAAGACGATATGGGAGCAAAAAAAAAAAAAATACAAGGCAGACCTAACGATTAAGATAATCGAAAAGAAATAAGACAAGAATATGACTTGGGTGCAAAGCAAAAGGATTACGGTTTCTTGAGAGAAACTCATTCCAAATGGTGGAATCAATGAGTGCATCATCTTCTTACAATATGCTGATCTCATCATTAATAATCTTGGTGTAAAACTTGTAATAGATAATCCAAATCATCATTATAACTAGGAATCTATATACTCATTTTTTCTACTTTACTCTTATAACATATTGGGTGTTAATGATAAAGGTTGGAGGAAAATATAAGAAAAAAGAGCAAATATTGGGAGAAAGTTTTTCTACCATGTATTCGTATTGGGAAATTTTCTTCATTTTTGTCCTTTTTAAGGGAATTAGGAAGAAAAAAACATTGGTTTGACAAAGAAAAAATAGGAAGAAATATCTTTTGTTTTTTACTTGATAGGTTAAATTGAAGTATGAACTAGAGTAACTATTTTTCTTCTCGTTATTTTTCTTCTAAAATACACTACCAATCATAGCCGTAGTTTTTGGGATGGTTTTTCAACCAAGAAGTTATGGACCTTAATCCTGTAGTTCTTGGTTCAATAACACATGTTAATTAGTTTTCTTTTCAGCAGGAGCTAGATTCCAACCTGAAATCTTGAAGAGCTGCTGAAGTTGAGTATCCTTTCTGATGTTCATTTTCCATCTCGTGAGTATATGATATGGGTTACGTATTCACACCGTACCGATAGAATATAATCTATATGTATGGTAGAACGTGAGAGCAGTTTGTTGGTCCATTCTACAAATCGAACTACCACATGACAGAAACATGTATGATGTACATATATTTTACAATTGTGGACGTTGGTTGGGAAAAAACTCATACCAAAATGGTAAATAATAATATTAATTTTGGTTAAATTTCTTGGTCATGTGAATGACACTAAAACTTAGCCAAGCCGGCCAAAATTAAGTAAATATGTAAGCACAGCAAACATAAATTAAAGCCACTTTCGAGACAACAATGACGGTGAAATAATCTTATCCCAGTATATAATACTCCTTAGACATTACACATGATGTAATTAACAAAATGATTTAATCTCAATTTGAAAGTTGTCTCTCATAATTCATATTAGATCAGATATATAATATCATAGATTATTAGATTCCATGCTTTAGTTTGCTTCTAAGCGTGTTTTAATGATTATAGGGCGACATTAACAACACAGCCCAAATAGTATAGTACTTTAGTCGTTGTCATTTACTGAAAACTATTTTTAATCTATTGGATCACTCCTTTATGGGTTTGTAATTGTCTCTTTTTGATACAAAAAGAAATTGGTTAGAAAAGAAAATCTATTTACTTAGTCGCAAACTTGAAATAATAAGAAAATGTTTCTAAATCTCAAGTATAATGAAAAAAAAAAGTTCTATGATATTTAAGACTTTGAGATACTACATGCACGTGTCAAAGGCATCGAATTTAGATCGGCGGCTAAGTGATGCACCGTAACAGTTCCCAAGGAGTTACTGAGATACAATTGTGTTCCGTACCTCCTTCCTTTAATCCCTACACTTAATCCCTCTGTTTATTACCCTAATCTACCGCTTGGATTAGGTTAAGCCATGTTTGTGAGGACCACCATGATATTATATATTATATTTGAAGTAAATTAGTGGCAATTAATTCCACATGTCATACTTTTTATTTTCGTTCACAAAGTCTCAAAATTACAATACTCACACTCATTAGAAAATGATGAACGAAATCGATCTCTCATCAATATAAGCATCCTAAGAGCACAAACTATTTTTTTTTGAATAATTTCATATTAATCGTAGATCCAATGGATAACTCAAAACCGTAAAACTTTTTTATTAGCTAAATAAAAAGTACCATATAAGTAACACTCAAATCCTATATACACGGATACATAGGATTACCAGTCAAGATTTTGGCAAACATTATTACAAAAATGGGTAATGTTAAATTAAAATAGTGAAGTAGTATTAAATAATTGACATGAATTATGGTAACGTTGATTGATTACAATATGATAAAAAGGTATAACTAACATAAATATATACCCTCAAAGAACCAAACCAATCTCCCAAATTCTTTCGTCACCTTCCTTCAACCCATCGTCTTAACTCCTCACCCTCCTCCTTCACTCTCTCTCTCTCTCTCTCTCTCTCTCTCTCTCTCTCTCTCTCTGTTAATTCCACACAAAAAAAAACTTGAAGTCCATAGAAATGATCCTTCTCCCTCTTCTTCTCCATCTTCTTCTTCATCTAATGAACACTTCTCCATCCCTTTCTCTCTCACCCGACGGTCTCGCCTTACTCTCTCTCAAATCCGCCATAGATCAATCTTCTTCCTCCTCCTCCGCTTTCTCCGATTGGAACGATGACGATTCCGATCCTTGCCGCTGGTCCGGAATCTCATGTATGAACATCTCAGACTCTACCGACTCCCGCGTCGTTGGAATCTCACTCGCCGGGAAACATCTCCGTGGCTACATCCCATCGGAGCTCGGCTCGCTTGTTTACCTCCGTCGTCTTAACCTCCATAACAACGAGCTTTACGGTTCGATTCCGACTCAGCTCTTTAACGCGACGTCGCTTCATAGTCTCTTCCTTTACGGAAACAATCTCTCCGGTACTCTCCCTCCTTCGATCTGTAAACTCCCGAAGCTTCAGAACCTTGATTTGTCGGGGAATTCGCTCTCTGGAACTCTCTCACCGGATCTAAACAAGTGTAAACAGCTTCAACGGTTGATCCTCGCCGCTAACAACTTTTCCGGTGAGATTCCTGGTGAAATCTGGCCGGAATTGAAGAATTTAGCTCAGCTTGATCTCTCTGCAAATGAATTTACCGGCGAAATCCCTAAAGATGTCGGAGAACTTAAATCACTCTCTGGTACTCTTAATCTCTCCTTTAACCATTTATCCGGTGAAATCCCTAAATCTCTAGGGAATCTACCTGTTACAGTCTCTCTTGATCTCCGGAACAACGATTTCTCCGGCGAGATTCCTCAATCTGGTTCATTCTCTAACCAAGGACCAACCGCATTTCTCAATAATCCGAAGTTGTGTGGTTTCCCTCTCCAGAAATCGTGTAAAGATACTGATCAGAACTCGCCGGGGACTCGAAAATCGCCGGAGAATAATGCGGATTCTAGAAGAGGGCTAAGTACGGGGTTAATCGTGTTGATCTCCGTGGCTGATGCGGCTAGTGTAGCTCTAATTGGACTGGTGATAGTTTACTTGTATTGGAAGCAAAAAGACTCCGAGGGAGGGTGTAGCTGCACAGGGAACGAGAAACTCGGTGGTTCGGAGAAGGGGAAATCTTGTTGTTTCATCGCGGGGTTTCCGAAAGAAGACGATTCAGAAGCGGAGGATAATGAGAGAGGAGAAGGGAAAGGAGATGGAGAGCTTGTTGCGATTGATAAAGGGTTTTCGTTTGAGCTTGATGAGTTGTTGAGAGCTTCTGCTTATGTGCTGGGGAAGAGTGGGTTAGGGATAGTGTACAAGGTGGTACTAGGGAACGGAGTTCCGGTGGCTGTGCGGCGACTTGGGGAAGGTGGAGAACAGAGGTATAAGGAGTTTGTGACTGAGGTTCAGGCTATGGGGAAAGTGAAGCATCCTAATGTGGTGAAGCTAAGAGCTTATTATTGGGCTCCTGATGAGAAGCTCTTGATTAGTGACTTCGTCAACAATGGAAGTTTAGCCGATGCTCTTAGAGGTGAACCATACTTCCCCTTTTTCTTTTTTTTTTCTGCATATCGAATTAATCTACTAACTAAAGTTTAAGATCCATTGACTTTTTGAATTTAGGTTGACTTTGACTTTGTCAACGCTAGACTAGACATTAGTGAGATGAGGTTAGATCTGAGATAGTTTTGTGGGGTCTAAATCTTATTTTCATTGAGTGGCAAAGATCCCTTCTACTAATTCTTCAAGCTTACACACACAAATATTATTATCTTTTTTTTTGTCTACACACTCCAATATTCTATTGAAACAAAGATCGGCTAGCAATCTTTTGTTTTGTTTAAATTGGACCAAGATTTCTTTCTCTTTTAGGCATATTTTGGTATTTTAATAGTTTAGAATTTAGACAAGTTGCATGTAAAAGAGTCATGCCTTGTACGATAATTCTACATGTACGAATAACAAATTTAAGTATTATGATTTAGTGAGGTAGAGTCTTAGCGTAGAAGTAATTGGTAAAAAAAAGAGTGAGGAAACAATGATGAGAGAGATTTTACTTGTGGGCTACCAGTAATGATTTTATATACCCACCCACTCTCTCGATCTTCTAGCTGACCTGTCCTTTTCTCATCGTAACTCATTTTTTTTCTTTTAATATTGATTGTTGTTTGTTTGGGTGTGAAACAGGGAGGAATGGTCAACCATCACCGAGTCTAACATGGTCAACGCGTCTAAAGATCGCAAAAGGAGCGGCGCGTGGGCTAGCTTATCTACACGAGTGTAGTCCAAGGAAGTTGGTACACGGCGACGTCAAGCCTTCCAATATCCTTCTTGATTCCTCCTTCACTCCTTACATCTCTGACTTCGGTCTCACCCGTCTTATCACCATAACCGCGGCTTCCGCCTCCTCCAACGAACCTTCCTCCTCCTCGGCTGGCGGTTTTCTGGGCGGAGCTCTCCCTTACACTTCCATCAAACCCTCTGATAGATCCAATGGCTACAAAGCACCTGAGGCCCGCCTCCCTGGAGGGAGGCCCACTCAGAAATGGGACGTCTACTCCTTCGGTGTTGTGCTTATGGAGCTTCTCACCGGGAAGTCTCCGGATTCGTCGCCGCTAAGCTCCTCCTCATCCTCGGCGGTGGTTGTTGAGGTGCCGGATTTAGTGAAGTGGGTAAGGAAAGGGTTTGAGGAAGAGACTCCATTGTCGGACATGGTTGATCCAATGTTGCTTCAAGAAGTTCACGCCAAGCAACAAGTCTTGTCCGTTTTTCATCTCGCTCTCGCTTGTACCGAAGGTGACCCCGAAGTCCGTCCACGTATGAAGAACGTATCTGAGAACATCGACAAAATCTGATTCAATTATTATATTCTTTTTCCTTATTTTTTTTTTATCTCTTCGATAGTTCTTACACGAGGCCTACGTCACTCCCGAGTCTAGGGACCAGAGGTCGATTTGTTTTTATTGAATAATTAATTATTTGAAATGAAAATTCAATCAAATGGGTTATACTTATTAGGCTTTAAATGGCTTTGTCTTTAATTTTGCTCGTCTTTTTCTCATCTTTTAAAAGACAACTCCAAGTTAACGTGCTCCTACTAACACCTGTCTTGTCGTCCTTCAGTTGAAGATACATACAACCCAGTTCCACAGTCGGATCTGATATATTCCAAGAACCATCCACTTGAAATTTCGATTCTGTTTTCAGGTCGAGAATTCATTCACATTATGATTTAGAATGTCCACGGTAGTTCCCGCTTAATACCCTGAAAGACCATCTCATTTTAGACTTTCAAAATAAACCATATAATCCTTAAACTAATTTGTTGTTTTTGCATGTCTCAAAAATAATTAATTTACATTCGAAAAGATATATCATACAAATTTTTTTTATGGGAAACAGTCACAAAATTTTTCTTTTATCCAATGGTTAGTGGTTCAGAGAATACTAAAACACTAGAGATAAATTGAAGCAGTAAGGAATGAATGTACCTGCAACTTGTGTTCTCTGTACATCAGGTTTGAATTCTTATGAACACTTTTTTATAGTGTAAATTTTCTAAATCAGTGTAATTTTCGCTGGTGGGAAAGATTTCACAGAATCCTTTTACTTCACTATCGTCGGCTTCTAAATGCGTTTTGAGTGTTCAATCCTCACCACCACATTATGCAAGTAAGATCCTAAAACTCCTTCTACAAACCTTTATTTACATGATTTGGAAAGAGCGGAACCGTAGAGTTTTCTCTGATAAAGTAAGTACAATCTCATCTACAAAGTCTCTTGCAGATCGCACAATGCGCAACCGTCTAATCTCCTTCTCGCTGGAAGATCCAACAGTTATACTATCTCTTCTTGGTTTTTACTTTGGTTGTATCAATAGTCTATTTTAAGTGTGACAAAAGCTCGTATATATATATATATATATATATATGCCTTTTACTAAACTGTGGATTTGGGTAAAGATGTAAAGGGGGTCACATAAAATTTAAACTTATTTAAGTGGGGGTAAATTTTACAAATTTTTTAAAAAGCATAATGGATAACTAAAGTTTAGATTGGCCCACTAAATTTATCAGGCCCACTAATTAAACGCTGGTTGCTTTATTTTGTTGACATTTTACACCGGCAACCTTCGACGGAGAACAGTTAAGTAACCGGCATGACTCAGGTAGAGTAGAAGAAATTAGACGAAAGAGAGCGCGATTCACTGAAGGTAACACGTCTTGATCTTTAAATTAGTTTCTCTAATACGCTTTTGATTACCAAGTAAACCAAAATGAAACCGAACTAAAACCGTTTGGTTTGATGATTTTAGAACTGAATGGTCGGTTTGATTTTTCGGTTTCAGAATCTGTCCAGCCTTTACTGGAGAATCCACGGCGGGTAGTGAGTGGCGCCAAATCATAATTCGTGGTTCCGGTCAAAAAGCCATGGATGAGTCTCAGTCCGGTTCCAATGTTTTCAGCTTAAGGATTGTTTCGATCGATTATTACATGGCTTCTCCGATCCCTGGTTATGATATTTGCTACAGTAGCTTCCAAGGTAAGGCAAAATCTCTCTTCATATCTTCTAAAGCTTCGTCTTTTTGAATCCAATGGTTTCACTTTCACTAGATATGCACCTCTATGCTTCTTTCTTGATTGATTGATTTAGGTTTGAGAAATTTTGACTATGGAAATGAAGAAGTAGTGCTCCAATTTCGTTAGATAGTCTTCTCCTAGATAAAAGGGAAAGTTTTTGACATGTTACTATTTGATTTGTTGCTGGGATTTTAAGGTGGTGAGGTAAACGAAGTCCCTGTTATAAGGGTATATGGCTCTACACCTGCTGGTCAGAAGACTTGCTTGCACATTCATCGTGTAAGATTCTTAATTTAATTTTCTTGTTAAGAAAAAAAGATTGTTTGCCAGGTGCTCAGATTGGAAACTTTGTCTGTCTTGCAGGCTTTACCATATCTCTATATTCCATGCTCGGAGATTCCACTTGAGCAGCATAAAGGAGGTATGAAGCATAACCCATTTAATAACTCTACCGAGAAATGTAGCACAGTTAGCTTTTCGAGCACCAATGACATTTTTCATGTTTTTGTTTGTTTGTTTCAGTTGATGGAAGTACACTTTCTGTATCCCTTGAGTTAGAGAAAGCTTTAAAGGTGTGTATTTTACATTCCTAGTGAGCCAGTGTTCTTAGTCTTGACTCTTGACTATAAGCTGTTTGTGTATCTGTCTGAATTTTGTTGTTCCCCTAGATGTGTCTCAATCAATATTCCTCCCTGATGATACTTGATATGGACTTGTAGCTTAAGGGAAATGCTGCTTCAAAAAGGCAACATGTCCATGATTGTGAGATTGTTAAAGCAAAGAAGTTTTATGGGTACCACTCAACAGAGGAGGCATTTCTGAAGATTTATCTGTATCCTATATATATTTACTTTTAGTACAGTACCCTTTTCTTAAGCAGTTTGTTATTTGTTCACCTTAACAGTATAATAGCTACCATCCACCCGATGTGGCTCGTGCTGCCAGTCTTCTTCTGGTACGATATCTTGATGATTCCACTCCACCATTATTCTTTACTTTATGTATGGTGCATAGAGTTCTGGTGAAAATAGTATACTGATAACCCTTTTCATCTTCCTTTTGTAATGAGCGTTTGTTTTTTCCCCTCTCTCTCTAGGCAGGTGCTGTTCTTGGTAAAAGTTTGCAGCCTTATGAGTCTCATATTCCCTTTATTCTCCAGTTTCTGGTAATTTTTCGTTGTTATGTATTCAAAAGAAATCATTTAGTGACTAGGTATTCTGTCAAATTTAGTAATTTCAGATATGAACATAACTTCCAGATTGATAATACACTAGGTACTTTCGAGAGCTTGAACTGGTGCATGAAAGTTGATTGCTTTTGAATCATTTTTGAATGTATGCAATGCAAATTACAGATATTGCTATGGATTATATACGATCAAAATGTAATTAGAATTAAAAATGAAAAAAAGGAAAAATATAATGTAGCTGGGGAATGCTTTTTCTATGTTAGTGGATTATAAACATCTTTTGTTTTGCTATTACGGGATAATCATGCACATATTCATGCTAATAAGTAATGCTGATCCAACCACAACTATATATAATAATTTGAGAATAGTCTTTTGGTTTCCTAAAGCCTTCATTACTTGTCAGTTTTCAGTTACTTTCCAGTTATATAATTGCTCTGGCCCCCCTCCCCCGTTTGTAATTCCACGACATTTTGTATGCATTCCACTACTGAAGTTTCTGTGATTTTCTTCTATAGGTTGATTATAATTTGTATGGAATGGGTCATGTGCATATATTAAAAATGAAGTTCCGTAGCCCAGTGCCTCACCGTTTCCTTACAAGGAGATTTGATTTGGATAATTGTGCGGGACAAAAGATTGACGAAGTGGCTATTACAAAGGTAGATCTTCAAATACTTGAAGCTTGACAATATATTGTTTGGTAGTTTCTAGCTTCTTTTATTTCACAATACTGAAACATTGTAGCAGGAAAATTCAAGTACTGCTGCAAGCGTCAATTTTCCTGTTTGGAGCTTGTCAACAATCCCAGGTCAATGGATGTGGAATCTCTCCGAAGAATCTGATACACCGTTGAGCCAGAGCCAGCATAGGCACCATTACAGACGTCAGAGTCTCTGTGAACTTGAGGGAGATGCTATTATTAGTGGTAATTTTCTTGAAACGAAATATAATTGTTTTTGTTTCATGTATGAAAGGACCTTTGAACTAGCTTCTTCTCTTGTAGATATTCTCAATCAACAGTTTAAAATGTACAACTCCCTTTCACAAGCCCAGTCTGATACTAACATGGTTCAGTCGCTTGTGGCAATCTGGGAGGTTCATTCTAACTTTCTTGGCTCTACTTTGAAATTATTTGGTTGGTATTATTTTGCCTAACCTCGTCACTGTTGTGTCAGGAGGAGTATGAAAGGACTGGCGTGCATGATGCACCTATACCTCCTGATCCCGGCAAACCATCTGCAGCTGATGTGTTGAAGACTATGTCAAATTATGTTGGGTTTGAGAATATGATTAAAGAAATGCATAACGAAGTTGAATTGTCTCCATCGGATATGAATCCTACTGCATTATCTTCAGCCGGTCCAGATATGCATGCCAAACCTGAAGTTACTGATCTGCAAGTTTTGAATCATATGGTTGGTACACGCAGTAAGTTTCCTGCATCAGAACAGCTTTCTCCACTTGGTGATATGAGTGGAGAAGCATCAATGGAAAATGATGAATATGTGAAAACACCCACGGACAGAGATACACCTGCTGAAATACAAGATGCTGAAGCCTTGGGTCTCTTTAAGTGGTTTGCCTCATCCCAGGCTGCAGAGGACATAAACTCTGATGATGAAATTCTCCGGGAAACTATCCTTAGTCCACTTTTGCCTTTAGCATCCATAAACAAGGTTCTTGAAATGGCTAGTACAGATTATGTGAGCCAATCCCAAAAGGAATGTCAAGACATTCTTGATTCTCAGGAGGATCTACCAGACTTCGGGAGTTCAACAAAAAGAGCGTTACCTAGTAATCCTGATAGCCAGAATCTTATATCTTCATCAGACAAACAATCTCTTGAAACAGAAGTCGCTAGTGATGTTCCAGATATCTCCACTTCAAATGGAGCAAGCGAAAATTCATTCCAGAGATACAGAAAGAGTGATTTACATACGAGTGAAGTAATGGAGAATAAGAACAGGAGCTTCTCTAAGAGCAACAAGCCTAGCAACTCAGTATGGGGACCTTTACCTTTTACATTGACCAAAAATCTTCAGAAGGACTTTGACAGTACAAATGCTAGTGATAAACTTGGCTTAACAAAGATTAGTTCAGACCCCATGAATGAGATGACAGACAATTATAATGTTCCACTCAACGAACATCAAGAAGATGTTTGTAACACAATTGACAGAAACGTTTTGGCTGGATGTTCCCTACGGGACTTGATGAGAAAAAAACGGTTATGCCATGGAGACTCGCCTGTTTCACAACACATGAAGTTTAGGAAGGTTCTACCACAGACTAGAGATCCCCGACACGAGAAAAAAAAGGAGTGCACCTTAAGATCTGAGGCCAAAAAACAAGGTCCTGCTCTTTCTGCAGAATTTAGTGAATTTGATTACGGCAAGGCTCCTCCAACTTTATCTCCTATAGATGCTGGAAATTGCGAGTGTAATACTCAGTCATCTGAACTTCATTCTGTTGATAGATGTTCGGCTAAAGAGACAGGAGGTCAAAACAGTGATGAAGTTTCAAGGAATATTTCATCTACCACTGTTCCACTTGGTAAGGATCCACAAACTGTGGAATCAGGAACATTAGTGTCTAGCAATAACCTTGTTGGGATTGGAATAGATGATGTCCAAAAATCTGGGGGGGAGCAAGAGTCAAATTCCAATGGAAATGATGAGACGGGAAAATTAGTATGCCTAACCTTAAGCAAGAAGCCTCCTTCTCTCGATTGCCTAAGTGCTGGACTGCAGGATTATGCACATTCTCATGAAATTCCCGCTCAGTTTCATTATGCCAGGGAAAAACAGCATGATGGATGTGGTATCTTTACTCTTCTTTTTCTGGTTCTAGTTTCTGCTACGTCTACAATTAATGCAAATGCGGTTGAAAATATACATTTATAAAATTGAAGTTAGGTCAACTCAAATTTTTGCAGAACTTCTCTCTGGCTGTGCTCCCCTTTATTTATCTTTTTAAGTTTCGGACTTGAGATACTTCTGACATCCTGTTGTGTTTTTCTCTTGGAAGAGAGGAAATCCAAGGAGATCCCATTTTTCCCCTTGGAGGACATCGAATTCAACAAGGATGAAAAGAAACACTTTTTCCAAGGAGCTTCCCTTGGTATTCCATTGCATCATCTCAATGACGGCTCCAACCTTTTCCTACTGACCCCTGCCTTTTCACCCCCTCCTGTGGATTCTGTTTTACAATGGATATCGAATGACAAAGGTATCGTGTAGAGTTAGTCAGAAGGCACTGGGCTGCCTAATTTAATCCAATTTTACATCTCCTTTAAGATTCGATATACATTGCTTAAAGTGTTTTTCCTTGCGAAAATAGTACTGTTCCTGATTAAGATTTTCATTAGTGTTAGATGCTGTAAAAGCAAGTTAAAATGATAGCTTTTGTTTTGAACTTTTGAATTTTTCAGGTCCAGGAGACTCTAAAATTGATTCAGAAAAACAACCATTAGGAGATGAGCATATTGATCGTGGGGCGAGTTTCACTGATCTTGCTTCTGCATCTAATGTGATGTCTGTGACTGAGCACATGGAGCAGCATGATAACATTTTTGTGAATTCAGAATCAAATGCTTATATAGAGTCTGAGATAGATCTGAAACGCAAAGGAAATAGTCTTAACTTGCAGACCAGTGTTTCCCAAGAGATGTCTCAGATTTCAGGTCCTGATGGGAAATCAGGGCCCACTCCCTTAAGTCAAATTGGATTCCGAGATCCTGCGAGCATGGGTGCTGGGCAACAACTTACAGTGCTGAGTATAGAGGTGCTTTAACTTAACCCCCTTCTTTGTGAAGCTACACAATCAATTTGTAAAAGTCCTCAAATGGCCTTTGCACGCATAGATTAGGCATGGAGACTTTGAATGGTTTATATATTGTGGAACCCTCATTTCATGTAAAACAACTCATTGCGACGATAAAAAACTGAAAATCTCATGCGACAATTTTCATTCCTCGAGACTCACAGCGAGCAACCCAATGTTTAGTCTTCATTGGGATGATCTTGCAGTTACTTGAGTAATCATTTGTTCAATGCTTGAGGATACTTGGACTTAGAAAGTCAAAATCAGCTCGTTAAGGAGTTTTGACCTCTAAAGCTCGTCTTACTATAATATGTTACTCAATTGTTTTCAGAATTGAGTGGAAATGCCCATTACATTTTGTTAATGCTGTTACCAAAAGGCCCTCTGTAGTAAAAATGAACTCCCTTAATTTAAGATGATGTTTTCTGGGAAAAGGTTCATTGACACATGCTAATATCTGTAAACTTACAGGTTCATGCAGAGTCTAGAGGGGACCTGCGACCTGATCCACGTTTTGATTCTGTCAATGTCATAGCTCTCGTCGTGCAGAATGACGATAATTTTGCAGCTGCAGTATTTGTGCTTTTATTTAGTCCAGATAGCATTGATCAGAGGTGATATACCAGATTTATTTATTTTGGATTCTTAGAAATTTTGCACCTGACATATTCGTGCTTTTATTATTTCTGTAATGCTACCATGAACTTCAATCATTTTCTTACTCTAATTTTCTTTTTCAATCGTTATTATTATCTCACTACAGAAATGTTGATGGCCTATCTGGATGCAAGTTGTCTGTCTTCGTTGAAGAGAGGCAACTATTCCGCTATTTTATTGAGACTTTATGTAAATGGGATCCAGATATTCTTCTGGGCTGGGATATACAGGGCGGATCCATTGGTTTTCTAGCTGAAAGGGCTGCACAGCTTGGTATAAGATTTCTCAATAATATATCTAGGACGCCATCTCCGACTACGACCAATGATTCAGATAATAAGAGAAAGCTTGGTAATAATCTGCTGCCAGATCCGTTGGTAGCTGATCCTGCTCAAGTACAAGAAGTGGTAATTGAGGACGAGTGGGGCCGCACACATGCTAGTGGTGTTCATGTTGGAGGTAGAATTGTTCTCAATGCATGGCGTTTAATTCGCGGGGAAGTTAAACTCAACATGTACACGATTGAAGCTGTGTCTGAGGCTGTTTTGAGGCAAAAGATTCCATCAATCCCCTATAAAGTATTGACAGAATGGTTTTCAAGTGGTCCTGCGGGTGCAAGATATCGATGCATAGAATATGTGATTCGCCGAGCAAATTTGAACCTTGAGATAATGAGCCAACTTGACATGGTATGTAACATTTTCAACTTGATTTACATAGTAAATTATGTGCAAGTCGTTTATTCTACTAAATCATCGTTTGCAGATAAGTCGTACGTCAGAACTTGCACGTGTTTTTGGCATAGATTTTTTCTCAGTTCTCTCCCGAGGTTCCCAATACAGAGTGGAATCCATGCTTTTAAGATTAGCACATACACAAAATTATCTTGCTATATCTCCAGGAAGCCAACAGGTTTGTTTTATCTGCTACTTCGAAGTGATTTACTTTTAACGTTTCTTGGATGATCAACCAGTCATCGGGCCTTAAACGAGGGGCTGGTCAACCCTCGTTTTGTTTATCGCCATAGATTGTTTGTCCTCATGATAGCTTCCATAACATATGCCTTGCAGTAAACTTTCATAATCTTTTCACTCCCTTCCTTACTCATTAGCATTCTCCTAACTAAATCATGTGATCATGTAGGTTGCTTCTCAGCCAGCTATGGAATGTGTACCTCTTGTAATGGAACCAGAATCTGCCTTCTACGATGATCCTGTTATTGTGTTGGATTTTCAATCCCTTTACCCTTCAATGATCATAGCATATAATTTGTGCTTTTCTACATGTCTCGGAAAACTTGCGCATTTGAAGATGAACACCCTTGGGGTCAGCTCATACTCTCTAGACCTTGATGTTCTTCAGGATTTAAATCAGATCCTGCAGACCCCAAACAGTGTGATGTACGTGCCACCAGAGGTAATGTGCATTGCTTTTCTTGAGCAAATTAAATCTTGAATCTAAAGTCATCATATTCAATACAAACAAATGATCTTAATTCCCAAAAGCGTCATTGTATTCTGCGTCGATGGATCCTTTTCTTGATTAGCTTAAGCATAGTAGTCACCTTCTCTGCCTACATATAGGTGCGTAGAGGAATTTTACCAAGGCTGCTAGAGGAAATTCTATCTACAAGAATAATGGTGAAAAAAGCAATGAAAAAGTTAACTCCATCAGAAGCAGTTCTTCACCGGGTATGGTAATCTTGATCAGAGTCCATTCCTAATTTTTTTGACTAGGGATGATTGGCTGATGAGAGAACGGCCCAAGTTTTTGATTCCAGCATAAAATTTACAATTTTGATTGTATCTGTCTTCTTTCAGATATTTAATGCGAGGCAGCTTGCTTTAAAGCTGATAGCAAATGTGACTTATGGCTATACTGCTGCTGGCTTCAGTGGTCGAATGCCTTGTGCAGAGCTGGCAGATAGTATTGTCCAGTGTGGTCGTAGCACACTTGAGAAGGCTATTTCGTTCGTCAATGCCAATGATAATTGGAACGCTAGAGTTGTGTATGGTGACACTGATAGGTAATTTACATATCTACTCATCTGGATAAAGTAAATGCAAGATTTAAAACCCGGTTAAAGTTTATCACCATCTTTCATGGCACTATTTTAACTTCCTACAAAATAAAGTATAACCAGGGTTTCATGCTTGCACATGTTAACATATACTCGTATTTACTTCCAAATTTTTATTGCGGTCATTTCAGCAGCCTTGGCAAGTATGTATCACAGTTTCTTTATTTGCTTCTTCCATGTGGCCTCATGTATTTTAATTACTTGTGTAGTATGTTTGTCCTCCTCAAAGGACGAACTGTAAAAGAAGCTTTTGTAGTCGGACAAGAGATTGCATCTGCAGTAACTGAAATGAACCCACACCCAGTCACTTTAAAAATGGAGAAAGTCTATCACCCTTGTTTCCTTCTTACGAAGAAGCGCTATGTTGGGTACAGTTATGAAAGTCCCGATCAGAATGAGCCCATATTTGATGCAAAAGGTATTGAAACTGTTCGAAGAGACACTTGTGAAGCTGTTGCAAAAACTATGGAGCAATCGTTGAGACTCTTTTTTGAAAAGAAGAACATCTCTAAGGTACAAATTGGATTTCTTGCGCTCTTTCAAATTATCAGCTGAAAATGCAATATCTTACATCTGCTTTTCTCTATTCATTATGCAGGTTAAGTCGTACTTGTATAGACAGTGGAAGCGGATACTATCAGGGAGAGTTTCTCTTCAAGATTTTGTCTTTGCAAAAGAAGTTCGGTTGGGGACTTATAGCACAAGTGACTCTTCACTCCTTCCTCCAGCAGCTATCGTGGCAACCAAATCAATGAGAGCAGACCCTCGGACAGAGCCACGCTATGCTGAACGAGTGCCTTATGTTGTGATCCATGGGGAGCCAGGAGCTCGACTTGTTGATATGGTGGTGGACCCACTGGTTCTTTTGGACATCGATACACCCTACCGATTGAATGACTTATACTACATCAACAAACAAATTATACCAGCTTTGCAAAGGGTATTTGGACTCGTGGGTGCAGACTTAAACCAGTGGTTTTTGGAGATGCCCCGTGCCACCAGAAGTTCCCTTGGTCAACGTCCTTTGAACTCTAGAAACTCGCACAAAACTAGAATTGATTATTTTTATCTCTCGAAACATTGCATCTTGTGTGGGGAAGTTGTTCAGGAATCTGCTCAGCTATGCAACCGGTGCCTCAAAAATAAAAGTGCTGCTGCTGCAACCATGGTTTGGAAGACTTCAAAATTGGAGAGAGAGATGCAACACCTAGCTACGGTAAGTACTCCAAAAATCTAACATTTATATGAACTGTTTACAGATCGTTGTATAGTTTACAACCATGATCTTTACAGTCTTTACTTTCCGAGAGATCGGGTGAATCATGCTTCATAATCTTGGACACTTTGAGTTCGAACAGAGTTTCATCTCATGGTAGTTGCAGAATATTTAATGCTGAAGAGTGGAGACTTAGTTTCAGATTATCTTTCAGAGATATTGGCTATTTTATAAACAAGAACGACTGTGGACCTCTTTCCATGTGTGCTTAAAGTTGAGACCTTAGTGAATCTCTGTAGATGCATTCAGTTCCAACTTTCTTGGTCCATCACTTGATTTTTCTTTATATTATTTTATTTGCAGATATGCAGACACTGTGGTGGGGGAGACTGGGTTGTGCAATGCGGAGTGAAATGCAATTCCCTCGCTTGTTCAGTCTTTTACGAGAGACGGAAAGTTCAGAAAGAGCTTCGTGGCCTCGCCTCAATTGCTACAGAGAGTGACCTTTACCCTAAATGCATGGCTGAGTGGTTCTAACCTTGTCGGAAAATCAATTCAAAAACCAGTAATCAAACTCTATCCCATGCGGTCTTCCACTCAAACTGATCTAAAACAATCTCATCCTGTTAAGCAACGATGTGTACTTTGTATTTGCAGGATTTTGAGCAAACTGCATGGTGTCTCGTAAGTTATAAGTTTCAGGTATTACGGTCGATCATCACCTCGATGTTTTATATGGTTGTGATCAATGAGCATTTTCGTCAAGGACGTGTGAATATGTGTGTTGATAGTACAGTACAGCCACTCATCATTTTGTTCAATGAGCATGTAGATATCTGTGTTGTTGTGTTGTGTAAGTCCAGCACAGCTGAGTATATAAGCAAATTATATTTGTGTATTTATAACCATGTGTTTCAAAGAAAAATGTTTAGAGACTAGAGAATCCATAATTTTAAATCTCTACTTTCACAGTTGTTCATATTATTAGTGGTGATCAATGATTGTGTGGTTGATCGTTTTCTCATGTCCGCACCATGGGTTATATTGTGTGGCAATGTAACCCTTATATTATTTAACCTTGACTTAACACTGCTAGAAATTTTGATGCTACTTACCATATATATAAAATAATTTAAATTTTGTGGGTTCTTTAATTTTTCATGCATGAGTGTTTAGGCTATTGTTCCCAACCTGAGGAATTTCCCTGCCAATTGATATCCTGATTTGTACTGTATATTTTTTTGGATCGTTTATAATGCCAAATCAAACTATATTTCTTGAAATTTTTTTGTTGATATTGATCCCCTGAACAAGGTAGATGTTTCTCGTATCCACAAACACATGAAGTGTTTCATTCTTTTTGTTACCGAACTAATAAAGTGAATTGCTTTTAAAGTAAAGTCATTTGCAGAGAAACTGCTTTTACCATACTAATTCAAAAATGTATTAATCCTATGGGGGTTAATTACAGACCCAACACGATTGGTCAAAGTCCAGTCTCTCTACCTTTACTGATCAACGCAATCACAAGAGCCCAACTACACACATTCATAGTTTCGATTTCATTTTCTCCGATTAATTTCTGTCTCGGGATACTCCGACCATGACCGGAACTAGCCGTCGGAGCGCCCGTGGTCGAATCAAATCATCATCATCATCATCATCATCATCTCCCGGCGGCGATGAAGGGAGCGATTCGCTTCGTTACCCTCCGAGTATCCGCCGAGGCAAAGGCAAAGAGCTTGTATCGATCGGTGCTTTCAAGACGAGTCTCAAGATTTTGATTGCGTTAATCATTTTGGGGATTATAGTCATCTACTTCGTCATCAATCGACTCGTTAGCTCTGGGTTGTTGTATGATGAGTCTCAGAAGCCTAGGGTTATCACTCCTTTTCCTGCTCCGAAACTCATGGATTTGTCTATGGTACACGAATCTTATATTCACCTAATTCGTTTCTTTTTGCTTTCGCTGTTGTTCTTGTGAGAAACTGAATTGGAAAGATTCGCCTATATGTATATGTATTCAGTTTCAGGGAGAGCACAAGGAGAGCTTGTACTGGGGAACTTATCGTCCTCATGTTTATTTTGGAGTTCGAGCAAGGTATGTGAATGAACTAATCTCTACTTTGTGAAAATGTCTTTGTTGTTTTACCTCAGATGGGTTCCTATTTGCAAATAAGTTGTACATGGGCAATGCAGAACTCCACACTCCTTGGTAGCTGGCTTGATGTGGCTTGGTGTCAAAGACGAGATGTATGTAATGCGGCATTTCTGTGAAAACTCTGATGATCTAAGTACATTTGGCTGGAGAGAACATAATGGACGGGATTTTGGGAGGCAAGAGCTGGTTGAAAACGATATGATATTGGAGACGAGTTTTGTGAAGTCAATGGAAGACACCCTTGGTTATGGTGGGGATTGGGCAGTTCGGATTGATGTTAAAAATAAAGGGTAACTGCTAATATACACTAGTACTGTAGTATGTTTTTCTTCACCGTGTCAGGTTTTGAAAGTATTCATATTACACTGGCATGACAAAGTTTTTTTCCTTGACCATGGTGGAGTTAAAGGTTGAATGATGATGTCAAGAGAAGCGCACATCTCTTCTTTTATTTAGCTGATGAAGGTGGGAATGTTTTAAATTTAGGCCAAGATAATTTAGATTTTCAAGGGAACTCTCTCCTGGTTTCGGGTTCACGTGAAGATGTAGGAGACTGGCAGATACACTTAAAATCACAGGTATTTCGTGATTTAAAGTGCTCTATAGAATTCTTAGGATTTTTGTAGTTGTCTCTGCTGGAAGTGGATCTGTGAATGCTTTAACATTTTCTGTCATGTTTAGTATATCATCCACCAATGCTTATCTGGATATAACCATTTTAATTGCTCTTCATTTGCAGAATCAGCTCGAGACACATTATTCTGGTTTCAAGACGCCTCACATATACAATTTGTCTGATCTAGTTCAGCAAAATCTTGCTCTGCAGGTCTGCTAATTTTCGAACTCATAACTCATTTTGAAAGAGCCCAAGGTATTTTGTTCTGTAAAGACCGCATGCTTACATGTCTCTTGGCTTGTATGTTTTCAGGCAAGGAAGTTTGGACGACTTCAGCTCTCTGACACATCAGAAGATTCTTCAAACATTTACATTTTTCAGGTAACCAGTCTTGATGAAGATGTATGCACGTGTATTGTTGTATAAATATATCGCATGTTCTTAACTCCTGGAATCTATGATCAATATGTTTCACTGTGTCCAATGACCACATATCCGTTGTCATACAGATTTCTGGGAGGCTACCATTTACGATTGATATACCCTTTGTCTCCGGGATCAAAGGAGAAAGTTCAAACGTGGAGAAGCGTTTATCAAGTCTCACAGGTTTCTTAAGCCTCCTGTTATTACCAAGCATCATTAATGATGAATTTGAATTTTCTTAACCTTAGTTTGTGTATGTGGCTTGCATTTGAGTTTGAGTATGGAAGAACTTTCTTGATTTGAGTATGAAAGAACTTGCATTTGAGTTTGAGTACAAAAGAACTTGAATTTGTGTTTGAATTTTCTTAACCTTAGTTTGTGTATCTGACTTGCATTTGAGTTTGAGTACGGAAGAACTTCGCATCTGGTAATGAGTTTGTTACACCTACCTTTGCCTTTTGAGTTTCATAGCTCAGATAAAGAACAATAATCTGAAATTTATGTCTGGTTTCTGTGTGTTCTTATGTGTCCCTCCAACCTCATAAAAAGCACTAGCTTATTATTCTGTAGCTTTGCTAGGGATACTAATTATTGTATCTGTTATGGGTCAATTCAGTAGAGCTCCCATTTAAGGAAAAAATTTCTCTGACAGCATAGGCTTAATTTTTATATCATTGTTGTTGTCTACTTTTATTGTATTTGTGCTAAGTTTCATATATGTTATATGTAGGTTTGCCACTCTCTGATCTACTTGAAAAGAAACATAGAGAATTTGATACAAAGTTTGAGGAATGCTTCAATCTTTCTGAAAAGGTATGCTTCTAAGTTTTTTCTTTTTAAATCTACAGACTTTAATTACCTATGTTAATAGATGATCTTTAGCACACCCAGAGGTCTTGTTTCATGGATGATCTTGTTGTAGTTTTAAAATAATCCCCATGAACAACATTGTCTGGATGTGAAGTCGAGAACAGAGACTGCTGAAACATTTGCTGTATTCACTTTAGCAATTTCAGTCTTCACTTATAAGAATCTCCTTCCACTAGGATTAGTTCTTCTCTCTCTGCTTATGTGCAGTTTCTGTTTCTCAATGGCGAGCGTATGTTGTTAGCTCCTAGTTGTCATAACGTTCATATAGTTGATAATTTGCAGCTATCCATGTTAATGTTCATAGAAAAGATGAGGATCTCATTCTCAGTTTCTTGTGGTTCTAGCATGATTCAGAAACATTGGGGACTGGCAAGACTGCAATTGCAAACATGCTTGGTGGCATTGGTTACTTCTATGGTCAATCAAAAATTTATGTTCCTAAAAGTACTCAGGCGAGTTTATTTGCATCCTGCATCTTGTTTATCAATTTTTATATCCCTCTATGTTCTTATCTGCAAAATAGGCTGAACCTCTCACAGAATCATACAATTTAATACCTTCTATTGCAGCCTGAAAGTCAGAATAATTTCTTGCTGTATTGGCCAGCCGAGCTATACACAGCTGTTCCAAGCCGGCCCTTTTTTCCTAGGGGTTTTCTGTGGGACGAAGGTTTCCATCAATTGTTAATCTGGTTCGTTCTTATTAATCATTTGTATGTTGAAGATTTCTTTGACATGATGCTATTGTGATTGTTTCTTAAATGGAATTTCTGAAAGCCACTTTTGTTTGATAAAATAGTATTACAGAGTTGCAAGCTATAATCATCCCACTAGTTGATCATTCTTTGGACTGTGTTATGTGTGCTTTGATCAGGCGCTGGGACTTTCGTATAACCTTGGATATCGTTGGACACTGGTTAGACCTATTAAACATAGATGGATGGATTCCACGTGAGCAAATTTTGGGTGCTGAAGCTCTGAGGTATTTACACTCTCTCATGGTAGTCATAGTTTTTGTTGTAATGGTTTTTGAGAGTTTCTTTAACTGCAGTAAGGTTCCAGAGGAATTCGTAGTTCAATACCCGAGTAATGGCAATCCACCAACACTTTTTTTGGTGATACGCGGTAAGAATCCATTATACCTCTACTACACTTACTCTTTTGTCATCACTCTCATTTTTGTTTCATGTAAGCCCTTGAGAGTTGGGCCATACAAATAAGTTTATTCTAATGCCAATCCTTGACCAGCATTTGTTAAAGCATAGGGAGTCAGAATTATCGTTATCAGCTTCCTTCTCTTTGTTTTACTAATATTTCTGTTCCTATTACAATTAGATGTTTAGAAGTTTGTGGCCTATTCATGTAATAGGAAGAAAAGTTTCACAATCAATTCAGTTCCATATAGTGACAATCTATTTTTCCAGATCTAATAGATGCTATAAGGATGGAAAAGTTTATCGCATCAGAAAGGGATGAAGTATTGTCATTCCTTGAGCGGGCTTCTGTACGCTTAGATGCATGGTTTCAGTGGTTTAATACTTCCCAGACAGGTAACGTCATGATTAATTTACAGGATTTTTTCAGTCTTCAACTGCTCTGTGTTTTAGAATTTGCAGTATCTTTTACTAATCACAGTTGGATCCGTAGTTGTTAAGCTAGATCACTAGATGAGACGAGTTCTTGTATTTAACTGGTATTACAGTCTTAATATACAGTACTTAGGATGGGCTAGTTCATATATTTTATTATGACTTGATTAAACACTAGGCAAGGAGATAGGAAGCTACTTTTGGCATGGCAGAGACAATACAACAACTCGAGAACTTAACCCTAAGGTACGATTTCTTGGTTTCTCATGAAAGTGATACTGAAAGCTCTATTTTAACCCTCACATAGGCTGCAAGTCTCGAGTGTCAAGTTATAAGGTTTTCTCTGACGTTTGCTGCTCTTTATCAATATATAATAACAATGATTTGAGGATTTTTTTTTTTCTGTGGTATATGCTGCTTAGCGACAAGATTTCTCAGAATTCTTTGGGTGTGTGTGGGCGACCTATTATTTTTTAGGATTGTTACTTTGTCAGTTGCTTATTTGCAGATATGGTAGTTCAATTCACAGATCCTTGGAGATCAATCTGATGTCTTATATCTCCTGCAGACGCTTTCATCGGGGCTGGATGATTATCCTCGGGCTTCACACCCAAGTGAAGATGAGCGACACGTTGATCTTAGATGCTGGATGTACCTCGCTGCGGATTGCATGCATTCCATCACAGAGTTTTTAGGAATAGAAGACAAACTTTCAAAGGTTAGCACAAGATGGAAAGGAAAGGGGTGTCTCTCCTATTTTTTGTTCACATGTTACTGACATAAAAAATAAATCCTGCAGGAGGATTACAATTTAACTGCCAAGATGCTTTCAAACTTTAATCTTCTGAATCAGGTATATTCATTATCAGATGTCAACAATTTTCTCACTTTCATTAACTTCGACGTTGTTATATATAATATAACTTGATTATTAAAAGCATGTTTTCTCTCTCAAACGAGTATCGCATTAAATTTTTCTCCTCACCATTTTCTCTTCTCATTCATGGTTAATTTCTGAGCAGATGCACTATGATAGTGACCATGGGGCTTACTTTGACTTTGGTAATCATACAGAAAAAGTAAGAGAAGCTTCATAAATTTAAGTTTGAGTGTCAATTTTTGTCATATAGAAGAAGAACTTAAGATTCTTACTCTTTTCGTTGAACCACATGTTCGGTGATTGATCCCCAGGTTAAGTTGATATGGAAAGAGGTAATTCAAGAAAATGGTCAATTATCTCGACAGCTTGTAAGGAAGACGTATGGGAAGCCAAAGCTAAAATTGGTTCCTCACGTGGGATATGTCAGCTTCTTTCCCTTCATGTCTAGAATCATCCCACCTGTGAGTGTTTGGCCAATATTTTTTCCACTATCAATGATCTTTAAAACCCTTATGGATCAGTTACTTTTTGATCTAAATCGTCACATATTTTTGGTCGATAAAGGATTCTCCAATCCTCGAGAAACAGCTCGATCTCATTTCAAATAAGAGCATCTTATGGAGTGACTATGGACTAGTTTCACTTGCCAAAACCAGGTAAGCCCACAAGAACGAACATACTCGAAATTTTCTTCTTCACTGATAAGAGAGAACATTGTTTTGATGCAGTTCTATGTATATGAAACATAACACTGAGCATGATGCACCATACTGGAGAGGTCCTATCTGGATGAACATGAACTACATGATTCTTTCTTCTCTGCACCATTACTCTAAAGGTACCTTTCGACCCTCCACATGGTAAAGAAGAGCGACATCATGCTACAAGACCTCTACATTTTATTAGTCATATGCATTCGGTTTACCTTGTCTCATATTTCCTGCAGTGGATGGACCATATAGCAAAAAGTCAAGATCAATTTACACGGAACTAAGGAGCAATTTGATAAGGTATAGTATATGGTATCTGCGATAGAGAGGTCTTGTTTGATATTAACTTCTAACATGTCATACAATACAGGAACGTGGTTAGAAACTATTACCAGACAGGGTACATCTGGGAACAATATGACCAAGTTAAGGGAACAGGCAAAGGCACGCGACTCTTCACCGGCTGGTCTGCACTGACATTGTTAATTATGTCCGAAGATTATCCTATTTTTTAAAACTTTGGGAACAAAACTTAAAATTACAAACATGTATGAGTTAGAAGATCAGTTTTGATGTAGGGGTTTTTGCAGTTGCTCATGGTCGTTATAGTGTTACAGCTCTATCTCTGGCCGAGGTATATGTCCCAGATTTTTGTACGTTATGCCCAAATTACGATAAAGTGTTGGAAAAGATATACGGGAAGCTCTAGCATCTCTGCACTTCATATATTTGTGACTGATAATCTGACTAAAAAAACCAAACGCTAATTGCATTAAACAAATCCCAAAATAAACCAAACAACCACTTGAACAGGAGAGAGATCCATGACTAGTCTCGTTGCACTGCTACAGGGAACAATAGCTGGAATGACCCTCTTTTAAAAACTAATCAGTTCCACTTCCTTGATCCTCTATCACTCTGGTGTCGTGAGACACATTCGATGACCTCCACATGCAAAACATCTATACGATGATTTTTGTTCCCTTCCAGTAAATATCCTAAAACATCTTCATCATCCAAGATATATGTGTGCCTCTTACGAAATTTTAGCAATGGAATAAAACTTAACTTAAGCCTCGATATATGTGATAACCTTCATCTACCGTGATCTTCTTTTGGATTCCACTCAATGTCATCTCCATTCTTTGAATAATATCCCCCATAATCAAAATGTATGACTCTGTGACGACTGTTATTGTTTTTCATTTTCCTCTCAAACATGAAAACAAAAAAAAACAACACTCGGTTATATTAGTTGTTACTATTCATATTGATTCTTGACGATTCAACCTCTTACAGTCCATATACTATCAATGTAAGGCTTATTAGACTAAGGAAACAAGCTTAATATGTACATATGTTCTTGGGTTATTCAAATGATTCATTCAAAATCCCCAAATTTAAAACCCCAAATTCAAAATAGAAATCGAATAACAAATTCATCCAATACACAACAATAGTAGAAGAAACGACCTGAAGGTTACAGACTCACCTGGAATAAAGATGAGCTCGTGGCGGCGAAGACGAACGCGAAAGAGGGAAGGAGGAATGTGAAAGAGGATAACAAGTTTTTGCTTTTTTTTTTAGATCAGATTTTTTAATTTCTTTTTATTTCAATTATTCTTAGATCAGATTTTTTAATTTCTTTTTATTTCAATTATTCTTATTAAAATTTTAATATTTTAATCAATTGCTTCGAGGTATAATGGTCAGATCAGTATTGTTGTTGTAAATTAGATAAAAGTTATGTAAATTTTTTTTTCAAGCGTATGGTCATTTCAACCTTTGGCCTAATGCCTATAGTTATTTAGATTTAAAAATTATATTAGTTTACTCAAAATTAAATTATCAATGTCTTTTTAATTCTAAGCACCAACATTTCTCTACTTCAATGGTTGAGTAGCCTTGTCTTTGTAATAACTTTAAATCCATAGGTTTTTTTTTTTTAATCTGAATGCTGCTATAAGTGCTAACTTCACAAATATCGAAAGAGAGTTTGGAATTTAGACCCTTTTTTTTTTTTTGGTCAAAAAGAGTTTGAAATTTTCTTATTCATGCTTTTTTACCCATTGTTGGACGTAACAACCACTTTGAACAGGAGCGATGTCCATGACTGGTTTCGTTGCACTACTATAGTTATTTAGATTCAAATTACATTATTTTACGCAATGCATGAGCCAACCACCTTGTAAATATTTGTAACTCCTATATATACAACACCCGTATTAAGGACAGACTCATAATGTTTGTCAATACACTCAAAAGGTTTTTTTTTTTTTTCAGAACTTTCAATTTCTTGTTGAGAGGAGAAAATGATATATGGAGAACAAAATGTTTTATTTTGCAAGCAAATGGGAGATTTTTTTTGTTGATATATATACTAGGCACCATTGTTGCTGTTGCAAATGGACTCACTTGCCCGTTGATGATATTGATTTATGGCGATTTGATAGACGCTACAAGCACACCACCGGTCTCTAGAAAACATGGTTACGAAGTTTTAAAGGTAAAGGTTAATCTTAGATTCTTAGGTAGCTTTTGATTATTATCTTTATTAATTTAAGTTATTTTACAAAAATTTGTTCGTTAAACCGAATAACTTTAAAAAGTCATTAGAACGGATGAATACTAATTAATTCGATTATTTTTACATTCCTTGCTGACACAAATTACTGAGAGATTGATGGGTTTGATGCACAGGTTGGAACATTCATACAACTAACAGCAACTTTCTTTGGAGGATTCGCGTTTGCCTTTATAAGAGGTCCGTAATTAGCGTTGGTTCTTCTAGGTTTTCCAAGCCCATAGTAAAAAAAAGATCTAGCTAAACAGGAAGAAGAAAAACACAACTTTTTCTCACTCACTCATGTGAGCACAAAGAGTAGCATAAGAACTCCTTGAGGTCTTTATCAGCTTCTCATCGTTCCTTTCTCTGCAATAGCGCTGTTTTGCAAAATTGTGATGGCCCTGAGCCAATGAGCCTATAATGATATTATAGACTCATCGGCTCAGGACGATCGCGGTTGTGCAAAACGGCGTTATTGCAGGGAAGGGAATGCATGAGATGCTGATAAAGATCCCAGGTGTTCTTATGCTACTCTCTGTGCTTACATGAATGAATGATAACCATAGTTGAAACCAGTGATGTGTTTTTCATTTTCTGCGCGCATGTATAACTAAATATATTGTTTTTACCGAGTTTGGAATCTTTGTATCACCTATTTCTTGATTTTGCATTTTAAGAGTGTTTCCAAAAAATTTGTAATTTCAAAACTGGGTGAAATATATGTTTATTATAAAATATTCTGTCAGGTCAAGGTTTTGAACGTAATTTAACATAACTTTGTGGTTTAAATTCACAAACACTTCTCAATGTAAGCCATTGTAAAACCATTTTGGCTTTTGCTTTTGCCAATGAAACGCGAATTGCATTTAAACAAATTCCAAAATAAATCAAAACGCATATGTTACAAGAAACAAACGGAGGAGAAATCACAACAACACTAAAGCAGTTTCAAACAAAACACTCTCCACTTTATTAAATCAGTGTTATCATCAACTTAAAAGAGACAATGCTCTCTTTGCTTTGGATCATATGACGAAATGTAACCAACACAATGGTATCACTAAAGATCATCAATCAGGCTGTGATTGTGACGCTGCATACGCAAGAACCAGACAGTTTTATCTCAGATGTTTTCCACTCTGTGCCTGGTGCAGCATTCGGGTCATACAGTAGAGTGTTGTGACCGGTTTCTTCCTGAGATGAAAAAAGCAGAAGCTTCCCACTCAGCTTACCAAACTGAAATCCGGCCCTCGAGCTTCCTGACAGCGGAAGAGCTACCACTTCCCAGGTTTCATCTTCCGCATTGAACACTGACATCTTCCTCTGGTTCTTCCAGTCGATACAAAACAGCTTTTTTCCTACTTCAACATGAGCTGTGACCATCTGCGAGAGAACATACCACGCAGTCGAATCTTAAAAATAGTCGCTATACTCGGAAACCGAGCTAAGGAATCATACTATCATGTGACGAGACAACACTAGATTCATACTCAATGATCAATGACTCAAAGAGACTTACAGTTAAACCGTTTTTGCTTCCATTCCAGGAGCCACATTGAGTGTTGTACACATCAAGAAGTTTTGAGTTGCCAATTGTGAAGTTGGATCTCCCACCCATCACGTAGAGCTTCCCGTTGAAGCCGCTAGCGAAACACCCCCATCTCGGACGCCTCAGAGACTCTATGAATGCCCATTTGCCCGTCTCAGGATCATACACCTCTGCACTCGACAGACTCTCGCCATCTACCCCGTGACCTCCCACCACATAAACAAGCCCATTCACCTCAGCGCAAGCAAAATCATACCGAGCTACCTCCAGGTCTGCTAGTCTGCTCCAGCTGATTTCATTTCAAAAATATACAAAATCCACTCAATCATTGGATTAAAGTTCACAAAGGATGCTGAAATCAAGAAAAATAAAAGCTGACGAACCTGTTGAGGCAAGTATCATACTGATAAACATCAGCAGATGCAACAAGAGAACCGTTGATCATAGAACAACCAGCGATAACAAGAAGTTTCCCATCAACCACAACAACCTTAAACCCTGTTTTTACAGGACCGGGCATCGGTGGGAGAGATGATAGCTTCTGTCCCAAACAGTCCATCACCTCCCACTGGCTCTCTTTCCCACCAGCATTCGTTGTTAGGACATAGAGCCACTCCTCAAGCATACCGGCGAGTCTTCTCACGGTAATAAACTCTTTGCTCTGAACAACAAACCTCCATTTCTTGCATACACTTCCCATAGAAGGGAACCTGGCACGCGGAACAAGCGCCAAACACTGCTTCGCCACATCATCAGGCAATCCCGGGATCAAAGGATCGTCCATGAAATTCTCAGACAACCGTGAACCGATATCAAGATTTCCTTTCGAGAAACACATGCCGTGATTTACAATCCTTTTCTTCCCACTTAAAGCAAACGCCTGCATCTTTCGACTAAATCTCCCCAAGAACAATTCTCTAAACTAAGATTTTTGTGTTTGTGTTATGAAATGTTATTAAAGAATTTCGTGAAACCCGTCACGTATAGTGATTTTCAAAGACAGAGGAATAAACAATGTAGCTGAGAAGAATGGAATTGCAGTGACCACTGATGAAAATTGATGTCCAACACAATCTAATTCATGTTCCATACCAATGGCTTTGCTTCTACAAATGTTAGAAACTATGATTGTTGTTAAATTAATGTTGTTTCTTCTCACAAACATCTCCGTATCTGCCAAAACCAAGATCACAAGATTTGTCAACTACAAGATTTTTTCCAAAAAGATATGTTTCTCTTTTTGGAGTAAAGAAGATGTTACCAGTAGAGGTCATGCTAGAGAAGAAGATTCATCAGCCACCGGCAACATCCATCTTTAGAAATAATGAATTTTCTGCAAAAAAAAAGTTTCAGATAAGTCAACTCTTGAACTAAGTCGAGAACCAATAAGATCACAATCAAACAAAGAGATAGGGTGCTCAAAAAAAGAATAATTTCGCGTATTTCAAGAATCATATACCACACAGAAACAAGAAAATAAATTTGAATGGCTATAAATTATTTCCTAAAAAAGCAAAACATTATCAAGAAAATCTGAAAATTGAATTCTCTCACAGAAATATTATCAAGAAAACCTCCTAAAGACCAAACTAGTTCCAAGAATTGGCCAAGATCTAAAGATAGGAACATTTCTGACTTGTGTGCTTCCACATATGAACAAGCAACAATTCCCAAAACAAAACATCAAATCCAAAATCGCAGAGAAGTACAAATATAGAAAGCAGAGTAGGAATCAATGGAGACCTGAAGAGGAAGATTCATTTGCAAGAAGAGATGGAGAAGAAAGCGGAAACTTAAGAATCTAATCCAAATGGGTAAGACATTTATACAAAGAAGAGCGAAAATGGCGGAAATAGCAGAGAAAAAAAGAAAGAGATAAAGATGAGGTACCGAGAGAATAGGGAGCTTTGTCGGTTTCGGGGTCGTTTTTGTGTTGAAGTTGGTGCAGAGAAGATAACAACAAATTGACAGAGTCACAGAGAAGTCTAATAATGGTAATGGAGGAACTGAAGGAGCGTCAGATTAGGAATTTATATAGCAAATCACACCACACGGTGGATCGCGGAAGATAATAATGTCAACTAGTCACCACGTCACTCCTCTCTATATTTATATATTATTATTACTATTCATATATGCTCACAAGACATGTCTTTGATTGAGACAACCAAGAAAACAAGACATGTTTTGTTATAAAAATAACATTAAATATTAACTAATTTTTGTTTAGAGCTATGAATTTTCTTTTCTCACATTAACTTTTAACAGTTTTATTTTGTCTTTGGGTAACTAAATTGATATCCAATAACTCTTTAACTTTGAACTTTTTTTCGTTAATGAAAAATACCTTAAATTTACGAAATGCTTGTAGAATATATTCAACGAATGACTAATAAAGGATAAAGGAGAGAATGAGCAATAATGATGAAGATGACTTTTATTCCTCTTGTAACCAAACCGTGTAATTTACAAAACGAACTAAAGATTTGTATCATCGAGAAATTTTGACAACTTTACTATGCGTACAATGTTACACAATAACAGTGATAAAAGCTTTAAGCCTTTTTTATCCAAAAACAGTGGATTCTACTTCTAAAACATTTTTTTTTCGTTAAACAATTTTTTTTTTGTTTAATAAACCTATTGTTGATCAGGTAACTACAATAAAAGACCATGCATGCTACTATAGGGTCAATTGGTTATTTAGTTGTAGTTATAAAAGTATTGGTGGTAATTTATTTTGATAAGCCAATCAATTTTCAAGTTATTGAAATTAATATATTGACATTGTGAAATTTTAGAAGAAAAGAAAAAGACTTGAAGATGGGGTAAAAAAGCATATCATCGGACGCTTGAGATCTTTTGTGTCTGAATGCACATGCAATCGTATCGTATCCCTTTGTATCCGTCTGACGTGGGCCTATCTTCCAACTGGTGGTCGTAGTGGTGACCATGAATCCCTATTAAAGTCGCATGTCATTTCTCACTTTCAGTTTTATGATTTATCCTTCTTTGTAATCCTCACTATGCAGGGGGCAAATAAATAGTTTACATCAATTTTAAGAAATAGATGACAAAACAGAAGTTATGTTGAGGATTTAGGAATTGAAACGATAACGAGTGAAAGAAAAAACGCACAGATTTGATAACCGAGTTCACGGTTGTCAACTGCTACGTTTCGGGGGAGAACTCTTACTCCCAACTTTCACTATGACAAAAGAGGTTACAAAATTCTACTGGTAAGTGATGCTACACTTTGTGGTTTCAGATTTTTTCTCTTAGACAAATATCAAGTAAAACATAATCAGAGAAAAGGAAGAAGGAAGAAGAAGAACTTTTCCGTTTTCTCTAGAACTCCTTTATGTCTTTACTTGTCTCAACCACTCCACTGTCATATTCCGTAAATCAATTATATAAGTGGAAGTGTGATTGCAGCTAGACCAAATCAAGTTGTGCTTTTTGTAAATGGTTTTTCGTCAGACCCAGTTTTTTGGCCCAAGATGAGAGTGGATTTGTCAAACCCAATAAATCTCCACCTTTTGACAAAAACACCTTCTTCATCGATGAACTCGACGACAAAACAACCAACCTTACCTTTTCTCGTGAAAGCAAAACCAGCATCCCATCACCGGCGATCCTCTCCGGCGATGGCTTCTTCCTTTTCCGGCGAACAACTCTGTTTCAGCCGATGTTTCTTCCTTCTCCGTGATACGCCTCCGAGCATTCTCAATTTTGATACAGACATGAAGAAAAATGGGGCTTCTTCTTTTCGATGGGGCAGTCGGACTTTAAAAAAAAATCCGGTCACCATTACAGGTTCTCCGGCGAGGCCAGGCTTCAGCCTCTTCTTGATTCTAGACAAGCTCGCGATTTTGGGCTAATCAAAATGCATATCTCCGTCTCACTTTTCCGCCACATCTCCGGACTGATCCATTTGTTTTCGGGTGAGTCATGTCGTTGCCTTTGCCGTTCATCTCAGGTAATCTCTAATCTCTCTCTTCTCTATATATTCTGATACTTGGAGATTAGAACTGGGATGTTGAAACCAATCGATAACATTAATTTCGATTTCGGACTTGATTTGAGGCGGAGAGTTTCTTCTCTTCTCCGGTAAGCTCAACTGCTTCTCCGTTAGCCCACCTGCATTTCCGGCGAACTCCACCTCCGCCAAAAATCCTCTGGTAAGCTCTTCCATGTTTTTTCTTTTTTAATTTATTATTATTTTTTTTTTGAATCCACCTAGTCAACTCTCAAAGCATGTGACTCCACAACCCAGTTTCTCTCTGAAACTTGATTTGTCAGATACTCCACCTGGAACTGGCGACTCCTTCTACACCGTTCCAAAAATTTACAGGTAACTCCAAATTCAAATTAAGGGCTTTACTCAACTCTGACTCTTGAGTACTTCTCACAGAGCTAACTCATCGTTAATAGTTTTTTTTTTTCCCGAGGGACTATTGGAGTTACCTGGTGCTGCTGCTCCACCTTAGTGGATGTTGAGAAGCTCACAGCAAAGCTGGAACTTCTGGCCAGGTACCGTCTTAGTTAGGAAATCTGCTGGGTTTGCTGTTGTGTGGATCTTGTGTAGAACCACATCACCTTTTGCCAGTATATCCCTAATGAAATGGAATTTAGTGTCTATATGCTTTGTTCTTTCATGATGAACAGAATTTTTTGCTAGGGCTATAACACTTTGTGAATCACAATGAACTTGAACACTGTCTTGCTTGAACCCCAATTATGAACACAAACTTTTTAACCATATGGCTTCTTTCACTGCTTCTTTCAGAGCCATGTACTCTGCCTCAGTGGTTGAAAGAGCCACAACTGACAGCAAACACGATTTCCATGAAACTGTATTTCCACCAAACTTAAACACATATCCTGTAACTGACATTCTCCCGTCTAAGTCTGCTGCATAATCTGAATCTGAAAACCCTTCAATCCACAACTTAGAACTTTTCTTGAATTTCAGATTTTGAGTGTATGAACCTTTTAAGTATCTTAACACCCATTTCACTGCTGCCCAATGATCTCTTCCTGGATTGCTCATAAATCTGCTGATAAAACCAACTGCAAACCCCAAATCTGGCTTTGAACCTACCATCGCATACATTAAACTCCCCACTGTACTTGCATATGGAATATTCTCCATGTGCACAGCTTCAGCTTTCTTTTCTTCTTCTATTAAGTTTTTGAGTTTAAAGTGAAAAGCAGTTGGCGTAACTACTGGCCTTGCTTCAAATATTCCAAACGTTTTCAATATCTTTTCCAAGTAATTTACCTAAGATAAAATCAGTTCTCCCTTTTCTCTATCTCGTTTGATATCCATACCCAGAATTCTTGAAGCTTTACCCAAATCTTTCATCTCAAACTCACTGTTCAGCTTGTTTTTGAGATTTTGAATCACTGTCATACTTCCTGAAGCAATCAGCATATCATCGACATAGAGTAACAAATAAACAGCTCGATCTGTCTGTGTGTCCTTCATGTAGATGCATGGGTCTTGATTGTTCCTTTCAAACTGTTGATCTTTCATGAATTTATCAAACCTCTGATTCCAACATCTAGGAGACTGTTTTAGACCATATAGGGACTTCCTCAATAGACAGACTTTGTCTTTTTTTCCCTGTTTCACGAATCCTTCGGGTTGACTCATTAATATATTTTCTTCTAGATTCCCATGCAAAAACGTTGTTTTAACATCCATTTGCTCTAATTCATAATCCATGCTTACCACAATAGACAACATTAATCTGATTGAAACATGCTTAACCACCAGAGAAAACACTTCATTATAATATATGCCTTCTTGTTGCGAGAAACCTTTAGCAACTAACCTGGCCTTGTATCTCTGTTTCTCAACTCCTGGTATGCCTGGCTTCAGTTTAAAGATCCATTTACACCCAACCAGCCTTTGCTTTTTTGGTTTCTCACTTAGATCCCACGTATGACTCCTTTTGTGAGAATTCATCTCCTCTTTCATTGCATTTTCCCACTGCTTTCTGTTCTTGCTTTTCATAGCTTCTTCATAAGACTTAGGTTCCTCAATGTCCAAGTCTTCAGCTGCTGACAAAGCATAAGCAGCAAAATCTCCATCCTCATACCTAGACGGAGGTGTAACGTTACTCCTCCTTTTTCTATCTCTGGCCAGCACATAATTATCCAAAGATTGTTCTTCAGATTCATCAACTTCATCTGTTTCTGATTCTTCTGAGCTTTCAGAGTTGTCAAAATTTTCTAATGAATATGTGTCTCCACCTTGAGAAGAAGTCTCTTCCATATCAGAATAACTTGGAGAAGGACCTCTGATAAGATTATGGTTGAAAGACACTCTTTTTCCAGCCTTTTTTAATATTTTCAATGCCTCATCAACTTCTTCTTTATTTTCATCTGAATTATCCAGTGTGTCCTTGAACACTTCAGCTTCATTAAACACCACGTTTTTACTGGTTACACATTTTCTTTCTTCATGCAGCCAGACTCTGTACCCTTTAACGCCAAAAGCATAACCCATGAAAACCCCTTTAACAGCTCTTGGACTTGTTTTCTCTTGAACTACATGAACAAAAGCTGAGCATCCAAATCTTCTCAAATGACTCAAGTCTGTTCTTGTACCTGTCCACACTTCTTCAGGTAGCTTAAAACCAATAGATGAGTTTGGTGTTCTGTTGATTAAGTAAACTGCTGTAGAAGTAGCCTCAGCCCAAAACTCTTGACCCAATCCTGTTTCAGCCAGCATACTTCTCACTTTATCCATAATGGTCTGGTTCATCCTCTCAGACACACCGTTTTGTTGTGGCGTGTAAGTGCACGTCCTGTGCCTTGTAATTCCTGACTCTTTACACAAGTTATCAAACTGTGCATTACAGAATTCAAGACTATTATCAGTTCTTAGATACTTAATCTTTTTTCCCATTTAATTTTCAGCAGCTTGTTTCCATTCCCTGAACTTATGAAACGCTTCATCTTTTGTTTTCAGGAAATAAACCCAGACCTTCTTTGAGAAATCATCAATGAAGCTTATAAAATACCTGCAGCCACCAAGACTTTCTGGAGTAGATGGAGATCCCCAGAGATCAGAGTGTATATAATCCAATATACCTTTGGTGGTGTGCTGAGCTGATGGAAAACGTTGCTTGTGGGATTTTCCAAATGCACAGCTCTCACAGAATTCCAACTTGTCTACTTCTTTCTCAGGTATGTAGCCTTCTTTCACTAGAACATTGATGTTCTTCATGCTCATATGACCTAGCCTTGAATGTCATAGGCTAGTCATATCCACGTCAGGTCTGGCCACTGCAACTTCTCCTTTTACTACCTTCCCTTATAGATAGTATAACCCATCTTGATATTTTCCAGATAAAATTTTCTGTCCATTTTTGTAGAAAGTGACTACAAAATCGTTTCCTTCATATTTGCAGCCATTTTTCTCTAGTTGACCATAGGAAATCAGATTTCTTTCCATTGACGGTATGTATCTTACATTTGTCAATATGACCACAGAATCATCTGGATTGATAATCTTGATTTTTCCAATCCCCTTCATCTCACTATGAGTCATATTTCCCATCAGTACCTTGCCGCCATCAAATTCCTGTAAGTCAAATAGAGATTCTTTATCTGGTGTTATGTGAAAGCTACATCCTAAATCCATCACCCATTCTTCTTTTGTATCTTGAGTGCTAACTGTTAACACTATTGGCTGTTTGGGCTCTGTTGCAAAAGTCGCTGAACATGAAGGCTTATTTGATGATTTTTCTGGATATTCCCTCTTCCAATGTCCTTCTTTACCACAAATAAAACAAGGGCCTTTGTTGTTTTTATTGTATTTTGGCCTTGATTTTGATCTGCCTTTGCTCTTAGATCGTCCTCTCCATGTTTTGCCTTTTTCTTTGTCAAACCTCTTTTCTGATATGCCTCTTGTCTCAATGTACAACCCTCCACTTTGAGGTCTTGAGAGTTTTTCACTTTCTGCTAATTCTCTCTCCTTTGATTTTGCAGCCCCAATCACCTCATTTAAACTCAAAGTGTCTCTGCCATACTTAAGGGTCTCTTTGAGCTGATCATATCTATTAGATAGAGAGCTCAATAATAGTATAGCCTGCACCTCCTCTGTGACATCTACTCCTATATTATTCAGGTCAGCCACCAGCTTAAGGAAGTCATCTACGTTCCCATCTATGCTTTTAGAATCAGACATCTTAAAAGTATAGAACCTGAGTTGTAGGTAGATGCGGTTAGGAAGGGATGTCTCCATGTAAAGTCTGTTTAGAGTAGACCACATTGCTGCTGCTGTTTCACAGTTTGTAATCTTCCTTAGTACTTGATTTCCCACATTTAGTACTATAAGATCTTTGGCCTTCTCTGATTTTTTCAAACTTGACAGGATCTATGCTTGGAGACTGCTTGGAACCTCCACTGGTGCCTGTTTGAGACTCTCCTTGAGCTGCTGCAACCTCAGCTGTAAGTGGATCCTTCAGCAACAGCTCATCCTCTAGAATCTCCTTTAACCCTAGGACACCAAAGTGAGCCAACATCCTCACCTTCCACAGAGAAAAATCGCCACTGCCATCAAACCTATCCACTTCAATCCTTGTGTTACTCATCGGTAAGTCTTCCTTGAAAACTTGACTTGAATCTCCTGAGCAACCCTTGACACCAAGCCTGGAGCTCTGATACCACTTGTTGAGGATTTAGGAACTGAAACAATAACGAGTGAAAGAAAAAACGCACATATTTGATAACCAAGTTCACGGTTGTCAACCGCTACGTCTCGGGGGATAACTCTTACTCCCAACTTTCACTATGACAAAAGAGGTTACAAAATTCTACTGGTAAGTGATGCTACACTTTGTGGTTTCAGATTTTTTCTCTTAGACAAACATCAAGTAAAACATAATCAGAGAAAAGGAAGAAGGAAGAAGAAGAACTTTTCCGTTTTCTCTAGAACTCCTTTTTATATCTTTACTTGTCTCAACCACTCCACTATCATATTCCGTAAATCAATTATATAAGTGGAAGTGTGATTGCAGCTAGACCAAATCAAGTTGTGCTTCTTGTAAATGGTTTTTCGTCAGGTCCAGTTTTTTGGCCCAAGATGAGAGTGGATTTGTCAAACCCAACAAATTATTTTTAAAAAAACTAAAAGAATATTAGGCCTTTTTTTTTTTGTTGACATCGAAAATTAGTCGTTTATGTGCATTCAATAAAAAAAAAGTGGTTCGAATCCATGACAATGAGTACTTTATTTGGTAAGGATTTTTAATTGCATTATAAATATGAGTTCAATATAGATGTGTATATAAAAGAAAATTGTTCCTAAACTATGAATCAAGCATAGTTTTTAGTATTGCTTTAGTAATAATTTGAAGTAATTAGTGATTTATTAGACTGCCAATATATAAGACATACACAAAGGCATTTAGATTTTCACATAATACACTAAATAAAAATTCATATAATTTTTTTCAAAATGACTTTCATTTATGATATATTCAAGTTATTTTTTCGGGACACACTAAAGAAATAAATTTTAGTAAAGAGTTGATAAAATAATGATAAAAATATTATTATGGGTACTATGTTGTCTAAATTGGACGAAATACACTTGCACCAATTTCTTAGACATATGTGGGTATGATTGGTAGTCACTTACCGCTATAATAAGGAGTGTACTGTTTCTATTGCAACGAAGGTAAAACGGTAAAGTAAATTGGGATAAAAGCATAGCGATATAAAACTTTACTATTTTAAGTCACCAATTGGACCATTAATTATTTTAAAAATTGTATTCTACCATATACTATATATATTTATTTAAAATATGTTGACATTTATAAAAAGTAACATATTCATAAATAAAATTATATGGACAATGACATATAATTTAGCGGTTTTTGTTAGTGTTGTGATAGTGTTACCGTCCGAGTTTAAACGCACATAATATATGTTGTTGAAAAAAATATATGATATTTTTTACATGTTAAAAATTAATTATATGTGTTTGCATTACAAAATCATTGAAAACATTGATGCTATAATATAGGAAAACATTATTTAATAAAATAGCATGCTTAGGCTTATCTCTTATACTATCATATTAAAACTTTTTCTTTTTTACTAACTTGCATAATGGATATTTGAGTTCGGTGACTATAATGATAACACTAATACAACTCAGAATGCTACAAGCCTACAACTCATCGTTAAATAATTTTGTTTATTTTGGACAATATACTCGATTTTACAGTTATTTATCTTTCCATGATTTTTTTTCCTATTACCTTTCAAAATTTAATCATCTACATAATTAACCATTGCTTTTCTTCCTTAAGAATATACAAGTGAGAGCTACATATTTTAAAAAACGTCCAAAACATAATTGGCGTGAGCCGATGATTATATTTTAATATTTATATATGAATTGTGCTTTTAGCAGTTTACAACACTATTGTTCCACAATTACTGAACCATAATAGCTAGGAGGCTAGGAGCGCATTAACCACTATATGCCGTCGCATACGAGGTTAGACAAGTTAAAAAGACCTGGTCGAACCCTTCATATTGTTTTTTTCTTTGTGAGATAAATACTTCAATGTCTAGTAAATAAATCGCCGTGTGAACACGTCAAACCCATGTCACTTAGTAAGGCTAGAAAAGAAAAAGAAAAAAAACACAATCCAACACGATCTTATCTCGTGAACATTTTATTCTACATTATCTTGTTATCCAAATTCGACATTTACATGTATCTTATTTAGAGTTTGATTAGTTCTTTACACAGTAATGCAAACCTTATGAGTGCTTAGACCATCCTCATTGCACATAAACGAGGGGATGGTTAGAATTTTATATAATAAAAATTTTAAAATAAGGGTTTTACAGGAGATAACCGATGTCTCACAGGAGACATTTTGTTTGTTTAAGACCCCCTTATAGCATCCACATTGATTATCCTAGTTAAAAGTGTCTTAACTATAAATTATTATAAAATTAATATTATTTAATTTAAAGAGTGTATGAGGAGTGTCTGAAGAATGTCTTCGGTGTCTTTCCAGTTTCATAGATATATATATTTTTTATTTATATATTATTTAAAGACATCCCTATTATTTTTCTAATGGGGATAGTCTTAGAGTATCCACAATGAACACATATGTAAGTGTTTTCATGGGCGTCTTATAAATAATTTAATATTAAATTTAAAGACATCTTGTTTTTTGGGATCCAAAATGTCTCTAGGAAGACACCAATTTCATTTTAAAGACACCCTCATTTTTTTAAAAAATTATTTTATTTTTAAAGACACTCTTATACAATTGTCCAATGTAGATGGTCTTAGAGCATTTCCAGTACACAATTTTTTATGGATGTCTTTATATTAAATTAATAATAAATCTAATACTAATTTAATATTATTAAATTTTAAAGACACCCCATTAATATCACTAATATAGATGCTCTTACAGTGGATATCTGGATTTTTAAAATTGATTTTTTTTTATGCCTTCAATTTTAAATCGATACTATATTATATTTTAGTATTTGTTTTGCTTTCATCCATTACAAATATCCAATTTTTTTAATCAGATCAACTCAAATACTAACTCAAAACGGAATTAACTAAACAAGAAGAAACACAAGATGACTTGTAAACACTTAGTTAAAGGAGAGGCATTTAGAAAAACAAAGCGTCTCTCTAATCTTACCGGAGCTCTCCCAAATAGTAGACCAATAACAGGCTTCGTTATACAAAAAAATTCAAAGTCTCCCAAAAGAACAATTTCGATTCCGAACACTTGAAGAAATTCGGAATTTTTATTCGAACAGTTATTATATACACAATTTATTTTAATGCATGTTAAACTTAGAAAAGGGATAAAGTGGTTGGATCCAATTAAAAATGAAAAGTAAGACAAAGCAAAACATTCGTGAGGTTTTGACTTAAACAACCCACCATAATGAAAAGAAGGCTTGTTAATTTCTTATTTATGAAATCTAAAAGCGGCGACCCGAAAGCGATCGTTTCATTGTTATCTTTTTCTTTTACAATAATCACTAATCCGCGTGATGTTGACAAGTCATGTGGTAGCCATTTTCGACGGTTCATATTTATTTATGATTATTAGCCTTAAATTTTTTAAAATTTTTAACCCATTTGTTGATTAGAATAATCCCATATGTTACATGGCCGTGAGTCACCTCAGGCTTTAGATAAAATTCCTATTTTTTTTTCTTTTGGATTTCTTGGAATTCTTGAACGAAAGGTATATATACAACTATTTTTCTTCTTGTTTAGACAATTTATAAATCGAACTAGAATATATTATTAAAAAAAATAATCTAACAATCAGTTCAAAGTGGAGACAATGAAGAGGACTAAATTAAAATGAGTAGATTTATAGTGATCTATGAATGATGAAAGAACAAGAGATCATTCAAAAAATACACCGCCATAATGTTTTTCTTCATGAAATTCAAGACAACATATTCATATTTCTTAATTTTTCTCGTTTATAAACACGTACGTTAATGAATTTAACAACCTCAACATCATTAGATTACAAGCTGGATTTTTTTTTTGTTTATTTAGTTTTGTAAAACATTTTCGTTTTAGAAATACTATTCAAATTAATTTTGATATATCCGTTTTAAAATCTACCGACTAAACGAGTTACGATAGACAAACTAATTCACTGCTATATTTTCGATTAAAATCATCATCGATATCACAATTATTCATTGGACAAGAACAACAGTTGTAACGCACCACATTTACGTACAAGGACACCATGACTCATCCTACAAAATATCAACCCTATGATTGTAAAGCACTTGTTTACACTACACAGTCGCTTATTTTGACCGACTAGGTTTTAAGTAGAAGACATTAAAAAGAGCAACTGTTAGGTTTTAATTTAGGAGGATCAACCGGTTTACTCTAGTTAACCGGTACACCTTATATTTAAGTACTTGTACCATTCTACTGCAAACACTCTTGTCAAACAAGTCTTCCCAATTCTTTGACTCCCTTTACTCAGTATCCTTCTTCTTCTTCTTTCTAAAGCAACTCCACCAAATCGTATCTAACATTAATATCAAAGTTTGTAACAAAGAAAGAAAATATTTATTTTCCTAAAACTACCAAAATCGGAATAATGATAAATTCAGCAATTACAAAATTCAATGTGAAGATCTCTCTCTCTCTCTATAATCAGTGTCAACAATACAAAGCCATTTCTTAGTCTTCTAGATTTTTCTTATGCAGACATTTTCTTCCGCCGCTCTCACATCCTTCCTCCGTCGCACGGCGACCTATCACGGTGGAGTTAGAATTAGAATCCGCTGCAGCTTTTATTTTCTCTCAGATAATAATCCTCATTATTATGTCTCTAGAAGAAATCCACAGCCGAGCAAGAAGACTATTCTCAGAGCCTTCTTGGCTCCGGTTCTCTCGTTAGACGACAAACCTAAGCTCGAAGACCCTGATGATGCCATCGGTACTGTCGCCACCGCTCAAGCTGACTATATGCGAGTCATTGTTCAAGATGTACATGATTCTGTTAAGAGTGAATATGGAGATGATAAGATTGGCGTTGAGTTGCTTTGCGTGGTGAGAAAGTTACTGAAGAAGATAGGGAGGACCGTTCTTGTTGGGGATAAAGTTCTCCTGAATAAAGTAGATTGGATTGATCGGAGAGCAAAGATTGGGAATGTGTTCGAGCGAGTCTCGGAGATTTTGGATCCACCCGTGCCCAATGTCGATCACTTACTCATTCTCTTCTCTCTTGATCAACCTAAGATTGATCCATTCACACTCACTAGGTTCTTGGTGGAAGCTGAATCCGTTGGAATTCGAATCACACTTGCCTTGAACAAATGTGAGCTCGTCACTCAAGAGGTAAGGAGGGAGGAATCATCTACCTCAATCAGGTTTTGCTAGGAAGTATATTGTATAAGCTCACTACTTGCTTGATGCATTAAGGGGCTTGATTAGAGCCATGATCTTGTTCTCAGGAATTAGTATCTTGGAAGATAATATTTCGTAGTCGGAACTATGAACCATTGTTTTTGCTAGAAAGAAATTGCATAGTTTACTACGTACTAGTTTAGACCACATGCTGCTTTATAGTTTATACTCCATTTCAAGGCTTCATTAGAGCCATGGTCTTGTTTACAGGAATTGGAATCTTGGAAGATAAGATTGCGTAGTTGGAACTACGACCCATTGTTTTGCAGTGTTGGAACTAAAGTCGGACTTGATGAGATTGCGCTTAACCTGCGAAATCAGACGTCTGTGATTGTTGGACCTAGTGGTGTTGGAAAGTCGAGCTTGATCAATATATTGAGAAGTAGCTTTGGTGGTGCCATTATACACGAACAAGGGTTTAAGCCTGTAAGGTTTTTTTTTTTGTGCTATTTCATTCTACAGTTAAACCTTGTTTTTTTTCAACCATATCCTCATGGCTTGACCTTTAATTATCATATTCAGATATTAGGATTAATGTATGATGGCCAAAAAAAGAAGAATAAAAAAAAGTGGTTTGAAGATCAGAGTGTAGGGGAAGTTTCAGCTAGAAATGGAAGAGGTAAACATACAACCCGAAATGTAACGCTACTTCCGCTTTGTGGAGGTGGACACCTTGCTGATACTCCTGGCTTTAACAAGCATAAGTTACTAAAAGTAACAAAGCAAAAACTTCCCCTGTGTTTTCCTGAGGTTTGTACCCTTTTTTGCTTGTGCTCATTTCCCCATATGTGGACTTGATTGATTGTGATCCGACAGTGTTTCTTACTCTTTCCTTAGATACGGAAAATGGTTGAGGGAGGAAAATGTGAATTCGAAAATTGCTCGCATATAGGGGTAGAAGGCTGTGCCGTGAAAGGTGGTTGGGAAAGGTATCCTTACTACTTACAACTGCTTGAAGAGATCAGAATCGAGGAGGAGTCTCAACTTAAGAAGTATGGAACCAAAAGGGAAGGTGGTGTTAGGTATTGTTCGATTCTCCCTAAACAAACAGCTTTATTTTGAGATATATTGGTCCCACATGTGGATTAATTAGGGAAGCCTTGACACAGGTGCAACATGGGAGAGATGGGTGTGGAACAAGGTAAACCACGGCTAGATCCTAAGATGTATAGGAGAGAGTCGAGGAAGAAGATGAAACAGACAATGATGACTGAGCTCGAACTCTAGGTAACGACCAAATTGTCTGATCAATTGAGAATGAGAACAAGAGACGATAAGTGATTCACCACGATAATGTCAACTATATATCATGTAACAGATTGTACATATGTCTTTCGTTCTCAGCTCTTTTCTTTCTCTCATCCTAAACGGTAGATGTTATTCTAGCATAATTATTAATTAAAGATGAAATGATTACTATACTACTAACCATGATCAATGATTTCGGTAACGATTCGATTAAAAGATATCTCATTCAAGAACACACAAAGAAAGGTATAAAATCTCCCAGAGCCTTCCACGTCCCACACTAAATCGCTTTTTGGCATGACTTATCCAAATTGAGCTTTGGACAATAATTGTGTTAGCAAAGGGGCTAGTCTGGTGTAATTAGCTGCTTGCCTCGTCTTAAAAGCTATTCCTCATCTTTTTGCATTCCATTGAAAATATATAACACATCTATTTCTTCGGGAAAGTTAAAGAAACATTTGACTTTGGGGAAAACACAGAGTTAGATGAAAGCTTCGGACGGTGACCACTAAAAAGAACAATAGGAACCCTAGCTAGTGGTGCAATGAAAGACGAAAATCGGTTTGAGCCTGTAAGGTTTTTGTGAAAGTCATATTATATGTAACAGATTTTTACAGATGTCTTTTGTTCTCAGCTCTCTCTCTCTATAGTTGACTAATAACCTAAACGGCAGCAAGTTGCACTGTGTGGCTTCTCCTTATGTACCTCTTACACTTGGGTTTGGGACATTGTAACGCACTAGTGAATTTCACTTTTTTCCCGGGAATTTTTGTTTCTAGAAATCTTTGAAAGACCATTTAAACATGTTATAAAATGAAAACTTTTTCAATCTTTGTTCTGTTATTTTCTTTTTTTTCATGGCTTGACAAAAGTATCTACAACTTGTCAACATCACAACTATAAGGGGAAAGTCACATACGAGAAACCTCGAGTTACTTTTCATTAACCATATCAGGTAATCAAGCTCCCAATGAAAGTGAAAAGTAAGCTCTGTTCTTCCAATAATACTTTGGTCAAGTCTTCAATACAGCAAAGCTTTTGAGTATCATATGACACAACATTTATATTAAAAAAAAACCCTATAATTGACTAGTCTTCTTGTTCAAAAGAAAACATAGTAAATGATTGAAAAAGAGATGATGATGAAAGAAACTTATAAGATACAGCAGAAAAGACGGATTAATAATCGCGATAGTTCTTGGCCTTTGTTGATTTGCACTAAACTTGGCGCATAAGAGGAAACAAGTGGGCTAGCATACTGCAACTCAGATTCTCCGAGATCCACTGTTCTCAAGTATCCATTCTCTCCAATGATGTAAGCTACGTTGCGTATGTGATTTTTAATAATGCTTATGTCAAAAAGCACGGCAAGTTTCTTCTCTTGGTCAATGAAGAAACTCCCAGCAAAAAGCTTAACTTTAAAATGAGTAATTGCTGATGTTAAGAAGTTTCTCCATGACACCGCATTGGGCTCAATCTTAGTTGTTACCCATATCTCCATCGCAGATGTATCCCAATTAATAAATAACACCGCAAGCTGTTCATATCTAATAGATGATAGAGCCACGGTATCGAAAGAATCATTAACGTGAAATGGCAAAGGAAGACGCGGTCCAAATCTCTCTCTTGTAAAGTCAAAACAGAGTAAAAATATTTCAGCTGGTGCTTCCCCTATTTTCTCTCCTCGAGAAAAAAAGTAAGTGTTTCCCTTCAATGACACGCTGTGACTGTTTTGAGGAAACCTTAAAACACTTTCGGGAATGACATCAAGAACCCTCCATGAACTAGACTTAAAATCATAGATTTGGTAGTTTTCCAAATACCTCAAGATTTTGTGGTTACGATTGTTGTCGTATCCGAGAACATACATGTCTGATAAGTGGTAATTATTTCTAGGTTTAATTATACACCTAGTTTGTCCCAAATACGGGTTCCAAACCATGAGTCTAGTAGAATTGACCTCCTTAGTCACCAATAACAATAAGCCATCGCAATGAAAGACTTGAAATATCTTGACTTGATTAAATTTACCTACTTGCTTCATAGATGGCTCAACGAATTCGCCGTCTTCGTTGTGGATACCATTAAGATCAAATCTCAATGAACAAACCTTAGAATTCTTCATTATGAACCCTAAAAACTCATGCCTTACTTCTCCTTTACATAAAATCCTATCTTTGGATATACCGTTCCATTGTTTGCAAGTAGATCTCACTACTCTTAGAGATGTTATTGGAACTCTAGACAATATCTCTTCAACCAAATCCTCCGAAAGATCAGACATCATCGTCATTGTTTTAGGTTTTAACTTTTACGCTTTCCCCACTCTTTAAAGATTTATATATGCGTCACAGATGGGCCATAATACTTAGCACAGGGGGCCCATAACTATTTATTGTATTATAATCAGAATCATCATTGTCATAAACACAATAAGAAAAATTAGGGTTTGAACTAATCACGCCTTTCCCACACTTTTAACGATTAGGGTTTTATTTTGAGATGGTCCGAATATGGATTAATATGGTGTGAAACAAGCTAAACCACGGCTACAGCCTAAGAAGTATACGAGAGAGTCGAGGAAGAAGATGAAACAGACAATGATGACTGAACTCGAATTTTAAGACAGCATCTTGGTCCTTGGACATAGAGAACAACCTAATATTTCTCTGAGCAATTGAGAATGAGAGTAAGAGACGATGATCGTCTCACTCAGACAATATGTCAACTAATGTTTCCATATACACAAGTCATATTATATGTAAGAGCAACTTCATTAGTGATACTAATGAGGGTGTCTTAAGAATTAACTAATATTAAATTTAATTATATTTTAATTAAAGAACCATCATAAGATTTTTATCCTCCATTAGTGATATTAATGAGGGTGTCTTAAAAAGAATAAAAAAATAATTATTTATTTAAAATATATTTTTAATTTAAATTTATAAAATAATAAATATTGGGTTAAAAGTATGGAAAAAAATAAAACTATAAATTATAGTTTTAGAATATTTTATAAAAAACATAAATATATTACATTATTCATAATTTTAAACATATATTACAATACGTAAAAAAAAAACAAATACAAACTTAAAATTGAAAATAATAAACGGACAACAAATACGTCGAATGATAGATACATATAAAAACTTTATCAAAAACATAATTATATTGGACCAAATTTTTGCCAGATATGTTCAACCAAATCAGCTTTCAATTGTTGATGTATTGTTGTATCACGAAGTCGATTTCGAACGCCCATCATATTGCCGAGATTGGTAGGCATATCTGTAGAATACGTTAAATCGACATGTGAAGTCTCGCTTCCTTCTCCTCGATAGAATTCTGATACATTGTACAGACTGTATCCATCTCGTTCGTCTTCTACTATCATATTGTGCAATATGATACATGATCTCATGATCTTACCTATTTTTGTCTTATCCCAACTAAGAGCGGGATTTTTAACAATCGCAAATCGAGTTTGCAAGACCCCAAAAGCCCGCTCGACATCTTTTCGGGCAGTTTGTTGACATTGAGCAAATAATGATGCTTTCAGACCTTGTGGAATTGAAATTGATTGGATGAAAGTTGTCCATTTCAGATATATACCATCAATGAGATAGTAAACCATATTGTATTGCCGTCCATTAACTAAGTAATCCACTTTCGGAGCTCGACCTTCTAATATATCATCAAAAACTGGTGAGCGGTCAAGAACATTGATATCGTTTAATGTACCTGGAGGTCCAAAAAATACGTGCCAAATCCAGAGGTCTTGTGAAGCCACAGGCTCTAAAACGATTTTCGGTTTTCCAGATCCGCGTGAATACTGCCCTTTCCAAGCTGTAGGGCAATTCTTCCACTCCCAATGCATACAATCGTTGGAGATCCTCTGGTGTAGGCCTTCTTAGGTAGGTATCCTGAAACAAATATATAATTCTATCCATAAATTTTTCCAAGCATACCAATGCGGTGCTTTCACCGAGGCAGAGGTATTCATCTACTGCATCAGCTGCACAACCATATGCTATCATACGAATAGCTGCTGTACACTTCTGTACTCCAGACAGACCCAACCTTCCCGTAGCATCTCGTCTTTGTTGAAAGTATGGTACTTGATTGGATAATGTATCAACAATACGTAAGAACAATGGTTTGTTTATTCTGAAACATCGTCGGAACATAGCTTGAGAGTAAGTAGGATTTTCACTGAAATAATCATTCCATAAATGAGTGTGTCCTTCCTCGCGCCCTTTTTTAACATAAGCCCGTTTCCGCCTTGAACTGGTTGCCCCTTAATGATGGCCATAATTATCTAAACATTCTTGATATAGACTCTAAAATTGTTTATCAAAAGCTTGATCAAGTTCTTCATCTAAATTTGAAGATGACATGTTTTTGTGATTTTTTTTTTATTTTGAGTGAATTTTGAAAGTGTTAAGAAAAGAGATTTGAAAAAAAAAGATGGAGGTAAGAATAAGTGGTAATCGTAAATGAGAGTTGCAAAGTTTACAAGAGAGAGTTTGAAATGAAGTAGATTCTCTTAACAATATATACAATATAAACAAAGTGATAACATACAAGTTGGGAGAAAAAAAAACAAATAACATAATCATAAAATGTTTTAGAAGTTTTGTGCCGACAGTCACTATAACTTCATGTGTTGTAACCTGCAAAAAAAAGATAAAACAAAGTGAAAAGAAAGAGCTTACATTTTTACGTGTTGTAACCTGCGAAAAAAGACAAGACAAAACATAGTGAAAAGAAAGAGCTTACATTTTCACGTGTTGTAACCTGCAAAAAAGACAAGACACAACAAAGTGAAAAGAAAGAGCATATGTTTCGCTCATAATCTCATCCACCAAAACTTGCTCAGTTCCATCTCATGAAATAAATGTTTTGGTGCTTGTTCCTGGTTCTGGATCATCATCGATTGTATGTCATGCATTCTTGTGCGGACAACACTCGTCACCAATACTACAAACAAGTAAAAGATTGGTTAATATCACACATACATATGATTCTCAAGATTGGTCAATATCACATAAACATAACCAAACTGGAAACTAAAATCCAACAACGGCTTGGCTAGACAATGATCAGAAGAAACCTGGACTAAATGAACAAGAAGAAGCATTCAATCTAGCTGGAGATTGTTTGTTTGGTGGTTTTCTCATTGAAGTCGAACTGAAGGCAAACACTGTAAAGATTTTGTAGAAACAAGGGCAAATTATTCCCATTGAATTTTGAAGATAACATAAAACTAAAAACATAACATAACAACAAATGATTCATCAATTAAAAACGAATGATTCATAAATTAAAAACAAAGGATAAACCAAGTTCAATCCGAATGATGCACCTAATAAAAACTATTCTAACATCTCAGCGATTAACTTGTTTTTCAGGTTGAGTTCAGGATCAGAGATATTTGTTTTGGCTATGAAGCTGTCTAGAAGTCGCTGCTTGGATAATCTTTCTCTCGCAGCTATGTCTTTCTCCTTGATCTCCCACAACCTCTCAAACTTTACTAGAGAACTAGCTTCACTTTCTTCACTAGTGCCACTCTTTTGGCTTTGCCTTTGGATGTCTTAACACCAGGAGGGCGATGACATGCTTCTTCCTCAACATGAGATGTTGTATTTGAACTTGAGGAGTATGTGCCACCCTCATCTAACTTAGTTCTTTTGGATCTTTCTATACCTTTAAAGGTACGCCATTTCTGATCGTGGCGAAGCTCCAACCAGGCATGCTCAAGAGCAAACTTCACTTGATGATCATTGAAGTACAATTCATAAGCCATTTGGAGAACATCATCCTCTGACTGGCCACTACTTCTCTATTTTTCAGCTTGGTTGTAGCATCCTACAAACTTGTTGACACTCTCATTGATTTTTTTCCATCTCTGCTTACATTTACTGGTCCCTCTCTTTAGTTTACCTGCTACTGCTTCACTTGCTGTATAATATGCTGCAATTCGATCCCAAAAGGCACCAGCTTTTTGCTCATTCCCCACGACTGGATCTTTGCTGGTGTTTAACCAAGCACTGATCAACACAATATCTTCAGGAGCAGTCCATCTACGTCTAGTTTCTCTTGAATTCTCATCTGGATATCACAATATTGGGTAGGAGAGGAAAAAGAAGGATGTGTTTCCAGATAATTCCTTTCTTGTTGGCTACTCAAGAGTTCCATAAAGTTTTGAGAAAAACTATATGGATTGCTGGAACCCGTAACCTAAACTAAAGAAAATCAAAGAGAAAAAGAATTGGTTTGAGAAAAGCTTGGATAATCTATCGACATAAATAGCAAATATTGTTTCTCAGTCAATGAACTACTTGAGTATCTCTTTAACCAAAGAGATTTCTGACTGATACATACTTTATGTCTCAGCCATTACCAATTTTTAAATTTTTCTTAGTTTTCAGTTTGGTTATGTTTTAACTAGAAGTCTATGTTTTAGCTAAATCGAAAGATCAAACAAACAAATAAGTCTTATGTGACACAATACCTGGACAGAGGAAGATGGATCATGTAATAACTGAACCAAAGGAAGCATAACATGATCGCTCCCAGCGTCGAAGGCCCCAGCAGCTCCCAGCAAATGTCCAATCATAGATTTTGTGGAATTTACCTTAAGCTGCCACATCGTGAAAGATCAAATAAGGAAAATCACACAAAAAGCCACCTTGGAGTGTTGTAACAGAGAAGTGAAGCTACCTCAGGATTTTGGCCAAAACAATGAACAAGGACTTGGTACTCCCTAAGATTTTCAGCGTGTGTTAAGGTTGCATGTGCATTTATGTAATTTATATGTTCCCTCGAAACCCCAACACTAGCTATAGAGGATGACATCAGCAGCTGTGGGATATAAGAAACATGGGATAATGACAAAATTAATAGAAAAAAGAGATTTAAAATTTATAGTTGATTAGCAGACTAATATGAATTAGGGGAAAATGAAACTACCATCAGGGTGAGGCTCGGTCATGTGATACGCATCACATGTGAAACTCCCACCGAGGAACTCTGCGTAGATTGCTCATCTTTTCTGAAAGAAAAACAGAATACTTATGTTATCACAACTCGTTCCATAGCAAGAATCAAAAAAAGAGTTTGGAGATAAGTTTCATTTGTGATTAAACAATGGGAAACAAGGAATGACAAAACAAACAAATGAATTATATACTTTAGCATGCTCATTGACTAAGCTGAGAAGCTCAAGCAGAGTAGTTATCAATCCCGATTTGGTTCCCATGTTTATGAAATGCGACGGAGAAGTGTTGTATATGACGACTAAGCAGAGACAAGAAAGCACCCTTGTCCTCGGATACCTATCCATTGTTAATTCAGTTATAGAATTCAAATATCTGCCAGACTCAAGTCCAACAAAGTTTGAAACAGCTTCAAGATTACACTTCAAAACCGTGGCTAAAGATTCAAGACAAGCTTCTCTTTGGCTTAAAGAACCATCAAGAAGAATAACAAGCTTCTCCAAGACACCAGCTTCGTAGAGAACCCGCTGCTCTACACTTCTTCCACAAGCATGAGCGATAATACTCGCACCAAGCCCACTAACATTCTCATTCTCGCTATTCAACAACGAGAAAAGAAACTCCATGTTTTTCTCTTGAAGGAAATCATACTTTGGAGCTTGATTAGACTGAAATATCATTCTAAGCGAACGAGCCCCCGCAGCTACTACCTGAAGAAGAAGAATAATAAATATGAAATAGAAACGATAAGAAAGCAACACAAGAGAAGAATCTACCAAAATAAAACATAATTCAAAGTTATGAGGCTTGAGAGGATCAACAAAATTCCAAAGGGCAATGCTTTCACTTCCCCGATGCAGACAATTAAAAAGGTGAAAACTTTCACCACAATTCGTTCAAGCTTGTTATCAAGACCCACAAGTAATTCTAATCTCATTCCGAATTTAGATATAAATTTGGAAGAAATTGAATTAGACTTTTAACCAAAAAAAAAGTCAATAAATTTTCAAAAAAGTTAACCTTTTCGTCAGGATTAGTGAGAAGACGAAGAAGATGAGGGAAAACACCGGCATCAAGAACAGCTTGAACTCCGGCTTCAAACCCATAAGCGAAACTCCCAAGCGCCGCAGCATATTGCACAAGGATGTTGTTACATTTCTCTGAATCATCTGCATCAGCGAGAGCAGAAGCTATGGCGGGAATAGCTCCGAGTTTGAGGAAAGAGAGCAGAAGCTAGGGTTTTTGTGAATCGGAAGGAGACGAGAGCTTGTGAATCGGAGACGTGAATCGGAGACGAGAAATTGTGAATCGGCGATCGGTTGTGAATCGGAGATAAGAGATCGTGAATCGGAGGGAGATGAGAGATCGTGAATCGGAAAAGATGAAATTTTTTTTTTGTCTCCCCCAAAAATGTTTTTTCACGCCGAGAGAAAAAAAAGAACCAATCACCCACCTATCAGTAGATGACACGTAAGATGTCTCAAAATGTCTTAAGTGTCTCTGCGAAGACACGCATCTCTCCTGTTGAATGTATTTTTATTATTTTTTAACTTAAAGAAATTTTCATTATCTTTGCGTTGGAGATGGTCTAACAGATTTGTACATATGTCTCTTGTTCTCACCTTTCAACATTTTTTTAGCATTATTAGTTAAATATCAGGTAATAAAGCTCCCAAGGAAAGTAAAAAACCAAGTAAGCCTGATTGTTCCATAAATAAATACTTTGGTCAAGTCTTCAATACAACAAAGTTTTTGAGTATATATGATATAAATATAAAACAAATCCATAATTGACTAGTCTTGGTTTATAATGAATGAAAAAAAGATGATTAATGAAACAACTAAGGTACTGTGTAAAAAAGATATGGGGCGGTTTGGTATTTACGAAACCGCCATATATCTTTTAGTATTTATGAATTTGCCCCATTACTTTAAATATTAGTTAATTTGCCCCATAATTTTTGGTATGTACGAAACCACCTCATATCTTTTGATAGTTACGAATTTGGCCCACATATTTTATATTTACAAATTTGCCCATAACGTTTGGTATTTACGAAACCATCCCATATCTTTTGGTATTTACGAAAATGCATCATCACTTTTAATATTTGCGTATGTGCCCCATAACGTTTGATATTTACGAATTTGGCTCACATTTTTTGGTATTAACGAATTTAGCCCACATCACTTTTATATTACGAATTTGCTCTATAACGTTTGGTATTTACGAAACCGACCCATATCTTTTGGTATTTACGAATTCGCCCATCACTTTTAATATTATCGAATTTGCCTCATATCTTTTAGTATTTATGATATGGCCCACATCTTTTAGTATTTACGAATTTGCCCCATCACTTTTTTATATTTACGGATTTGCCCCATAACGTTTAGTATTTACGAAACCGCCCCACATATTTTGGTATTTACCAATTTGGCCCACATCGTTTGGTATTTACGAATTTGCCCCATCACTTTTTATATTTACGAATTTTCCCATATCTTTTGGAATTTATGAATTTGGCCCACATCTTTTGGTATTTACAAATTTGCCCCATTAGTTTTAGTATTTGCTAATTTACCCCATATCTTTTGGAATTTACGAATTTGGCCAAATCTTTTGGTGTTTGCGAATTTGCCTCATTAATTTTTATATTTACGAATTTGCCCCAGAACGTTTTGTTATTTACGAAACCGCGCATATCTTTTGATATTTACAAATTTTGCCCACATATTTTGGTATTTACGATTTGCCCCATCGCTTTTTATATTTCAAATCCATATCTTTTGGTATTTATGAATTTGCCCCAGCACGTTTGCTATTTATGATTTGCAATCGTTTTTGTATGTATGAATTTGCACCATATCTTTTGTTATTTACGAATTTGCCCCATCTCTTTGCTTGACTTGACTAAACTTAGCTATTTGCTTTATGGGCAACGTATTCAACGTCTTCATCGTTCTGGATTCAATGGAGATCAAATCTCATTGAACAAACCTTAGATAAGCATGTGGATCCACCGCTCCTTATCATAGTCGCTGTTTAGGGTTTTGAACTATCACGCCTTGACACATACATTTACGGTCGATTATATATGCATCAGATGGGCCATAACTTTGGGCCCATAACACTTATCTCAAAAGGCCCATTATTATAATCTTCTTCATAGAATTCTTCACTGCGCTCTCGGTCTCTCCTCGCTACACAGTCAGTCTTGGATTCTTCTAGAATTTTCATATGCAGACATCTTCAATTTTACTCCTCCGTCACTCTTCACCGTTCCTCCGTCGCGCGGCGATTTATCACGGCGGAGGTGGAGTTAGATTCGGAATCGGAATTCGCCGCAGCTTCTATCCTCTTTTAGCGAGACGAGATCATCCTGATGTCTCGAGAAAACCCCAACCGAGCAAGAATATGCTCAGAGCGAAGCATATCGGTAAAAATTACTCCTCTTCCTTGTCGCCGGTTCTCTCGCCGGAGCACAAACCTTCGCTCTTAGAGTCTCAAGCTATCGGTACTGTTGCCACAGCTCAAGCGAACTTTATGCGCGTCATTGTTCAAGATGTAGCTGGTTCTGTGAAGAGAGGCGATGGAGGTGATGATGATTCGTCTCAGACTGGTGTTGAACTGCTTTGTGTGGTGAGAGCTGTGTTGAAGAAGATACGGAGGAGAGTTTTGGTTGGGGATAAGGTTCTTGTTGGATCTATTGATTGGGTTGATCGGAGAGGAATGATTGAGAATGTGTTTCATCGGCGGTCTGAGATTTTGGATCCACCGGTGGCGAATGTTGATCACTTGTTGGTTCTTTTCTCTCTGGATCAACCGAAGCTGGAGCCGTTTACACTCACTAGGTTCTTGGTGGAAGCTGAATCTACTCGTATTCCACTCACACTTGCTCTCAACAAAACTGAACTCATCAGTGAAGAGGCAAGGAGGAAGAAATTGCATAAGCTCGCTACTAGTTTAGACCATTTCATGGCTTGAATAGATCATAGATTGTCATCACCTGAATTAGGTTTTTGCTAGGAAGAACCGCATAGTTCACTACTAGTTTGGACCACTTGCTGCTTTGAGAATTTGATGATTAGAAATATGATCTTGTTTTACAGGAATTGGAATCTTGGAAGATAAGATTGCGTAGCTGGAACTATGAACCACTGTTTTGCAGTGTGGGAACTAAGGACGGACTTGATGCGATTGCGTTTATCCTGCGAAATCAGACTTCTGTGATTGTTGGACCTAGTGGTGTTGGAAAGTCAAGCTTAATCAACGTATTGAGAAGTAACCATGGTGGTGGTGAGGTGGAAGATGAGAATTGGTTTGAGCCTGTAAGGTTCTTTTGTGTTATTTCACTGTACAGCTTAACCTTTTTTTACAATATCCTCATGACTTGAGCTTTGCCATTTTTAGATGCTAGGTAATAAGTGGTTTGATGATCAGCGAGTAGGGGAAGTCTCTTCTAGAAGTGGTAGGGGTAAACATACAACACGAAATGTATCGCTACTGCCGGTTTCTGAAGGTGGTTACCTCGCTGATACTCCTGGCTTTAACCAACCTAGTTTGCTTAAAGTAACAAAGCAATCACTTGCACACTGTTTTCCTGAGGTTTGTACTTTGTACCCTTTGGCCTGTGGCCATTTCCTATGTGGAATGATTGTGACAATGTGTTGATTTTTTAACTCTTTCTTTAGATACGGAACATGATTGAGGGAGAAAAATGTGGATTCAGAGATTGCTTGCACATTGGGGAACCGGGATGTGTTGTGAAAGGTGACTGGGAAAGATATCCTTACTATTTACAACTGCTTGATGAGATCAGAATCAGGGAGGAGTTTCAGCTCAGGACTTTTGGAACCAAAAGGGAAGATGATGTTAGGTATATTGTTGGGGTTTCCCCTAATGTAGTTTACTTGAGATTGGTCACAATCACTAATGTAGTTTACTTGGGAAATCCTTGACACAGGTACAAGGTGGGAGACATGGGTGTGAAACATGCTGAACCACGGCTAGTACCTAAGAAGCATAGGAGAGAGTCAAGGAAGAAAACGAAACAGACAATGATCAGTGAGCTGGATGAGTTCGAAGATGAAGACAGTGACTTGGACATAGAGAACGACCCAATCGTCCGAGCCATTGAGAATGAGAATAAACGAGAATGAGAGAACTCATGTTTCCACAAAGACTAGTTCATAAGATGTAAAAGATTGTACAGATTTCTTTTGTAAAAGCTCTTTTGTTTGCTTCTACTTTTTATTATAGACTAATCGAAGTAATCAAAACAGAAGATATCTGTTTCGTTTACTATTGCAGAATTGTTTAGATAAAATGATTACTACTATGTTACTAACCAAGACAAATGATTTCATAACCGTAACATTGAACGAAAATCTCCAGCAAAAAATCTATCCATGGTCTTACAAAACGATTCAGGCTTAAGAAAAAGGGAACAAAATCTCGTTCAGGACACAAGAGACTTAAAGATAAAACAAAGAAAGCTTAAGCTGCTGATTTCTTAGACTTGGCTGCCAACTGAGTCTCCGGCTACAATTATAAAATAACAAAATACGAAATGAGAATCACCGTTACTAACAACACAAATCCTGATTTTCCAGTGAGATCAAATATATATTACCTCTTTCTTGACAGGCTCTTCCTTCTCTGACAAAATCAACTCAATGTGGCATGGGTTGGACATGTAAGCTGCAACCAAGAAAGACCCATTGAGTCATACAATAGAACACAAAAAAAGCTAACCATGTAAGTAATTTACAATATATATAACTTACGATTGATTCTTCCGTGAGCACGGTAAGTCCTTCTCCTTTGTTTTGCGGCTTGGTTCACTTGGATGTGTGATATGAAGAGGGCATCAACATCCAAACCTTTCACCTGAAAAATCAAAGTCATATTATGCTTATTAACCAAAAGGGCAGAGAGAACCAAAAAACGATTCCATAAATTCATAATTAAAATACTGTTATTCTCACCTCAGCATTGCTCTCAGCGTTCTTGAGCAAATCAAGAACAAACTGAGCAGACTTGGCTGGCCAACGTCCTTGACCATTAGAATGCCTGTTCTTAGCTTGAGCAGTTCTCCCAACACCTCTGCAGAAACGTGTGAAGGGAATTGCTTGCTTGTGAGCTATCACATCCTCAAGGTACCTCTTCGCCTTGATCAATGGTAGCTTCCTGATGGCGTGCGCTGTTTCCCTAGTGTTCTGTTCCACACAATCCATAGAAAACAAAACACAATGAGAACCAATCAACTAATCTAAAAACCACAGTTTCTATAATGTGGCATCATTTACTGAACCATCAGTCACTAAATTCTACACAGGTTCACCCAAGAACAATGCCCGTAATTTCCCTGATATATACAAAGCACTGCTTTTTTAATCAGGTTGCAAACTAACTTGCTCCCCAAAAAACCCTAAAATTCAATAGCCTCAAAATGTGAAATGATAAAACTATAATCAATGTACCATCATGTACTGAACCTTGTAGTTATGAGAAATATAAACATAGATTCACCCAATCACGATGACCAATTCAATTTCCCTGAAGTTTACGTGAGATCTGTAAATTGCAACAGAACTCTGCTTTTTCTCAATCAGGTTAACCTAAAATTACAATCTCCTAATCATAAATCTAACTACATAGAAAAAAAATCAAAAAGACAAGAGAAAATGTAATTACGAGCTACGCATACCTTGAAGTGAACCCTAAGATCGGATCCTCTAGCCTTGCAAGCTGCAACATCAAACCAAACGATTACCACAAAGATCGAGACAACGAATGGGTACTGAGAAATTGTCACAAGGAACTTTACTTACACTTAGTCTGATTGTCGGGTTCTTGCGAGTACTTCACCTGCGAAATCAGCAAAGGTAGGATAAGAAAATTAGGGAAGACGATTCTAGGTCAAATCAGCGATAATAGAGATGGGAGTGAGAAGCTTAAGCAATTACCATGGCGGCTAATAGAAAAATCGGCTGCAGAAGCTTTGAGAGATGTGTTGAAGAGAGACTTTATATAGGGTGAAACTGCATTAAACCCTGAAAACCTAATTCTTCCATATTAATGGGCTTGTTCTTGTCATAACTTTATGGGCTTTCTGAAAGAGCCCTACAAGAATATACGAATTGGGCTATTCTTCTTCTCTATTTTCTTTATTTTTTTCGACTTTTTCTTCTGATAAGAAATGCAATTGATTAAATTTTTTAGCTAATCTTATTATATAAAATTTTCTTATTTTTTATGTAATCTTAGTTTTCAAAGTTAGTCATTAACATGATCGGTGCCAAGTCTATGGATCAAATGTGGCCACGTGTCAAATTATTATTTTTTTTTTTTTCCTTAACAAAATAGTAAAACTAGTTAAAAACAAATTTACATATACGTTAGTAATTAACGTGAACGCGACACATGTTAAATCTATCGATCAGATGTTGACATGTATCCAAAAATCTAAGTTTAGGAAAACTAACTAAAAAAATATTTTTACATATACTAATTTACATGTCTATATTCAAATTGTTTTAACTTTTCTTTTCCTCAACCAAAAAGGAAAATTGACACAAATTTTTTAAAAAATATTTACATTTACTAATTTTATGTGTATTATTGATCAATTAGATTTTAACATATATCAAACTTTTTTTAGTTCATTTAACATAAATATTAACTAATAAACAATGTTGAAGTTCAAAATAACAGTATAAGTTACTTAACATTAATTTAACTAGAAATAATATTAAATAAATCTAATTGGTTTATTTAACATAAAATCTAAAATCAATATGCGGGATACTACTTAAAAATCTAATAGTTTCAATAAAATTCAACATATATTTCTTATACCCGCATATTTACGTTATGAATGTTATTCATAGTGTTTTTTATGGTGAGTTTATAAGAATGATTTTTTTTTATTACTTGATGAGAATATTATTATAGCTTTACTTATGCTTTAATATTTTGAACCATGTAGTCATAAATGGAAACACAAAAAACTTGAAAAGAAGAATGAGATTATAGGAATAAATTTTCAATTACTTGATGAGTATGTTAGTATATCTTTATTTATGTTTTATTTCATAAAATTTCAACATATTTAAAATTAGTTTGACATGTGATAAAATTATTACTTATGAGATTACGATATATATAAACATTATATTTAAAACAATGTTGGTTTTCCAAAGTTTTTTTTGTGGATTTTTATTTTTTATAAACTATGTTTTGTCAAATGTTTTAATTATTTTTAATACTAACTAATATATATATATATATATATATATATATTTGATATGATGCACATATTATTTTTAAGATAAATATTTTAGTTCTTATCCAGTCAAATGGAGTGCATAAAATTAAAATCCGGTTTATTTTGATGAAATAGATAGTTAAGTTTTATCACAAAATGGAATGTATAATGGTGAAATCTGATTTAAAAAACATTACCAGTTTAAATGTCAAAATAAATGTATGGGATACCACTTAAAATTCAAATATTAATAAAAATTATATTTATTTTAAAACTGGCGTATATTTACGCGGGCTTTATCTAGTGATATATAATCAAGACGAAGACATAAAATATTTTGGGAAATATTTAGAAATGTCCATTTTCCAGTACTCTTTTTCAAAAATACTCTCTCCCTAAAACTTTTTTTAAAAATTCTCCTAAAAATATGAGATCTATCAAAATCATTTTATAAATCGTTTTAAATATCTTATATTTTTTAATAAAAAATAAAAATTATCTTTATACGTGTATAAATACCTTATAAAATCTTATAAATATCTTATAAAATCTTATATATATCTTATAAAATTTTATAAATACCTTATAAAATCTTATAAATATTTGGATCGAATCTCCGACAACAAGATTTTGATTTGTTTTGAGATTCTAATTATTTTCAGGTTTAATGAGGGGTATTTTGAAAATGGACAACTAAATGGGATATTTGAAAATGGGTATGGGCCCTAATATTTTTAGGGCTTAAATACTCTTTTTTTTTAATTAAAAATGCAATTGATTAATTGTTTATTATTATATTAGTAAAATATATTTTTTACCAATGCTATAGCCACAATTTTTTTTAAAAATAAGTTAATTGTTAGAAACATGTGCTAGATTTATTAGTCCATTTTTATTTTTGTATTAAACTAACGAACTTGCATATTCTAGTTTATAATAGTTTTTACTATAAGCTATAAAGTATGGCCTAAAAATTGTCCAATCCATCATTAAATCTCAAAAATAAACATGGCGAGTAGCTGTCGGGTCTAAGAATAGAGTTATGCTAACTCTCATCAGGTTGAATAGAGTTATACTCACTTCTCATAAAAAAAATTGTACATATTTTGTATATATCGGTGGAGTATGTTGTTATATAGATCATTTTCGTAGAACCTCATTTTTTTCCTTTATATATATTTGGAAGTTTGCATATGAGACAAGAATCACTATATAGATTGATGATTAATGATGCCATGTGACTTTTTTTTGTTATATGTAATTTATATAATGTATTTTCTTACTCAGTTATATCATATCTGCATGTCAACATGCTACCTAAGTTTTTTTTGGTTGTATCCCAAAATAATGATTGTTTCATAACATATACTAAAAATAAAGAATTGGTTGTGATATATCTGCCATTTGAAAAATGCTCCATCATTTTTACATAGTCAAATGGTTCCACCTAATCTTCATATAAAAACATTGTCGTTTTTAGAGTGCCAAATATTGAAAAAATATCATAGATAGTGGTGCATGAAGATTGGGGTTTTTAAACATTAAAGTACATTGAGTGGCTTGCCTGTGGATGTTCATTCAAGGCATTATGTGAAGATATTATAGCCGAAACTCAGCTCCATCTAGGAGTTAAGATATTCGATGAGGGTTCAAAAGATTTCAACCAAGTATCATTATTTTTCGATGAACAAACAAAAAACAATATTTTGAAGAATTATTTCTAATAAATTTATTTTTATTCGTTTTGTTGCACTCATACTTATTCCTTACCTTGTGACATAAGTATTTTGAAGGCGGTGCGATACACAGTCCTACATCGTAGCATAAATACTATTATTTTCATAACGCATAGACAAACTTAATTTCAAATTTTCACTAACTAAAACATTAAAACATAAATATAAAACGCAATGTTTATATATATATATATATATATATATCTAATTTTTAGTCATAAAGTTGCCCAACTAGGTTGATGGACATGAATATGTCACCATAAATTACAATACTCATTGTAAATCAATTATGTCTTATACTCAACGTATACATTTGTGTGATGACCATACTCATTACTGTATCAACTTCCTAATTCTTTTTAAGTTATTAGATTTAGCATAATCGATAGAAGTGAGAAGACAAGAGAAAAGAAGAAGAAACAAAAAGTGAAAGAAAAAAATGCAATTGGCGAAACCAAAGGAAACCGCAATGAGTGATGTCGAAGTAGAAGAACAACAATGTTCAAGCAAAAAACGAAAAGGTAAAAGAGGTCAACGGAATTAGGTTTCCTAGTTGGGGCCTTTTTCTTGTTGCTTTTTGTTGCTAATCTATTTCTTATTTTTTTTAGAAAATACCTAAAATAATATTAAAACAAGTTTTATAGACAATTATAGTACACATTCTACAAATTTCCAAAAATAGCACTAAAATAATTTAAAATTTTGGGTTTGGGTTTAGCGTTGTAGTTTTTAGGGTTTAAGATTCATTTTTAGACAATTTAGACATTTTTTAAATCGTCCCAAAATTTTCGATATTTTTTATATTAAATTTGTGATATTTTTGAAATTTTGAAGATGATGTGTTAAATTTAGAAACAACCCTTATTTTTGTGTTATTTGTGAGAATTGCCTTTTTTCACTCAAATCTATTTTTTTCATAATTTTATATCAAATTTTGAAAGAATTATGAAAACCAACCAAAAAAACGGGGGAGAAAAAAAAAACTCAAAAGACTATAATTTTTTTACCGTAATGTAAAAGCCCTCACAAATCTTTACTTATTCTTCCTAATACAGCAATCATGACCCAAGGAAGAAGATGACAACTAAGTTCACAATCTCTTACAACGCAATGCACTTAAAATAATTATTTCAAAGGGTTAAATTATTTTTGAACTTTTTAAGACAAATTTTTTGTCCTCATACTGTTTGTGTATTTATAAGCGTAAATTTGATGTACTCATTTACAAGGAAGGTGTAGTTAGATATCAATAATTTAATCTCATAACACATCCCTCAAGGTGTACAAAAATCTTATGATCTTTAAAAGAGAACTTACTTTTTTCCGTAAATCATCGGTGGCACACTACCATCGTTTCGCACCAGTCTTTGTATCTCACCAAAAAGAAGGAAATAAATCTTCTCACTCATCAAGAACTCGCATATGCATCTATATGGAGCGACAATTTTCTCGAATTGCATTACCATATCATGGTAAGGACATGGAAAACAGAGAATATTAGGAATTTCAAAATTTTTAATTTGAGTTGCTATGAGCGAAATGTTCGTTCAGCTCATCCCTTAGCATGCACCGTCACTATTACGTCATGGATGATGGTGGTAGAGATTGAACTTGAACAACAAATTGGGTTTATGAGTCGCTCTTTTGACTGTTTCCTTCTTTTTCATTTGTAGTCTTTTTCACATGTCAAAAACTAATGCGAACGCGTATAAAAATTCTGTTTGCATTTACATTTTAAATATTTTACAACAAAACAAACTCTAATTTTAGAAAAAAATAAACTATAAAAGATAAAAAAAAATTTGGTGTATTCTAGTAGTATCCGGCATAACCAAAATGATCAAATTTTACTAGATGCGTGGAAAATCCTCCAACACTTTACAAAAATGCTGAGAAACTAGCAAACTGTGGTACCACAATCTCGGTAGACAATAATGCTAAACAAAACTTATTAACAAAACAAAATTCAAGACCATAGGGCCTATTGGTAACGATTGGAACTTTTAGCTGTAGAAACTTTGACTGTATAGACTTTGATTGCAGCGACTTTGGATGTAAAGATTTTACTGTAAAAATTTAAAATTGATTGGAAAGATTTTGTGGCTGTAGAAATTATGACTTCAAATAATATAAATTTTACTGAAATTAAACTCGGACGATGACATAACGACAAATTTATGTATGGATATTGGATGTTTATCAAATTTATTCATCTTGACATCAAATTTTTTTTTCTCTTTTATATAAAAGAATGGATCTTAAAAAAAGGGGAAAAAATCAATTGTCAATTAGTTTGAATTTTATTTTAATTGATTAAACAATGAATTTTTATTAGAAGTTTTATACATTTGGGGAAGAAGAAAGAGAAAAAAACTGTTGGCTTTTATAATTTCTATTTCTAAAGTGAGGTTGAGACTTTAAAAAAATGAAAGGAAAGAGTAAAAAAAAGAGGGGATGTAAAGGCTTTAAGATTAATTAAAGCTAAAAAAATCTGATTGGAAAAATAAAAACTGTAAGAACTGTTAAGATTTTTTACAGTCTTTAAAGTGCATACCGATCACCCTCTATATCTTTTGATCAGTAAAGTAAATTGAGAACATAAAATAGTTGCACCAATCAAGTTATACTTATATAAATTATCAAAGAATCAAGTAAATGTACACATATATATATCAACAAAAAAAATGAACATATGCAGTGTGATAGAGACTGGAGTAGCCAATAAGACTTGTTCATGTCAGGGCATCTCCAAAGGGGACCTTATATTTGAAGTTTGCATTGTGTCTCTCCAAAAAACACCTCAAATCTAACTTCAAAAAAATTTGTATTTTGCACAATAGTCAAAATCATACAAGTTTTATAAATAACCATAAAACATACATTAAAAATATTACAAGCAAAATTAATTAATAAGATGTTACATTATAAAATAAAAAATTGCACGAAATAATAATAAAAACACACAAACGAAATCATAAATTAAAATTAAATTACCAAATTATTGAACATAAGTATTTTTGTAATGCTCCCATATATGATCAAATTTATCTGAATATTAGTATTGTTGTAATATTTAATTTGTGTAATATTTATGTCTTCATGTACTTTTATTTTCTTCTCTTGTTTTTTTTTGTATTAAATTTGCTTAATGTAATATTGTTATTTTTTAATATTTGTTTTTAATGTTATGTAATGTTTTATATATATATATATATATATTTTATTTATTTTAAGGTGTTTGTTTACTTTTATATGGGAAAATAAAATTTATATCTATAAGACATAAAAATTTAAGGACTAATATGATAAAATAATAAATTAGTAAAAGTATTTATAAGATATAAATAATTGTGAGGACCAAAATGCAAAAAAAAAAAAAATGAAACCTCAAATTTTGAGATTTTGAGTTTGCCTTTTTGGAGAACAAAAAATCTCAAATATGAAGATTTGACGTCTCCATTGGAGATGTTCTTAGCAAGAGAAAGACATATCTCGTTCAACTATATATATAAATAAATAAATAAACACATTGAACTACATATGTCCCGTGTTAAGAACGGATTTATTATCTAATGTTTTAGAAAAAGCAAAAGGAGAATATAAAATAGTCTATGATTATAAGAAGTAAGTAGAAAGAAAGCTAGTGTATGCAATGACGTCGGACCATTCTGGGAAAAGACTCTTCAAATGTATAGTTTCTTCATCAAGACGTTGATCAAGAACAGCTACATCTACTCTCACTTCTTCTTCACTACTTGCCTCTAACCAGAAGATCCACTTTTCACCGCTGTTGCCACTCAGTCTCAATATGTACGAGGGAGGACCACCCGGTGGGAGTTCAGGTTCTGCAACAACAATAAGCCATATTGGTTTTACAGTTTTTAGTAAATGCGTTACGAGAACAAAAAGGAGGGTTCTTTGTGTGTCACCTGGAGGTTTGCCATCTGCGAAGGACCATCCTGATAACGGACCCGTTATGTTCAGAACCGTGACCCAGACCTCCTCCAACGAGCTGCAAATGGAATATGGACAATAGTTAATAACCAATTTTGGTAATAGCAAAACGAAACCAATACAAGTTTTTCTTGGAATCTTTATAAGGAATTTAATACAACTCACCCCAGAGAGAGTTCCAGATGAACTCTACGAGTTCCGTTTTCAAATGTCATTACGGGTTTATGAGTTTGTAGGTGTGGGAATTGGCTATATCGTTCCGAAATATTGTTGGCTTTAGCAGGGAACCTCCCATTTGTTGTTAATACACAGGAAATAGGGAAAAGTGCCTGTAGATACCAATCAATTCTTTACTTCAAACTGAAAACACTTACTATCTTGCCAATAGCATGTACAGAGAAACGAATCTAATGAACGTACCACCCAAGCTTCTTGAGGAGACGCTTCAGCGTTTCCCAATGAAAAAGAAGGGCCAACATGAAGTTCCTTTGCCACCTCTGGAGCATGCTTATAAATGAACTCCATAGAATTTGAATCAATGACAGCTAAATCGTAACTTGAACCTGTGATTTCATTTCCACCTGCAACAGGCACATTAAACATTTACTTCATTTCAGCAGAAGAAGATTACTCCGAAAACAGTTCCATATCGCGTGAGCAAAGGCTACCCGCAGAGATGAATGTGTGTTGGAGTACAACTCTCTTTGGTGCATCTTTGCTATAAGGAAAGAACTGTGATGATACCGCCAACATGACCACACTGAAGTGCAGCAAGAATTTCAAGATCGACGATCTGGCCAGCCAACGATCACAAATTGGTATTATTGGGCCCAAACACAAGCCGGTGACGATTCCAATGACTGCAGCTACTGCTACATCTGCTAGATAAAATCCTGCAAACCAAAATATTGTACAACAGACATCTTCACAATGAAAGCCAGACTTGCAATCACAACAACCTCTATTTAATCTTTTAATGGAAAAAAGTCTCAAATGGCGTGAATCCGTGTAGCTGAACCAGAGATGCTTTTGGAAAGAATCGAGTTCAGTAAAACTAACCATAAGGTGGTGGAATTGCTCCCATCATTCCCGTCTTCTCAATTAATAATAGTGCAAGAATACCACCAAAATAGAGAGAATACAAAAGGCACGGAACAAGTGGTATCACATAGAACATGGGAGACCTGGATGAGATTAATTTTATCAAACAACAGATTTAAATCAACGTCGTCTAGAAAACGTAAAACTAGAAGCAAGCATCTTATTGGCTAAAGATTTGTCCTATGTCCACGAAGAATTTCAAGTTAGATTAATCCTCAACTTCAAAAAAGGTAATGTCTAGAAGTCTTACTTGATCGAATTATAGCCATAGGACTTGACTGACAAACAGAAAGCAATCCACCCCAGTAACATAGAAATGCAGATGACAAATGTCATGAATCCTCCATTTAATCCAGCGAAAATATATGCCTAAAACGTTTCTCTAGTTAGTCACAGATCAGAAAAACAAATAACAAAATTTTGTACGCTAAACTGATAAAACAAAAGTGCATACCGAAGTTACAAAAGCATAGAACCCAAATGCTCCCCAAAACCTTGCTTCATCAGATAGTGCCTACAAGATCATAGTTAAAAAGACATTTTCAAGTAATAGACAAGGAGGCAACTAAGAAAAGAGGAAGAATAAGGACTTTACAGCTTTCATAATCTTCTTAGATGAAACACCTTGACAATGTGAGACGCGATCAGAGATAGCTCTTGGAATTAAAAGACCCAAAAATGAGCAGGGGATGAACATCAAGAAAGCTAAGTATGAATGAGCAAACCTGCATTTCCACAATAATTTTAGTATGTCTCCCCAGTTTGTACACCTTTATTAAGCATTAAATAAAATGTGGAACAGCGTAACAAGATATAAACCAACCAGCTCATGGGATAAGCAAAGAACAATCTGATGACTGCGAAGAGAACAGGGAATATCACACCAAGTAAAATCCCAGCGAAATGGCGCATAACTCCTAATCAGTCAACAATTTAAAATGTTAGATCTCCAAAAAGAGTACAGGATAACAAAAAAAAAATTAAGAAAATAAAAGACTGCATATTTTTACCTTTCAAGAAAGCCCAGAAGATTGATAACAAAGGATGTGTCCTAGGGTCCATCATATACAAAAAGAAAGGAACACAAAGGAACAAAGCAGCTGGAATGTTGTGAAGTACCATGGCTACTCTTCTTGGGTAGTATACCTGATAGATTTCAAGATTTCAGCTTCTTGAGAGAGTGTAAACAAGCTATGAAAAAAAAAGATGATGAATAGAGTCAAAAGCACCCACCATGATCAGTGTTAAGTAATCAAAGAACACAGCTCTTTCAACCATGTCGCTGTTAGCATCCACGTCAAGAGACTTTCTTTCACTAGCAACCTTCAGCTTAGAAGAGCTCGTGAAGGCTTTAAGCACGCTGATTAAGTTTTCTCCACGTGCTTGCATGCTTCCAGGTCTGGTTTAAAGGGAAACGAGGATCGTACTAAATAATAAACAATAGTAAGGAAAAGTTCAACCATAATACATACCAAAACGATGCATACACTATTCTGTCCACTGTATCAAAGGAAGTATGGTAATAGTAACCGCCCAGAAGAAAGATAATGTCTAGCCCGGGAATGTCGGCATAATCTTCTGCAAAAATTCTGTAATCGGTGTCTCCAGGAATTACAGGGAAAACATCCTGGGGAATATCACAGGAGAACTTGAAGTCAGTGACACAGATGAACTAGAAACAAAATGGTTGGATACAGTTTTATCATAGAACCCAGTATCACTTGGCAAAAACAGAGAAGACTGAGTGTGCATATATTTCATAGAGAGAGACCTGTGCAGAACTCTGTGCCATTGGATACACTGCAGCTTGAGAGTAGACATGGGATGGCCACGAGCCAGGTCCTGATTGACAGACCAGATCTGCCAGGCATTCACATTAAGTCAAAAGTACGAGCAATTAATACAATAGAAACTAAAAAAATAACTGGCAAGAAAAGCAGTTAATACTGTCACGAATAAGCCTTGCACATATTCTTCCTAGTGTATAAAGGAACTGTATGTGTATGCATTAATTTTCTACAGACAGGATGTTGCAAGAGAAGTTCTTCAATATGACTAAAGGCAAATGGTCTACACAGATGTTTAAAGATAAGCTTTTTTTTTTTTTCTGTTACAATCCTCAGAAAAGATAAGAGAAGATCCAAGATCACATATTCTTCCTAGTGTCTAAAGGAACTGTATGTGTATGCATTAATTTTCTACAGACAGGATGTTGCAAGAGAAGTTCTTCAATATGACTAAAGGCAAATGGTCTACACAGATGTTTAAGATAAGCTTTTTTTTTTCTGTTACAATCCTCAGAAAAGATAAGAGAAGATCCAAGATCAAACTTAACAACATCATTGTCATCTAGAGGAAGAGACTGGTCGGAAAAGGGCCTTGTCATAAGTAGAAAGGTTTTATTCATTATTATATTCACAAGAACACAACATAGGTTGGTTAGATCTTACCAATACCCCCTGTCCCAGAAGCTTCCACATTTATAAAAGCTCCAATGGTGTCTTTCAACTTATGCTTCGTAATGAAGCCGTGTGAGCCCTAACACACACAACAAAAAGTCACACCACCATGTAAAATAGGAGCTTATTTTCATCTAGCTTGACTATAACAGAAATCTCATGCTATTTAAGAGCAGATAGATTGACTTCAGTATTCCATTGGAAAGAGTAGTACTAAGAGCACCATAAATGTCTTACCAGCATAAAAAGCTCTTCAGCACCATTGAAGAGAAAAATTACAGGTCGAGGCGGGACCCAGCCAGAGTCCACTACCAGTCTTGCTAATTCAAGTAGTGATGCTGCAAAAAGAGATACATAAATCTATGAATGTAGAAAGGAAAATCTAAAGAGAAGATGGTACCAAACGCACCTACACAAGACCCACAGTCACCAGCTCCAGGAGAATTGACAGGACTGTCATAATGTGCATTCATCAGTACAGATGCATCAGTGTCAAGAGACTGCATCGACGAGATACTGCAAAAACAAGAACAAAATGATGAAACTGTTTAGCATTGATAATAAGTGGGGACACAATCATTCAATGTTGCAGACTATTAATGACTGAACTACCAAATAACACAAATAAGAGAATTAAAGAATGGTCAACCCCAAAGTGAATCATAAATACAAACTACAAAGTCTCCTGAATAACACATATAAACCAGAAATCTCATTGTAACAGTAAAGGAACAAACTTTACTGTATAGTTTGAACTTTCAAATTGTAAAGAAGAGTAGTACCGCATAAGTATATTTGTGTGGTTTCTGTATCCAAGCGAGATGCTGTGGCCTAGAAACATCATGCTAAAGGAACCATCCACCTGAGTCTCCTCCACCTCAACCCTATATATACAAACAAAAGCATTCATTTTTCAGCTCAGAGACAAAAAGGTTAACAAGAAAAAACATTCTTTTGCAAGATTGGAGTCTATTAATATATTAATTGAGTGCATAAAAATTGGTTGGAGACTCTCCAATGGAGAGTTTTATGTATCTCAGCATTTATTAATACAAACTCGTGATACCACTTTATTTGATTCGGGTCAAAAAGTTACTCAAAAGGCAACAAGATCACAAAGCGAACCTTAGATTAGGTCCAGCTCTCTCCTTCACCATCTCCAATTGCGATTTTATGTATGTTGCAGCTTCTTTAAGCCCAGGTCGTCCTTCCTACAAAACCCATGTCGTGAAACAGGATCAGAGAGAGACAGAGAGAAAGAAGAGAGACGAAACGGACCTGGCGACCATCGATCTCCTCGGCCAAGACGCGGATGTGTTCCACGGCTCTAGCTTCGGAGAATCGTTCGAGAGGCGCATCTGAAGGAAGCGGAGAGATGAATTTCATGTGGAGGACGGAGTAAACAATCGCTGACATTAGTGCGTAGATGAAGACGATTGAGAAGAGGAATTTGAATCCAGTGGCATCTCCTGAGCTCAGCTTCCAAAACGCCATTACAAATGGGATTCAAATCTTTGAATCGGCGCTTTGGAAATGACAGGAAAATCAGACAAATCTCGTACTTGAAGTGGAAGACAACGATTGTTCAGTTTTGTAATATAAAAGACTGAAACGGAACGGAACAGAATAGAACGAGAACGCCGTTGCTCTGTGTCAGAGAGAGAGAGTTATGGTGTGAAAAAGTGGGGTCTAAAGTTACTAAAAAGTCCTCACGTTTTATTTCATATTCGGAGTTCTTTACGCTTCTCTAGTCAAATTTATAAGAAGATGTCAGAATCAAAAGTGTCATTTAGATCGTAGAGATTGGTAAGTTGATCCTTTTTGTTTTTGAAATCATTGAATTTGAATATCTTAGACTATTAAAAAGGTGATATCATAGATTTAATGAATTTGCATGTGTATGGACAGTTGTCAATATCAAAGTGACATCGTCGTGGTTATCTGACTTTTAAATACGATGCAGCAAAAGTAGATTGTTTAATCTTTTGCATACTACTATGCTTCCTATTTTTGTATCTCCGCTTGCTTAGAAGTAAGAACTTCGTAGCTCGCGAAACTACGGAGAATAAGAGGAAATTAACAAAGGTCTTAATTGGTTCACTATAGCATGTATTTGGGTTATAACTAGGAAAATGACAGTTTGTTTAAAAAAATTAGATGAATAACAAAATCTAATGAAAAGTTGACTGACACAAATATCTTTATTATTTTGGGATGTAGTCTAACACGCAAAAAAAACATCTAGACATACGTTGAAGTTAAAGTGACGTGACCATCTTTTTTTTGGGATCTGGATCCAACGGTTGCTGAGAATTGGATTTGGAAGAATCTCTGTAAACTAAAACCTTTGGATCGCCCTTTTATTATTTGTGAAGTGGGCTTTGGAGTTTCTTGTACCTTTTGGAAAGACAATTGGACCTTGTTAGGTCCTCTAATAAAGATTATGGGAGATTTAGAAAATCATTAATGGTAACCCAATTAAGAAGTTTTAAGTTATTTTTTAAGATTAAATTTAATATTAAAAAACAGTTTGACATTCAATTAGTTTTATGAAATTATATATGTGTCTAATGGTGACATTCGAATGGGGTTCTAAAGAATTAAAAAATAATAATTTTTTTTTAAATGTTTGTAAAATAAAAGAAAATCAAACTATTATATATAAATATTGAAGATTAAATAAAACATAGTAATATAATAGGTTGCATAAAAATTTGAATGTATATTACAATCCATAAAAACGTACAATAAAACACATTACCAGATGATACTTGTCCAAAGCAAAACACAACTAGTCATCTTTGCTCACTGACTTCTTCCTCCTTCAGAATCAAGAATGATGAAGACAAGGAAAATGAGAACGATCAGGCACATAATGCACACACACATAAAGAACAAACACATAATGAACAAACAATATCATAATCAATGAAAAGAAACAAACAATATCAGAATCAATGAACAAGAACAAACAAGAACACAATGAAAATTACCTAGAAGATTACACATCTCAGTCATAAGCTTGTTCTTAAGTGTGAGTTCTATCTCTGATAGTGGTTCGGGTTTGGCAATAAGGTTATCAAGGATTTTCTGTTTGGATAGTCTTTCTTTAGCAGCCAAGTCCTCCCTTTTTATCACCCACATCTCCTAAAGCACCTTCAAAAAACTCCCCTCTGCATTTTCACTCTGCCTCGAACTCTCTTCTTCCCCTTGGCCTTTGAAGCCTTCACACACAATGGTATCTCCTCTATTTTTTCCTCCACATGATAGGTTGTGGTGGAGCTGGAGGAATGACCAGTACACTCTCATGTCCTCTGTTTGTTGGTGTTTGGTTTATTTTTTTCAGCAATAAATGTACACCATTTCTGATCATTCTTGAGCATTCTCCAAGCGTGTTCCAAGGTGAACTTCACCTTGTGATCAGAGGTGTACAACTGGTAAGACATCTCCATAATATTGTCTTCATTGTGGCCACTCTTCTTGTTACGGATGGCATACTCTTAGCAGCTAGCGAACTTGCTAACACTCTCACTGATTTTCTTCCATTTCTGCTTACAAGTATTAGCCTTCCTATGTGGTAGACCAGCCACATGAGGACTTGCAGCATAATAGTCAGCAACTCTTTGCCAAAAAGTCCCTGATTTCTTCTCATTTCCCACTATTGCATCTTTGCTTGTGTTTAACCAAGCACTTACAAACATTTTTCTTCAAGGACTTTCCATCTCTGTCTAGGTTCCCTATTGTCTGTTGAAGGTGTTTGGTTTAAAGGTGAATGTGTTTGTTGGGACAAGGTATCTGGAGTGTTAATCTCTTGTTGGCTATTCAATAGATCAACATAGCTTTGAGAAGAGATAAAATGATTGGTAAAATCCAGATCCATTTTACTGGAAATGAAAGGAGTTAAAGAAGCTAATTTGTTTTGAGCGGAGCTAAACAGAGAGAAAGAGTTTGTGTGTTCTGCTCCACAGAGTATGGAGTTATTATGAACAACACAACTCATCAAATGAGGCACCTAATTTTTATTCAATTCGGGTTAGGTTTACAGAATTTAAGTCACTCATCAGTTAATGACTTATGTCTCCATCACCATCAACTACCAATGTTACATTATCTTAAGTTTTGTAACTTCATTTACTTTCATTTACTTTAGTTTTGGTTTGTTTTGTTGTGTTTTGATTCAATTAGACACAACAACAACAATCACACATCACACAACTACTCATAATAAGTAGACAGAACAAAGAAAACTGACTTATCCAACTAGGAGACAATGAAAGAGTATTTGGCCTTCAATACTCTTTCTGCAAACTTGTTAACCTCCTTCAAGCATCCAACCACACCATCAACGATCGTCCATACAAAAACAGAATACAAGAAGTTCAAAAAACTATCTCATTCAACTGATAACAATCGGAAAACAACCATCAAAGAATCACCAAGCAATGCAACATCAGTTACACTCACAATCGATTGTAAACTAGTACCAATAACATAACAGAGCATTAATTTTCGAAATGATAATGAGATATGTTCAATGTTCTATGAAATCAAATCAAATTACGAGTAAACCTAATAAGGATTAGATCTAGGGCTGGGCTTTCGGGTATTCGGTTCGGTTCTGGGTATTTCGGGTATGAGGCTTTCATATCCATATAGGTACCAAATTCTTTTCGATTCGGTTTCAGTTTGGTACCAATCGGTTCCGGGTTGATTCGGATCCACATTGGAAGAACCGACCAAAACCCGAAATTAAATGGATCTTTTTTTATCGGTTTGATTCGGGTATTTTAACCCGAAATTGCAAAAAAAAAACCGAAATAATCGAAAATAACAACAAAACCCAAAATTAATAAAAATGTAATTCAACACCATTCAAATGTAATTCAACAGAATTTAAAGACAATTCCTAATTCAAGTCTTAAACCACACACACAAACAAAACACAGAACACAAAAGATCCAAATTCATACATAAAAAGATCCAAATTCAAATGTAATTCAAGTTCAACACCACTAAAAATTTTAAAAACTTAAGACCATCGAATAAGAACACCATTTCAACCTCGTCCTTCACTCTTCTTTGTCCTTCCTAGTCCGTTTACAATATGAAGACATTGTCATTAGTCATTAGACATTGTGATTTGAGATTGAAGAAATGCAAACAAACTACTAATTAAAGAGAATACAAGAGTTTAGAATTGGTTACCTTTAGGCTTTAGATTAGGTTCCGGTTTCTTCATAGTTCATCCTAGTGTGTTAAAATTAGGTTCCAATTCTAAAGAGAATATTAAAATGAAATAACATAAGCTTAAAAGTAAAAATTGTAAATCATATAACATAAATTTGTAAAATAATGAAACTTACCTCTCATTATATCATCTTGGTCCTCCACCTCTGAGAGAAGTTGTTGGATTGTAACAGCTCATTTTTCATTAAATCGGATTTCACACTTCAACCATTGCTCAGTGCACATCAGTACTTCAACCATATATGGCGTTAAACAGCTCCTATAAGGGTCTAGTACTCTCCTACTAGTACTAAATGCAGATTCTGAAGCGACCGAGGACACTTGCATAGCTAGTATGTCTCTAGCTATAAGAGAAAACACTGGAAACTTGATACTATTTTTCTTCCACCAATCTAAGACATCATACTCTGTACCTTTCATAAGCTTTAGACGCTCGATGGGTTCTTTCGAATACAGTTCCAACTCATTGGCAGATTCCAGAATTCCAGAGTCTTGCATAAGCTCTGCATAGAGGCTATCAATTCTCTCATACCCGACGCCATTACTCAAAATCGTTCTCTCAAAAACTTCATCTCTAACTTGTTCTTGGGACTGAGACTGAGTAGACGATGTTTCTTGTGACTGAGAAGAGCTACCAGCGTTCTTGTTAACAAATCTGTTGTACTCATCAAACAAACTCTTCAATATCTTCGAGACTGATTCAGAGAGAATGCTACACTCAAGACTGTCTTTCCCATACAGCTTTTCAAAACACATGTCAGCAAACTTCATCTTCCTCATTGGGTCAAACACGCTTGCAACTATCATAAGCTTGTTCATCTCACGGTTTTGAGAATTAGCATTCTCACTTGTAGCTTCCCAAAATGGATTCTAGTACTTCTTTAGTTTGGTCATCATAGTGAAGGCTTTGTACTTTAGCTCTTCATCAGGACCTGGACAAGTACTTATTGCACTAATGTTCCTCGTGATTGTGACTATCTCTGCGTAGATTTTATGAGCCGTGACAGATGTAGAAGCTGAAAGACTCAGAGTGGAGTTATAAAAGATGATAAGGAATTGAATTAACCTCTCAATGTCCTCCCAGTCAGACGTAGAAGGTGGTCCGACCCTCTTCTTCGCCTCAACTGTCTCCAAGAAGTAATCGTTATAAGGTTTATCTTCAGCCTCCATCTTCTGAAATGCCAGTTTAAACTTCATAGCTTGATCCAGCATAAGATAGGTCGAATTCCACCTAGTCTTCACATCTAAGGGTAAGCTTCCCCTTGTCATCTTCCATGTCTCAACTCGGTACTCAAAGGACTGTTGTCTTTTTGATGATGATCTCACATATTGAATACCATTACGAACACCAGCAATACTGGAATCTATCTCCATCAAACCCTCCTTCACGATCAGGTTTAATATGTGAGTCGAACATCTCAAATGCAGAAAATCCCCTTTCAATATCAAAGCATCATCCCCAACCTGACTAAATCCTTCCTTGAACTTCTTTATTGTTGAACTGTTAGCTGTAGTATTGTCTACCGTGATACAAAAGACTCTCTTTATCTCCCATTCTTCTAAGCAATCAAGAAGAACCTTAGCTATTGTTGAGCCTTTATGATCCGGGATACACTTAAAGCCTATGATAAACTTCTTGAACTTCCACTTAGAGTCAACAAAATGCGCAGTGATGACCATATAGCTAGCTGACGTATGAGGAGCAACCCAGATATCTGTAGTTAGTGATATCCTCTGCTTGTTCTTCCCTAAAATATCCTTCATAGCTGCTTTTATAGAAACATACATAGCCACTATATCTCTTGTACATGTTCTCCTAGAATGAGGCTGATATAACTGCAATCTGGAGCAGAAATGTCTCCAACCTAAACTCTCTACGAAAGCTAATGGCAACTCTCATCTGTAGCATCCCTAAAGGTTTTCTCAGATACCTTATACATAGCCATATTCCCTTCGTCATCGGGAGCTAACGTAGATTGATTTTTAAATTTATTAGCAACTTCCCATAACTTGAACGCCTTGCAGGATTCATGGTGTTTTTTCAGATTTGAAGTGCCGAAACTGGTGCGACAACCCATCTCTTTGCCATAGTAATTACAATTGCAGATGTCGTAATCGTTTTCAGTTTTGGTGAAATGATTCTAAAGCTTCGATCTTGGTTCTTGATCCTAAACCAGAACCACTTTCTCCCGTTTTGTCTTTCCTCTTTCGGTTACCTCCACTTCCACGTTTTGTTGTTTCAACCTCCTCTTCAGAGTCACTAACATCATCTGTCTCCACTGGTGGAGGAGTGTCAGAAGATGCCATCTGCATCATATTGAAAACAAAAGATACATTAAGTAATTTATTCTATGTTCTCACAAGACACAAAGCATATCTCTTGTTCTCTATTCTCACGAAATCAACTGAAGTCTTGTCCAAGTTTACGGTTTCAACTTTCAAGCTATGGCTTATGAGTATGACAATGTTAAAAACTTTGACAAATAATGCAATTAAATTGATCAAGCTATGACAATAAACCAATTCACAACTCACACATATAGATACATAGATACTGCTATTCACTCAGTCACTTATCATGAAATTATTTTCGGAATTAAAAGACATATAGTAGAGAAGACAAGACTCAGGTTTAATTGAGAGACAGAGATGAGAAAACGTACCTCTGAATGATTTCTCGACGATGTTATTGCTGTTGGCGGATTTGAAAGAGTTCCGGCGACTTTAGGATTCACAGGAGACTAAGTAGATTCTAGTTTGTGTTTGGGTTTTGCTCAAAAGTCGGATAATAACACTAAACTTTCGAAACTCAATCGACACTACGCACACGGCACAACCCTAAATGGCTAAATGCCTAAATCCCTAATACATAGACTTGGTTATTTCGGTTATCCAATTGGTTCCCGGGTAAGAACCAGAACCGACTGATATCCACGGGTATATGAGAACTCTATCCATCGGGTATTAAGCATATAACCGGTTCCGACCCGAACCGGCCATTTTGGTTCGGTTCTGGTTTGGGTAATCGGATCCGGATTATATGCCCAGGCCTAATTAGATCCCAGAAACACGGCAAAGTAACAAACCAAAAGAGAAACAAAATCTGCGTATGAACTTACCGATATATCACCAAAGCTCCAACGGTTGGAGAGCTTTGTTGGTAACCTGTTGATGAATCCTTACGTCAATAGGATAGACACCAGTACCTGAGATACAGAAGGATTAGCCAATATACAAATCACAGAAGGAGCAAGCACGGAAGAGGAGGAGGAGAGAGAGATACACGATGGACTCAACATCAGATGGGAGAAGCTCCGACGATAACAACGACATCGACATCGCAATTGCCATCGCCATCGGAGAAGAGAGAGAGAGAGAGAGAGAGAAGCGTTTTCTTCCCCACATATCTGAATCTTGGATTTTTACACACGGTCCAATAAGAAACCGCCACGTGTACCCGAAGACCCGATTCAATATTCTCTTCCCACTTAACCATTTCATCTATAATTCATCTAATTAAATGATTTTTTATTCATTTTAACTCTAAGACACCCCTAAAATATCTACGTTAATGATGCTCTTAGGCCCAAGAACCACGAGTCTTTATCTCAACTCGGTTGTGGCTGAGGTCATCAAAGATGGTGATTGGTGGTTGAATTCGAGTAGAAGTAGGAATCCGATTATTCAACTGTTGAAACAATGCTTACCTCACCCGGATGTGTTTAATCTGACATTGGAAGATGACAGTTTTCTGTGGGCTATTGGTGATAAGTCTCCTTCTTCTTATTTTAAAGCCTCAGAAACTTGGTACTATTTGAATCTTCCAGGTTTGGAAGTTGACTGGCATGCTGGGATCTGATTCAAAGGTAGGATTCTGAAACACGCTTTCATTGCTTGGGTAGCCACTAGGAGAAGACTACATACTCGGGACAGGTTAGTGAGTTGGGGTTTGTCGGTGCCACCAACTTTTCTCCTTTGTGATTTCGTCGATCAGTCGATCCAACACCTCTTCTTTGAGTGTATATTCTCAAGCGAGGTTGGGTCTTTCTTTACATCTAAAGCCCATGGTACTCCACCAACTTTATTTGAACATGAGGTTATATGGATTAAATACGCTTGTCGAAATTCGAATATCTCTTTGATCCTCAAGCTAGCCTTTCAAGCTTCCATTTATGTTATTTGGAAGGCGAAAAATTGCAGGCTCCATTCTCAGGTTGCGAGGCCGCCGTCGGTTCTGATTATTGACATCGAGAATACGATCAGGTGCTAGTTAGATCCGTTGTCTCGAGCTTAGAAAGTTAACTCTTTCGTTGGTTCTTATTTGAGGACATGGTTTGAATTTTTTCAATCTTAAGTTGGTTTGTTGTGCATATTGGTTGGGAGTAGTGCGCAAAAGAGAAGGATGTTTGTCATTCTGCTTGGGCTTATGACTTTTTTGGGGTTTTGAAAGCCTTATAAGTTTAATTAATAAAAAAAAAAGTGACATGACCATAACTTTGTGTGTTGAATAAAGCAAATTTACATATCTTTTTTCTCTTTTCTTTTACATGATCATATGCTCCCACACATCATGTGCCACCGATTTGTGTGAGATGTTAGAACGAAATTTTGTATCGATAGTCATCTTGACGACGAGACCAAGAAAGAGAGCATTAATCGATTTCTAATTATCATAGGATATATTTTTTCTGGTTTCATAAGTCGGTGGTCGAGGAAGTCAAACTTCTTCCTTGAGGCAAGTGCTTCGGTCTTCAAATTGACAGTCCACTTTTCATAGTTGTCGCCGCAATGTAGAGGATGATCGAGATATATCACATGTCTCGGCTTGTCACTCACCCATGATATCGTACATCTCTGCATCTCTGTTTTGGTCATCATGGATGTTTCTTCCGGAGTTCCGATCGAAGTGTTGCTTTCGTCGTTGTCGAGAAAAACAAAAATCACGAGAGACAGTCGCGAAAGAAAAGATTGGAAACGAAAAACATAAATCGATCAAGAGAAGGAAAGAGGAGGGTCAAAAAGTGTTCAAAGATAATAAGAAAAAAAAAATTTAGAGACCGTGTTATTTGTGTTATTAAATTAAGAAATTGCACCTCACAAGTACATATGCACAATTAACCTACATGCAATATGACAGCTGCGCGGTTGCTTTACTTTGAAGGATCTTTCTGGTCCAATAATGTTGAGCTTCTGATTCAAGACAGCGAAAAAGAAGGCAATAATGAAGTTCAGAAGAAAGTTAAATCGCTTTATAGAAGAAAACTAAAGGGTATGAGCTACAAAAGTACGGGTTTTGTTGATGTTGATGATGTTAAAAACATTCTCCTGATGCAAGAAGTAATCATTTACGTTTTAAATGCATTTTTATAACAAATGTAAGTAGCTTCAACAGACTGCAGTTTTTAAGGGCGTGTGTTGCAATTTTTCAATCTCTTTGGCAGATTGTGATATCTCCTAGTGACTCATTAGCTAGCTGATTTGAACAATAAAATTGTAATCTCATGATGTTTGCTTTTGACAAATATTTAATATTTTTTTTCCACGCACATCACAAAAATATCATCTAGTTTATATTTATGTATTTGATGGATATCATTGTTTCGACCATCATCGTCATTTTTCTTGGTCTTGTTGTTCATCATCAATGGAAATAAACCACCATTCCATAAACCAATATAGAGCAGAATCTGTCAAATCTAAGTAGAACCAAATCCATCAATTGCATGAATATCTATTTATGCATAAACCATTTTCCATAGCTACACTATATAACAATTGTTGCAAGAAAATGAGAATTAAATGGAAGTTGCCAAATTCAAGGTCGAGCCGGACAGACAAACATTAACTTCATTTGAGTTTGGTGAAATGAATTGTTTTACCTAAGACTGGGATAAATAATCGAACCAAAAAAACTGAACCGAAATTTTCAGTTTTTGGGTCGGTTTCGATTCTCACGGTTGAATTGATAAGCAAAATTTTAATTTTGTTTCGGTTACTCAAAAATTTTGGTTCGGTTTAGATCAAACCGATCGGTTTTTTGGATACCGGATTATAGCAAAATCAGACAGGTTTTCACCAATATCTAAACTGAATCAAATTATCCGAATTTAACCAAAAACCCCAAATTTAACCAAAAGTAATCGTATTAACTGAGAATCGAAGTGAACTAAACCGAATTTATTTTTGGTTAACTTCGGTATCCTTCTAATTTTTTGGTTAACTGATAACCGAACTAACCAACCAAAATTAATCCGAATAACCGAAGTCGCAGACCTAGTTTTACTTTCTAATTTGGAATTCGCATAAATCATTGTTGGTTAATTTTATTATTACATCTTAACGATTTGGTGTCTTTTGTTCTATAGACTATAGTTGAGTGAGTAATTGTATACCGAATTGGGACCATAATGACGGATGCGCAATTTCTTAAAAACGCAATCTGTAGGTTGAGAGTTCAAAGAAAATTAAAACTACTAGTCTAAACTCAAAAAGAGTAAAGACTAGATTTGTTTGTGACTGAAAGAATCACTTAATTATTCTGTCCTATGATTGAACAGGTTACGTTTCATCAAAACTCGTTACAAGCATCAAGCAACAACAACAACAAACCAAAACAGAGAGAGAGACCGTTGGATCCAAATCTCACATTCTTCTCCATCTCTCTCAGAAATGTACGGCAAAACCATATGCACAATCGTCTTCTTTATCTTCCTCGTTGCTTCTTTCTCAATCTACATGGGAACCGTCGATCCAAGACCTTACTTCACTCTCCTCCAATCCCAACCCAATGGAGCTTCCTCTCCTTGTAGTTCCACGGGACGACCTCTCCGTGTCTTCATGTACGATCTCCCTCGGAAGTTTAATGTAGCGATGATGGATCCTCATAGCTCAGATGTTGAGCCACTCACAGGGAAGAATTTACCTTCTTGGCCTCAGACTTCTGGGATTAAGAGACAGCATAGCGTTGAGTATTGGCTTATGGCTTCGCTTCTTCAGGGAGGTGATGATGAGATTGAAGCAATTAGGGTTTTTGATCCGGATTTGGCGGATGCGTTTTATGTTCCTTTCTTTTCTTCGTTGAGCTTTAATACTCATGGGAAGAACATGACGGATCCAGATACTGAATTTGATCGGCAATTACAGGTAATTTTGATCGGATTTTTGGGATTCCGGCGATTTGTGGATGTTCTGATTTAGTTTTGGGTTGATGGGTGAGCTCAAATTCGTTGACTTTTTGCAAATTTTGAATCTTTTTGGATTGCCCTAGAGCAATGTTGTTTAGACCAACTCAGTATCGATTCTACTGGTCAAGAATTGGATTCAAAGGATTTATGATTTACAGGCTTTGTTTCTTGTTGTTGTCAGGTTGAGTTAATGGAGTTTCTTGAGAATTCAAAGTATTGGAAACGTTCAGGAGGTAAAGATCATGTGATTCCGATGACACATCCTAATGCTTTTAGATTTCTAAGGCAACAAGTGAATGCGTCGATTCTCATTGTTGTGGATTTTGGGCGTTATCCGAAAGACATGGCAAGTCTTAGTAAAGATGTTGTTTCCCCGTATGTACATGTTGTTGAGTCTTTGATAGAGGATGATGATGATGGTATGACGGATCCTTTTGAGGCTCGCACTACGCTTCTTTACTTCCGTGGGAATACAGTTAGGAAAGACGAAGGTAAAATTCGTCTGAGGTTGGAGAAGTTATTAGGTGGCAACTCTGATGTTCACTATGAGAAAAGTGTAGCAACAACACAAAACATCAAAGTGGTAAGCAGCTATCCCTCTCATATTAAAAATGTTACACTAGGCAATGATTCATACGGGTTAAACCCTGATAGAGAGAGTCCACATAGTTGAAATCTTAATAAATTGTGGTAACTCCAGCATTATTAGTCCAGGGCTCAGAACTCAGAAACCGTAAATTTCTAGAAAGACCAATGTGATAGGGTTTCATCAAGCATGAGTATATCTAGGATAGTGCTTCATGTGTTTAGGCGTTTGAGTCTTTTGGGGACCTATTAGGATTGGGAGAAATCATGAGTTCTCTTTAACAAACGAAGGTTTCTATCTTTGGTTCTTGTATCAGTTAGTTCGTGCTCTTCATTTTGTAGTCTGATTTAGAGCAGAATAGAGGAAGATATCTATGTTGACCTATCAGAATGATAGTAATTGTTCTACTTGTGTTTTCTTTTGTTACTAGTCTACGGAAGGGATGAGATCATCTAAGTTTTGTCTGCATCCAGCTGGAGACACTCCATCTTCATGCCGCCTGTTTGATGCCATTGTCAGTCACTGCGTTCCGGTCATCATAAGCGACAAAATCGAGCTGCCCTTTGAAGATGAAATAGACTACTCAGAATTTTCACTCTTTTTCTCTGTAAAAGAGTCACTTGAGCCGGGCTACATCCTCAACAACCTCCGCCAGTTTCCAAAAGAGAAATGGCTGCAAATGTGGAAACGCCTGAAGAACGTATCTCATCACTTTGAGTTCCAGTACCCACCCAAGAGAGAAGATGCAGTAAACATGTTATGGAGACAGGTGAAACACAAGATCCCTTATGTCAAGCTCGCTGTACATAGAAACCGGAGGTTGAAAGTCCCTGATTGGTGGCTTTGAAGAATGACAAATTTTTTCTCAAGGTTAAGTCTTTTCATTCTTCTTCCCTTCAATACTGTACATTAGTTGATTCTTTTGTTACGTTTCACGATCCATTTATAGGCATATATTCTCTAAAACATCCATTTTTTTATAAAACGAGATAGTCACATAAACTTGTCTTGCAGCCAAAGTTTTGACTTTATCTGTTTTGAAATCTCTTTAAGGTTCACTGATATCTTGTAAGGTTTGAGATGACAGTTCGTATTGTTGTAAACTTGTAATTGAAACAAGAGGATCAACCTGCTCCTCCTTCTTCTTCGTGTTCCAGCTTCTGTTTTGTATTTTTATCATGGGATTTTCTTTTTCCAAAATGTTGTCAGATTCTTGATGGTTGGAGTTAGGACTATGCTAAGAATTAAGAGAATCCATAAGGTTATCTTGGTCCTTAAAGAAGACGGGTTTTGGGGATTTGGCAATCGTGTGCTTGGAGATCATGATTCTCTATGGTTGAAGTTTACTTGTTGAAAGAATGAAACTTTGTTGCACAAAGAGGTGATGTGCAACAAATAGGTATATACATTATGAAGTCAGGGTACTAGTTTGCTATTCATCAGAAGCCTCTACACCACGAAATCTCAGTTCGAGCGTCGTCAAATCTGTATCTTTCCAAGCATACCATCTTTGGAAACATGTTTCATCTCCAACTATTTGGCAAAGGATTCCGGATAAGTTAAGCAAAATTGTCAAGTCTTTTCATGGGTTCTGTACTTTTAAGGCATATATGGAAATCTGAATGTATTAATTGTTCTAAACACACTAGAGAGATATGACACCATTGTTTTGGAACCGACCATATTAGAACCGGAGATTAAAGAAGGTGTAGGCTAAAAATATACCACCATACCAAAAACATGGTCCAAAAGCTGTCGAATCATAATGAAGGGGCATATGCGTCATTTTGCTAGCTACTGACACGAATTGTCTTATAAATAAGTCGCAGTCGCCGAAGCTGACTTCGGAAGAGAGAGTAACAAGCACGTTCTCCCCGCCAAAACCAAGCCGGAAGAAGAATCTGCAGAGAAAATAATATCATTTCAACGGAGATGCGAGTTGTCGGAATCTCATGCGTCGGGACACGTCATCTCTCACCTCCCTCCTCCGTCCGCGGTTGCGATGCCCACTCCGACGACGCCTCTGCTTCCTCCGCCGGTACGCTCTCTCTCTCTCTCGCCGTGTTACTCTGTTTCGATATATATAGATTTTTCTTTCTTTCTTTGTCGATATTGTTGGAATTATATTTTTCTATAAATTGGTAACGCCGAATCAATAGGAATCATTAAGTTTCAGAAATTGCCGTATTTGATCTTTGTTTTATCTTCCTTATTTTGCTCTCATAATGTGTGAGATTAGATCCATCCAAATGAAAAAAAAAAAAAAATTTGTTCAGTTTTTAAGAACTATATCTCATCACTACTTCCCCAATTTAAAAATTTCACTTTCTTTACATTTTCCAAGTTTAAACTGTTGCAAAACTGTGCCAAGTTTGTGTATAATTTAACTGTCATTTTCAGTAATGGTTACTGTACATATCTGTAGCTGAGTAAGGCTATCTAACAGTGTATTTGACCAGCAAAATCACTAACGTGTGTGTGTGATGAGTGATGACTAAAAGAAACCTATCTACAGAGAGAACTACTATTTTATTATATGGTATCAAATTCAAATATAATGATAATATCTATTTCTCTTGTATCATCATGTTTTGGGACTCTTCTTAGCACAATTATTAGGTGTCTGGGTTAGAAGGAACATTGGTTTCATTTTGTGTCTGAATCACAATCTAAAGAATTGGGTCCATTAGTGGGTCCCTTGAGTTGTGAAATAATTCGTATCGGTGGTTCATAGTATTGCACCGGTTTAGTTTAATCCGACGGGTCTGAGAGATCCGTGATTGATTCAATCGGTCTGCCACGTGAGTCAAACAAACTTCAGTAGTAGATCTATATGTTTGTAGGAAAAAATAACACTATCTTGATTTAATTGTAGAATTGACTATATCTTTGGTCCCCTAAATGTCTAGATCAGCTTCAAGAGCAAATTTTGACAGTTGCAGGAAATTGTATCTAAACAAAAAAGTTTATAAACTGGAGTAGAGGCAAGTGCTACTCACTTCAAGTAGTAATCACATTCTTTATTATGGCAACGGGGTCACATATATCTATTATTGTGTAACTTGTCACACCATATGTAGGAGTGTCCAATCCAGTTTATTTACCCAATTTATACCGAATCAGAACCGTACAAAAAATTAATCCGAAATTCGAAGCGAAAACGAACTAAATTTATATCCGAGCATCTATAACCAAACACAAACTGTAGAGATAATAAACCGAATAAATCCTTATCTTTTGCTGAAAATATTTTATATATTTTCTCAAAAACCAAATCTAAATCGAAACCCGAAGCAAATGATATAGGTTTCGACTCGGTTTCTATATTTATAAACCAAAAAATCTGATTCGAAACCAACCAAAAAATCCGGATTGGACAATGAGATGTGACTAGCAGCCAAGTTACATGTGCTTGGTGCCCTCATGTTCCTATGACTTGACCAAGTGTGTTTTGAATCTTTAATTCCAATGGAAGTTACTTTAGTTGTTTAGTTAGTACTTAGTATGAGAAGCTTTCATGTAATTCTTGAACCCAGTGTGTTTAGGAAAGCTTAATTATGAACAAAAGAGCAGTTAATAACCTCTCTTGTCAGGTTTTAAATCCTTGGAATCTTGGTGTGTTCTTGTTTGTTTATACAGGGCTGATTAATGCGGATGCAGATGATGCGAGTTGTAGTAGCACACCTAGTTGGAGAATCAAGAAAAGCCTAACATGTGTGTGTTTCAACCGTAAGAGAGCATATGAACGTATATGTTCTAACTTGACACCATTGCAGGTAAACAAAACTAAAACAATAGCTGCAGTAATTGGTTTTAATGGAAGCATTCAATTTTCTAAGTCTGATTGGTTTTTACATAGGAAGAAAGACTAAAGAGATTGAGGAAGAGAATGAAGAATTACTTTGACGCATCGCGACCTGACCATCAGGATGCACTGAGAGCACTGTGGTCAGCTACGTATCCCGGTGAAAAGCTTCAAGCTTTGATCTCAGACCAGTGGAAAAATATGGGATGGCAAGGAAAAGATCCATCCACTGATTTCAGGTTAAGCCTCTCTCTCTCTTTCTCTTGCTGAGTGATAGAACATGTCAAATAGTGCTTAATTTGGTCGTCTTGCAACTGTTGTTATCAGAGGAGCTGGATTCATATCACTGGAGAATCTTCTATTCTTTGCCAAGACATTCTCGGTAAACTTAACTCCCTCGTCACTTTCTACTTTCAGAAATTCATAAACTTCTTCATATAATTTTCGCGGTTCCATTGGCGTAGACTTCATTTCAGCGTCTGTTAAAGAAACAGGGCGGCAAAAGAGCCGCTTGGGAATATCCATTCGCTGTAGCTGGTGTCAACATTACCTTCATGATCATGCAAATGCTCGACCTAGAAGCCTGTGAGTGTCACTCACTCACTCTTTAATTAATGCCTTGCCTTAGTTTGTGAAGCAAAACTGGTTTTTATACTTACTACATGTGCAGCAAAGCCTAGGAGTTTTATACGGTCGGTGTTCTTACAAATGCTGTCAGGTAATATATGGAAACATATCATTATTTATCTGGTTATGATCGATCATAGCTCTGGTTACTTGATTTTTGACTTAAGTTTTTAAAAATCCAGAAAACGAATGGGCCTTTGATTTGCTTTACTGTGTGGCCTTTGCGGTCATGGATAAGCAATGGCTGGACAAGAACGCCACCTACATGGAATTCAACGTGAGTCAATCGTGGTTCTGTATAATATATGCTTGTGATGGTAATGATGATGGATGGTATTGGTGTAGGATGTGCTAAGATGTACAAGGGGTCAGCTAGAGAAAGAGCTGATGATGGATGATGTTTTCAGGATCGAGGATATGCCTTCCTTCTCTCTTCTCTCTTAGTCTTACCAATCAATTCTTGTTGTCACTTTAGATTTAGACAATTTCACATAAGGAAACCCAAAGAGGTCGATATGAGAGAACAAGTTCAATAAAAGCCACTATTGCAAGAAAATTGTATTTTTGTCAGTTAAACTTTAAAGCATTCAAAATTAGCCAACAGATTTTCTGCCATAAAGAAAAATTAACTATAGAAAGGGACAAGAAAACAACATGATTTATGTCTTAATCAGAAGATATTATTTTGTCACATATAACTAGATTCAAACCAAATTTCATCAGAAGTATCCAATACTAAGATTCTCGTTACCCTTTGGAAGTTTCATTAGTTTGGCGACTGCCCCTTCTATATCTAACTTCTCGTTTTCAGGAATCGAAGACGTCTTGATCATCATCTTCTCCACTACGGTCCCTTGCGTTATAAAACGCGAAGCTAATGCAAAATGTGTCTTATTCGAACCGCTGAAATTAAACATCCACACAGCTTCCACGCGGAAATCAGCATTGGGAAACAAGTTTTCCTCCTCCCACTTTTTCTTTTGTGTTCCACCAATCGAAGATTCACCTTCTTCCTTAGAAACATTGTTATCCTATATATATACAAGAACATACATAAACATGTTTCGGCTTTGATACATACTAATTAAAAAGAAGTGATAAACGGAAAAAAAAACATCTAATCTATCTAACTAAAATTGAAGCATAAAATGTTCGTACCTTAAATAATATATCGAGCTCTCTCATTATTCCATTCCATGCAATTAAAACATGTCTCAACATATCAACTTCTTTCGAATTCATTAGATCCACGGCCACCGCCAAAGATTTAAGCCGCTGAAAATAATTAGCATCTCTACTCACCAAGAACTTATCCCCAAGATTTTCTATCTCCTTCAATTCATATAAACAACTTAAACATGTCAAACAATATATAAATATCATTTTTGTATATATATATATATATATGCAATTGCTTGTACTTACCCGAGCATTGCATGAAATATTATAGTTCAAGATTGGTAGTCTCTCCACGTCTATAGCCCCATAGTTTGTAGTAAACAAAAGTCTAGGGGCCTTGATGACGAAGTTATATTTCCCATCAAAAAGGTAGTCAATGGAGAAAATATCCAGAAGAGTTGCAGACACTTCAATGCTATCAACATAAGAGGAAGCCAAATGCAAGAGTTTTAGGTTGTCGTTATGAATCTTCAAGCAAGCCCTTGCGTTGTACCACATGACATGAAGCACTAGCACCTTGAGAGAGGGGCACGATGCAATAAGTGTGTTGAACACATCAACCTCAGCAAAGATTTTCTCAAGTTTGAGAATCCTGAGATTATGACATTCGTTGAAGGCATGTGCGGTTTTTAAATCGTATAGACATAGGAAAAGTGCTGCGAGCTTTGGATGGGAGAATGTGTTTGGGGACAACTGGAGCAGATTGACTCCCCTACCGTTAGCATGAAGGTTTGAAAGTGAGAGAACTTTGGTATGTTTCTGAAGAGTAAGTAATCGAATCCAAGTTTCGAGCACCCCGTTGTTACATTGGTGGGAATAATGTTGGATTACGCAGCCCACGAGATGACCATTGTGATTGTTTATAACCTTTAAGAAAAAAAGACTAGTGGTTTTAATAAAACAACTATACACATATACAATACAAGTTGTCAATAAAAGCCAATTCTTTTATATCTTATAAATTGGGTTTAAGGATCACTAATAAAGACTTGTATGTGAAGCTAGCTATAGTTATCAATTGTTAAATTCAATAAACTGAAAGATAGTATATATATATAGATCAATAATATCATGTAACTATGTGAATGAGGCAAGAGATTTTTTTTATTAGATTTTCATTAAATATATATTATAAAAATGCATCTACAATTTATGCTCATCATTTTAAATATATTGATCAAAACTCAAAAAAATTTAAATTTTTGCGCGCGAAATACCGTTGTTATTACTATTTATTATTTTGGGAATTAAAGATAAAAACTCATATAAACACCTAACTCATATAAACATGTTTGAACTTTCGTAATTAGAACTTTTCTGGTGGTATTTACAAGTATTTATTAAAAAAAAGTTCATAGAGTATATTATATTTTTTGTTTTCTTTTCCATCATAGATTATCTGAGATTGTTGTTTGCCTCTAGTGATCTACGGTTTTCATTGTATGATACATACAAGTGTATTTGATTTCAAATTTACTTATTCTACGAATTAAATGGTAATGTACTCATCTATTCAAATGGTCAGAAAAATAGAGAGAAACCGTGGTTATTGAATCGGCAACTCGATCGGAATGAGCGGCCAGAGGTTCCATGTTGGTTATGGTAGCTTTTTGCATATCGAAGAAGATATAAGGCACCTGCTTCCATACATTCTTCCATCGTTTAGACAACAAACTTGTCTTGATGACATCTTCTGTGACCATGTCCTTTAGGATCATGACCAACACATCGTCTGGGAGTTTACTGATCCGGTCCTCCGGATCTATGAGGATCCTTTTGCCTCTTGCATCAGACGATAGTGATAAATTCATGGGTTTGGATGGGTGATGAAATTGAGAGGTTTTGAGAACTGAGAGAGGAAGGAGACTCTTTTTTTACTTGAACGTACACTGAGAGAGAAGATGATAGGTTGGTTAAAAACATGCCATATGTAAATTTACGAAGAGATAAGAAAGATTACAAGATAACGAAGATATCTGGGTGGTGTTAATTTGTTATTGTAATGAAACCCTAATTGGAGTTTTTTTTTTAAAGTTTTTTATTGACTATGACATTTTATTAAATTGGAAAGAAATTAACAATTAATACATTCCTTAATATGTTGAAACTAAAAAAGAAATATGTGTACAGAATATGGAAAAACAAATTATACACGTCAGACTAAATCAACTTTTTAATTGCAAAATAATTGTTCTTTGTTATTAGGATTTTTACTTGGTTTAAGATGTAATTAGGCTAAACCCAAAAACAACGCATGGGCTGGGCTGAAACAATTTTTTTTCCTTGTGCATTAAACAGAAAACCCTTTATAATAAAGAAGATAAAGCAAAACCTTAAACTCTCCCGTCTCTGTATTGCCTTTGAAACACCCCTGGAAACTAAAGGATACGATTCACTTTTTCTTGTGCACTAAGCTTCCCTTTATAATCAAAACGTAACCCTTGCTCTGTGTAACGATTTTTCCTTTTTCTTTGTAGCTGTTGTTGGGCTTGATTAGTAATTGGCCCAGATGCTATCACTGAGAAGCACATACTTTCGGATTTATTTAGGCCAATAGAGAATTGATTGAGGCCTAGAACTTCACACATATATAACCCTTTATATGATTTCCCGGTTCCGTTGGTGTAGTACACTTCGTTTCAGCATCTATTGAAGAAGCATGGATGCAAAAGAGCGGCGTGGAAATATCCATTTGTTGCTGCTGGCGTCAACATTACATTAATGATCATGCAAATGCTCGACCTAGGATCTTGTGAGTGTCCCCACTCACTCACTCACTCACTCTCCAATGTCAGCCTTAGTTTGTGAAGCAAAATTGGTTTTTATTCTTACTACATGTGCAGCAAATCCTATGAGTTTTAAACAATGGCTGGACAAGAATTCAACGAGAGTCGATTGTGTTTCTGTATAATATATAAAATGTATTGTTTGATATATATGGTGATGATAATGGATGGCATTGGTGTAGGATGATGTGCTAAGATGTGAAAGGGGTCAGCTGGACAGAGAGCTGATGATGGATGATGTTTTCAGGATTTGAGGATACGCCTTCCTCAGAGTTCGAAAATTTATTTATAGGGGTCAAAATGTATGATTATAGGGATCAATATGTTAATTAGGTTGGAGTTAATATAGAGTTTTTAACAAACAAAATACACCAAATTTTAAATTTTCATGGGTACTATCATATGACCCGGCACCCTTGTTATTTAACTAGCTCCGCCTTGCCTTCCTTCTCTCTTAGTCTTACCAATCAATTCTTGTTGTCACTTTAGATTTAGACAATTTCAAGGAAACCCAAATTAAAGTTTTTTTTACAAATATCCGACCGGTGAGATGAGAAAACAAGTTTGATATAAGCCATTGCGCGAAAATGGTATTTTTGTCATTTAAAGCATTCATTAGCATACAGATTTTATGTCATAAAGAAAGGGACAAGAAAAAAACATGATTAGAGTTTTTTAAAAATATATCATAACAGGTTTTGTCACATAGGACTAGAGATAATATATTCTACTAGATTCGAACCAAATTTCATCAGAAGCATTCAATACTGAGCATCTCGTTACCTTTTGGAAGTTTCATTAGTTTGGCGACTGCCACTTCTATATCTAACTTCTCGTTTGCAGGAATCAAAGACGTTTTTATCATCATCTTCTTTATTACGGTCCCTTGCGTTATAAAACGCGAAGCTAATGCAAACTGTTTCGTATTTGAACCGCTGAAATTAAACATCCACACAACTTCCACGCGGAAATCAACATTGGGAAACAGTTTTCCCTCCTCCCACTTTTTCTTTTGTGTTCCACCAATCGAAGATTCACCTTCTTCCTTAGAAACATTGTTATGCTACATATATACAAGAACATATACATAAACATGTGTCGGATTTAATAGACACTAATTAAACAAAAGTGATAAAAGAAAATTGATCAGACCTAACTGACTAGAATTAAAGCATAAAATGAACGTACCTTAAATAATATATGGAGCTCTCCCATTATTCCATTCCATGCAACCAATATTTGCCTAAGCATCTCAACTTCTTTCGGATTCATTACATCCACGAACACCACCAAAGATTTAAGCCGCTGCAAATAGTTAGCATCTCTACTCACCACGAACTCATGCCCAATGTTTTCCTTCTCCTTCGATATACAAAACTTTAACATGTCAAACAACATATAAAATAATTCTATATATATAATACAATTGCTTGTACTTGTACCCGAGCATGACGTGAAATGTTGTAGTGCATGGTTAATATCCTCAAGTCTATAACGCGATTATTAAACAAAAGTCTTGGGGCCTTGATGACGAATTTAGATTCCCTATCAAAATGAATACAGTAAATCGAGAAAATATCTAGACGAACTGCAGACACCTCAATGCAATCAACATCAATGGAAGCCACATGCAAGATCTTAAGGTTGTTGTTGTGAATCTTCAAGCAAGCCTTTTTGTTGTACCACATGACATGATGTAGCACTAGAACCTTGAGAGAAGGGCACGATGCAATAACTGTGTTGAACACATCAACCTCAGCAAAGATTGTCTCAAGTTTGAGAATCTTGAGATTATGGCAGTTGTTGAAGGCATGTGCAGTTTCTAAATCGTATCGATATAGGAACAGTGCTGCAAGCTTTGGATGGGAGAATGTGTTTGGGGACAATTGAAGCGGATTGGGTCCCGTACCGTTACCATGACGGTTTGAAAGTGCGAGAGCTTTGGTATGTTTCTCAAGCGTAAGTAATCGAATCCAAGTTTCGAGTACACTGTCTTTACACATGTGGGCGTAATGATTGATTGTGCAGCCCTCCAGATGACCATTGTGATTGTTTATAACCTTTCAAAAAGACAAAAAAAAATTAGTGACTTTAGTAAAACAACTGTGTGCCATATACAATGTTAGTTGTCAATAAAAACCAGTTATTTAATATCTTGTGCTTAACTCTCACTAATAAAGATTTGTATGTGAATTAGCTATAGTTTTATCAATTGTTAAATTCAATAAATTGAAAGATATATTATCATGTAAACTATGAGAATAAGGCAAGAGATTCTTTTGTTTAGATTTTCATTAACTATTAATAATGCATTCACAACCTATGTTCAATTTCAAATATATTGATAAAAAAATTCAAAAAATTAATTTTTTCGCGCGAAATACCGTTATTATTGTGGGAATTTAAGATAAACCATATAAGCACATAAAAATAGAGATAAACATGTTTGAACTTTTGTATCTATATAAACAAGTGTATTTGATTTCAAATTGGTCCGTGTATAACATTTCCTCTACGAATCAAAATGTAATGCAATCATCAATTCAACCATCACCCATCAGTTTAAGTTTAAAGGGAAACGAGATAGATTAAACAAACATTTCCAGATAGATTAAGAACTCTTAAAGAGAACATACTAAAGATTAGAGAAAAACCTTAGTTATAGATTCCTCGACCAGAGGTTCCATCTTGGTCATGGTATCAATTAGCATATCGAAGTGGAGGTAAGGCACTTGCTTCCATACACTCTTCCAACGTTTAGACAACACACCTGTCTTGACGGCATCTTCTGTGGTCATACTCGCTAGGATCATGACCAACACATCGTCTGGAAGTTTACTGATCCGGTCCTCGACATGATCGATGAGGATCCGTTTCCCTCTTGCATCCGAAGATAGTGATGCATTCATGGGTTTGGGTGGATGATGAAATTGAGAGGTTTTGAGAATTGAGAGAGGGAAGAGACTCATTTTGACTTGTACACGAAAAGAGAGAGGTGAAGAGATTAAATGTTTATGCTGTTTGATTTACGAAGAGATAAGAAAATTATAGACAACAAATATATATATTTGGGTGGTGTTGGTTGTTATTTTAAAACCCTAATTGGAGTGTTTTTTTTCTTTAAAGAAAAATAATTTATTTTGTTTTGTTTATGATATTTAATTATATGGAAATAAATTAACAACTATTGGATTCCTTATGACTTACAAGATAAAATATGCTTTCTGTTCAAAATAAAACGAAATACATGTATATGGAAATAAACTATTTAATTGCAAAAGTAAAATTTAGTTATATATTCACCCAAATAATAAAAAGAAAACCGGTATTTGCCTTAATTATTATTCTCTATTTTATCTTTTAAGATTTCTTTCCATTTCATCAGAAATCTAACATATATAAACCAATCACCAAGTTAGTAATTTCAAGTCTTGCCTCTATTTTACGTATGAATTAACCATTCTCATAATTAGTATTCTCTATTGTAACGAGCTTTGAAGCTTTCTAACTATACTATTATGTGGTTTGAGTTATCAAAACTGGTGGTGGATTTGGAGAACTAACTATAGCATGTAAAAATAAGTTACGGTAACTTTCTCTTTATTAAGTTCAAACGAAATTTCTTCTTTCATTTTAATATAAATTTAATTATACAACATATGTATCTATCATCTAACAAAACTTTATTTGAAGTTTGAACTGTTAATAAAAATCAAACACTCGGATGGCTTGGCAAATCTCTCTATGGTTCAACTTATTTGGATTTTACTTGGTTTTTAAGATGTAATCGGGCTATACCCAATAACAATGAATGGACTTGGGCCTGTTACATTTTTCATCTTATACATTAAAACAAACAAAAAACAAAGTTATAATAGAAATTAAAAATATGGGTAGGGTCCACTCAGATCAACGAACTTTTTGGTAGCGTTTGTACGTGACTACAGTCTATAATAGGGCGTTAGACGATATTGCCCCTACTATCATCACCAAATACCAACGTTACCCATAAATATCTTCAGGGCGTTAAGGAATTAGTCGATATTGCCTCTGCTATCACCACCAAATACCAATCTTGCCACTAAATATTCTACTCCGTTTGTATAAACTTCAAACGATCTCCCTAAAAGACTCTCACACTAACATTTCTCTCCATTTTCAAATTTATCTTTGAAATTCTCTCTTCTCTCTTCTTCTCTCTGAGATTACTGCGACTACGAATCACGTTCTTCGTTTCAAACCTCTGCAAAAATGGTGAGAAGACGACGCCGATCGTCAATTTCTCCTCTCCGCGCGCGTTTTTCTCTTCTTCTTGCTCCAGTTTTCTCAATCTGATTCAGTGTTGCGTTTGTTTCTACCTCAGGTTGTGCTTCAGAAGCTGAAGGAAGCAGAGATCACTGAGCAGGACTCGCTCCTTCTGGTAAGCTACGCCGATCGTCGAGCTTTTGAGTTTTTTTTTCTTTACGATAAGCGAAATTTCTCGTTCCTTCCTGGTGATTTTCGCAGATATTGATCTGGATTTATCGTTCTATTATTCTGCTTTGCGTGACTGCGATACATGTTTCTTTTTCCGCTTAATCTGAGGAATCGGGAACTGTTTCTATGTTTGTAGCTCTTTTCACACTGACGTTTTTTGTTTTGGTCGTCGTTTTATTGAAATAGACTAGGAATCTGCTTCGTATTGCTATCTTCAACATCAGTTACATCAGAGGCCTCTTTCCTGAGAAGTATTTCAACGATAAATCGGTTCCTGCTTTAGGTAAGACGCCAATCTGGAAGTTTCTAGAGCTCTCTGGCTTTGGGATCTTAAGAAATCAAGTTAGATTTTCGATTTCTGTAATTATTGAAACTAATAATTTGCGGATGCTTTTGTAGATATGAAGATTAAGAAGCTAATGCCTATGGATGCTGAATCACGCCGATTAATTGACTGGATGGAGAAAGGTTTTCTAATACTAATGATTTTGGGATTCAACGCTTCGTTTCAACTTTATCCTCGTTTTATCTTTGATGATTTTTGTTCCTCTTCCTGGAATCTAGGAGTTTATGATGCGCTGCAGAGGAAATACTTGAAGACGCTCATGTTCTGCATATGTGAAACAGTAGATGGTCCCATGATTGAGGAATACGCATGTAAGTTCTGGCGAGATGGTTGATTATCTTGATAAAAAGTGTGATTCGTTGGTGGATTGTGCGATTAATTGATACTTGGCAGTTCACACATCCCTGATTAATTGGTGTATGGTTTGATGATTGTGCTTTTTTGCTGAATCGTTTTAAGCTGAACTTCAATGCTCTATATATATATGTGTGTGTGTGTAACATCCATTATTGATTGATGAAAAGCCTGTGTTACTGCAGTTTCTTTCAGCTATTCAGATTCTAACAGCCAAGATGTCATGATGAATATCAATCGTACTGGAAATAAGAAAAATGGAGGAACATTTAACTCCACTGCTGACATTACCCCAAATCAAATGAGGTGCACTGTTTGAGATATTTCTTTCCTACTTTGAGGTCTTTCTGGTTTTCACCTCTGTAACATGCTTTATTGATTTTCATGATTGTACTGAAATCAGGAGTTCAGCTTGCAAAATGGTTCGTACACTAGTCCAGCTGATGAGGACTCTTGACAAAATGCCAGATGAGGTAATGAATATTGTAACTACCCTTCAGGAGTATTCCATTTACGTCAGTTTCCAAATTGCTGATTACTGAGATTACCACTTTTGTGCTTCTCTTACAGCGCACCATAGTGATGAAGCTTCTGTACTACGATGATGTGACGGTATGGTTACAGCCTTACTAAAATCTATGAACACTGGTGATATTGTTATGATCTCTATACAGCTTGAATATATCTTCTTTTGTGTAATAATTCTGACTTCTAGGTTAACATATTGTGATAATAAGCATTCAAATTTTGTGCTTGTCAATTTCCTAATTTACTGATTGGTTCTACACACTTATAACACATACAGGGTAGCTTTGAAGTTGTTGTGTTTGCATACAAGTTTTTTCTATATCTTTTGGAAATTCTATACCAATCACCTTTTCTCACTTTCCTCTACTCTGCCGAAGTTGAATGCCCAGAAGAAAGACTGACAGCTGTAGTTTGAACCTTTTTACAGCCACCAGATTACGAGCCACCTTTCTTCAGAGGCTGTACAGAAGAAGAAGTTCAGTATGTATGGACAAAGAATCCTCTGAGAATGGAAATTGGGAATGTTAACAGCAAACATCTTGTGTTAACGCTTAAGGTAATGTGATTGCAGAACGATGCAACTCGCTAGACATATTTCTTGTCTTATGATGTCAATTTATGTGGATGATCTGTGCAGGTCAAGAGTGTGCTTGATCCTTGTGAGGATGAAAATGATGACATGCAAGATGATGAGAAGAGTATTGGACTTGATTCTGTACATGATGACCAGCCTTCTGATTCAGATAGCGAGGTTAAAGAAGTCTTTTATTTGCTCATCTGCTTTTTACTCAGATTTTTACAGCCTACGTGCTTTACACTTTGCTGTACCTAAACTGTAATGTTCATTGTTGTTTCCAGATCAGTCAAACACAAGAAAATCAATTCATTGTGGTGCCAGTAGGTAATGATGATGACTAACAAATGCTAGTATGATATTATGCCAGTCGTCTATTAAAGTTTTCACTAACCTGAGTAAACTTGATAATCGAACAGAGAAACAAGATGATGCTGATGGAGAGGTCGATGAAGGTGAATTATTATATAACTATTAAGGCAAAAAAAATTTGATTTTACACAGAATTAGAAGAAGCTCTTCTAATTTCCACCTATCTGTGAAATGCTTCAAGATGACAACACACAGGATCCGGTTGAAAATGAACAGCAGTTGGCAAGGGTGAAGGACTGGATCAACTCCCGTCACCTCGATACTCTGGAGCTCACAGATATTCTAGCAAACTTCCCAGATATCTCCATAGTAATGAGTTGTTTCTATTGATTTCCAACTTAGAAAGTGTAACTGAGCTCTTACATATTTAGTTTCTGCCGTTAAGCCACTTCTTTTAATAATTTCAGGTTCTATCTGAAGGTAAATCACTAGGCAAAAACACGCTTGAAGCATCATCATATGATGATGGATTATACAGTTTGCTAATAGCTCTCTGCTGTTAACTTCAGAGTCTGTCTTCCTATACTAACTGGTCACATTCTGACTCTCAGAAATCATGGATCAGCTCGTGAAAGAAGGTGTTCTTTCGAAAACTGGGAAGGACATGTACATTAAAAACAGAGATAAGGTGATTGTTTCATCCTAATCCTACTGATCTGATTTCATTTATTTATGATTTTCTCTTTTGCTTTTTAATTTTAATTTCTTACTTAACCCAAAGTATCACCAGACACCAGAGAGTGAATTCGCCTTTGTGAAAGATGAAGCTGATGGTGAAACTGCTCCAAAGGAGGGGAAACCTATAGCTCCTGAAGACTACTTGTACATGAAAGTGAGAGACTCTAGTTTCATACTCTATGTTTAATACACTTGCACAAAGGATAGATAAATAAAGATGGTCCTGAGATCCATGATTGACACATGGTTTTTCTGTTAGGCTCTATACCTTTCTCTTCCGATGAAATATGTGACGGTTACAAAGCTTCACAACATGCTGGATGGTGAAGCCAATCAGACTGCAGTTCGTAAATTAATGGACAGGATGACCCAAGAGGGCTACGTGGAAGCTTCTAGCAACCGCAGGCTAGGTTTGCTACCTCAATTGAGACCCTTCTCTTATAAGTTTTGTTGGTTGTTGTGTGATTGTTTCCTCATTGATGCAATGTTTATAAACAGGGAAGCGTGTGATTCATTCTAGTCTTACTGAGAAGAAGCTAAATGAAGTCAGAAAGGTTCTTGCCACAGATGATATGGTAATAATACTTGAAAACTAGAATTGATAAATCCTTGGAACAACTTTATAATGTGAATGCTTTCACAGGATGTGGATGATAACGAAGCTATTAACAAGACCAACGGTATAGAGGCCAAAGTAACCGCAGGTACACTCCTGTTCGCACTTTGCACCCAAGTTTTAATCTGTTTTAATATATCTGACATATTTGAAAACAAACAGATGTATCTACGTGTGGAGGCATCCACTCCATAGGATCAGACTTCACACGAACAAAAGGAAGATCTGGTGGGATGCAGCCGAACGGCTCTGTTCTAAGTGAACAAACCATCTCTAAAGCTGGGAACACTCCCATTAGCAACAAGGCACAGGTTGAATGAAATCACCACTGAGTGATAGACATATCCTATTGTTTGCGACTCTTTTAAAGTGTTAGCTAATTTGGTAATTGTGGCTCACTCAGCCTGCGGCTTCGAGGGAGAGCTTTGCAGTAAATGGAGGGGCTGCTAAGGAGGCCGAGACAGTCAACTGTAGCCAAGCCTCACAAGACAGGCGTTGCAGGAAAACCAGCATGGTATATTACACTAAACCACATTGCTCTCTATGTTTTCAACTTAAGTTATAATGCTGAAACTGATATAAGCCTTTTTGGTTCTTGTGATCTGTTTGTCAGGTGAGAGAGCCAATTCTGCAGTACTCCAAGCGTCAGAAATCTCAGGCTAACTGAAGATACCACCTCAATCAGACACGACAACCACCTTCCTCAGTGGTTATGATATTTGCTTATTTCCCCGTTGCGTTCAGACTATATCTTGATACTTGTTTTCTCTTAAAAGTATTATCATATCTTATGGCTTGTCGAAAGAGAATATATTCCACTAAACGTTGAAAAAGTATTATCAAACTTTAACACTTACTTTGGATTATTAAAAAACTTATCCTTTAGTCCGTCATCTAGTATGAAATAGTATTATCAAATTCTACATGGTAGAAGTATGAAGTAGACCTATTTCCTAATTTAAAAATTCAATTCGATAACAGCAATAAAATATCTTAGAGATTATACGATCACAACGCAATAGGAAGGATACACGCGTCCGTACCAGAACACGGTAGAACATTTACGTCACGAGGAGCCCACAGCTAAAATTCCAGAAACATCCGCACACGACACACCTTTCGAGAAACGATTCCTACCGTGGGTCCCACACCTACTAGATCTATTATTCTCAACCGTTAGATCACGTGGACAAGTCCAATTCCTCTCGTATATTTAACCAGTCCTCACTCCTCAACGTGATGTGAAGATACTTTGCTGTGTCACAACGTCATAGAGAACAGTGACAGAGAGGCGAGATTTCTAAAGAAGCAAATCAAAGAACTCAAAAGAAAAACAAAAACTAAGGTAAAAGATTATCATCAATAATTTGTTCTTCCTTCAGAGTTCAGTCAGAATTACAATCAAGAGTGATCTCATCTTCTTTGGTGTAGATGGAGACAGAGAAGAAAAATAGCAAGGAGCTAGGGCTAAAGCACCTAGGGTTCGTCAGAGTTGCAGCGATCCAGATTCTGGCTTCCGTCGCAAACCTCTACGACTACGCTAAACAAAACTCCGGTCCTCTCAAATCCGCCGTGGGAAAGGTTGAAGGAGCCGTCACCACCGTCGTCTCCCCTGTCTACCACAAATTCAAAGATGTTCCAGATTCTCTCCTCCTCTTTCTAGATCACAAGGTAGCCCAATTAATTTGTATTTTTTTATTGATTTATTGTTTGTTGGATCTGATGACTTAATTTGTTACAACTTAGAAATCAGATCGTGTTTAGTTGTTAATTTTTTTGTGGCTAAAGTTTCATAAACCTTTGTTTACTTTCTTTAGGTGGGTGAAGCTGCGTACAAGTTTGATAAACATGCTCCTCCAGTGGCTAAGCAAGTGGTTAATCAAGCACATGTATTGATCTACAAGGCAACAGATAAAGCTCAAAGCTTTGTGAAAGAGGCTCGTACCGGTGGTCCCAAAGCTGCGTTTAACTATGCTGCTACTGAGTACAAGTATTTCGTTGTGACTAACTCGGTTAAAGTATGGGCTAAACTTAACCAGTACAAACCAATCCATGCAGTGGGCGAGAAAGCTTTACCCGTGGCTGCACACTTGTCCGGTCGGTACAATGAATTGGTGACTGACATGACTCAGATGGGTTACTCTTTGGTTGGTTATCTTCCGTTGGTCCCTGTTGATGACATTGTAAAGGCTTATGAGAAAGAGGATGCAGCACGAAACAAAGGAGGAGATACAGCTACTACTGATGGAAAGAAAGGAGAAACTACTGCTACGACTGATGGAAATAAATCATCATCTGATTCTGAGACGGATTGAAACATTTTGTGATTTGGTTGTTGCCGTTGGAGAGTTTAATTTGTTGGGTGTGGTTACATGTGTAAATGATCTTAGGACCTCTCCTTTTTGGTTTTGTTCGATCATAGAACTTGGTTAAGTGTTTCAGTTCTTGGTGGTGTGAAAAATCTGATGTGTGTGTTTCTATCATTTTTAACCAGAAGAGATAAATTTAGCAACAAAACTTCAAAGAACATGAGCGTGAGACTAATGAAAAATTTATCACATTTCAGAAATTAATATTCATGTCAAAAGATGGAGAATCAAAACAACTTTACTAAAAGCCAACGAGTATTTCTCTTTCATTCGTAAACGAGTCTTGAGCTATTATTTAAGTTTGTACCAAGCTCCCATTCACCAAAGGGTGTACAATTCTGAGAAAAATAGCTTGAAACAGACATATGCATCCATCCATCCAGAGAGCATAACGCATCTTCCTGCAACAGACAAAACAAACAGATCAAAATTGAGTTTCAAATTCCCACAGCAGCTATGCTAGTCGTGCTTAAAGAAGACATTAATGAAGCTGGACTGTAAATAAATAGGAGGAAAAGACTGCAGATTCCAAGCACATATGTTACATAGAAGAGGCGTACAAACTCGTCAGATGAACAATATACTTGCTCCAGGCGACTAGGTGAACCAAAGATTTTTGCTACATTACAGAAAATATTTACCACCCCATTCTCATCAATACAGCTTAGACCCTCAATTTGAAAGCGGTGCAAACACTAATAGTTCACACCATTTCTAACAACCTAAAAGTTAAAATCATATATCGACCAATGCAAATTACTCTGCTGACAGAGACTAGCATCATATATCGACCAATGCAAATTCCTCTACTAAAAGAGACAAAAACGGTAGATAAGTAAGAAGTAAGACTGCAGATTCCAAGCACATATGTTAAGGAGAATAGATGTGCAAACTAGTCCACTATGCAAGTTATACAAGGATTCAGTACTAACAGAAAATATTTACCACCCCAAATGTTAAACCATATATCGACCAACGCAAATGACCCTACCAACCGAGACAACAGCAGCTATCGATTAGAGAGTAGAGAATATCAATATTCAAATGCTGGATATAAGGAACTCACCATTGTTTGATTAGTCTGAAGATGAAGAAGAGGAAGAAGGGGGAGTGTAGTTGTCCTGAAGGAGATCATCATAAGGATCCCTTCGACCAGCTACCTGACTGATCTGAGGATCCCAACGAAGCTGAGCGTTGTGACGCTCAAATGTCCAGAATCCATAAGGACGAATAGGTAATGCCCACATCTCCTTAATCTTCTTGCACCTCTCGTGCATCTCATATATGTGCTCCCTCGCTTTCCTGTCTCTCTCCTCCGGATTCTCCATCAACCTTAGCACCAGATTCTCCGCAAATTCCATTATGAAACCCATCTCCACTGCAAAACTCAAAAACACACTACTCACAATCGATTTCACCCCAAAATTAGGTTTTTTTAATCAAATCAAAGCATTGAATCCATAAATTGGGCTCTGTGACCTAAACGAAACCCATCTCGTTTCTCTACTCAATGCCACTCAAAATCATACTACTCACAATCAATTTCACCCAGAAATTAGGGTTTCTATCAAATCGAAGCAATTGATTTCCACAAATTGGGTTCTCTGACTTAAACATCACGGTAAAATTCGGTTCCCATCTAGATCTAGGTTAAGATTCTAGGAGCCATACGTTACAACAAGTAGGGTGAATCAATCTCTTTGAATTCATTCCTCCTTAGAAGAGGATCGACACGAACCAACGACGATCTACTTAGAGAGCGACACAAAACCATTTTGAAAAATGAAATGGAACTTACCTTTAGATTCGGAACCAGATGATGAAGATCGCTGAAGCTTTTGCCTTGGGATGGTCAGAGAGTTTTGATAGAACGCACCGCAGAACGAGTGATGAAGAAGAAAAACGCAGAAATCTGATAGAAACAGAAACTACGTGTTGTTTTGCTACTTAGAATGAGGGAAACAAGACGTTTTTTTGTTCCAGAAACGTCACGCGGTTTGTCTCTCCTTTCGTGATTGTTATAAATCATTGTTCAATTTATAATGGATATGAATATAAGTAATAGATAAAATTTATACCTGCAGAAAGATCGGAATACTGAATAATAAAATAAAAAATAATTTTTTGTTTTATAATTGAAATTGTATATATTCTCTTACATTGATTGAATTCGATCGTTTATATAGACATACAAAAGTAAATTACTATGCATGCATGGTGACAGTGGACTCCACACAAAATAATATTTTACGACCTCTTTTGTTGACGACTTCTTTTGTTGACATTTACAACACTCCCCTTTGGAGACCAATGTCACTATGTCTTTTGCATAATATCTTCTATTGCCTCGTTAAAAACCTTTCTAAATAAACCCAGTAGAAAAAATCTTAATAAGGTAAAAAGAGTACAACCTCGCAAGCTCCTCCTCGAATGATCAGGATCATATCTTATAAGTTTTGTTGACGACGTATTCCAATATTATGAACATGTTTTCTGAACATAGTGGTGGATAATGATTTCATGAAAAAATCTACAGAATTCTCAGATGATCGAACATATCTTACTTCAATATCTTTATTCTTCACGACTTTTTGGGTGTATGAAAAGAATTTTGGAGGGATATGTTTGGTTCTATCAATTTTGATGTACATTTTCTTTGTATGAGCAACACATGCAGCGTTGTCTTCATATAAGATAGTTGGCTCCATATTTAGATGAATCCCACTACTTGATTGAATGTGTCGACTTATCGATCTTAATCATACACATTCTCTACTTGCTTCATGTAGTGCGATAATTTCAGCATGGTTTGAAGAAGTAGCCACAAGCGTCTGTTTTTTAGAACCCTAGGATATAGCGGTTCCTCCAATCGTGAATACGTATCCTGTTTGTGATCGAGTTTTGTGTGTATCTAATAAATATCCTTCATCTGCAAAACCAATCATTTGACCAATTATATTCTTATGATAAAATAACCCTAAATCAACAGTCCCTTGAAGATAACGAAATACATGTTTAATTTCATATGAATGTCTTCGTATAGGAGACGAATTAAATCTGGCTAAAAGATTAATAGAAAATAAAATATCAGCTCGAGTGCAATTTGCAAGATACATAAACGCTCCAAGTGCACTTAGATATGGTACTTCATGACCAAATATCTCTTCATTTTCCTTAAGTGGTCGGAATGGATCACTTTCAAGAGTATGTTCAATTTGTAGGCCAAGACAAAACTTTGTCTGTCCGAGATCTTTTATCGCAAATTCTCCTTTTAAATAGTTTATTGCTTTATGTATTTCTATTTGAGTTCTGATTATATTTAGATCATCAATATATGCCGCGATCATCACAAATCCGGATATTGTTTTCTTAATGAAAACACATGGAAATATAGGATCATTCACATATCTTTTTTTCGTTAAATGTTCACTGAGACGATTATACCACATTCGTCCAGATTGTTTTAACCCATATAATGATATTTGCAACTTTATTGCACATAACTCTTTGGGTTTAGATTTTAATGCTTCTGACATATTAAACCCATCAAAAACTTTCATATAGATATTTGCATCTAATGATCCATATAAATATGTTGTAACGACATCCATGAGACGCATCTCTAGATTTTTTCCAAGCCGCTAGACTCATTAGAAATCTAAACATCATTACATCCATAACGGAAGAATATGTTTCCTCGTAATCAATCCCGGATCTTTGAAAAAACTCTTGGGCCACAAGACGAGCTTTGTACTTTGTTATCTTATTTTCTCATTACGTTTTCGGATGAAGACTCATTTATAACCGACAGGTTTTATAGTCTTATGTGTGACCACTATAGGTCAAAATACATTTCTTTTGTTAAGTGAATCAAGTTCGACTTGTATTATATTATTCCATTTTATCCAGTCATACCTCTTTTGACATTCATATACTGACTTTGGTTCTGGATCCTCGTTTTCTTCACTTATTTCTTTTGAAACGAGATACGAAAAAATGTTATCCATTTTATTTCGATTTCATATCTTTTCATTATGGATGTAGTTGATAGAAATCTCATGATTTTCTTCGGATTCATTGATGCTCTATATTGGTGGAGGAATCATGATTGGTTTTCCCATAATATTTTATGTTATTACGGGAGTATCATGTTTTTTTATTTCCTTCCTTTTTCTTAGATTTTTGTCTTATAACCAATTGGTCTTCCACGCTTCAAGCGTGTTCTAGACTCACGTGTATCATCTATTTTTCCATGCTCTTGTGGGATTTCAATTTGAGCGGGAGCATTTACAGCTGATATGTGTGATTTAGTTACCGTTTTGGTATCTACAAATGCATCAGGTAGTTGATTTGCTATACTCTATAAATGCATAATTCGTCGAACTTCCAGTTCTGCATGTTTTGTGGGAGGAGACCCTCATATGCTTGGAGAAGTATCATTCATGGCAGAGAACTCCTCTCTCGCGGGTTATGTTCCTTATTTCTCGTCTAGCAGAAACTAATCGAGCTCCGTTTGATCTCCCAGAAGAGTCAAATATGCGTTTTCGCACAATAAGGCACTTTAGACTTTGATTTCCGCTAAATCGAAGTTACGTAAAAGTGAGCATGGTAGAATCTCTCGTCGTCGATTTGAGATTGCTTCACTTCAACTTCGTAGAAGAGGAAAGGAGCTATGCATAGGGATGATTCCGGTGGAGATGGAATGAATGCATTGACAGTTCCATCTGATCCGTCTTATTCGTATATCTTATTATGGGATATTTGCCATAACGGAATCATTAGAAGGCTTTGGGCGGGGAAACCCAATTGCAAGACCAGAGGCTACTGAAAGGAAGATATTATCTCTTCTTGAGCTTCCGATTGACATACCGAGATTGATTCAATGAAAGTCCCTAGCGCAGGTGAGACCTAATCCTATGTTTACTTTCCATTCAAATCAGCTTCCTGATGACTAAAGAATACCTTGTTTCCACAACAATCAATTTCCATGTTCCAGATGAGGTATGGTTTCAATCAGTCCCTACTTATTCATACCTCAGGAGATTTGGGTGTGACTCTTCCACTTGACCGATGAGGTGAAGGAGTGAGAACTCTTACTATAACAGAAGAGAAAAAACAAACAGTTCCCAAGGAAGAAACAGTGAAACACGGCAGGATCAGTCACCCGGGAAAACCAACCCCCCTCCAAGAGGAATTGTGATATGCGCCCCCCCCCCCGATCCCTATCCTCGCGTCGTTGCCGCCGTTTCTAGGACCAACCGATGCCTCGCCTGCACTGGTACCTACGTAGTGTCGGTCGCAGAAGAGTCTATGTAGATTTGATTTAAAAGACCAGGTACAATATCAGATTTGACACCTGAGGAAGGTACATCCCAACTAACGCCCAAGCGAAGAAAGGAAAAGAAGTAAGGCCAAGTCAATCAAGGTGTAACAGTGACGGTACACACCATTTGATATCTTTTCATCTTTTTATTTTATCCCCTAGAACCGGGAATTATTTTTCATCAAAGTGACAGTCAGCAAAATGTGTTGTAAATACGTCACCAGTTTGAGGTTTTAGGTATCGTATAATTGATGGAGAATCACAACCAACATATATTCTCAATCTTCTTTGGGGTCCCATTTTAGTACGTTGTGGGGGTGCAATGGAAACATATACTACACAACCAAATATTTTTAGATGAGAAATATTTGGTTCTCGGCCAAATGTTAATTGTAATGGAGAGTAATTATGATATGCACTTGGTCTTATGCGTATAAGTGATTATGCATGCAAAATAGCATGTCCCCATACTGAGGTTAGAAGTTTTGATCTCATGATCAACGGTCTCGCAATTAATTGTAGACGTTTAATTAAAGATTCAGCCAAACCATTTTGTGTATGAACATGGGCTACAGGGTGTTCAACATTGATTCCTATTACCATGCAATAATCATTAAATGTTTAGGATATGAATTCACCAGCGTTGTCTAATCTAACTCTTTTGATTGGATAATCAGGAAACTGAGCTTTTAGTTTGATTATCTGAGTCAGAAATCTCGCATATGCCATATTTCGAGATGGTAACAAATAAACATGTGACCATCTACTAGACGCATTATTTATTGAGAACCTTGTCCCATTAAGTAATGCAAGATTTTCTTTACCAGTCCCTTCAATTAAATCTGTAGGACCTGATATTGTGTTAACAATAACTTTCGTTGAATTCAAATCGGAGAAATATTTTTTATGTTTAAGGATAGTGTGCGTTGTTCCTCTATCGGTATGCAAATATCTCCAAGATTTGTCTTGGATATTGTTTCATCTGTATTGTGATCCGATTCAGCAGTAAACATAATTGATTAATAGAAATAGAAAACAAATTTATTCATGAAACATTAAGCATTCAGTAATTATACATGATAGGTAATACAAGCACACAAATTTAAGAAATTCAAACAAACAGCGATTTATTGCATAGTTATCGCAAATTCGAGTTCCACACGATAGTCATTTCAGTTTTCCACGAGCACTGCCTAATCGAGATCGTTTGCAAAGTCAGAAGCATCAAGGTGGGTTGTACCCTCGGAATGTTCCGCGAGGTTCACCTCCTTTCCTTTGCCCTTAGCGGATTCTTTGTACAAGGCACAAAGATGTGCGGGGGTCCGGCATACCTAAGACCAATGTCCCTTAGTGTCGCATCTGAAATAAGCACTCTCACGTTTTTGGGAGGTACTTGCTTGAATTTCTTTTCTTTTCGGACCCTGTTCAGAACGAATCCATTGGTATGACTTTCTGCTTTGAGAGTTATAGTTTCTCCCGCGTCCGCAATAGTTTAGGCGGCCACTTCCCCGAAAAGATCTATTTTCTCTCACTGGAATTTTAACATCCAATGCATTAACCTCAGAGAATGCTTTTGATCCGGTGGATCGAGACATGTGATTCTTGATTAGGAGCTCATTATTTTTTTCGGATATTAAGAGCGCCACAATCAAATTTGAAAATTTGGTGTATCCTCGCAACCTATATTGTTGTTGCAGAGTAATGTGGTTCTTGTGGAACGTGGTGTACGTTTTCTCAAGTATCTGAGATTCAGTGATGGTTACACCAGAGTATCTTAATTTGGCGATAATCCCCAAATTGGCGGAATTGTAACTCATCACCTTGTCAAAATCCTGCATTCTTAGATTTTGTCATTCATCTTGAACAAGTGGGAGAGTTATGTCCCTTTGATGATCAAATCGATCTTTCAGGGACTTCCATAACTCTTTGGGATCCCTCATGTGTGCAGAGTCATATATGACATATTCATCGAGGTGTCTTCTAAAGAAGATCACCGATTTTACATTTTTTGGATCGTGGAAGTATTAGTTTCTTTTATGGTTTCCGCTAACCCATAAGACTGCAAATGTAATTCGACATTTGTAGTCCAGGATATGAAGTTAGCTCCAGTGATGTCTAAGGCCGTGAATTGGAGCTTCTCGATATTTACCATTTCGTTTTTGTCACAAAAAAATATTATTATAAATTTTATTTATTTTTTTAAAGCATAGGAGGCGCTTGTATAAGTAGCGCAACTACAAGAAACACAATTACATAAAATAGTAAAATAATAACCATCAAAAATTTTTCGGGAGAAAACTCTCCAAACAATAAACCGTAAATATCAACAATTATAAAACGTATTACAAAAACTAAGAATGGATGAGCCATTTTTTTTAAAAAAAAAAAACAAATTATATTCTTAGAAATTTTTTTGAGAAATATGAAATATTTGAGTGAAATGAATGAGTGAGAATGAGTGTATATATAGATTAAATTTTACTGTTCATTAGCAGTTTGAAAAATTAAAAAAAAAAAAAATACTTTTCTTCACGACCGTTGGTGAAAAAATTAAACAGAAAAACAAATGTAAATTTTAATAATCACTCAGTGAAAAGTTTACCAATTTCACTTATATGTTAATATACAGGTGGTTGAGCCTCCTTATATAATAACCATAATATAGATTTATTTTAACAATATTATTATGGTGACAGAGTAATCTACCTAACATTAAATAAATTATGGTGACGAAGTCATCCACATTATTGGCGGCTGAGCCGTCCATTGTTATGGTGCATAAAACAGTCATTACAATAGTAATTATAAAGGCGACGTACTTCCCACTATAATAACAAATAAATAATGTCATATTATTGGCGGTTGAGCCGTCCATTGTAATGTTGCATAAAGCAGCCATTACAATAGTAATTATGGGAGCGACGTACTTCTCACTATAATAACAAATAAATAAATAAATAATGGTGTTTTGAACAACCACTGAAAATAATAATATTTTAACAAGGTGATTTACTGTCCGATATAATAACGTATATATTATAAATATATATTTGTGACCGATCATAGAGTGATCGTGCTGATAACGTGTTATAAGTAATTGTTTTATTTATAGTAGATATGAATATAAATAATAGATAAAATTTATAGTTATAGAAAGATCGAAATACTAAATAATAAAATAAGAGAGAGAGAGAGATTTTTTGCTTTATAATTGAAGTTGTGTATATTCTCTTACATTGATTGAATTCGATCGTTTATATAAACGTACAAAAGTAAATTACTATATATGCATAGTAACGGTGAACTCCACACAAAATAATATTTTACTATCTTTTTGTTGACATTTATAACCGTGATCAAATTTTGCCAAACCCGAATACTCAAAATCAAGATTATCAATAGGTTTACGAAATAAAAGTAAAATACTAATGTGGAATTGTGCACATGAGAACGAAAGACGTCTATGTTGAATTTGAGTTAATTCAACTAAAATATTCCTATTGTCACACCTCGTTATTTATATAATTTTTTTCGTAATCTACCGTTTCACTCACCAAACCAAACTCAAACTAAATCACCATATCGTTTATCAAAATTTAATATATTGTTTTTTATGAAATGACTTCACCGGATTCTTCTAATTGTTTTGGATCTTTTGGTTGATGTGTCCTCTGATATTTTCATTCCAGCAATCGTGTAGAAAAAAATTTAATGATTTTTTTTAGAATCCATCAGAAAATTATTTTTTAATGGTATTTGTGAATTTTACTATTTTGCCTTAAATATTTTAGATTTGTTATTTTCTTATATCTAAAAACACAATTTTACACATTATGTTTGAATTTTTTTTGTTCCATTTTTTAAAGATTTAGTGTTTGTTATTAAGTATGTATTTTATAAAAAAAGAATTCACAAATGTATAGATTTTAAGGTGATCAAAAATGATAAATCTAAAATATTTGAAGCAAAATGGTAAATCCAAAAAAAATTGGATGATAAAATGAAAAAATCATCAATAATTCTTTTTGTTAGTTTATTTTATAAAAAAAAAAAATCCAACTTAAAAAGAGAATGACTAAAATAGTCGATCAAATGAGTGGCTGAACAGAAAACATCGTTTGCGAATTAGTGAATCCGATCCGTTTAGGGTCTTTAAATTTGCCCTCAAGTGTGTTCAAATACATTCTCCCCATCAAAATATACTTCACTGGTAAATAAAGTAAAAATGTTGTCAAGCGTATCAGTGCTTTTCATATATGCAGTATGCTATACCTCCTTTTCTTTGTTCGCAAGTCCCACGTACGTCTGATCATGGTGAGCGTTCAATCTCTATCCGAAAATGCAATTAATCCCATAGAGTTCGTAACATTTAATTTTATTTCTACCTAAAAGACCACACTATATTTACACAACATTTAATTTCTATCCTACCTAAAAGGCCACAACTATATTATATATACACACACTATATATTTATGTGTTTATAATTTGGACTAAAGCTGGCAATTCTAACCACTAGCAATAAATGGGCTGGGCCTCTTGTACCATCCCACCCTCCTCTTTATTCTACTTTTATTCGTTCAAATTATAATTAAGTTGATACATTTACCTATTTTCTGACCCCAAAAAGAAGGTAATTGAACAGAAAGATCCAATATATTTTTTGATTGATTGCAACAGAAGCTACTTAATAAATGAGTCAATTTTGGCAGGTGATTCAGGAATTTTTCTACCGACTGAACAGTACTTTCATTTTATTTTTAGGCATCGACATAATCAGTAAATACATATCCATGATAATCCAAAACATATTCATCTACGTACGTCTTCAAGAAAACATAGGTTCTATTATAATGAGCCTTTGTAGAGTACTCTAGATATAGCGCTATTTAATTACCTTAAGCTAAACTATCACTGCGCAACTCGCATAAATTAGATTTACATAGGACGTTAAATAGTTAGGCCAATTTTGAAAAATATTTTTAGTCAAAACTATAACTACTCTTTAAAAACCACCATATAATTTATATTATACTCTTTCACATTTTTTGTTCCATTTGTTATGTTTATTCCACCCTTACCATAAATATTGAATACTTGGTCTACTAATTTCGTTACCTATGTAGTTATGTTCATCATTATTCGTTCCGCTGTGACCAATTGGAACATATATTAGTTACGTTAAAATATTTCTTTATTTTAGCAGCATTGCTTTATTCTTTTTATTTTTTCTGACTTTTTTTATTTTACGCTTTATTTTCTTTTTCAAAGACTGTTTGATTAGAATGCTTTGTGGGTGGGTCTAAAGTTTTTCATATAATCCCACTCCCCTCAAAATTCCTCATTCTCTATGTTCCCTAATTTGCTTTTCTGAAAAAAAATTCATAAGATACGTCATCAAAAATGATCCTTGTAAATGTCTGATGTTTTGTTCATTTGGTTGATTATACTTTTCAAATTTCGTCTGAAAAAAAACTTAAAGATTTGATTATGTATAACGAAAGAAACACATTAAAATCTATCAATAATCAGTTTTCTTGGTTCCCTCATTTAGTGGTAAAAGTATATATGCAAATAATAATGATGGGCCCGTAAAATAAAACATTTGTGTTTGTCAGCTAATATTATGGTTGTGGATACAATAACGTATCAAAGAGGGTCCACGATAATTTATTTAATAAACTTTTTCTGCTAATCCATTTGTGATTAGCAGTGAGGTTTTCCCGGTCTACCTAATTTGATTACGAAAAAGGAAAAAAAAGCACGAATTACATGAAGAAAAAGAAAGCTAATAAATCGCACACCCCATGATGATTTGTCACCCATTAATCTTAAATTTTTATAATTTAATCACTACTTATTGTTGCCTGCTGCTGGTATGAGTATCGACAATATTTAATTTTAAGATACAACTTTACCTTGAAAGCTAAATCTCAATTATCAAGACACGTTCATTTGTCTATAAATCATTGTCGTGCGGATTTAGTATGTCCAAGCCCTTTGAATTAGGTGTGGTCAAAATACCCCTAATGAGTAGTAACCCTCAAATTTATTACGTCAAATTGCCAACTATCAGAAAATGGTTAGTTTCAACATCCCCGAAAATTCATTAACAAAATAATTTTATTATGTTTACGTATGAAGTAAGCGATTTTATTGCCTGTAAATTAATTTTGACTAATCTTTAATTTCTACTAACCCTTAATTCTTTTTCTAATCCCTTTTGCTAACATTCTCGTTTTTGTTTGATCTTGACCATCAGATTGAATAACAAGAACAGTCGGGGAAAAAGGTGAACACTAACATTCTTTCAGAAAACTTGACCAAGGGTAACACACCTAATAAACCTTTAAGGAGACAAGGGAAATAGGTTGTTCGTACTCAATGAAGACGAGGCACCACCATCAACAAAAGGTAACCCATTCAATTATCAGGAGGCATACTTGGAAGTTGGAACTCGAGATTCCCTTGTTCGTTTGTGATGAGAAACTTGACCTTGCATCAATACTTTTACTAAGTAAGGAGGCGAAAGAAAAGAGAAAATTTTGGAGGTGATTGAAAAAGGAGACACGAGTATGATCTAGAAGTGTTCAGAGACCTCAGCCCTGAGAAAGATATTACATATTTCTATAAATGCACACTTTGCAAGGCCTTCCTCAGGTCAAAGAAGTATGCCTCCAAGGCTTGAAGATCGGGGAACTTTCACAATAAGAAGCCTTTTAGGAGGCGATACAATGTATGGAAGCTCTATGTGATCTTGCATCAAGTGTGAGCACCATTGCCTTAAAAATTTCAAGGAGTAAGGATAGCAAATGATGGAGTATGTGAATACAAAAGTCTAATTTGCGAACGTGTTGCTGGAAAGAACAACCTCGATCATGAAGATGTTGGAGTACTGGTTGTCACTATAATTGCTAATTCTAGCCATCGTGCCTAACTTTTCAAGTGACTATATCCTACAAAGACCATTCTTTGCAATAGTCGAGTCAATCATATTCATAGATGTCTAAAGGGGACAATGAAAATGATATTAGAAGGCAAGATGATTGAATTCAAAATGGTGTAGGGACAGTATGCAAACCACGAGGGAAACCTAAGCCGAAGCAAGAAAAACTCGACACTCAAGATACGGGTCAAAACCTTATCCTCGGCTATTTGGGATGGTAAAAGGACTGGCAAAACCAGACTCAAAATCAACAAAATCCGAATGTGAGGACGGAATGGTTTGCCAAAATAAGAAAATTTGCCAAAAAGAGAAAAATAAAGGATATAAGCTCCTTACGGCATTAGATCCCCCGACAAAGATAAGATGCAAAGTATAAACTAATTTAAGATTTTTAACATGAAAAGTAAAAGCCGTTCATTATATAACTCATCTTTACATTCGAATGGAATTACAAAAACTACTCTACTCGATAGTAATATTGTTATCCTGATCTTTTCCACTAATAGAACAAGAAAAAAAAACGAAACTAGCTTCCGTTTACCTCATCTCGCGTCGTTTTTTTACTATTCAAAGCAGCCGTTACATTGCCGTTAACTCATTGGAAGCAAAACATTATCACCGTTACCATTTCCGTCAATCTGAACGTTACCTTCACCACCCTCACCTTCCTCTAGCCACCGTTCCACCGGAGCACAATCCATCTTATGCCGGAGTTTCCAATCTAGAGCTTGACAAGCGCGTGAACAATAATTCACAACGCCACAAACCGAACATCTCCTAAACTCATGCTTCCTCGTCTCCGGCCGTCCACATCCAGCGTGTGAACACAACCTCAACCCATCTCCTGGATAATCTCCGCCGCGTACGGCGAACCATTCAGCCAAAAACCTATTCGCCGGATGTGTTTCTGGTGCCGGTACATTACATCCGAAATCGCTAAGCAATGGACAACCTTGACCATGGTTAGGAACCGGAGGTGGCTGTGATAAAGTGAGCCACGTTGACCTAGCTTGTATCCCGGAAGATAAAACGGCGGCGAGTTCACGTGCGTTGGCTTGAACAAGAAACCTACGACCTTCGGACACGTTTTGAGGAACACCATAACCATCTTGAAGACAGTGACCAAGCTCACGTAGCGCGTCAACGTGTCCAAGAAAAGCCGCACGCGCACATAAAGCCACACCGGCTCTAAGATCCTTATCGTTCTTTGCACCACCGCTTCCATTGAACTGAATCACGGCTAACGAATACAACGCCGGCGCGTGAGAGCTAATCGCTGCTTTAGCCATAAGCGACGCGCCGTTTCCTCTGTTTTGTAAACAATAGAAGCGAATCTACAAGAAAACGGAAATAAAAATCAAAACTTAAGAAACTTAACAATTTTCACGAGACTTAAATGAATAAAATAGATTTAGAAACTAACCATTCCTAGAGTGTAACAAGCTTCGAGACTTCCGGCGTCGACACACCGTTTTAAAAACCGGTGAGAATATTCCGACCAATTATGAGCTTTAACAGCAATAGCTTTTGGTGATAATCTCGACAGCACAAGAGGGTTCATAGCTAACCCTTTTATTCTCTTACATCTGTTCCCCAAAACAAAACACAATCAAAATTAGAGCGCTGTACGAAAACCAAACCGGTGGAAGAAAGGATTAAACTGGAAAGCTTACGTCATCAAAACGTTGATGAAATCAGCAGGACATCGAGAAGTGGAACCAAGTTTGCATAGGATAGAAACAACAAGATCGTCAGGGATTGAATCTAGCAAATCGACTCCGGTTGTGTTTTCCGGCGCCGGAGAAAGAGAAGAAGGGAGAACAACACATCGCCGGCGTTTTCTTCCCGGAGTAAAGTCACCGGAGAGAACTCTCTTTGGTTTTCTTAAGGGTAACATAATATTTTGTCTTTGAGAGGATTACACAGAGTCTCTTATCTCTCTATCTCTTTGGCTTATAAATATACAAAGTGGTTGAGTTGTATCTCTCTCTTAAGCGTACATACGTATATGCGAAGCTGAAATTACGATTTTACCCTTGTACTTTTGTCTTATTTGCCGGTCAAAACGTCGTTGACCCAATTGTTCGCTTTTACGTAGCTTCAAGAATATTTATTTATGAGGTTACAAATATTAAAAAAAAAAAGAGAAATAAGAGGATCTTTATTTATTTATAAATCGAAACGGTTACAAAAGGATAAAAATTTGTTGAAACTAACTCCGGTTATTTTATTTTAGTTTTTACCGTGGAAAATGCTAAGTCGCGCGTGTGACGCACGCGAGTGGAAGAGCGAGTAACAAACTAAGGGAGAGAGAGGTCAAACGTAAGGAATCAGCCAATTACATTTTACAACGGTTACTTCTTTTTTTATCTTTTTGTTGCCGTTTCTCTTCTACGACGTTACATTTTTTTGTTTTTGTTACTTGGGTATTTTGCTATTTTTATTTCTAGAAATAATTAAAGGGGACAAAAATAAAAGTTTGCATTTGACTCGAAGAAAAAGTAAAGTTTGCAGTTTTTAATAAGCGGAAACTGCCTCCGAAACCGAAGAAAACTGCAATAGTTACTTAAAACCAATTTATATGTTTTCTTGAAAACTTGGAATAAATTTGAAATGTTATTTAGAAATCATCATATTTTAATCTTGTCAATACTTTTTTTTCTTTTCCGGTAAAGTCAGAGTTTCGTTAATTTCAAAGAGTTATTACAAAAACATTTATACAGAATTACTGACACATAATTATTATATATATACATATATAGGTGTTATACACTAAAAAATACAGCATAATAGAGATTGACGATACTTTCCGAAAAGTAGTTTTATTCGCTAATCAATCATAAATTTCGTTATTGTCCAACTTTATATTTGATTTTTCTCTGTTACAATTTGCATACAACATTTTGTGGTTATACTTTTTTTTTATGAACCGTAACTGTAAATCTGATGTGTCCAAACATAACTCTGAAATGTATACATGGTGGTACCAAAACGTCCGTATCAAAGTTTTTTTGAAATATTTTGACTCCGTAATTATTTTCAACATAATCACAAATAACTTTACCGTAATAATAATTTTGACCATAGCATATTTTGAGAAGAGGTTCTTACCAGGTTTCGACAAATCTCTAAAACTTACCGGGGAGGACCGTGGATCTCGACGCAATAACAAGTTAGTTGAAGAAACAAGTTGTGATGCGTTTGGTCCCACAAAACACTCAACATCATCATCACCAACACCTCACCAATGTGGTATTTGAGAAATTATAATCCAAATATTTTGTTTTCGTGGATTTAGAGATACCATTATAAGGAAGAAACAGTTTGTTGCCGCCTCTTCTATATTGTCCACCAATAAAATAATTGAAAAATCAACAATTCCAATGATAATTCATTGATTCCTGCGTCCGATTTGGTCTTTGAAACTTTCAAAATTCTTTTGGCGTAAATTGAAATTCATTTGTCCATGACGGTTTCTTTAGTCGAATTTCGATCCTCCAAAATTATACCCACAAACGAGTGTCTTTGGGATTCTTATTTCTTATTTCTTTCTACCATTGTTTTAGTGCATTATTGATGTAGTCATCAGTGGTATAGAAAAAACTTATCTTGGTTTGAGAGTCACACTCGATATGATTTCGGAGAATCTCAAGATCTTCAAGCAAAGTGTTTACTCCATGGATTCCGGGATGAAAGACCCAAATGAAACTTCTATACCATCGAGTAGGAGGATATTCATCGGTTAAAAACCAGAAATTCCACCGGCGAACACCGAAAAAAACCTTCTAAACTGAAGGACATAACAATTCTTTCGAATTGACGCAAGTTTGAGAAAAACTCCAGTTGTGACAAAAACGGACCGATGCTACTCTTTTCACATTTAGATCCAAAACTCCGAATGCAATATGAATGTGTTGTAATGCTACCCAGGTTAGAGATGGTGACGATATCGAGACCATGCAACGAATTGAACTCATCGGACTTATACCTGTCATCACCATCATTAAAAGGAGGCAAAGGAAGAGGATTTGTGATTATGAATTTGCCATGTAAATCACATAAATCTATATAAAACTAGAAGATGAAAAACTACAAGAAAAAGAAGAGCCAACCGATGCCGGAGAAGGCAGCGCCGGCTGGAAACAGTGGTTTAAAAGAGAAATTTTTTGTCGGAGATGTGCCTTTGGAAAATCGCACAAAGCGAAAGAAAAAATGTACTTACCGAATCTTTATATGAGATAATATTATAGTTAATCTTGTCATTACATTTTGGAAAATTAGCATGGATCTAGCACCTTAGAGAACTATAAATTAGTTTTTTTTTTACATAAAAAAAAGAGGGTTATAAATTAGTTAAAATACCTGATATTTTTGTAAAAATATAAAAACTATTTACCCTCATAGCATAAAAGCAAGATTCATTTTCTAATAAAACACAATACATATTAAGATGAGAAACATATATATAACAATAAGAAAAAAAAACTGCGAAAATACTAGATATCAATCGTCACTAACAAATACAAACCGCTAAATTTTTTGAGAGATATCTGAAAATGTTAAATGAATAAAAATTTAAATTCATTTGACAAATTAGCATGTCAAATGAATAAAAAAATTAGATACATTTAACAAAATAGCACATTAAATTTTATCTAAATAGTTAAATAAAAAATTTACATTGTTTGATAACAATAAATCACATCAATAACGCTCACTTCATAAAAAATGGAAAACCAAAAAAAAAAATTGTAGGAGTATTAATTTGATAGTAATAAATCACAATATTGCCATTTAGTTTAGTTCAATCTCATTCATTGCCATCTAACAAAATTTTAGTCTACACTGTAATTTACAACTTGTCTTTGCTTTATTGGAAAAGTCATCCTACGCCTCTATTTATTTTTCCCGTCACCTCTATTTTTCATTTAATACCTTTATCAAATTATAATGCTTTTAGTGCGTTTTAATGTCACCTCTACTTTATTATGAATCGCTTAACAGTTAACACTTAAACATTATGCGATATCTATCTTTAATCTTTATTGTCAATACAAAATTCGTGTACATCAAATCTAAACCGACTAAAATTTATTATATGACATATAAAAAAAAAGTCGGAAAGTTGAAAAGACGTGTAATTGACAAGATAATTAACTAATAATATATGTAATTAAGACATAAATATAGTGATTATCAAAAAAAAACAAGAATGTTAAATAATGGTTCTCAAGCCAAACGATTCGTCGGCGTTAGCTTGAAGGCCTGGTTAAGCTAAGCTGATTGACGTGAATCTCCACGACCCACAAGGACCAGTCATCTTATGCCTCTTTGTACGTGTGGGACACACATGTCTCCCCACCTCGGTTCTCTCTTATAAATTTCATTTTAATTTATTTCTCTTTTCGTTTTGTCACCAATCTCGTAAGCGTAAGAAAAGTAAATCAATACGATAAGGATAAAAATAGATCCGATTGATAACATAAAAGTGTATAAGTTTTTAACCGTAAGATAGGACGGTAAATTAGAATAGTATATTGTTATAGAATAATATTAAACTGTAAAAAAATGGTATATCAAAATTATATAAAAAATTAAAAATAACATTATTAATAACGTTTTTGATATTAATAATTATTAAAATGATACATTATGTACAATAATAATATGGAATTACCAATCAAAACTAATAAATTTCTAATAAATAAATAAAACATCATCTTGTCACGAATCTCCTATGTATATCTAACAATTTCCTCATAATGTAAAATGAATTTTGTATGTGTTTTGCATAGGATTTGTCATTTGTGGGTCAGTTTCTGTTTTTCTCGGTCCGCGATCAACGGGAATATATACAGTTGGAGGATAAAAAAGTTAAAAGACGAGTTCGAGGATAAAACCGATGAGAGAATGGTTGAAAATTTGTAGAACGTCTAATTATTTTTGAAGCAGACGTGATTTGACATTAGTTTGTGCACAAACAGGATACGTCTCTAATAATATAAAACTTATTTACGTATCAGTTGACCTTGAGACTTCGTTGTTACAAGAATGATCCTTTATGAATCTAACACATATAATGCTTTAGTTGTTAGTTACTTCTCTTAAAAGAAACGGGAAAAATCCATATTTTAATATTATTTTCTCTTTGATTTTCACCTTTAATCACTACAAGATCTTATCATGTATTAATAGATAAAGAAGAGTGTTCTAGATATACGTTAATACTACTAGTGATCTTATACTATATACTTAAGTTTTAATCATTTATCCTCGCATACTTGTAGACTACCTGAGTATATCCGTATGGACAATAATGAGGCCATGATTATTCTTAAAATAAAGATATCAGATACATCATATTTGAAAAAGATAAAATTTTACAGTACGATCGCATAATCGCATCCATTAAATTTTTGTTGTAAAGATAATTTTTGGTGAATTTTTCTATTTTTTGCTCTGTTTGTTTGATGTTTTTTGTTGGTTTATTTTTGTTTTTTACTTATTTTCTACTTCTGTTTAGTTTTTCTGATCTATTCAAAAAGATTTTGCTTATTTTTGGTTTAGAAAATAGAAAAGTAAAATTTCTTTGAACCTTTGAGTGCCTTCGGTCCTCTCGCTCCATCTGAGTTCGTCTTCTTAGTAAAGAACGAATAGTTAATCTAGTTTTTATATCAAAATACATAAATTACCCCTCATCAAAATTAATAGAAAATAATCAAAGTCATTTAGTTCTGTAGGGGTATAAGAGTATAATAGCTTGTTATAAAATTAGTTTGAAATATATCAAAATTATATTAGTCTATCTATCTTAAAAGAAAAATATGTATAGAATTGGAATATTAATCTAATCTAACTAAATAGTAGTGATTTAGTGGTTTTTTCTTGAAGAATGTGTTATGTTGGTTTATGTTAGAAATCGATTCTCCTCAACTGCGAAATTTACTAAATCATTTTATTTGACCAGTTAAAATAGTATCATGCTTTAGACATATTAGTAAATTCGGTGAACAAACTAGTCGATGACAACATTCATTTTAAAAAAGTTAGTCGAATGGTAAAAACAGATTACTTTTGATTATAAAAAAAAGTAATCTAATCACCATGCATAAAAAATAAAAGAATACTTAAATTATTAGATAACAAATTAGCTATATATGTTGTCCTAATTTTACACGCAACCTAACCTTTTTGCTTCTACACGGGGTGCTCTAATGCTAAAACTGCATGGCTTTGTATCTAGTTATAGGCCTTAATCATGATGCTAGTTTTAGAATTTACTAAAGGTACGTTCAACTGACATCTTTCACAAAACAGTATGATTTGACTGATCTAGTTTGACTAACGTAAATTTAATTAAACAGTGTCCTGAAAAAGAAGAAGATAAACACGTGGCAATTATAGAGAGGCATGCAAAATGAGAAGCAAAGGCGTCGTCCCGTGCTCCATTTCACACTCTCGCCGCCGTTATCACGTGCCTTTGCTTCGCCGCTGCCACCTCAACTCTCACGGCTCTGTCGCTTTGATTGTTGGTGAGGTCACCACGTGATTCCAACAACTTTCAAGCTAACTCATTTATTTATTCATGTGCACAATATAACAGAGAAATTATACTACTACTCATAATCAAGTCGACCAATATACTAAATACTCCTTATTTTTCTAAATGAATAATTTCTAGAATTTTCATAAATATTAAAAAACAATAAATGTTTAGTTATATTAACCTTATTTTTATTAAATATTGTCAAATAAATATGTACTAATAATAATCTAATAAATATAATTATTTTTAATCATTGCATTTTATAATTTACGATTTATTAATATCAAACAATAAAAATAAAATAAAAATATAGAAACTTAATCTTTATGAAATAAAAGAAAAAGTCTAAAACATCAATATTTTTCAGAACAGAGGAAGTATTTAAATTTTTTTACTGCAAAAAGAGAATTTATCAAATTCATAAATCGATTTATAAATGTTTTATCATCAACTACTATTTTTTTTATAAAAAAATGTATATGTTTTAATTCAACTTTTGTTGTGTATCTTTGATCTATGTCCTTTTTCTTAACGAATAGCTATATCAGTTTTAAAGATTGGTTAACAAAATTTCAAAATGGATCAGAGTTTTAAGTTATGTTACATAGCTCATAATTTTTTTTTTTGTGATCGACAATAATTTCTAACATATTACTTAATATTGACATAACTTTTAATAGTTTACATTTGTACACATGTTAAAGCGACAAGCCGGCAATTATTATGAAAGAAAGAAAATATCTATCAAAATTTCCACAAACTTGCTTCTTTGCTCTCCTAACAAATCATAGCCAAAATCTAAAGCTTTCATTGAACTCAAAAATAACCAAAACTCAAATCAATCAAATACAAAACTATCAAACTAGTATTCTTAAGTTTTACTTTCAAAGCTACATATATAATATGCCAAATATTCGAAAAGGAAACGAGAGGAGAAAGTGGGGACTTCGAGAATACCATCCGTTCACTCTACTAAACGAAGATCAAATCAGTTAAGAAACGGGACCCCACTTCTTGCTGGGAAGTTTGAAGACAGATTTTGTTGTTCCCTTCGAGTGGTGCACGTCTCTCTCCTCCTTTGCCACGTGGTCTCTTTCAGTACACGTTGTACACCTCCCAAACTCGAATCTTTGGATCCTTTTACTTTTATGAAGCTGGAAGATAAAATTCGATTTATAGGATCATAACACATAATTTTCTCGTTGACTAAAAAAACATGAAAGTGTCCAAAACAATGTTTAGTAAACACATGGAATATTACGCCGTTAGGGGATCATACGTGGACGGTTTGTATGTTGTCACTTGTTAGAGATAAAAAGGAAAAGAAGATTGGCGTATTTTTTTGTTTTTTGTTTCGTTGTTTTCATAGTTTCACTATGGTCTTCGATGCTCAATAACGGATCCTATAAACAACAACAAAATTATAAGTTTATAACTCACCAAATGTTAAGAACCTTTATTAGAGAGTAAACAACATTAAAGCACAAATGAAATTCCAAGTGTAATTAGGATTAGCAAATTCTACATAATCTATTATATAGAATTTTCTTTTAAATTTATGGGAGTTCGAAAAAATTAACATCAAAGCCTAATATTTGTGAGTTATATATAGGGCTATCAAAATGAGCTAGTTAGTTCAACTCAACTCATGCCATGATGAATTTGGGTATTTTATTAGCTAAATCATTTATAAGATGAATATATAAGGTCGAATTCAGATCATATTAATCGCGAGTTAAATGAGTTAACTCACGAGCTAATAGCAAATAAATATAATAATAATAATAATTCAAAATTTAAAATTTTAAAATAAATTCAGTAACATAATTCAAAGTTTAAATAATGAAAACAAACTCAAATAAAATTAATCTGAAATACTAAATAAAATAATCTATAAATAGAATAATTTTTTTTCTTCTGAAAAAATTTAGATAAAATTTTTTAAAATATTATTTCTATAATATTACTTATATTTATCTTATAAAATTATAATGCATAACAAAAGTTTTCTAAAATAATATTTCTATTTTGTTTAATTTCATGGAAAATATATAGTATATGCTTTGGTTGTTGTATTTAGTTTATATAACTCTAAAATGACATATCTCATGAGCTAATTCATGTTCATAAAAGCTTACTCATATAACTTGTGATCTAAGTTTGATCACATAACTTATTTATTAAATTAGTTTTAGAAACAAAATTCGGAGTCGTGAAAAATCGAATTGAGCTGAATCAGCTCATAAGCTGATGGTTCATTTTGACACTCCTAATTATATATATGTAAGTTTTATATTCAGACTTCATATTTAGCATACAATTATATACATATATATATATAAGATTCATTATAACTTTATATATATTTCGACCCACATGTTAGCCTGGAACTTGCATAATATATATATATATATATATATATATATGTCGCAAAGACTAACAAATTGCGATGGACTAAACCCGCACCGCCCACTAGTTTTTGGACTTCCAAAACAATGTATAAGTGTGTAACCTCCGTATTTTTAACCTTAATTAATTGAATACCTCTTGACATAATTAATGCTCTCCAAGTGATAAAATGTAAAAAAAGAGTTTGTGCTTTGTAGAGCAGAAGAGTAACATAGACGCACATATGTGTTGAAAATACGTACAAGGCAACTACGTGTCTTTTGTATAAACCACATATATGTGTACGTATGCAATGTTTGCTTCTGATCGTATATATACTGTATACGAAAACAAAAATAATGGAAAGCTGTCAGGAACAAACCCTAATTAAATATATTGCACTTTTTAGAGATATCGGCCATGCATGCAAAAGGTAGAGCGTACGTAAGAGTAACCAACAGATTCTCGGAAAATAATTAAAAATCAGATTTTATAACAACTTTTGGGAAGAAAACAAGTAAAGCAACCTCATGCGGTTGTCTGTAAACAATAAATATATTTTTATTTCAAAGTTACCTCCGCGAAAATGTGCATTTCAATTAACTTAGAACGTCGCCAATCTCTATCTCATTATACTTTGGCGTAAAATGATGGGATTTAATTGATGAATTTCCTTATTGGCAACGAGACAAATTAAAGGGGGGACATTAAACGTTAGCTAAGTATTTGGTTTGTCAAAAATAGTAATAACTTTAAATGGGAATTTTTAATGTAAATTAACCCGGGGGGGGAAGGAAATTTAAAAAGACGCATACTATAGATTTGGCCATATATATGGGTAAGACCGTGATAATTAGTAAAAGAGAGAAAGAGAGATATGTTGTTGCTTGACGCATGCGGAGTCCACTCAAAGCTCGCCTCGTAACTGCAGTGACGTGTACTAAGGGACTGCCTCACGTGACCGATATTGTTATGTTACATTGATACGTTAAGTCCTCTTCAAGGGTTGAACATATTTCATTTGAATCTGATTTGTTTTTTCTTTTTTTTTTCTTTTCTATTTCCTATTATTTGTACTAATCCAAATGTTAATTATCGGATCATTAAAGGTTCCAACATTGTTTTTCTTCTTCTTTTCTCCATCTTAATTACTTATACTATCACATATTTTGGTAATAAAAGTGTAATTCATAAAATTCCGTGTTGTTATCTATCGCCTATTGGTATAGTGTACCAGAAAATTCTTCATCTAATAGAGGAGTTTTTCTCATAGTTTAAAGTACATCAAAAAATGTCTTAGGTCAATCGTATGTGGCCATAGGTTATTATGATTGGTTGCATGATTATTTGAGCATGAGAGAACATTTGCCTATATATGTTTAATATGTGCATTTGGTTTTGTCTCCCTTAGACTTGTAACTAGTCTCATTTTTTTGGTGGTTAATGTAATCTTGTAATACTAACCTAAGCCTTTGCTATGGTGCAAGGCTTCTTGATCTAACCGTTATTATTAATAGAAAATCCAGATGACAAGAAAAAAAAATCTATCCCTATCGGTGTAAGGTTATTAGGTAAAACCATTTGGAATTAATTAGCATACATTCTCTGATGATGGTAATTTATGGTGATTATATTCCTGGATTGGAGTCCGTTACAGAACAAACAAACTTTTATGCAGCAACTAACGTACGTATGAATTAAGTGTTAATAAGGGCAATGCGCAAATCTTTAATGTAAAGTTGTGATGAGGACGATCATCTCCATGTTCACGTGATTTACTGCTTTAAGAATGGACTTGAACGGCAGAGCTTTAATCCTTTTCTTGTTATCGACTTGTTTTTTATCCATTTTTCTGGGCCACTTCTTAACACGCCCCCTTGCTAATTATTGTATATTAAAAAATGATACTACTTGAAAAAGTTACAATATGAAAATAGATGAAAAAGTAAAAAATTATGTTTATTGTTGGAGGTAAAATTCAGCTATTAGGGTACTAGACAATATCAATTTGGCGCATATATCTTGGACCATAAAAGTTATGCAAAGAACCATTATCCGCATATATAAATGTATAATGCGAGTTCAATATCTACCAAGCTCAGAAGAAACAAGTGCACATTACGCAGATGACAGTTGGTGATGGGATTATTGGTGATGTTTGAGCTTGTAACTTGTCAGATCCTTCATTAATGTTGATAGGAAAGTTAGATTAGCTAGGTTTTATCACTTTAATCGAGATCATATATTTTTAATTTTACTAAAGATATTTGTGAAAATGTTTGAAGCAAACTTAACTGAGCATTTCTCCTTAGCCAATGAAATTTAAAGTTAAAATGATTTATGAACTTTATGGACTTGACTATTAATGCTTGTTAGTAAGTTTAACAAATTTTGGTAACTAGCAAAGCTGATTAATTAGTTCTTTGAAAGGGAATTAGTCTAATTTATTTTTGCTCCAGGTTTGGGCATCATTTTTAATTTGTTTATTGATTCATGATCTATTGGTTAAGCCCTGAATCCAATGTTTCTTTTGTTGATAATTGTTTGACACTTTGGCTTAGTTTGAATTGTAGTTTCATTATTTACTAGTCTATTTTGCTTAGTTAGTTCATTTTTATAATATATATTTTATTTAACTAAAAGTCTAAAAAACATAAACCCGGAGCCCACTCCCAAAAAAAAAAAAAACCAATCACTATAAATTAGTTTGTAATTACACAAAGCATTCTAATTAAGTTGTAAGAAAAAAGAAGAAGAGAAGGTTCAGCGATTACGTAGTAAATGAAATATAGGTTAGAAGCATGAAAACAAAGTTAATAGGTTGAATCTATCTTTTTAACGTGTCTACCAGGAGAAGAATTGGATTGGGCGGGTAACGTACGGTGGAGACGAAGATAAGATTTGATTAAAAGATGCGGAGTTGGTGGAACCACATATCTCTATAAAATAAGTATCCTTATAAGTTATATATATACTTATAGTTCAATCAAGTAAGTTCCAAGTGTTAATGCATTTTCATACCACTAAGTTTTATTTTATTTGGAAGGCAAGAGTGAGACATTTGTTCCTGGAAGATGAAGTATCCCACACATGCAGTAACCTACGTGCAAATCTATGCACCGTATTTAAATATATATGTATATGAGTGTGGCTGTGTGGGTTTGTGTCTATCATATATATTGCGCATGCATTATAGCTTCTTTTTATATTACTAGTTGGGGCATATATACGAGTTAAGTAACAATGAAATATCTTTGCGCAGAAGGAATATCAGAAGCGTGATTCTTGAATTTGCGAAAATCTAAAGCTCGACTGATTTATTACTTAAAAATGAAAAGAAATACAAATTAAATTAAATACTATGCATTAATCTAAGTGCGGTTAATTACTCCACCGGTTAAAAGAGTGATGCTACAATGTTATTAAATTGAATTTTATTTCGAATCCTAAATGGCACACTTGCAAAAACTGATAACATTTTGCGGATTCACTACATATATTATCAAATGTGTTGGTTTCCACTTTTGGTTTAATGTCGGTTCATTAATGTTGACCCTAAAGCCTAAATGCCGATGTTGTTAGTCTTTAAAACGACTACAAGACTAGCGAAGTAAAACTATTTTCTTCCTTCGCCTCTTTCAGTTTTCTTTCTACTTTTTTTGTAACATACTGAGAAAGAAAATGTAAGATATGATAGCTGTAAATCTGCTCAAGAACTGGTTATACTGGATAATGTACTCAAAACAAATGAGGACTTCGAAAACATGTGTGTTCTTAACTTCTTATGTTTATGAAACATCAATTCAGATAAAAATTGAAAAACATAGTTATTCTTGAGAGATTAAACTTGCGAATCCGAAATTTAATTTTTTACAAAATTTTGGTTTCGGGTTAAAAAATTTATTGGACAAAAGTCTGGAATTATATATGTATTAAAGTACGGCGCATTATATACTTCGCTTAACATGCACATGCACCACGTATTTAATTGATGTATGATGTAATCCTTCTTTCCTTTTTTTTTGGGTTTACATTTTTGTCCGACAATATTTTGAGGAACTATTTTTTTTGTTTGGTCTTATGTTAAATGAGAAATGCATTTTTTCTTTTCTTTTGAAGAAGGTATAGTTTTCTTAATGCGTAATTATTCAAAGAATTACGGATTGTTAAACGCAGAAACACGTATGCATAATTCGTGACATAACGTAGGAATGGGGAGTTCAAGCCTACCCTAAATTTGATCTAACTAAACGAACAAAATATATAAATAAATAAACACGAAGGCATGTAGAAGTGGGGATTTGTGAAAATTTAGCGTAACGAACCATAATAATAAATGGGATTAAGAGGAAGGAAACCAAATACATAACTTAACGTTGTGGCCATCTTTCTAATAATTTAAATTCCAAACAAATATTTTCGAATGATTAAGGTGCAAATTGCCATTTATATAAATGAAATATTATGATACAATTTGGAACCAGCTTATATGGTCTGGTAACATCAATTGGTTATTAGATTTCAATTTAAATTTTAAACAATGTATAAAGTAAGTGTTGGTCCCATACTCCCATGGATATATCTGAAACAGAAAAGAGATGAGAGTGGTACACAAATATAAGAGAGGTGAGAGAGAAGGCGTGCTTCCTTCAATTTATGTTTGAGTAACATTGAAGTTATCCTAACATTCTCTGTTCATCATTTCTCTTTACTCTATTCTATATTTTTACTTTTGGAAATAAATAAATAAGTAAAGTTCCATCGAATCCAACTTCAAATAATTTGGCTACTTGCTAATAATACTGTTCTCTTTTCTCTTTTGTACAATTGTACAGAGGTCTTCTTTTGGGTCAAAGTCAAATTTATGTACCTAGTTATCGACAGCCTTTTTTTGTGTGGTTGAGATATCTGTAACCCTTTCAGCAAACCCGAAATTAAAGTGAATGAGGTCAAAGATGAAATAAAAATGTCCAGGTTTTGGTTTAATCGGTACAAAATTTCTGACTTTTTTTTTAAGGAATCCTATTAGTTTCCTGTTTCCACTCTATTATTACATAAAAAAACAAGCGAAAGGAAAATAAAGAAATCAATATCAAAGCTCGAACGTTTGAGATCTTTTCATTGGTAATATTTCGTGTAGAAATTATAAAGCAAAGCAATAGCTAACTATATATTTCAAAATTGGTATTGTCAAGAGAAAAAAACATAGATTCGGTCCTTTTAAAGATAGAAATCGATTGCCACCTTGTGATACTTCTAAACTTTTAGGACAAGTCTTTGTGATACTTCGAATGTGTCTTAATTATGTATTATATTAGATTAACTAAACTTAGATGAGTTCGGAGCATATTGAATTGCTAAACAAACCATTAATTTGTTGACCGACGAAAAGGGAAAACTTCTATAACATCCCATCTTTTACTTTTTTTTACGTGAGGGAAGACAAAAGTAGTAATTAAGGAAAGATTTGAGAGAAAACATGGTCACATGATCGACGAGAGGATGAGAAATTGAAGACGTACGTCAACGGCATTAAGTAAAGTTACAATTAGGGTTTTCACAAGAACGTGATCATAAAACCAAAGCTCCATAGAAGACTCTCATAAAACATTGCTTAATGCCTGCTACTTCTTGGACAACCTTTACGTGCATGATAAGTGAATAAACTTAACCTCCTTCTAAGTTATCCCCTAATTTTTCCTTTTTCAAAAAATAAAACATTTTCACTTATCATATTAAAAGTGAAATTATATGCATTAGTTATATATATATATATATATATATATATACTAACTTATAAAAATGAACTTTCAACATAATTTTTCCCTTCTAAATTATATATATATATATATTTATATATATTTTGATGATACTATTACTAACTATGCATTATTAAAAGTTTTGACATAGTAACTGCACTACAAGAAAACAAAATATTTCCTAGGGACATAACCGTCAGAAAATCCTCGGAAAATAGTTTTTTAGACGGATTTCCGAAGGATTAACATCGTCGGTTTAAGCTGGTCGGAAATTAAGATCCGTCGGAATTTTTCAGAAATTTTTGAGGGATTTCCGAGGGAAAACATTTCCGAGAGATTTCCGAAGAAGCACAATATTCCGAGGGAACATATAATTCCGAAGGATTTTCGAGAGATAGAGTATTTCCGAAGGATTTCCGAAGAATCATGTATTTCCGAGAGATTTTCGAGGGCCCTAAATTCCGACGGTTTTCCGAGGGCTGCAATTTCCAACGGTTTTCCGAGGGCCCTAAATTCCGACGGATTTCCGAGGGTCCATATATTCCGAGGGATTTCAGAGGGTCTGCATAATACCTGTTTGTCGTGTTATGTCATGGTTTGAGGCGAATGACATGAATTGCCTAAGGTTTAGGTTTGTCCATCCATGAACGAAAATAATCATAAGGAAGTGAAGAAGACATTATTGTTGGTATTGTTTCTAATTTTGGTTTCCAAACATGTGAATGGGAATTGGAGGATATATAGTCGATATTTCCGAGGGACTTCCGAGAGATTTTTCGAGGGATTTCCGAGGATTTTAAATTACAACGGTTCACCCAACGGATACATCAACGACTATATCTGAACGATTATATTCTCCGACAGTCCTTGGAAATCCCTCGGAAATTCTTTTGAGTAAAACAACGGTCGGATTTCTTCGAAAATTTTTTTAAATTCCGAGGGCATTTCCGACAGAAGCATATCCTTAAGAAATTTCCGACGGATTTCCGAGGAGTTGTATTTCCTCTAAAATCCTTCGGAAATTTCTGAGAAATTTTTTTCCGTCGGAAATTCCGTCAGAATGCGCCCCTCTTTCTTGTAGTGCTGTAAGAAAATCCAAATTTTTTTTGGTGATTAAAAATCCATAAATTTGTTATTTGTTAGACTAGTTTTCATTTTCTATTTGGGGACAACACGTTTGAAATGTTTAAGCGACGGCACGGCCACCTCCTAACCACTAAGACTCGTGTTGTTGCTAGCAATGACAAATCGATAAGAGACAAGTTCATCTCAATCATATAGGAGACCGCCGGTTCAATGATCACCTCTTTATCTGGTTTTCACACGGCTCTGACCGCTTTTCTCTATGTTCCTTCTCTCATGAGTGTTTTTTCTATGTTTTTATTCTCTGTCTAGCTCAAAATTGGTTGCAACATTGATTGTAATCGTTTTTTGGTTGAATAAAGTATTACATTACAAATGAAAAATAGTTATTTGGTCTGCTAATTTCTGACATATTATTTACGACAACTTTTACTTTATACTAAAAAATAACAATAAAGTTCATCTTCTGGCATTTTTAACCTAAACTCAAATATTCACCAAAAACTTGAACTTAATTAAGATATATATATATATATATATATATATATATATATATAAATCAGTGTTTTTATCCACACCTAAATTTTAGTTTTGGCGCAGGCTATCAACTGCTTTGCCCTATAAAGCATGGAACCTTCCTGTTGATGTAACATGTTCTAGACGGTTAGTAACTTCTATGCACACTACGCCAAATTGTACTTACTTACTAAAAGTAACACAAATTAACCAAAATTTAACTTATACGCTGATTAATATATCTAATAATCAAATTTGATTTTCGCACAGACCAGACCACCTCTCTTGCTGCCGTTATCAATATATTTTTTTGATAAAGATTTATCATTATCAATATATTTCTTCTTAACCTAAAGTCATCAACTACTTGAAAAGTATTCTTATACATATATACATTAGCGTCATATGAACCTACGACAAAATTTATTAATCATTTCTTTGTAAGGTCAGCTGAAAACTACACTAGGCATGCTAGAGAGCCTTCGCAGGGTTTTTCCATTTCTTTTTAATATCTAAATATTATTTCCTTTATTCTTAAAATATTGATGTTTAGGAGTTTTTACACAATTTAAAAAACAGTGATTACTAATTATAAATACACTATTTTCTCTCACAAAAAAAAATTAATTATATAATTAAACTAATAAGAATTTATAAATTCAAATATTCTTAATACTTACTTTTTGAAATTTATAAATTATTAATTTTAGTTAGTTTAAAATGTATGGAAAATCAATCTTTGTGGAACAAGAACAAATCCTAGAAAATCAATTTTTAAGAACAGAGGTAGTATAATATATATATATATATATATATAAATAATTTTTTGGATAACTTAGTTATAATAATTGATTAAGCCATTCAGGTGACTAGTTTCTCTGAACTTAAATAATTCGGTGACGTATTATATCTTTTGGTTGGAGTTTCCTATGAACCGATTGACCTAAATTAAGCATTGGAAAAGTAGTAAGATAATGAAAATTTGATGCATGAACAGTACATTAAAAATGATCTTTTAAGTAATAAGTGCAAGCCAAAGAAGATTAAAAAAGATCTTTTAAGTAATAAGTCCACCCCAAGATCAAAATGTTTGTGTTGTCAGTTTTATTCTAATTCAAGAATAATCATCTTTTGAAACACATGTTTGTATTTTCAGCGCAAGGGCCTTTTGAGGAATTGAGCTTCAGCTCAGATGTTTTGTCGATAAATTTGCGAAAAACTTCTTACCAAAGACATTTCAGCGAAATGTTAAAACTCATGTTAGATCTAAAAATTGTTGGTTTTCAGGCTGTTAATCCCTAGTGCTAGTGATACTTTAAACTGATACTTTCCAAACTGGTTCTTTACGTACGGGATATCATTACTCGGACTAAGATTTCATGAGACAACACATTAAATTGATACTTTGCTACTTTTAGGGTAGACACTCGAGATGTTGGCTGGCACGTTTAAGGCTATTTTTCCAGTTTCGCTATCTTATTTTCTGGTCATTTTCATTTTTAAGACAATACAATTATTAGCCTCATTTTCTCTTTTTTTTTTTTCTCATGCTAGAAACCTTTGCCAATGTCATATGCTTGTAAGGAGTTTCTTTAGTTATTGCGATTTTGATTGTTTTCTTTTTCTTTTACATTGAAAGGATTCATTTTATGGTATAATTATCTTGCACGAATTTAAATTAAAAATTATCGTTCTGATATTTTTCATCTGGTTAGATTTTAATTTTTACTTTTTGGTTTTGTGAGGGTCGTTAGTGGTGGATTATACTTTTATGCAGAATAGTGCTAACTCAACATATTTTTCTTTTTATAGTGCTTGTGTTTCAGTATTTAGTTACGCATCATGGTGACTACGTCTTTTTAAAGAAAAAAAATAATAATAGTGGTTATGTATTTTTTATCGGAAAAAATTCCAAAAAACTTTCTTCTATTTTTATTTGGCTGTTTAATACCCAAAATGTTTTGGTTAGAATAAAATTACTTCATTTAAATATATTTAGTGTAAAAATATTTCATTTTTGAATTATTGTGGATTTGAACTAGCGACTTAACAGCTATTAATGGGCGTTACAGGATCATTTAACGGTGTTAAATTTCAATCCCATATTTTTAAATATATACATACAATCTGTTTACAAAGTTTTAAGAATATCTTGTCTTGGTCTAGTGGTAACACGTAGATTGGATATCCTTCTGAGCTCGGGTTCGAATCCATCAACAATTCAAAAGTGAAGTATTTTTAGACTAAATATATTTAAATGAAGTATTTTTATTCCAAACAAAAAAACCTTGTGTATTAAACGGCCAAATTAAAAATAGATGGTGATTTTTTTGGAAATTTTCTCTTTTCTTATCTATACTGTTATATTTGGTTGAATTAGGCATAATCAGAGCACAACATGCAATTTAGTTTCTAAGCTGATATGTTAAATTTCTTTCTTTTTCATTCTGTTAAAAGCTTATCAAAAATATCAAAATTAACAGTACCAATTTTGGATTTCGAGGAAACAATTTAGTTATTTAGTTTATGAAACACATGCATAAGATTGGGATGGAATTAATCAAGTTGAGATGTGACTGAAAGGTAGACAAATTGCGAGCTTGAGAGTGCCCTTTCATCTAACTTTAATCTACTCACTAATCCTTTTTTTCGTTGACCCAAAATTGAATGTATTATCCATTTGCAATCACAATTAGAGCTAAATGCATATGCTCATGACATATGCAGCCGCCGCCTTTTTAACTTTGGCCTTATGATTTGAATTTGAAAGCGAGAGGCGGTAGAACAGTTAGTTCCACAAGCCATTGTTGCCCTAAATTTCATTAAAATAATCTAAGTTTTGTTCAAATTTAGTGGTCGGTATCTAATTTCGATCTAAATAATCGAACTCTTATTACAAGACTGGTGATTTCATATTCTACTAACCATTTGTGTATATATGTTGGTTAATATATCCATTTGTCTCCTAGTGAAAGATATAAATGGCATGCGGAGTAGTCGGTAATCAGTTGCATATATATTTTATTTAGTACAGCTAAATACAAGAACTGAAAAATTATTGTCGACGTCAATTTTTGTTTTGTGTTGAAAATGTCTTAATTTTTGACATTATATATATATATATATATATATATATATAGAATTTCGATGTTGAATACTTTTAGATTTAGCAACAAATGAAATAAAAATTTGTAGATGTTAATTAATAGTCAAATGACCATTGAACATTTTACTAATCCCTTACAAAATACGTTTGCATAGTTTTGTAAGAACATATCGAAGTTATAGTTCTGTTTTTTAAGTCATGGAATTGTGATTTTATTAACAACATTTATATTTCCTAAAAATGTATAGTTCAATTGAACAACAGAAAACCCGACACGATATCAATTTTTTTTAGTGTATATCTCCCTTGCCAAGATAATATATAATTACAAAAGTGTGATGTGTGAGCATATAGATATTATTTCGATATTATGTGAGATAATTCCAACAACAAAAGGTTAGTTATGATTGAAGCCTATTCATCTTCAGTTAATAGTTCTTTAACTCTTGGTGTCTTGGTGATAACGACAGAAATTGCAAATCTATATACATGTACGCAACCTACCATTGGAAATATTAAGTCCCGGTACAATGTTCTTTTATATAATATGTTGATTGCCTTTGTCGACTTCCTTCAAGACATATATCTACATCTTTCTTTTTCTATTTGAAATTGACTTTATATATTGTATTTTACGTCTATCTCTCATTGAACATATGTGCGCGTTCTGGTTCTCGGTTTAGGAAACTGGTTAAATACGGTTTAAGATTTGGTTTTTACATGGTGTTTAATGATATTTATAGGTAAATTTGTCCAAAGCTGTATATGTCATAGCTTCAGTACAATAATTTTAGGTGCAAATGTACGAGAAACGAGTTTAAAACATGATATGGTTATAATTAAAGACCCTAAGCATACTTTGGATTTAGAAATATGTCATAGATCTTCAAACCAAACATATTTGGATAGCTGCCGTTGCAAACTTTTGGACGCATTTTGAATCACTCCAATTAAAGTTTGAATCAAAAGGTATAACACTATCACTAAAGTTTTTTGGCTATGTTCTCTTTTGCCACACACAACCACGATTCAAATTCCTGGCTATGGCTATGTGGCAAACTATGTATCTATGGCCATTGGTAGATACATGGTATGGACGGACGTCACTGACAATATGTAGTTACTAGCTAGCGACTGTCGTAGCTACGGATTGTCCGTGGCCAAATGTTTGTGGCGAAGATAGTCAAGCATGAACATAATTCTCTGTGAAAATATGGTCATGGTCGGATGTGATATAGCAAATAACACGACTAACAAAATCTTCCTAAACAAGTATACAAAACAGTGGCTAACAAAATAGATTTTTGATGTCTTGCTCATCCCAAAATTCGAAAACCACTAACAAGCTTGATTGCCAAGATATCAAATAATTTAAGCAATTGACTATCAGCAAATAAACACATAAAAATTTCCATACTCATGTACCAGCACTGTCCAATTCTACAACATACAAAATTCATGTACTACTACCTATCTAAAACTTTGCAAACATTAAATCTTGTTAACATATAATATAAGCAAGTAAGTATCGATTTATAAATAATCAAGATTGATATACAATATGTTCAATATTGTTTTTTTTTGTCAACAATTTCATTAAATTTATTCAAATGAACCAATGTTATGGAGTATTGTTTACATAGGTAATGAGATGAGGTTCCGAACGTACATTTCGTGCCAACTTATCTGCTTTTACATTCGCACTTCGAAAACTCAAAATTAAAGAAAAGTAAGAAAACTCATCCTTATCACTCTTAATCGCTTCCAGATAGATTGTGAAAGATGGCCATTCTACCGGGGATGACACCATCTTCACCAGATCTAAGCAGTGTGTTAGAAATACTACTTCTTGCTTATCTTGGCCAATCATACATCTTATTGCCCAGACTAATGCTTCTACCTCTGAATGTAGTGGTGTCAAACTTCTTTGTAGATTTGCAACTCCCATACTTTGTGTCTCCTTATTCAAATGAGAACAAAACCATCATAGTCCTGAAAATTTATCTCCCTCCTTCCAAGATCTATTTAGTGAACACCGATATGCCGTAGTTCGTAACCTTCTTATTTCACTTCGTATTGGGTAATGATTTGTCCTGTCTACTGGAGTTCTAAATTCATTGTTTCCTCCTGTTGTGCCAACATCTATGTTTTTTCTTCCGTCTCTACCAATCTTAAGACCTCCCGTGGATCCCTATCCACATTTTCATATATCTTTTCGTTTCGAGCTTTCTATATATACCATAATAGCCATGGATACATAACTATTAGACTCTTTGGATGTTCGCCAAAATAAATAATCCATATTTATATATAAGGAATTCGATGGAAAAACCGCAGTCGGTGTTGGAATATTTGATAATGTATATATATTTTTCCTAACAATTTTGCTTATGTATATGGATTATTACATTCTCTTAAAAAAGCCACATTTATCATTAACTCACATAAGCCGCTCAATCATATATATACGCTAATGATCATTCATATGTAATTACAAGCCTAATTGCTCAGTTATCTAAGTCAATACACATTCATATAAGTCAATGTTTGCGCACACATACACACATAATTGAAAATGTAATAATCCAAAATTTGGTCTCATTAAAATATAATAATTTATTTCTATTATATTTAAATTAACTCTTTTTCAAATTAGTAAAATAATAATTAATTTTCTAATCTATTTGGTGTGTATATATATGCATGTGTATGTGACCTGTCTCATTAGACATGATTTTCTTGTCTTCTCTAATGGGCCTTACTAAGCAAGTGATTAAAAGTCTAGCCCAATTCCTTTAATTAGGCTGATCGCATAGTTGTATACTTGTATAATTATGGCTTTTGTGGCGGGGACATTCACCGAATCGTACAAGGGCCTTTTGCTTTTTAATAATGAGTATTCTTGTTTATATTCTCTGGTTTATTGAGTATTAATTTAAAATGTTTTGACTGTATGTTCAAATAGTTTTTAGTGGATTTGAAGATTTTTTTAAATGACTAATAGGTTTTGAGTCTAATTTCGTACATCTCTTCAGGATAGGAGACCATAATATTTTATATAGTCTTTTCTTAAATGCCACTTGAATCAGTGACCTCTCCACTTTGTCTTGGTGGATTTGAAGTTTTTGTGAAGAACGTACGGCATATATATCCTTCCATTCCTCGATTCCCTATTCAGAATCCCGGCAAGTTGGCTCTTACACCTGTTCCGTCCATATATATACGATTACCGTTCGTTGATCTTAGTCCTATTGAAGAAGCTCAAGTTTGGCCGAGTCTAATATACCCATCTGTTTCGCGGATTTACATCATAAAGTTATGTTCTGTAACTTCTGTTTAGTTTAGTACGAGTATGATTTTGCTTTCTAGAGTAGGTGTGGGTCGATTAATTAAATGATTACCCTTAGCACGCAGATTTTTGAGAGTCATATAGTTAGTTATCGGATGTGGTGTTTTGAGGTTTTAAAATTAGTTACCATGATGGCCGGTCCAAAAATCTATTTTTGTCCTATCATATCGAAAAAAGTCATGGAAATCACTCTTCAACTTTCACTAAAAATGATGCCAACGTCCAAAATTATATAGCACAAATGCAGAGATCAATTTTCTTATACTTGTATGTTTTAAATTGGCAAATGTAACTATAGGCCTCATAAAACCAACCACATGAGACAAAGAGTAATGACGATAGAATACATAATTTATTTTAATGAGAAGCCTCTGGATATATGATATTTAATAACGATTTTTAAACTCAGAAGAACTATGCGGAGTTCCAATTAAAAGAAGTAACGAAGAACGAAGATCTGCGCTCTTTAGCAAAACCGGTCACCTGGCTGGTCGCTCATGTTGGCGGCATTGGGTATCTCGAAGTGCCAGAGCCTACCTGCGGAGTTGACCTTGTACTTCTCGCAAAGGAACTCATTGGCGAAAGCCTTCTCCACTTTGCGGTCAACGTCATGAAGGAAGACGTGCGTCGTGCCATCACCCTTCCGGTTACGTGCCATAACGGCTGAGGAGAATATCGCCGCCATCCTTCCTGGCGCCTCCGGGAAGTACCCCTTTGGTGCGTCCACCATGATCAGATCCCACTCGGTATCATAGAACTCATCAGGAAGCGAGGTCAACGCCAAGGGACACTTTTCGTTGTAGCGGATCGGGAAAGCTTTAGCCGGTAAACACATGGGTTCGGACTTGTAGGTCGAGAGAAGGCGATCGGCCTGAGAAAGGTGGGTCCGGTACTGAACATGGTGGGCCCTGAGGGACGGCGCATCCTTGAGGACGGCCTCTATCCACTCAGGATCCTCCTCCAGGAACACAGTGGTGCCACCTGGATTGAGGGAGGCCCACATGAGGGAGTCGCGACCGAGTCCAAAGACTAGGAAATTACAGGGTAAACGGTCCTTGAGGACGTTTAACGAGATCGAGATCTCCTCGAAGGATTGTTGAGGGACGGTGTGTGAGGTGGCATAGTGGACAATGGATTGGAGTTGAATTGGGGTGGCTGAGTATTCCGCTATGGACGCAGCCGTGTTCTTAGCCGTGGAGCAGAGTGACAAAGTGTTGTCCGTAGCTCGGATGAAGCTTGTGATGAGCATTGCGCCACCTAAAAGACCAGCTAGAGCTACCACGAGGAACCATGGTCGCTCTAGAAGCGTTTGCTTTGCACCTTTCGACTTGTCTTGAATCATGTTTGATTGTTTTTTTTTTGGGTTTGGCGAGAGAGGCTGATGAGTATGGTTATACAAGATGAAGGGATCGGATGAGAAAGTGGAGAAATAATGCTCATGGAAGAGTCAACGAATGTGAAGCACGTTCGTCTCAATCATTCACGTACTCGTTGTTCTTTTAATCTAATTTACTCATTTCTTTTAAGATTAAATCTCAACTGTTAAAATATGTTTATTTAAATTTTAATAAAAATCTATTATATAAAAGTTGAGTTGTGTCTCACGACACATCAGCAATTTGGTTTAGTTTGGAGCTGACTCATTATTAAAAAAGAAAATCAATCAAAACATTTCAATTAATACGCTCTCCAGCTTGCCACATCATTTTTTCATTAAAAACACATCATTTTAAAAAGACAACCAATCATATTAAAATAAATAATGTATACAATCATTTTAATATTTTTGATAATGATATATGAATTTTTAATTAGTTCAAAGAAAAACAAAATCATATTATATATAAAATGCATATATTTCTTCTAAAATTTTTTTCACAGTCTTTTCCATTCCGACTTCTTTATAGTTGAGACTAACCCTGAGCATTCGGGTACCCGTTCGGATTCGGATCGGGTATTTTGGGTTTTCGGATTTTCGGGTTTAAAAGTATAGGACCCGTTCGGGTATTTCTAGATTTCGGGTTCGGATCGGATATTTCGGATTCGGATTCGGATTACCCAAAGTTCTCAAATATTAAAAAATTTGAATCTAAACTACTCGAAAATACTGAAAATATTTTTAAAAACTCGAGTATTTTTTTTCCAAATTCACTCAAAGTAGTTTAAATATCCAAAAATATCCAAAATATCCAAAAATTTGAATATTTTGGACATTTAAATTATTACAAATATAAATATTTCTAATATATTATTACTATATACTTATATTGTGTGTATGTTCGGGTACCTGTTCGGGTTCAGATTCGGGTCGGGTTCGGGCTCGGGTTTTCAGATTTTGAAGTTTAAGATCCGTTCGGGTATTTTAAAATTTTGGATCGGGTTCGGATCGAGTTTTTTGGGTCGGGTTCGGATCAGGTATTCGGGTTCGGTTATTATGCCCACCCCTAGTTGAGACCATTATTAATTTGAAACTTTTTTCTATTTTACTTCTAACACATTGTTGATTTCGAATATTAAAAAGAAAAAAAAAATAGTAAAATCGATGATATTAAAGATTATGGTTTTGTCTCCATCATACGATCCTCAATGTAATCTTATCGTTTTCAATCTCTATGTTTTTTAGATTTATGTCAAAATTACATAGTTTTTCTTCTAAAATTAAGAATTTATAGAAAACCAAGATTTTTAGTTGAAATCATGATTATAATTTTTTTTTCGTTTGTAGATGATATGATATGATGTATAAATATTGGTAGCACGATTTAAGAATTTACCTAAACCGGAACAAGACAGTAAAACACTACTTCTCAAAATTGTTTGGTCTTATTTTTTCAATATCATAAAAACTTTTAGCCTAATCGAGAAAAAAAAATTGTGTTACGATTTAAATTACTAGAACCAGTTTTTACCCATGGCCAAATGTATGTTGCTTTGTCGAGAGTTACATCGAAAAAGGGATTAAACATTTGGAGCGACTCAAAAGCAGAACAAGCAAGTTCATCGTTAAAAAATGTCGTCTACAAGGAGATTTTCAACAACCTCATATTCAGTGATAAAGGTATAACAAAATACATCCTTAGTAATATTAATATATTGGAAAAAATTATTCTAAACACTTGACTCCCAACATGAGAAGAAAATGAAGAAGACGTAATCGGTTAAAGGATAAATATCAGGTACGTACCCATAATTGTAATAAGAAAAACTATAACAAAGATAACAATTTCAAATTTGCAATAACATCACAGTTCATTTCTATTTTCAGGGCAAATGTATTAACAGTGTCTCGCTGAAACTATAAATTTCAAAGTTTTTGGGTAAAATAAAGTTATTTGGTTGTTTTAAAAGAAACAAAATATTTATGCTATTTTCTTTTTTACAAACATCTAAAAACAAAAAGAAACAATTAAATATTTGAAACTAAAAGAAACAATAAACAAACAAAAATTATTACCAAACAGATGTATAGTTATTTAAAATATTATATTGCTTACAATTTAAAATATATATAATAAAACATATACCCGCATGTACACGCTGATCATCACCTAGTAAACTTAAAGGGTAATAATTGTAAACATTTATTGCAGTTGAAATTATAGATAATAAATTATCAATTTTGTAAGTTCTTACAATTTATGACAAAAAATATCACTATACAAAATTAAATATGAAAATAAAACTCTAATAAATAAAGATGAACACAATAAATCTATATAATGTAGTCATTAGCACTTTGATTTCTTTTTTTAAATATATCCTATCTCTTATCAACATAACAGATAATTAACTATATTAATACATGGATAAAAAATATTTATTTTTACCCTTTTTAAATATTTCCATATATGATTTATAGTATATAAATATATATGTATATATATATATACATAAATATACATTTAATTAAATAATTAGTTACCTTTTGTGTTTCCACTGTTTCAATTTAGTTTTGTTAAAATGTAATTGTTAACTATATTAATAAAAGAAATTTTGTTTACCACTTTAATATAGAAAAAGTGTCTATATATAACGATTTTCCTATAAATTTCTAAATTTTATTATTATATAAAAGTTAAATTGAAACCTCAGATAATAAAACTATATCTTGATTATTCCAATTTGTTATGGATGCGAGAAAACGAATAGAAATACTAGGAACTAACACATATTTACGTGGTTCATCAACGTCTATGTCTACGGGAAGAAAACAAATTTTGTTGTTGTTGTTCAGAATACCATAATGGCGAAGGAGAACAAGACTATAAATAGTTCATGTCACCCTAATCGGCTATAAACAGAGTTGCTCCGTAAACTTAGGCTCAAATAAAATTATATATACAAGAAGTATTCTTGTGCTACCGCATGTAACGCGTGATCAAACTTTAAACATATCAACACACACTTTTATGGTCATGTCATTTCATTCAGATTTAGATTTAACTTGTACTGCTAACTGCTAAGTTTCATATTGTTTTCCATTACGATCTCATTTTTATTTATTAATAATGAGGTTGTTGCAAGCCTAAAATAATATAAACTTGGATGTTTTAAGACAATTTGAAACTTGGACGGACTTTTTTAAACAATTTAAAATTGGACGTTGTAATAACTTCGGGATAGATACATACGCCTTATGGACAAAAAAAGAAAGAAACAAACCATGTAAATATTTATAGCAATAAACTTAATTGACTATATTTAGAAACTTGGGGCAAAAAATATATATAAATCAAAAGTACAAGTGAAACGTACAAATCACCACCATTCATCAATTATCAATATCCACTAAAAGTACTGTATAACATCGAAAGATGGTTTTTAGAAAACGAACTGGACAAAAATCATATTGCCTGGAAATACATGAAATAATTCATACAAATATTGATTATTCTCTTTTCTCCCATCAATATCCTAGAGTAAATTAATATTTATGAGATTAAAATATTAAAAACCCAGCTAGATCAGTTGGTAGACCGTTAAGCTTGAATTATTGCTCAGAATAGTTTTTATATATATAACCAGTACAAACTCTTACTATTAGACAAAAATCCTCCCAAAAAAAATATAACCGTCGAATAGTCGAGTCAATGAATTTTTTAATAGACTCAAACATGATACTATTTTGATTAACCTAAACCTATAAGACAATTTATACTCAAGTGAATTTCACTAGCCAATTACCACTTGGTTAGTTGCCTCAAAATGTTATTTCTCCATTGTGTGGGAAATTTTAATTTACCAATAATTCGGGAAGATAATTAATGTTACCACCAATTTTCTAAAATAGTTTTAATCCTTAAAAATTAAAACTGAAAAATATTCTCATTTCTTTTTAAAAGTGTTCATTTGTTAAACATTGGTCGTTATTTCGGTCAATTGGTTAGAACGGTGCTTCTTTCGTTTACGAAAATTTGACTTGGCAAAAATATTTATATATAATATCAATAAAAATGATTTAATTATTTTAAACTGAATATATCATAGCCCCAAAAAAACCCTAAAATTAATCCTAATCGATGTTAAACCAAATAGTAGTAATTGTATATTTTCATATTTCTCTGAAACTGATTTTGGGGAAATAAATCCCTACCTATTTTTAGTGGATTTCCATTATACACAACTGTAAATCTAATTGTAAGAAATGAAACGGATAAATATTTAGGTAAATGAAATGAAATAAAATAAATAAACGAATAAATCTAATTAAGGTTGGGTCCATTCGAGTTTAGATTTTCAAATCTTGAGATTTAGAACCCATTCGATATCTTACCGGTTCCGATTCGGATTCAATATCTAAATTTTGGATCGGTTGGGTTTTCAATTCCGTTTTATTTGCGCATGCCTAATTATTATTAATAATTATTATTATGTCCCTTCTTGAACTGAAAACCTATCGTACGGTGAGAAAGTTGGGTTAAACTACTCTTTGTCGGAAACAGAGTTTAAATAATATATCTTCTCAATTAGTTTCTGTCAGTAATTCTTGCGGCTGCTGCCACAAATTCAGGAAATATTTTATGGGTTTTTCTCTGATTCATTATCCTCACACGTGAGAGGATTGATTCGAAGAGCACCCTCCTCGTGGTTGTACGTCGTTCCTGCACTTGCCCTGATGAACCCTACAATCTCACGCTCTGAGCAAGTCGAGAACACCAGGAAAAAGTAAGTAAGGCATTCGACTCAATGAAATTGGTGTTCTTCAAGTTGTAACTAGTATGAGGGATGATCCTTAATCTTGCTTAGTCGTTTCTGACATGAATTGAAGGAAATGGGGTTTTGCCTAGTGCCCAAGCTTATGCAGCTATGATCAGAATCATTTGTAGTTGCGGTTTGGATAAGAAATTGGATCCGTTGCTTGTGAAACTCGTTAGAAAAAGAGATGAAGAATGCGGTTTCAGTGTTATGGATCTGTTAGATGCCATTGGAGAAGTTGAAGAGGAAGGGAAAGGGTCATTGTTGTTGTTGAGCAGGCTCTCCAGTGCCTTGGTTAAAGCCTATGCTAATGTTGAAATGTTTGACAAAGCTATCGATATTTTCTTCAAGACTAATCCCCTAGGATGTGCTCTAGATATTATTAAGGCATTGAATTTTTTGATGAACCGTATGATTGTTTCTGGAAAAAACAATATGGCGGTGGCTAGTTTCTTGGAAATAGTAGCAACACTCTTCTCACCTCCACGATTCCTTGACCTATCACCCAGAGGAGAGGAAGATGGATCAGGAGCTTTCCTTTTCTTTTAAACCAAGGAGGTAAATGGTCTCGTTCCTCAGGGTTGGCCTCCTCGGCATCTGAAGTAGGCTGGGGAATGGCTTGTGAACCTGAGCTTGATACGGCCATCGACCGTGCAGCTTCTAATGACTGATCATCGACCAACAAGACCTTCCGGTAAACCTCTTCATTGGCATTGGCAAAACTGCTTCTCTTTTCCTTACCAATCACGGAGATTCTATCTTTAAGGTCCTTCTCCCTTGTCTTCTTAGCTTTCTCAGCAGCCTTCCTCTCATGGAAGATAAGACTGGGTATTTCCCTTTCCCTTGGAGGAGGATCCAGGGATCGAGTTCTTTTCATCCTGATGAGCTGTCCAGTGTTGTGAATACAATCAAGGGTAAAAGAGTTCTAATTAACCTCACCCTCGATAACAGGCCGATAGAAATCAAGGAAACCTTCTGAAGGGATGGGGCACATCTGTTTTGCTGCAAAGAACAAAAAATTCAAGAGTCAACAAACTAAGCAGGGAGAATACCAAAAAAATTTTGTGAACAAAACCCTAATTTCTACCAGGGTTCAGGGACCAGCTATTCGGAAGCATTTCAGCTTGTCCGCTGACAGAGGATCAATTCAGAAAAGGAACCAGTATCTGCTCCAGTTATCGTCCCGAAGTGGTAGCCCGTCAATTAGATTCCGATCAAGGTTTGGGTAAGCAGCAAACGTTCCCGTCGTCCATGCCTCTAGGAGCTCAGAAACGCTCAGGGTAAAACCCGCCTCCGCTGCGGCAGTAAACGAGCATATATTAACGCGTAGCAGATTCGGCACCATTTGCGGAAAAGCAATCTCGAGAAAGCAGATGTATAAAATCAGAACCTCCATAAGAGGGTAGAATAAGCCACAACCTTTAAAGTAAACTTCATATGCACATCAGTAGCTGGCTCGAACCGTCTCGGGTGATTCGCCAGATTCGGAAAAAATAAGTTCTACCTCCGGCGGAACCCGGCAGCGAGACCAGTGTTGATTAAGGGATTTGGGTGTCGATAGAGTGGGATAGTGAGGACCGAATCTATCCCTTGCTGAGTGCACTCTATAGTCCCTGGTGGAATTGCAGTCTCCTCTCCTGCCGGTGAACCGACATCCTCCACATCAATTTTTAGGACCTCAACATCGATAATTGGGGCAGACATGATTCGAGCAAGAACAATCAAAGAGATGTAAAGATAAGAAAGGTCGATGAAATCGGCAACAAAGGTGGGTTGCGGCGAAAAACAATAACTTCCGATAGAAAGAAAGAGAAATAAAAAAAAACGCAATAGTGAATAGAAACAAGAAAGAAGAATGAAAAAAGTCTCACCTTTAACCGAGAAGAGTAAACTGTCTTGGGAATAGTGGAAAGTGGGACGGTTTTCTCATTATGTTAATATAAAAAGTAAAACCCTTCATTCAATGCGACGTATCTCAGGGCAATCAAATCATCGAAATTTTGAAATCCAAGGGATGTGATGATGGGAAATGGAGGAAATTAAGGAGTCCGAATCATCGAAATAAATCAGCAATAATTACTTAAGTCCTCCGAGCCGAAGCAACTGTTCGAAAGACTTGGGAGCTAATTGTCGGTGACGGATTCCGAACTTGGGGTTCGGGATCCAGAAGGAGATGTCCATGTCACTTCCACATCAGAGTCAAAGGAACCGCAACCAAATAGAGTGTCACCGAAGCAAAAGAGCTCGAATAGCCCGACAAGGAGTTCGTAAAAACGAAGCAATAGACCTCGGGGGATCCATCAGGAAGCTCGCGTTAGCGAGGAAAAACACAACGAAGAAAAAAGCCCAAAGACGAGCTCAACGTCAGAAGGCTCATAACAAGCCCAACATAATTCAAATTGAGGCGTTACTGTAATAAATGCAAGATCAAATCCGACACATTTAACGAGAATTATTACATTGATTGGCCGTTTTTATCTTAATCGTTGTGTATAAATACAAAAACCCATGACAAAAGGAGGGGGATCGGTGACAATATTATAATATCAATACTATACTTTTCTCTGCAAATTTCCTTATTTTTTGTCGTTTAAATTCAATATTGTGTAAGTTATACTTTGGTTTTTGAGAGTTTTCACCCAAGAATTAACAAATATTTGAGTGTGCGAATCTGACATCCACATGTTCGATCGAAAAATGATTGAAAATGGTTTAGAGCATGATCTTGTGCCAAACAAAGCAGTGCTAATTCAATGTCTTTTATGTAATTCTTCTCCTAATGACCGATTTTCTTAAATTCAAAGCTAGTTTAAGGGAATGATATTTTCAACCTAGGGAACCAGTGGGTTATTAACATATGCTACCCTTCTCTCTCTTTCTCTCGGAGAAAAAAAGCTTTACACAAACGGAAACTACTTCATCTCAGGCTTCTGTTTCCAAAAGTCCAGCAGTGCAATCAAGGCTTTTGTTTTAAGACAATTTGAAACTTGGACATTTTAAAACAATTTAAAATAGAACGTTTTAATAACTTTGGGATAGACCAATGATTAAGATCAAAACAGAACAAACTATGTAGATATTTATAATACGTATAAAATCAATAAATTTTTTTTTTTTTTGCTAAGAATGTAAATATTTCATTAAAATGAAAACAATTTAGGTTTACAATCAAAAGATTATAAACCTATACAAATGGTTCCATGGAAAAAAAGTAAAAAATATGGAAGTAGGCCTGGGCGTTCGGGTACCCGTTCGGGTACCCGTTCGGGTTCGGGTTCGGGTTTTCGAATTTTCGAGTTTTCGAGTCTTGTCATTTAAAACCCATTCGGGTATATATATAGATTCGGGCTGGTTCGGGTTCGGGCCGGGTTTTGGTGTTTCGGGTTCGGGTTCGGGTTTTAGAAAGAAACAAGAGTAAGTTCTTAAAAGTACACATAAACAAGAGTAAAGTACGCAGAAACAAGAGTAAGTTCTTAAAACATGTAAACCCTGAAACTTACCACCAATAGGATGGTCGATAAAAATGTTTTATTTTTTGTGGGTAGTCACAGTGGCTGAGCTTATATGATGAGAGAAGGCGCTGTCAATCGCTATCACTCGGCTGCAGACTTCATTAACCGCTGTAACAAGCTGGTAGGGCAATTGCAGAATGCTCTTGAGAAGTTACCTATAACAGAAACAACAGAAGAAACCATTGATCATGTAATGCTCTTCCAAAACATAAACAATGAGGAGGAGAGCAAAGGGACTAGAGCACAAATCTAATTCCAAGCCTATCATTGTAGTAACTGAAAAGGTGAAGACAAGTTGTGCACAGTTAAGTTAAAAATAAAAGATCTGTATCATAGGCTATTATCTTTCTTGTTCTATATGAGTCATAGACCTCTTTATGATTCTAAATTAAAATATTTTTGAGCTTTCCTTCTCGAGTATTCATGTGCACAAGAATCCAAAACCCATAAGCACGCCGATTAACAACCTGTGATTAAACTAAAGTTACTAAACCAACACTAGACTCTGTTTTGGTTTCTTTAATAATCTTGAGAAGCTTATATCTGAAGAAAAAAACACATATGACGTGAGAACAAGAATCATAACAACCGATTACAAACTTCAATCAAGGAACAAAATAGCAATAATTACTTAGGGAAGCAAATTCTAAGGAAACTTAGAACTAAAAACCAGCTACAATAATATCAAGGAAAGCAAATTCTAAAGCAAACTTAGAACTAAAAACCAGCTACAATTACTTAGGAACATGAGAACCAAATCAATGTATAAACTATAATCATGTTCTTAAAACCATTAAAGCATCAAATACCCATCCATCGAAAGCTTCAGATAATCATATATCCATCAATCGAAACCTTCAGATAATCATATATCCATCAATCGAAACCTTCACTCACATACCCATCAATCGAAATTACCAAATCAAACAATTGAGAGAGAGCCAGATCGAAAGCCGCTTAGTTTTCTAACAAGATCGAAAGATCTAAGTATCGCGATTTATCGCTTTACTAAAGATGAACGCTAGAGAGCCACAGACGGAGGAGATTCAGGATGAATTGGAGGAATTACCTGAGAATAATTTCTCGAAAACTCAGAGGAAAGAGAAACTAGATGATCCAGTTTGTTGTTGGGAATTTAAAATTGGGGTTTTGAAAGGGAAACTTGAAATCGAGTAGGGGAACTGGGGAAGGAAGCTAAATCGATTGAAATTGATTGGAATCGAATCGATAGGATACTAAGATTCTTGGTTGGCAACTTCACGAGTAGGGCACGGTTGGGCTGGTGAGAAAACTAAGCGGCTTAGTGTATGTAAGTGAGATGAGTATCGAGTTTTCGGGTATAACCCGAACCCGAATCTAAACCCGAAATTTCAACATTTTAAACCCGATCAGGTATTCATTAATTTCGGGTTCGGGTTTTGGGGCGGATTTTCGGGTCGGGTTCGGATTCGGGTTTTGGGTTCGGGTTATATGCCCAGGACTAATATGGAAGCATAATTCATAAAAATAAACTTCAATCCACCCACTCAACAAAAGCTAATAAGCTAATGGAATTAGATGAAGTGGTAAACGATTTTGTTGATCTTTCCAGATTAGTTGGAGAAGCTGAAGGGCGAGAGCAACATGTAGAATCCGAATTACTTTGGACACTAAGCAATAGAAGTCTTTCACCGGAAGTCCAAAAGTGAGCCGTCAATGGTTAAGTACTCAATGCCCTCGATCACATACGTCTCCAACATCATGTGAGAGCAGCTCATAGTACTAATCCATGAGCTTTCTCAAAATGGAACCTCACAAACCAAAGATTGCGAATGATGCGAGCTCACTTTACCAAGTTCATTCCCCGAAGTCGAATAGCACAGAGCTGGATAATGCAACTCAAAACCACACCAAACACCATTAGTCTTACTAGCTCTTCTAGTGCACCGATCAAAAGGCAATTCGAGCGAGAACACAATGCAACGGGAAGACTTCAATTCACAGCAACTTCAACAGCAAGACTCAAACAAAATCAGAACATGGAGCAAAATCCTTAAGACAAGATATACCTGTGGTGAAGACAAACGGAGAAAGCACAATCACCACCACTGGCAGCCGAACCCTCGCCAAATCAACGCCACTTTAGCCAACAGAAATCAATCATTGGACCAGCTAAGACGAAACTTCACACATGACGCGCCACAAAATCCACTCTCCTAAAAGAACTGCTGCTGTCCTCAAAACAGATTTGGCCAACAGAGAAGCGAATTTCGATCGTCATGCATTAACAGCTTGGCGCAAGCCCAAAAAGATATCAACCGATGAGCAACGCAATGAACCCTATCTGATGGGATGAGGCTAGATTAGACGAGGCTACAGAGACCTGAAGAAAAGAAAGACAACATCTGCCTCACGGCGGAGCTACTTCTTCGGAGCCACCGCAAACCACTCAGTGCCACAAGCACCATTAGACAAATCGAATTGCACGGAGAAGACAGAAGCAACTTCAACGGGATCTACGACCGTCCCCTAGCTCAAGAGACCGTCGGAAGCTACCCAACAACCGTGATAGCAAAACGATACGGCGGTTCTTCCTCGTCAAAGACTCGGAAGTGCGAAATCAATAGAGGCGGAAAGGCCACACCACAACAGCCGCAACACTACCTTGTGTAGCTTGCTTTACCGCCAGACTCGCGAGAGTGGAAGAAACGACTCACAAAGTAGATCAGAATCTGCCGGCGAGCTGCGAGACGCGAGGGTAGGGAAGCTTTACTCCGGCGTTGACTCTCACCGACGACAAGCGAAGAAACTACATCGGAGGAGCACCAAACCACCATTACAGGACGTCGCGCATGGCAGAAGACACCACCCACTCGCCGCCAGATTCAAAACGAGATCTCGAGAAGAACGAAGAAGCCCAGGCACCGGAAACTTGCAGAAATTGAAGAAGGGGGAGGCCGAAGCTGGTGCTGGAGAAGCCACCGCGCTCCTGCCTCAAAACGAAAAAGGTAACCAACGGCGGTTGCGGGAGAGCTTGGGAGAGAAGAGGAGCGCGTCAAAAAACCAAGAAAAATCGACATAAAATCAATAAACTTAATCGACTATATATGGAAACTTGGGCAAAAAATGACTATACATAAATGAAAAGTATCAAGTGAAACATACAAATCACCATTCATTAAGTATTAATATCCACTATAAGTATAACAACTAAAGATGGTTTTGAGAAAACGAACTGGACAAAAATCATATTTCATGGAAATACATGAAACAATTCATACAAAAATTGATTAGTCTCCTTTTCTCCGATCATAAAAAAGTTAATATCCTAGACTAGAATATTTAAGCTTCATATAAAATATCAAAAAATCAGCTAGCTCTGTTGGTAGATTCAAATATTTAAGTTTGGATCGTTCAAAATATCTAAAGTATCATATATAAATTTTAATGACACATTAACACTTTTATAAGAAAGTGGAGGTGATATGTACTTATATTGATCAAAATTTCATAACGTTTTAGCGATCATATTTATTATACGTGTTTGATGTCGATTGAAAAAGATTTAAACAACCATCAATAAATTAATTTCATTTATTGCTAACGTTATTCACGTGGGTTAAAGTATATTAGTGTTTCAATGATCATATTTAGTATAAGCATTTGATGTAGGTTAAAAAAGATTTAAAACATCAGTATATTAATTTTATTTGTTGCTAATGTTATTTATTAAACACTATATTTTTCTCCAACTGACAATTCATTATACCAAAATCTACTAGTAATGTGATCTTTTTAAATATACGTGTTTTCTCATGCAAACTACCTCAAATATGTCTAAATAATAGAATTTTGTTTCAATTGCGTGTGATAAATAGAATATTTGGTATCTTAACATATTTATTTTTAAATGATTGGTGGTTTCGAAACTATGATGCAAAGACAAGTTTATTTGGCATAATCGAGAGTTATTTTAATAGCTTTATAAATAAAATTTGTGTCGAATTAACCATATGAATTTGGATTAATAATGTCTTAAAATTGTATTTCACATATTTGAAATTCACTCATTTTATCAAATTCACTCTTGATGATTTTACAATTTGATCTCATGACACACCTTAAGTAAATGAATCCTAAGTTGTCATCCACTTTGATATAATCTATTGAGATTACACAAATTGAGATCATTTATCTAATGGTTGTATATCATATTTGATACAAGAATCGGTGGTGAGACTTGTACCGATATAGAGATGGTGGCTTCACAAACTGGCGGTCGCTCTCTTTTGTGAAGTATTGATGGTCGTTGATGAAGATCTGACATGATGGCGGTCGCTTCTCTCGTGTGGGATCAAATGAGGGGAAGTGATGGCGGGTTGAAGTGCATCACAAAGTTGTGATTAAGCTCTGCTATAGCACAAACTCTAAGCCTTGATGACTCGCTCAACAAGACAAAAGAACAACTAACACAAATAACACAAACTTTGTGAAAGAAAAAGAAATGATTTCTATTAAACTTAAAATTGATCAAGGGTGCTTTACAATGAGACTAATGATCAGTTTATATAAGCTGAGTGCAAACGTTCTAAAAAACTAAATAAAAAAACAAGATATGCAAAATTAATCAAAAACTAGCCGTTGGAGCCTTTAAGATGGAAATCATGGCCAAAGAGGTGAGATATGAGTTGGTTTGAATCTGGACGATTTTGGGGGATATGTGCAGTGTCTTGAAAGCTTCTTGATGCTGGGGAGAGCCAATGATTTTTAAGTGGAGGAAGAATAGGAGATTTTAACATAGACTTAAATACCTTCATTTGGTCTTGTACGTCAGCATGTCTGTCAGCAAGTAGTTCAACCAGTACGTCAACGAGTTCGTCAGCAAGTACATCAGCTATGGCTTCTCGTATCATCTCTGAATTGGGTGGCTGGTAAATGATTCCTCCTGAACCATTAGTCTTCTGAGGGTTAATTTGCTGGTGAATAATCAACGCTAGACCTTGTGCTTGATCGAAACTTCATTTGAGCAAGGATTCTCCAAAATGCTCCTTGTGGACCGGTTTGGCACGTATACTGGTTGGTTTGGTGTGCTCTTGGTTTGGTTTGGTTCTGATGTCCGCATCATACCCTCTCACTTGAAAAAGTTTCGACCTCGAAACTGTACAATCTACACCAAGAGAAAGCAAGCTAGCTTTCATTCGAATTTGGGAGGATAGGGTCTTACCTTGGTATGGTGATGGTTTAGTGATGCGGGGTGTATCAAGTGGCTATCCTTTGAGCAAGAAGGATATGATCACTCCTTTGTTTTGATATGGTGTAATGGTTGGTGGTGTTGCGTCATTAGCTCCTTTTCGGGTTTGGGCTTGAGCTTTGAAATCCGGCGGTTCCTCCTTGATTAAGCAATAGTTTGAGACTCTTCTAGTCTCCATTAGGGATGGTGTGATCACCAATGGCGCTGGTCTACTCTGGTTTTGACATTGGTCCATGAGTTTCTTCATCTTTGGTAAATCGCCTTTATTATCCTCCTTTGAACCTGCAATGTTGTTGACACTTTTGGCAAAGAAAAAGTGCGTTATTACAGTCATAGGATCACTATAAACAAGTAAAACAAAATTGGTTTGAACAATTTTTCTTCGACAAAGTGTATCACTAAGTGTGTCACAAAGTGTATCAACTACTATATTTGTTTTAGGACAAGAACTTAGTTCCATAGGTTTATTAGCCACTCGCAAATGCAAAAGCTGCTGAATTTCATATGTTATGGGTGGGATAAAGTTACATATATTTCAAGAACCTACATTTTTCTCACACTCTTCAGGGCTTAACAAGTTTATAATCACATCATTCGAATTATTAGGAACAAATCAAAATTATGGGTTACTTACTTGACATAGATCCTCGGTGAGTGTATCTATCGAAATCAACACGGTTGGTTGATTTGATGGCTGGTCCGGTGGGTCCTCTTGCAGCAAGATGTTGTTGGTATCAACACCATTCTCTTTAGTGGCTGGTAAACACAGCTTAAGGTTTGGATATGGCTGCATGTTATTACGCCTTGCTAGTTTATCCGTTTGCTCCAAATTTAAGCTCCTTTTGGATGTTGTCTCTCGCTCGTCATTATACACTTCTATGGTACCTGTTTCTTTCTTAATACTTGAAGTTGAATCACTAAAAACAGAGTACTTAAAGCAACAATGAATCGTGGAATTATTCTAATATCGAATAAGTTCAGAGTTTCCACTTACTTGTATATCCAATGATTGCTTCTCAATGATCATACTCCTTTCAACTTCATTAGCCTTATGCTCCATAGTGTGACCTGAATGAACATTCTTTGACAAGAGCAAGTGTATCATACAAGAATTGGAACTTCCCACATTTGGTGTAACAAGACTAGCATCCGATTTTGACACTAGTAATGTGGACTTTTCTACTTGTCCAGTTGGGCAATTAGCATCAAAAGTTTCTCTTTCATGACATCTATAACATATCAGTTCTTTTGATTTAGAAATTTTAAAAGACTTACCTTGAGTTCCTTTGTCTTGTGGGTCACGCAATGACTTTGCTGTCGGGTTTGTAGCTACGTTTAGAGCTTTGGCTTGTCATCATTTGCTTGAGCCGTTGTTGTAGCCTCAGGTTTCTCCTCTAGAGTAGGTGTAGTCATTTTCTTTGACTTAGGGCTGAAAGCTCTCTTAGGTGTAGCCTTCGGTTTTGCTAAAATCCATCTTCTTGGCTCAGGATTGGTATAGACTCGTATATTGTATTGACGCATGTTCCATTCATCTTCCACGAACTCTCTATACAAGAGAGATGCTTCATTTCTTCCCAAGAAGCGTCGGGTTCTTCATACTCAAGTCGAAGGTAAGCATCTTGCTCCCATTGCCTAAAGGCATCCTCGGTTAAGGTATCCTCTGCATAACGTGTCTGCTCATCTTCGGGGATTTGGTTTGATAAAAACCAATCTTCTATGTCATTTTCCCATCTTGTGTATGCTGCAGGTCCTTGGTGATGACCAGCAAAGGTAATGTACCTTGACTCATGGTCTTCTATGTCAATTGATGAGTTTTCACATGACTCGGATGAGTCTTCTTCTACTTCATAATCTGATTCAGCTCCAAAGCATGCTTCAGATTCAGCTTCATGGTGCCAAGTTTCTTCCCTATGATGCTAGAACTCTTCTAAATTGATTTGGGAATCAGTTTCTTCACACCACGGTTTGACTCCATCGCATGATGATTCATCATAAATATCCCCGGGTATTTCACACCATGGTATGCCTTCATCTTCGTGATGGAATTCTTCTCCTTCTTGACTGAATTGGGATTCAGTCTCTTCAGGAAAAGATTCATCGTCGTGACTGGATCTTGATTCAGTATCCCCACGCCACGAATCACCTCCATAGGATTCTCCATCAAAGCTTTCTTGAACAGTTTCTTCTCCATTCCATTCTTGAAGGCTTGTGGTGTCTTGTGAAGGGTCTGGTGGCTCTGGTTCAAGTCCATCCTCATCAATTTCATCACCACAATTTGACTCTGAGTAATCTCCGTGGGGCCATGGTAGTGCCTCATAATCATCTTCCTCATCAAACTCACTCTGGTTTGCATCTTCGTTCTCGGACTCAAAGGGGATAGACTCGTAGGAATCTTCTTCTTATGATGAATAATCTCCCATGGCGCCTCTCTGTGATAGTTTAGGGAATAATCTTGCAAAAGAATAAAGAAGAAGAACGTGTATCAACTCTCAATCAGAAATATGGAAAGAAAATTAAAACAAGATATAATGGAATTTTTTTATTATTATTATATAACTCTAAATAAAATTCAAAAACTTACAAAAAAATGGAAAATTCAATTTTATTTTTCTTTTCTGGTTTTATAAGAAAATAAATTTAAAACAACAAAAAATTCAATTTTTACGGGGTTTTTAAAGGAATGAAACAAGAACTGAATCAACAACTGAATCAAACTTTTTATTTGGTTTTTATAAAACGATTTTAAACATAAACTAAAGCAAATAACTTTTTTTCTTTTGTTTGAAAGTGATAATTGTGCGGAAGCAAAATAAGCAAAAACAAAATGCAAGAAACAATTTTTTATGGATTTTCAAATTTATAAGAAATGAAACAAAATAAAAAATTGAAAGGGATAACGTAAAACGAATTCACCTGGTTGGTAGGAACCTTAGGCTCTGATACCAAAATGATACAAGAATCGGTGGTGAGACTTGTACCGAGATAGAGATGGTGGCTTCACAAACTGGCGGTCGCTCTCTTTTGTGAAGGATTGATGGTCGTTGATGAAGATCTGACACGATGGCGGTCGCTTCTCTCGTGTGGGATCAAATGAGGGGAAGTGATGGCGGGTTGAAGTGCACCACAGAGTTATGATTAAGCTCTGCTACAACATAAACTCTAAGCCTTGATGACTCGCTCAACAAAACAAAAGAACAACTAACACAAAGAACACAAACTTTGTGAAAGAAAAATAAACAATTTCTAGTAAACTTCAAATTGATCAAGGGTGCTCTACAATGAGACTAATGATCAGTTTATATAGGCTGAGTGCAAACGTTCTAAAAAACTAAATAAAGAAACAAGATATGCAAAATTAATCAAAAACTAGTCGTTGGAGCCTTTAAGGTGGAATCCATGGCCAAAGAGGTGAGATATGAGTTGATTTGTATATGGACGGTTTTGGGGGATATGTGCAGTGTCTTGCAAGCTTCTTGATGCTGGGGAGAGCCTTAAACATGCGCACAAACAAAGAAGGAAGGAGCTGTTGTGTATTGATGTCAAACGGGTCCAAATATGGTAAGTAGAGCTCAGACTTGATCTACCTGATCAAGTGTGGTGTGGTGCATCCTAGAGCGTGTAGTAAATTCTGTGAGTGATATGGAAACTCTCCAGGTTACCAAGGGAAGATTTGGAATGAGCCATTAAAGGAAATGTCCATTTTAGGCTCCATGAGGATCATGTGAGATGAGGTGGACCAAGTCTTGTGTGGTATGGGTCTTGAATGGTCTAGAGTGTCTTCTGGGTCCCAAATGAAGTTTTCATACATGCCATTATGTGGGAAAAGGAAGATTTCCTTAAATAACTTCATCTGGTCTTGTACGTCAGCATGTCCGTCAGCAAGTAGTTCAACCAGCACGTCAACGAATTTGTTAGCAAGTATATCAGCTATGGCTTCTCGTATCATCTTCGAATTGGGTGGCTGGTAAATGATTTCTCCTGAACCATTAGTCTTCTTAGGGTTAATTTGTTGGTGAATAATCAACCCTAGGCCTTGTGCTTGATCGAAACTCCATTTGAGCAAAGATTCTCCAAAATGCTCCTTGTGGACCGGTTTGGCACGTATATCGGTTGGTTTGGTATGCTCTTGGTTTGGTCTGGTTCTGATGTCCGCATCAATATTCCTAAAAGACATGATTAACCATTACACACAAAACTCAGTGCTTACGCTATAGTCGATCGATTATTATAGTGCACTAGTTTATCCCACATAAAGATATATTTCATAAAATTCAAAAGCTACCGAGCTTCTTTAGTTTTATCTAAAACTATGAACTTATCAAGGACTTATGTGGTATTTTGTAGAGGATATTATATGTGGTAAGCAACATTTTCTCCCACATTTTCTTGAGTACAGATGCCTACAATATTGCATTCATATCTCGTTAAGAGTTTTGTCCCAACCATACTGATTTCAGAAACTACATTATACATGCCCGTTTCAATCATATTGGTTTAGGATTATCCATTGTTCTTACGCGAGTCAATTATATTACGACATTCGTTAACATTGCTACGACATTTGTCAGCCTTGTGACTCATCAACCCACTTTTAGTGACATTTGTCATTAACTTCTTTTAAGCATCAGTCAAGCACTTATATCGTCATGCACTGATCTTAAAATCTGATCAACATCAAAATATGACACAGTCACATGTGGTTGACTACTGTCAAACTAAATTTGGTGTGTCTACTTACAAGATTCGTAACCACTTACACCTCAACCATAAATGGCATAAATAGGATTCTAGAGGCTCCCATCTGATTCAGCTGCCACAGAGAGATCTCACGGGCATTACGGATGACCCTCTGCGCCTCAGTTTCCAGCCTGACTCCCGCCTCCTGACTGCAGCTCCCCATCTCGAGTTCGTCGAGACAGCTCTTCACGGTCAACTCCTTCTATTGTAGAGGATGCTCCTATTCATGACCTTGCTGGAGGTCCACCTGTTGAGTTTCCGCCTACACCACCGATTCTTATGGAGAACGCGGATTTTTAGCACTATGTAGCTGACAGTTTTCAGAGCATCTGGCAGGCGATCTCCAGGTTGTCTTGCTGCGGCTGTGTGCGTTCCTCGCCCAGGTCTGCCCCTTCTCGCCGTGCACCCACCCCTTCTGATGATGAGGCTACAGATGAGGATTAGTCCTTCATTTCGTCATGGTTCTTTTTCTTTCTCTTATTTTTTCCTTTTCTCTTGAGTTATTTTTCATTATTTGAGTCAGTTTGTCAGCTACTATTTGGATTATGTATGGATTTATGTTGTTCTATGTCAATGCTTTTGATCTGTGTGTGTGTGTTTACAGTGCTCTTTGAATTTAGATCGACAATTCAATGTTTTTTGCTAGAACTCGTTTCTGCAAAACAGGCATGGTGTCGATCGACACTGCCTCCTAGTGTCGCTCGACGCCGACTTCCATTTACAATACCAAACGATATGCACTTGGTGTCGATCGACACCAACGATGTGTGTCGTTCGACACCAGGCACATGTTACTCCATGACTCTCATCGCTCCATATTGATTCCATTTGGTTTCTTTTTCTTTTACCAACTCCTTGGTTTGGTATCACTGGAGACAGTGATTCTCAAGTCTGGGGGAGGTAGTTGCTGACATTGTGTTTGTTTTTGTTATACTTATTTGTTGTTATTGAGTCAAATTTTATTTGTTTTATTGAGTCAAAACTGGTCAGGAAATTACGATCTTCCTTCTTATTCTATGTGCGTGAGTGATTAATGATGCAGATTCAGTTCAGATGCGACTAATGAAAAATCCAAAAGCTGATCAGTAAACCAGAGAGACCCATATTTTGCATCAGTTTCCACACAAGCTGGAGCTAATTTCTGAGCTCTTCCTTTTACCTCATCAATGCAGCTGGTGTTTTTAGGGCTTGACTCCTCGTTCTTACCTGACAAACAAAAAGTCTAATTGGAAAAGTGATGGTACTCCTCTCCCTTATTCAGTAAAAAGAGTATGTTTATTTGCAGAAAAGATGATATGATTTTTTTTTAAGTAAAGGGATAGGAAAATTTCCAACGACCCCATTATTTTACTTCAAAAGGAATGATCACACAAAAGTTGGAAGCGAGGTTAGGAAAATTTCCTATGATACCATTATTCGCCTACGCTTTTGAGATAAAAAAAAAAGAGAAACAACACAAAAGATGTTGAGAAAGAAATAAGTCTGGGGAGAGAAAGAGTACCAAAAAGAAGTGGAAAATAGGCTGGTTTGTCATTGTATTGAATGGGAATGAGTCTAGAAGGTCCTTGGCACTGATTTCATTGATGAGACCCAACGATGAAGGCTAATGGAAATTATTGTGAAATTATGGGGTGAATCTGGGGTACATAAAAGCTTACGGAGAAGTACATGGAGGTTGGATTTGAATTGGTCTGCTAAGCATATGGATTTGGTTTGAATGCTCAACGCATTGGTTTAAGAGAAAAGGAGTTTCCGCAATTTGCAAACTTTTTTCACAGGTTAAGTTTCTGTTTTGCTTGAGGGCAAGCAAAGGCTAAGTCTGGGAGAGTTGATATATCATGGTTTTTACGGTTTTTAACCATGGTATAAGTCCTGTTTTTAGAGTCTTTTTGGTGCTTTTGTGTCTCTATCGAGCCATTGTAGGTTCAGGTATGTTTTGGACTCATTGGATGCATATTGGGATGATTGGAAGCATTTGGCATTCTGTACCTGAGAAGAGCAAGTTGGAGATCACAATGGATGCTGGTGTCGATCGACACTGCCTCCTAGTGTCGCTCGACACCGGTCGCCACTACTTATTGCACACGAGTTTTTAAAGACTTTTGAAGAATTGCAGAATGACCAAGAAGTTTTCCCTAATTGCAAAACAAGTCCCTGACGTATTGTAGAGTATAAATAGTTGTTTTTAGAGTTTTAGAACATATCTTATCTTTACTTTTGGCAATTGGATTTTGAGAGCTTGTTGGGAGAGACAGATCAGAACTCATTGTAGAGAGAAGATTTTGAACTCCCTTTATTTCTACTCTTATTTTAATACAATTTATTCAGATTATGATTTGTGTTACATTGATTATGTCTGAGTAATTCACCTGTTAGATTTAGGATTTTTCTAAGGTTAGGATGAATTGTTGAATTGGATTGTTCTGTTAGGGTCATCACATAGTTCTTCATCTAGGTTGAGATTAATGCTAGTTCTAAACTGATCACCTGGAATTTAGATCATAGGACAATTGATAGACATGAAAGTGTTATTGATTCCCTGAATTAAACCCTGATGAGCAAATACCTATCTGCAAAGACATTTGATTTAGGGATTTTGTGAACATATCGAACTTGGATTTAATGCATGTTTTAATTGTTGAATTTGCAAAGAAATTTGGGATTCACTGTTATAGACATAGATAATCTCTGCAACGAAAGTTGATTGATTTGGATTTTGTGTTTTGAGTTCAAGAACGGTTCTTAACCAACCCTGCACTGCTTATCTGTTTAACAATTCTGAATTCCCGAAGAATTTCCCTAAGTCTAGCCTTTTCCATATTTGAATTCATAACTTTTACTTTTGTTTTGCTAGTTTACATTTCGTTATTTACTATTTAGCTAAAATCCGAACTTCTAATCTATTGTGTGAACATCAGTCTCTGTGGATTCGACCCCTAAGTACTGCACTGATCTCTTAATTTGAGAGAGTAGTTCTAGGGATAATTTGAGCATATCAAATTTTGGCGCCGTTGCCGGGGACTCTTGTTTCACCATTAGATTTATGTTAGGTTTTAGTCTAAATTCTTTTGTTATTTATCTACTTACGTTATTCTCATTTTTCTTTTCTCTTTGTGTTTCAGGTTTATGCCTAATCGCAAAAGCAGGAGCAACAAAGATCTTCAGCTTGCAAATCCTTCGAACCAAGACATAACAAGAATTGAGCGCACTAACCGCAAAGCAAAGAAACTTGCTGCAATGGATAACTTGGTTGTTTTGGTCAGGGATGAAGCTGGGGTACTACGTGATGAAGAAGGCAATGTGCGAAACGAGCAGGGCCAGAAACTTGATGCTGAGGGCAATGTGATGCCCGAACCCGCCGTTGGTGTCGCTCGACACCCCCCTGCTATCGAAGCTCCGGATTTGCAGGCAGTTGTTGCTGCTACGGTTGCTCGTGGCAGGACACTAGGGGACTACAACAGGCCAGATTAGTTTTACGCAAATCGATCTGCGATCATTCCCCTACCTTTTCAGAGGAATGACTTCGAGCTGAAACCCGCATACTTCACCCTTGTGGGACAGCATCCCTTCCATGGTCTTCCTCATGAGCAACCCATGGATCATATTGAGAGGTTTAAGGATCTCGTTACAAGCATCAAGGCTAATGGGGTCTCTACGAATTTCCTCTTCTGCAAACTTTTTCCTTACTCTCTTGGTGGCGAAGCAGCTTACTGGCTCAAGCAATTGAAGCCAGGATCTCTGACGACTTGGTGGGAGACCAAGAATGCATTCTTGAACAACTTCTATGATGATGCAAGGTCAGAGGATGCGAGAACAAAGATCTCAACTTTTTCTCAACAACCTACTGAAGCATTCAAGGCTGCTTGGGTGCGATTCAGAGCTTATCAACGAGATTGTCCGCATCACGGTTTCAGTGAGGTTCAGTTACTGAGAATCTTCTTCAGAGGTGTGGATTAGAGGTATCAGATGGCTTTGGATGCTGCGAGTAATGGCAACTTCAACACTAGATATCCAGAGGATGCAGTCACTTTGATTGAGAACTTAGCTTCGAGTAACAGCACGAAGAACGCTGATTTTGAGAGAAAAAAGCTAGCTGGTAGCTCTGAAGGTGGTCAGATTGCTGAGGTCAAAGCCAAGTTAGATTCAGTTCACAACCTCCTTGTCGGTAAGAAGTCTGTTCATTTTGCTGCAGAAGTTGAGACCTTTGAGCCAGAAGGACGATCAGAAGAAGAAGTGCAGTTTGTCAATCAGGCTGGGTTTCAAGGTCAGCGATATGGTAACTACCAAGGAAACAGAGGCTACAGTGGAAACAGTCAGCGGTCGAACTTTGCAGGTAATCAGAACTCTTCAGCCTATCCTCCAAGGCCAGACTATCAGAAGCCTTATCCGACCAGCAGTTTTAGCAGAAGCTATGGAAATTCTTCATACCAGAAACCTTCTCCGCAGACTCAAGATAGCGATGTTAAAGCTATACTAGAACAGATTTTGGAAGGTCAACAGAAGATTACAGTAGACTTCAATGGGAAGATTGATACTCTGTACACAGATCTGAATGGGAAGTTTGAAGCTTTGAGCACGCATGTCAAGAAGCTGGATACTCAGGTCGCTCAGACTGCTGGGTCTGTTAAGCGACAAGAAGGATTCCTTCCAGAAAGGACTGATGCAAATCCTAAGCATCCCTGTAATGCCATCTCATTGAGGAGTGGCAAGACCCTTCAACCTGCGTTGAAGCATCTCACAACAGACGAACTCCAGGAGTTGGAGGATGTGGAAGATGAATATTCTGGTGATCAACTTCCAGTGTCGATCGACACTATCCTTAAGTGTCGATCGACACCAGTCGCAACTTCGGAAAAATCGACGTATGACGGAGAGAAATCGACCAAGGTCGACACCGAAGACTCGACACAAGGTACCAGTGTCGACCGATACCACGTTGGTGTCGATCGACACCTTCCAGAGGATAACAAGAATTCTACGTCTGACGGACCAAATTTGACAATGATCGACACTACGGTGTCGACACCCACAACCAGTGTCGATCGACACCCTTCTAGTGTCGCTCGACACCATGAGCGATCACAACCAGGATCAATCGACATTCTCTCTCAAGTCACAGCACGGGTATACAAGCCTAAGGTTCCCTATCCTAGGAACCCTAGAAAGTCTAAACATGAGTTGGAAGATGCCAGATGCAAGGCCATGATGGATAAGCTCATTGTTGAGATCCCTTTGATTGATGCGGTAAAGACTTCTCTTGTAATCAGACGGTATGTGAAGCGGATGGTGACCAAGGATATGAATGTTGAGCAAAGTGTGATGATGATCTCTGCTTTGTTATTCAGAACAAGATTTCGGACAAACTCCCAGACCCTGGAAGCTTTTTTTTGGACTGCAACATCTTCTCTGACAGGTTTGCACGTTCTTTGTGTGATTTGGGTTCTAGTGTCAATTTGATGCCTCGATCAGTTGCAGTCAACCTTGGGATGACTGATTTCCAATCAACTCGGATCACACTCATACTAGCTTATCGTTCTATTCGATTTCTGGATGGTGTGCTTGAGGATGTTCCGATAATGATAGGGGATTGTCTCATTCCCACTGACTTTGTGGTTCTGCAATACGAGGAAGAACCTAAGGATCCTCTGATTTTAGGAAGACCTTTCTTGGCTACAGCTGCTGCCATCATTGATGTAAGGAAAGGACGAATCGGGCTGAATGTGGGTGACTTGGTGATGAACTTTGATATGGATAAGCTAGTCAAGAGACCTACCATTGATGGCCAGACCTTCTACGTGGATACATTATCCAATCTTGCTCAGGAGATTTTCCACGAGATGCACCCTGACGGCCCTTTGGAAAGGGCTTTGCTCACTCCTACAGAGGAAACAGAGCACCTAGATGACATCGCTGTTGGGTATGTCAAGCTAATGGACGCAAGCGATCAGATGATGCAGTCAACAGGTACAGAGGAGTGTATTGAAACTTCTAAAAAGGTTGCCCTTGTCAGTGATTGGAGTGCAGAAAAAGCTCCTAAGGTTGATCTCAAACAACTCCCTGCAGGGCTAAGGTACGCATTTCTTGGTGAAAACTCTTCTTATCCTGTCATTGTGAATGCTTCTTTAAACAACGCAGAGCTCACTTTAGTGCTAAGTAAACTGCGCAAGTTTCGCAAAGCTCTTGGCTATTCTCTTGATGACATTGCATGTATCTCTCCAGATTTGTGCATGCACAGGATCTACCTTGAGGATGAGACAAAGTCGTCAGTTGAGCATCAGAGGAGGCTGAATCCGAATCTGAAGGAGGTTGTTAAGAAGAAGATCATGAAATTGCTGGAAGCTGGTATCATCTATCCTATCTCAGACAGCAATTGGGTCAGTCCGGTGCATGTGGTTCCTAAGAAAGGAGGGGTTACAGTGGTTAAGACTAACAAAGATGAGCTGATCCCTACAAGAACAGTGACAGGACACAGAATGTACATTGACTACAGGAAGTTGAATGCTGCAACCAGGAAAGACCATTTCTCCCTGCCTTTCATTCACCAGATGCTGGAAAGGTTAGCCAGTCACTCGTACTACTGCTTCCTTGAAGGGTATTCAGGGTTCTTTCAGATTCTGATCCATCTAGACGACCTGGAGAAGACTACTTTTACTTATCCCTATGGTACTTTTGCATATCGCAGGATGCCATTTGGCCTTTGTAATGCTCCTGCGACCTTTCAGCGGTGTATGATGTCGATCTTTACTGACATGATCGAGGACTACATGGAGGTCTTTATGGATGACTTTTCTATTTATGGGTCTTCCTTTAAAGACTGTCTGGACAACTTATGCAAGGTGCTCGCTCGGTGCGAAAAGAAGCATTTGGTTTTGAACTGGGAGAAGTGTCACTTTATGGTCCGCGACAGTATTTTGCTTGGGCATCGGGTTTCAGGAGCTTAGTGAGTGCTCCTATTGTCCAACCTCCAGATTGGAGTCTACCTTTTGACGTAATGTGTGATGCTAGTGACTTCGCAGTTGGGGCTGTTCTGGGACAGAAAAAGGACAAGAAACTTCATGTCATCTACTACGCAAGTAGAACGCTTGATGACGCACAGAGGAATTATGCAACAACAGAGAAGGAGTTGTTGGCTGTCGTGTTTGCTTTTGAGAAATTTCGAACCTACTTGGTAGGATCTAAGGTGATTGTCCATAAAGATCACTTAGCTCTCAAATACTTGATGCAGAAAAAAGATGCTAAGCCGAGATTGTTGAGATGGATTCTTCTGCTTCAGGAATTCGACATCGAGATCAGGGATAAGAAAGGGGTCGAGAATGGTGTTGCTGATCATCTCTCACGGATTCGAATTGACGATGGTGTTCCTATTCGTGATTCTCTACCTGAGGAGACAATCAATTTGGTGGAAACCGGATTTCAGCAAGATCTACAAGCCTTCTTGCGACATAATCTGCAGAACACTTATGGATTAGTTTCAGTGTCGACCGACACCACTAGGGTGTCGCTCGACACCTCATACATCAAGGCGGACGGTTGTCGATCAAGCGATGGTACACTCGACACACATCCTCGACACATAGTCTCGGTGTCGACCGACACCACTTCAAGTGTCGATCGACACTCCTCGTTTGGTGTTCCAGAATTGGAATGTGAAGACTATACAGCTTCTGTAGTTGTTTCACCTCGTCCATGGTATGCTGATATTGCCAACTATCTTGCTGCAGAGGACGAGCCAGACAACTTCACAGGGTATGCTAAGAAGAAATTCTTGCGAGAACTCAAGCGATTCTACTGGGATGAGCCGTACTTGTATAAGCACTGTTCAGATGGGATTTACAGAAGATGCATTGCGGAATCTGAGGTTTCAGATGTGTTGTTTCACTGTCACGGGTCTGAATATGCGGGACATTTTGCTACCTTCAAAACAGTGTCCAACAGGCAGATTAAAGAGATCCTAGAGAAAACAGTGAACAAGACAAGGAAGGATTGGTCCGCTAAATTGGATGATGCGCTTTGGGCTTACAGGACAGCCTTCAAGACTCTATTGGGCACCACACCGTTTCATCTGCTTTATGGGAAAGCCTGTCACCTTCCAATGGAATTAGAGCACAAGGCAGCTTGGGCGGTTAAGATGATGAATTTCGACATCAGGTCTGCTGCGGACAGGAGAATGGTTCAGCTGAACGAGTTGGATGAGATACGATTCCACGCTTATGAGAACTCTAAGCTGTACAAGGAGAGAACAAAGGCTTATCATGATAAGAAAATCATCTCCAGGAAATTCGAACCGAATGATCAGGTACTTATGTACAACTCTCGTTTAACTTTATTTCCTGAAAAATTGCGTTCTCGTTGGTCAGGTCCTTTCACCATCAAGGAGGTTCGACTTTATGGTGCTGTTGTCCTCCTGAATTCTGACGGCAAAGAATGTACTGTGAATGGATAAAGGGTGAAACATTACTGGGCGAATGCCGCCATCCCTAACGGACACATTATCCGTTTGGACGATGCACCATCTGCTTAATCAACTGCCAAGTCTAGCTAATGACTCAAAACAAGCGCGAGTGGGAGGCAACCCACTGTGGTAACTCTGTATCATATTTCTTTTGCTTTTCGTTTATTTCATTTGGTTTTTGTTTATTTCAATTGAGTCATGTCGAACCATGGTCTCAGTGTCGATCGGCACTATTCTTTAGTATCGATCGACACCGACGGCTTAACTTGTTGACGAATCGTGGTCTTGGTGTCGATCGACACCAGTCAATGGTGTCGCTCGACACCATAAGTGAATAAACCTAGTGTCGAGCGTCATAAACCCGAAATCGGATTCATAATCTCCAATCTTCTCTAACTTTTGCGATTTTCAGGCGATTTGAGCGATTTCCGGTTCCATCTTGATCGGAATTTCATGATCTATCTACTCTCGCTCTCCAATTTCCAGATCCGTGCTCATGGCGTTGCGAAAGAGGAGAAATCTGGGAGACAGCGAAGCTTCATCATCTCGCCCACCGTGACCCACCGCCGCCGCTGGTTCACCACCGCCGCAGACTCCACCCCCACGAGCTGCCACACCTCTGCCACGTCCTCTTTGGCCTAAGCGAGAGGACAAGAAGATTGTCTCGGGTCGGGTTTGGGAGAAATCCCCAAAAGAGGATACCCAGAGCGACGAATGCATCTATAGGGACATCTCAGAGGATTGGGATGACTACGACACACTGTTCTACAACGCTTGGTTAGGAGTTGAGGTTCGACCAACCCGTTTTGCTGATATGGACGCGAAGAGGCGAATGGGGATTCGCGAAGAGGTTCTGAGGCTCATGCGCAGGATTGGCTTGGGCACTATCGCGACCAAGCAGTACGACCTTTCCCTGATTTGGTTCGCCAATTCATTGCCACCGCACGTGTCTATTACACGAACGAGGTCGTGAAGAATGCTCAGGAAGGTGTTTTGGTCCTGCTTTGGCAATGGACGCTATGACTCCAAGACGTCCACACAGATAGATGTCAGACACCATGTACTGAGGTATGTCATCCGCCTTATTGGGAACACCATATTGTGCAAAATGGAACCTGAGAAGATGCGTTTGTCTGAGTTGATTTTGTTTTATTATGCGATTGGTCATCTTTGTGTTGAGGGTTGTGAGTGGCCTGAGTTGGATGACAATGTCAACTTAGGCGTTGTGTTTGCACATCATTTGGTCTCGTTGAAGACTAAACCGTTTACAGGCAGAGGTTATAAGACAGAGATTGTGGGTAGCCTCCTGACACCCATCTTTAAGTATTTTGGGATTTCGACAGACAGTTGCAGCATTATCACCAGGCGTTCTCTCATGGATGCGGAGCACTTGAGGAGTGCTCGTTGGATTAAGCCTGAGTGGCTTTGGTGTTTCAACGATTCTAGAGGCTCCCATCTGATTCAGCTGCCACAGAGAGATCTCACGGGCATTACGGATGACCCTCTGCGCCTCAGTTTCCAGCCTGACTCCCGCCTCCTGACTGCAGCTCCCCATCTCGAGTTCGTCGAGACAGCTCTTCACGGTCAACTCCTTCTATTGTAGAGGATGCTCCTATTCATGACCTTGCTGGAGGTCCACCTGTTGAGTTTCCGCCTACACCACCGATTCTTATGGAGAACGCGGATTTTTAGCACTATGTAGCTGACAGTTTTCAGAGCATCTGGCAGGCGATCTCCAGGTTGTCTTGCTGCGGCTGTGTGCGTCCCTCGCCCAGGTCTGCCCCTTCTCGCCGTGCACCCACCCCTTCTGATGATGAGGCTACAGATGAGGATTAGTCCTTCATTTCGTCATGGTTCTTTTTCTTTCTCTTATTTTTTCCTTTTCTCTTGAGTTATTTTTCATTATTTGAGTCAGTTTGTCAGCTACTATTTGGATTATGTATGGATTTATGTTGTTCTATGTCATTGCTTTTGATCTGTGTGTGTGTGTTTACAGTGCTCTTTGAATTTAGATCGACAATTCAATGTTTTTTGCTAGAACTCGTTTCTGCAAAACAGGCATGGTGTCAATCGACACTGCCTCCTAGTGTCGCTCGACGCCGACTTCCATTTACAATACCAAACGATATGCACTTGGTGTCGATCGACACCAACGTGGGTGTCGTTCGACACCAGGCACATGTTACTCCATGACTCTCATCGCTCCATATTGATTCCATTTGGTTTCTTTTTCTTTTACCAACTCCTTGGTTTGGTATCACTGGAGACAGTGATTCTCAAGTCTGGGAGAGGTAGTTGCTGACATTGTGTTTGTTTTTGTTATACTTATTTGTTGTTATTGAGTCAAATTTTATTTGTTTTATTGAGTCAAAACTGGTCAGGAAATTACGATCTTCCTTCTTATTCTATGTGCGTGAGTGATTAATGATGCAGATTCAGTTCAGATGCGACTAATGAAAAATCCAAAAGCTGATCAGTAAACCAGAGAGACCCATATTTTGCATCAGTTTCCACACAAGCTGGAGCTAATTTCTGAGCTCTTCCTTTTACCTCATCAATGCAGCTGGTGTTTTTAGGGCTTGACTCCTCGTTCTTACCTGACAAACAAAAAGTCTAATTGAAAAAGTGATGGTACTCCTCTCCCTTATTCAGTAAAAAGAGTATGTTTATTTGCAGAAAAGATGATATGATTTTTTTTAAAGTAAAGGGATAGGAAAATTTCCAACGACCCCATTATTTTACTTCAAAAGGAATGATCACACAAAAGTTGGAAGCGAGGTTAGGAAAATTTCCTATGATACCATTATTCGCCTACGCTTTTGAGATAAAAAAAAAGAGAAACAACACAAAAGATGTTGAGAAAGAAATAAGTCTGGGGAGAGAAAGAGTACCAAAAAGAAGTGGAAAATAGGCTGGTTTGTCATTGTATTGAATGGGAATGAGTCTAGAAGGTCCTTGGTACTGATTTCATTGATGAGACCCAACGATGAAGGCTAATGGAAATTGTTGTGAAATTATGGGGTGAATCTGGGGTACATAAAAGCTTACGGAGAAGTACATGGAGGTTGGATTTGAATTGGTCTGCTAAGCATATGGATTTGGTTTGAATGCTCAACGCATTGGTTTAAGAGAAAGGGAGTTTCCGCGATTTGCAAACTTCTTTCACAGGTTAAGTTTCTGTTTTGCTTGAGGGCAAGCAAAGGCTAAGTCTGGGAGAGTTGATATATCATGGTTTTTACGGTTTTTAACCATGGTATAAGTCCTGTTTTTAGAGTCTTTTTGGTGCTTTTGTGTCTCTATCGAGCCATTGTAGGTTCAGGTATGTTTTGGACTCATTGGATGCATATTGGGATGATTGGAAGCATTTGGCATTCTGTACCTGAGAAGAGCAAGTTGGAGATCACAATGGATGCTGGTGTCGATCGACACTGCCTCCTAGTGTCGCTCGACACCGGTCGCCACTACTTATTGCACACGAGTTTTTAAAGACTTTTGAAAAATTGCAGAATGACCCAGAAGTTTTCCCTAATTGCAAGACAAGTCCCTGACGTATTGTAGAGTATAAATAGTTGTTTTTAGAGTTTTAGAACATATCTTATCTTTACTTTTGGCAATTGGATTTTGAGAGCTTGTTGGGAGAGACAGATCAGAACTCATTGTAGAGAGAAGATTTTGAACTCCCTTTATTTCTACTCTTATTTTAATACAATTTATTCAGATTATGATTTGTGTTACATTGATTATGTCTGAGTAATTCACCTGTTAGATTTATGATTTTTCTAAGGTTATGATGAATTGTTGAATTGGATTGTTCTGTTAGGGTCATCACATAGTTCTTCATCTAGGTTGAGATTAATGCTAGTTCTAGACTGATCACCTGGAATTTAGATCATAGGACAATTGATAGACATGAAAGTGTTATTGATTCCCTGAATTAAACCCTGATGAGCAAATACCTATCTGCAAAGACATTTGATTTAGGGATTTTGTGAACATATCGAACTTGGATTTAATGCATGTTTTAATTGTTGAATTTGCAAAGAAATTTGGGATTCACTGTTATAGACATAGATAATCTCTGCAACGAAAGTTGATTGATTTGAATTTTGTGTTTTGAGTTCAAGAACGGTTCTTAACCAACCTTGCACTGCTTATCTGTTTAACAATTCTGAATTCCTGAAGAATTTCCCTAAGTCTAGCCTTTTCCATATTTGAATTCATAACTTTTACTTTTGTTTTGCTAGTTTACATTTCGTTATTTACTATTTAGCTAAAATCCGAACTTCTAATCTATTGTGTGAACATCAGTCTCTGTGGATTCGACCCCTAAGTACTGCACTGATCTCTTAATTTGAGAGAGTAGTTCTAGGGATAATTTGAGTATATCAAAAATAAAAACACGTGACATTAAACGTTTCATTCAGATTAAAAAACGTATTTATCCCAAACAAAATGTATTTTCGTATATTTTAAATTTAATGTATTTACTATGTATTATTCGATAAATTTTAACCGAAAGATTTAATTGTTTGTGCTCATAGTGCTTTAAATCATCTAGTTGTATGTTTGTAAACTTTTATACGTACAAAAAAACCTTTGAACTCAATAACATGAAACTTTAATATAATTATAAAGTTTTAACTCATGATTTTTTTAATGATTGTAAACAAAATTTTAAGAATACCAAAACCAATAACACAATTGTAATAGAGTTTTGGAAATACAAGATTGATAACATTAAAGTCTTTTTTTGGGTCAAAAACATTAAAATCTGTAAGATTTTTAATTCTTTAAATATCTAAGAACTCAACTAATAATCCTCTCTTGTGTTTAAAGTTTTTTTTTAGTTTGTTATTTCTCTCAGAAGAAAATAATAAATTTCATGGAATTTTTATTTTTTTCTTTCGTTAAAATATATTAAAATATAAAACAATCTTATGCTAATTTCACCTCCTATTTCTCCTCCCGTCGAACTAAAATCTTAGGGCAAAGGTTAAATCGCCGAGGGACGTCTAGCCACCGCACCGCCTCCTTCTCCGGTTGTCTCTCTACTTCCGCAGACCATTCCGCAGCTATGTCTCAGGTACACTGCCCACCCTCTTCGTCGGTCCCGTCTTATAGTGCTAGACCTGAATACCGCAGATCTGACACTAAATCGACACGGAGCTCTGTGCTTTGTGATCGATTTCTATGGTTACGATTACCAGAACCGCATCGAATCAGTTTTGGAGAATCTTCCTCGTACCACTGATCTGTGTATCGCTTGATCTGGTTTGATTACTGTATTTTTTGACTTATTTCCTCTGAATTTTTAGGTAGACAACAGAAATTCATCAGCAGCCAAGCGTGCTAGAACTGACGGTATGACATTTTCTAGCTTGGAAAACTATATTGTTGTGTTATGAAGAAGAGTGTAGTTCGGATTATTCGAGTCCATATACCCGAAGATAGTTTCTGTGTGTACATTGCATCCAATGTCTTGCATGATTTTTGTATTAGAAATTACCCTGTGTATCAGTTTGTGTCTACTGAACTTTTTAGATACATTAGATATTCGAAAAATTGCCAATGTGTTTTGTTTCGGTTTTATTGAGTCTGTAGTCAGTTTCTTTGAGCATATACTAAGATCTTCCTCTCAGTTGTACATGTTTATAAAGGATTTTTGATTCCAGACTGTGTGTTTCTCATACTACAAACATGAATAGCTGTTTGGTTTACTCTTTTGGTCGTGGATAGGGGGCCGCAGAGAAGATGATTGGATCTGCCCCAGTTGTGGCAATGTCAACTTTTCATTCAGGACAACTTGCAATATGCGTAATTGCACTCAGCCTAGACCTGCAGATCACAATGGAGTAAGTCATTTTGTATTGAAACATCTCTGCTTTGAAACAGTTTGTGTGCAAAACAGTCATTGGCGTCTTGGCGTGGGGCTGAATTAGGAGCATTTGTCTCATGTCATGATGTATAACCATAATCTTTATGTTATCGGTTTTAGTAGATAGAGCTCTTTGAGTCACACATGTATAGACATTCAGGATGGTGAGTAGTTTTGATAAGGATTTCCAGGTGTTTGTTATGAAAATAAGAACTTAAGTGGAAGACCAGCCTTAGTGTTTTTTCTATTCTATTGGGTTTTGTACTTCGATTCCATTTAAGGAAATAGAAGAGATTCTTTCAAATCTAGAACCCATATGATGTCTATCTTCCAACAAGAGCAGCAATGCGCAGACTACCATTGGCAATTTATGATCCAGTTTAAACAATTATCTACTTGGTTTTATTTTAGTTTGATGCGAGTTGATGACCTATTTTCTGCATATCTGTAACAGAAGTCTGCTCCCAAACCTATGCAACCTCAACAGAGTTTCTCATCACCCGGGCCATATTTAGGATCTGGGGGTCCCCCTCCAGTATATATGGGCGGGTCACCATATGGTTCTTCTCTCTTTAATGGGTCGTCTATTCCTCCTTATGACGTCCCATTTTCTGGGGGTTCGCCTTATCATTTTAACTATAATAGCCGAATGCCTGCCGGAGCTCATTACAGACCACTACATATGTCTGGACCACCACCATACCATGGCGGATCTATGATGGGAAGTGGTATGTATTTTTATTCAATTTTTGGTTTCTGGCTATTTCCCAATTGGTGTCAAGTCTTCTAGTTATCATCATTGTACCTGTATCTAATTTGGCTAGTGCATTGTTGGGGTTTTTTTTTTTGTAAGGTGGTATGTATGGAATGCCTCCACCAATGGACAGGTATGGCCTTGGTATGGCAATGGGTCCTGGTGCTGCCACTGCCATGGTATGTATAACAGAAGATGCTTGGTTTTGATCACATGCAAGATCTTATAAGTTCCTGGACTTGTAACATGAGCTGAAATCTTTTCACAATGTGTGTGCCATTCTTTGCAGATGCCAAGACCAAGGTTTTACCCAGACGAAAAATCACAAAAGAGAGGTATGTGCTAGAAGGGTTATGTTTTTTCCCATTCTAGAACATGTCAGCTGTAAAGCTGGCCTTTATTTTATAGTTATAGTCAACTTGATATATTTTGTTGTGTATTACAGATTCAACTCGCGATAATGATTGGACATGTCCGAATTGTGGTAATGTAAACTTCTCATTCAGAATTGTATGTAACATGAGGAAGTGCAACACTCCAAAGCCTGGTTCCCAGGTTTGTGCTGCTTTTTGTTTCAGTTTGACTGTCCCATAGAGCGAACATATACACTATTTTGAATTCTAGGGTTTGACTGGTTAATTTGGCTATCATAAAACAGCTTGCTTAATTAATTGTAGATGGCTTACTTGGATAGAGATCTTGGGATTATTTTCTTGATTTCTGACCTTTAAACTCTTATAATTGCAGCAGGGTGGAAGCTCAGATAAAATATCCAGTAAGCCCCTAAAAATTCCTAAATATTGCAGCTTAATTGATGAACATTGAGACTGACATAGGGATATGTGTTGTTTATCAGAACAAAATGCACCGGAAGGGAGCTGGAAGTGTGATAATTGTGGAAATATAAACTATCCATTCAGGAGCAAATGCAACAGGCAAAACTGTGGAGCTGATAAACCAGGGGATCAGTCGAATGAATCTCCTTCCCATGCACCAGAAGAGAACGATCAGGTTTGTCAGATGTATCTATGTGGTCACATCTGTTTGTTAATAAACTGTTTACCTCTAAAACTCGTATATGTAACAACCGGTGTAGATTGTATGCCTTGTGAAAGCAAAGGTTATTTGTTTATGAAATATTTGACTCTGACTATGTTAAAAATTTTAAAACCCAATTTAGAGTTGGGTGTCTCTGAACGGTGTGTTTTAATTTGTGGTCTGTTCCAGTGAGTCGTAGACATGTTTGGGGTTGAGAAGGGTGAGTCTGATCCAGCAGGTGTCGTAATGTCAGTCAATGTCTCGTCAGGTCGTCCATGTTGAAGCGGTCTCGTCAAGTTGCTTCCATGCATTTGTCTCTTTACTACTCTTTGGTGGCTATGTTGTATTAATAATGCATAAATTGTTTTATCTACTTTGTGGTCGTCGTGGATCTTGTCTTCCTATAGAATTGTCCTTCAGGTCGTCCTTACTGTTTACATCCTAATCTTAGTTGGCACTTGTGGTTTTATTCTTTGTGATCCTCTTGGTCATTTTAACGTTATTATCATCTTCGTAAAATCAGACACACCTAGATAGTTTCCGGGTAATGGAGTCTATCTAGGGGATGCAAGGGGTCGTTGGTTTTAGATGAATAAATTTTTCATTGGTATCAACTCATTTTTCTAAGAAAAAAGTGAAACATGAAACTAATTTTAACTAAAAAGTAAACTATATGGAATGAAAATATTTATGTACCTTTCACATTTCATTCATTTCTATCTCGTTAATTTTTTGTTCCTTTTATTGTATTTACCATATGGAAGCCTAATATAGTACTGAAACTGTTGCTTATTAACTTCTAGTTATTTTAGGCGCTAAGTGTTCAACTACCATGATATCTTCTAGGCGATGAGATTAGATGGAACCGTGGAAGAGTAACTTGAGCGGTCAATAGATGGCGATAGTCTGGTTTAAGTGTACTAATAACATTTAAGGTATGTTGGTCATTCTATCGTTAGTTGTGTCTAGCAAGCATTTTCATTTGCAAGTTTGTTTTTCTTGTATTGATACATATGATATATACAAACTGTAAACTTTCATACATATGGGAAGATTGTGGTCATATTACTAAGAAATTATTTCTAGCAAGTATAGCAATTTGTGATGCAAGCTTCAGCGACCACGAAATAACACTAGTAGTATTATACCAGAAACTAGCAAAGGAAGAGGTAGTTCCATGTGATGGTGCCATTTCATTGCGTATCAGAGGTACAATATGTATACATATTTCAGTTATTTCAAACGTTATGTTTGGCAAACCTTTTTTTTCTGTTATATCTTTCATAATAGGTTTATTTTCCGGGTCTCTATGAGAATTGAGCATGCCTAGCTTCTTTTGGTATTTTATTTCAGTGCATAAAGTGAGATTATCAATGCGATAGTCCATATACTCAACGATAGCTGACTCCTTTAGAAACTACAAAATTGGAAGGTATCACCAAAAAAGTGCGCGACAAGTTTGGTTTCACGTGGCTTTCTCTTCTACGCCGGAGGAGACTTGTAAAATATAGTACATGGATGATGTTTTCAATTTTTCTGCTAAAATAATTAAGTTCATATTTAAATAATATTTAAAGATTATTTGGAGTAGATGACAGGAAAAAAGACCGAATTTATGAATCTTATTTCTTATTTGTGTTTCATCTAAACTAACCCATTTTACAATTTTTTATTGTGGTCTACATCCGCAAACCATCTCAAGGATATTGAAATAACTCAATTTTGTTTCAAACTTTACGTTAACCAAATATGTTTTTCTAAACATCCCACCAAAAAAAAAATATATGTTTTTCTAAATATTTTTATGAATGATTGGTGGATTGGAAACCATGATCAAATATTTGTTTGGTTTGCATAAACAAAAGTTATCTCAACATCTTTCTGAACCAAATTTATGTCGAATTAACTATGAATATATAGATTATCAATGAGTTAAAATCGTCTTCTACTTCTTTCAAAATTCACCAATGTGCTAATGAAAAATATTTTTCTATTTTTTGTCATGATTAAGTATTTATATTCAACAAAATAATCTCAAAACTATATACCACACTCTTGTGTGTTAATTGATTTTTAAAAAAAATATGTGTTATCATATACAAACTTTGAAGACACATTAAAGTCGTTTTTACGAAAAATTGATCTTCATTATTGTAGATACATGTATTTTGGTGCTCTCACGACGAAAGTTTATACAAATCAGAAGATTTTAAAAAAATCTCAATGTAGGTAAAAAAAGATTTAAACAACTAAAAATCACTCAATTTAGTTCCACACGTTTTATTTAATCAAATATTTGTTTTCATAACATTTTTATTAATGATTGGTAACTTTCAAATGTAATATAACATGTTTGAGTTACACAAGCAAAAAATATTTCAACATACTTGTAGTCCAAATTTATGTTGATTCGACAATGCATATTTGGTTTAACAATGTCTCGAAACCGCATTTCACATCTCTTAAATTCACTATTGCGTTTATGACAAATATTTTTCTACTTTTTAGTTAAATTATATTTGTTAATTATCTCCAACATAACAATCTCAAAACTATGGATGACATTTTTTTAGATTAATGTTTTTTTTAAAGTATCAACATCATCATATACAAATTTTTATGACATTAAATATTTTGAATTTTTTTTTTTTATTATTATGGATCAATGTATCATGGTGCTTTTACGATGACAATTACTATATACTTTTAAAATCGGATGAAAATGATATAAATAATCATAAATCACACATTTTCGTTTTAATTTTGTTGTTGTAATATATATTTTTAACATTTTTTAATGATTGGTATCTTGTAACCTTGATGCAAATACATGTTTGGTTTGCACAAATAAAAGTTATTTCAACATATTTTAACGTCGAATTAACCATGCATAATTAGATAAACAATATCTCGAAATTTGTTCTCCAAGTGTTTTAAATTCATCGATGCGTTTATGAAAAATATTTCTCTAAATTTTTGTTAAGGTGGTAATTGTCTCCAACATAAAAAAAAAAAGCTATATCGATTCTCTTGTGAGTAAAAGTCTTTTCTATAAGTATCTAAAGTATCATATATAAATTTTAATGATACATTAAAACGTTTAAAAGAAAGTGGAGGTAATATTTACTTATATTGATCAAAATTTCCTAGTGTTTTAACGATCATATTTATTATATGTGTTTGATGTCGGTTGAAAAAGATTTAAAGAAACCATCAATAAATTAATTTCATTTATTGTTAACATTATTCATGTGGGTTACAGTATACTAGTGTTCCAATGATCATATTTAGTATAAGTATTTGATGACGGTTAAAATAGCAGTATATTAATTTTATCTATTAAACACTATATTTTTCTCCAACTGACAATCCATTTAACCAAAATCTTCTAGTAGGGTGATCTTTTAAAATATACGTGTTTTATCCTGCAAACTACCTCAAATATGTCTAAATAATAGAATTTTGTTTCAATTTCATACGTTAAATAGAATATTTGTTATCTTAACATATTTATTTTTAAATGATTGGTGGTTTCGAAACTATGATGCAAAAACAAGTTTATTTAGCATAATCGAGAGTTATTTTAATAGCTTTATAAACAAAATTTGTGTCGAATTAACCATATGAATTTGGATTAACAATGTCTTAAAATTGCATTTCATATATTTGAAATTCACTCATGTTCTCAAAGTTCAACGATTTTTTTTTATTTGTTCTGTCTTAATATAATTGGTAATTATCTCCAGTAGAACAATATCAAAACTATAAACAAAACTTATGTGGGTTAAACTTTTGTTTTTTGGTAAGTATCTATAATATCCAATATTTATCATAAAAAATATCATTCTCTTACTTATATTAATTTCAATCTTAACCCGTCCGTCCATATGATTTGGGAGTTATTGAAATTTGTTTTTTGTTTATTATAGTTATAAAATAGGTTATTGTTGAGATAAATTTTTTGACATATCGAAATTTTAATATTGGTGGTGTTGACAAAATAATAAAAGTAAAAATCATATTATAGTGCCAGATTAATTATATTTTAAATTTATATTTATATCGATCTTTAACGGTTCCAACATATAAACTATTCCATAATATTTTAAACTCTTTAATAAGTTTAAATATTTATAATAATATAACTTTTAGTTAAATAAATAGATAATAATATTTAAAACTCTTTAAAAATTAAAATTTATTATGATTGGTATAACTAAACAAATTACCTAAAAATTTGTGCTTGTGAATGTAAATAATCGACGTCAAGATGTGATAGCTCCTATTGAACAAAACAATTGAGATGAAGTGGAAATGAGAATCATCACTAATTCGTTATTATTATTTTTATATCAGTAAATAATTATACTTTTAAAGATATAAAATCAGTCATTACTTGTTGGAGTTGTTGAATTGGACTTCTTTGCTTCACTATTCTTCTACATCATGTCCATGACTCCAACAACTGTAAAACAATTGAATTGTCAATATGTAATAGTTATAAAAAAAAATATTAATAGTATGCAGATTCAAAAAACACCAAAAAATCAACAATGAACGGTGAAGTACTGTTACAATGGATCCATAATTTAGATGCATACCTTATGAACTTTACGTTAGTGAAATAAGACATTTCCAAAATTCTGATATGTTGATTATTGTTCACACTAATGTATCTATATATATAGAGAGAGATATATGGTGAAATGAGATATCATATCTGGTAGATTTTTAGGATAAACTGTTTTTTTCCTTAAAATTTGTAAGATAAATGCAAATATTGAGATAATTTGTAAAAACATTAATATATAATATCGCATTTTCTTGTTTTGAGTATCTTTTCCATAAATATTATTGATATAATTAAACGATTAAACAAAGATAATCGATTTACTTTCTAAATAGTATATATATATATAAAATATTAGATACATATACAGTATATGGATATTGGAATAATTTCTCGCATTAATTTGGTAGATCTTATTGTTCCAAATATGTGTCATTGATTTTTGTTCAAAAGAATTTATTAAATATTATTCTTCTAAAATAATTTATTTATTTCCTTTATATTATTTCCTTACATATAAATATTTTATATTAGTTAGCATTTAAAAAAAAAATACTAAAATACCAAACAAAAATTTAGTTTACAAAATCGTATTAGTTAGTATTTGCATATGATGTTTTAAATAGAATAATCATGAAATTGACTCAATTGCAGCATCTTACTTGCATATCGGCTAACACCATGTCCAAGGTCTCACCAGATCTGGTTGTGTATGATTTTCATGTATGAATGACCTTCACTTGAACTCGCCATGTTGTCTTGTACGATTTGACATCTCTGAGGAATGGAAAGGAAGCAACCATAAATTTGATGAATTAAGGGGAATCTGATGAAATGAGGTAATTGCTTGATGAGTTAGAAAGTCGAGTGAAGAACCATATATATAGAGAACTTAGACGTCTAGGGTTATTGTTGAGTCGATTTCAGAAAATTTTGGAGAGCAAGTAGAAAATCTAAGATTCGAAAAACAAAAATGGATTCTTAGCTCAATCACCATGAATGAGACTAATGTTTAAGGGAAGATTACGATTTCGTGAAGTAACAATATAAGTACGATTGAATATTATTGAAGATTGTATATCATTTTGTTTAGAAAATCTTGTAATCTTCGAATATGTAGAGAATATGCTTTTAATTAGATACCAATTATAAGGATTCCATAGGATTTAGTTTATCGTTTAATAAATATATCGTAACCGGGTTGCTAATTGGTTTCGAAATTGACAAATGAGTAATGATCCAACTAAGGATCCAATAAAAACGCGCGGATCTTGGATAATTTGCAATTAGATCTTTTAATTAAAATTTGACAGTACAACGTTAGTTTGATTGGATTTGCTATATAACTATCCAATTTCAAGAATCATATATTATATTCTTAATTTTGACTCGACCCATTAAAAACCTCATAATCATAATACCAAAACACCCTTAATGAGGCTACAATATTAAACCTTTGAGTAATGGCATCATCTGTAATTATTATTATATTTTCGGACATAAACTTATTTGTACTTCTCTTTTAATAGTATTAAGATGGGATAGGTTTGTGATGAATTGACAATGAATATGTGGATCAACAATATCTTGAAATCTCATTCACATGTTAAATTTATTCATGTACCAAGATTTATATCGAATTGACCATGCATATATGGATTACCAATGTCTTAAAATCGTCATTCACATATCTTTTAGATTTATTTATGAGTTGATAAAAAAATATTTCACTATCTTTAGTCAACATAATTAGTAATTACTTTCAATCAAACATTCTCATTTCTATAAATGACATTCTTGTAAGTTAATTTCAAACCTATTGGATTTCCTTTGAATCGTTACGATATTCATTGAATAAAAACAAACACTAAATTAAATCGGAACTAATGCCATAATTAATACATGGAGAATCCTAATAAATGAGCTCTAATTCTACATCCTTAATTCTATTAAAGGTTTTGTCTTTTTTTTTTTTTTATCCCTTGTTTTCAGTATTTTATGATATCTGATTTAACTGTGGGGATGAATGATATACCACTTGTAAACGTTTTCACGTTTTAAAATCGTGATTATGATATTTTTTACTATTCAAAATATTCATTAAGTTCTCACGTTTTGGAAAAGTGATTCCGCTATATACCACTAGCGTGTTAAAAATACAAATAGAAAACGTGACTAATCGAATAAAACTAGCTTTTCAACATTTTTAATTATTTTACGAAAATTTAATCCAGTTCAGTTTGTTCCGCTAACAATTATTCAGTTACAAATTTCACAAAGTCATATAAACAAATATTTTGTTTGTATAAAAGTACCTTAGTACAGCAGTGTTGATACTGGATCCCGCACAACGGATCTATTTAATGCATCAGAGACTCATCGCTTTTAAAAGTCCAAGAAGGTCTATCTTGCACAAAGGAAGTGGTCAAATGTTGACATTAATTTGTCATTCAATTCATGAGTTAATCGGCATGGTCAAATCAATAAATTTTTCATTCAAATTTATGAATTAATTACCAAGAATGAGAGTTATTTTGTGAGTTAATTCTGAAATTAATGGTCAAGTAAGACACATATGAGGACGGAAGAGGCTATAAAAGAGAGGTGAAGACTCCAAGAAAAAACCTGGATCTTTTACATGGTTCACCATTATTTTCGACAAATAATTAAATATTTTCTCTTTTTTGGAATCGAACTACGTTTTGGTTTAATCCCGCTTCAGGTACGTAGGCAGCTCGTCTCCAGAGTCCACCTATTAACAAATATTATACTAATGTCTATGATTTTATATCTTTATTTTCTCTACCAGTTTATATAAATTATTTAACCCATCTTTGTGCTTGTCTCATGAAAACTTTGTCCCATGTTTTACGTTGTGAACCGTATCTACCCGGATTCGGTATCCACAAATTGGTGCCGTATGTGGGGACATAAAGTTTTCATGTTTTTCAGGTACGAAGTGGTTGCGACAGAAAATGAGATTTTCTCTTGAAAACATCTAAACTTGGCGACGATAAATTGGATGCCACAAATTCGAGCCGCTTCACGATTTCCCAGCTATTTTGGAGGATCCTTGTGACGATTAACCTAATACCTTTATAAATTAATAATGACCGGACTGTGAAATTTTAATAATTTATAGAGGTATTAATTTATCGATAAATTAATAATGATTAATTTATAAAGAGATTTGTCTTTTTTTTTTTTGAAAATTTCCTATTTAAAAATAAGAAGTTTTTGTTATAATCTATATTTGATGATGTGATTAATAATCTTGGTTATCGCAATAGAATGAATGTTAATAATCTACTTGATTATCCAGGTGAAAATGATGCATGTTCAAAAGTTTAAAGTTTAGGAGAAATTGTTGCTACTATATTTAGTGTTGATGATGAACTCGAAGAGGATATGTTGTAGTATCTTTAGAACCAATTACACGTAAGGAAACAATTATCACGTCCCAAAGTTTTGGATGCAATTCGAGAAAACAACACCAGAAGTTTTTGATGCAATAAAAAAGATTAGAGATGAGATCCAAGAAGAATGCAAATTGAAGAATAAGCAAACAACACTAAAGTCATATTTTACTAAGTTCATTAAGTAATTTATATAATTATTAATTTATAATATTAATGGGAACATATATTTACGTAAGGTTTCTAAAAATTTATCATCTTATTATTTTATCGAATTTTGTCATTTTTTACACTGGCCCAACTAGAAACCGGAGAAATTTATTAATTTAAAATGATTATTAATTTATCGAATATTAATTTATAGAGGTTTTACTGTAGCTGAAATCTTAAAAGGAATATGGAACCTAAGCAAAATGAGTTTCCACCCGGAGGACAGAATGTACTTTCAGATAATGAAGGAGATCTAACCAAGGAATCTGAGGTATCTTCAAAATCTGGATCACCTGCTTGGGGTAACTTTACGAAAACAGAGAGTGGTGATAAGGCTAAATGTCATCATTGCAACCAAGTGGTTAGTATAAAGAGTAAATCTGGTACTTCTACTAGTACTATGTTGAAGCATATGAGGAGATGCAAGAAACTACATCCAGAGCTTAATGTTGAAGTAGTTGCTGGAAAAAGATTGAAACAGACAACCATGTTCTATTAGTCTAGCAAAGAGAACGTTGTTGAGGTTGTTCCATCATATTTAGCTTTTGATCAGGCAGATGCACGCAGAGCTTTATTGGTGATGATTATAAAGGATGAGCTACCTTTCAGGTTTGTCGAGAAATAAGGTTTTACTCAATACATGAGCATTGTTCAACCTCGTTTTGCTATTCCTTCTCGTAGAACAATAACTAGGGACTGTATGAGTTTATTTCTTGAAGAAAAGAGCAAACTGAAAAAGTTCTTTAAGAGTCATACAGGAACTGTTTCTCTCACAACTGATACTTGGACTTCGGTGCAAAACTTCAACTACATGTGTTTAACTGCACATTTCATTGATGATGATTGGAATCTACACAAGAAAATCATCAACTTTTGTCAGATTCATAGTCACAAGGGTGAAATGATTGGGAAGATGCTTGAGAAATGTTTAGTTTCTTGGGGAATCAACAAGGTTTTCACACTTACAGTTGACAATGCAAGTGCAAATGATGTAGCTGTAAGATTCTTGAGAAGAAGACTTGAGTCATGGGGTACAAGTGTCCTTGATGGTGAATTTCTTCACATGAGATGTGGTGCTCACATCTTAAATTTGGTTGTTAAAGATGGCTTGCAAGAAATGAATTCTTCTATTTGTCGAATTCGTACTGTTGTTCGCTACATAAAATCCTCTCCAGCTAGGTTACAAAAGTTTAAGGAATGTGTTCTTCATCAAAACATTTATACTACATCTGGTCTTACTTTAGATGTAGAGACAAGATAGAATTCCACGTACTTGATGTTGCAATCTGCTGTCAAGCTTAAGAAGGGATTTAATATGCTGAGATTGGAAGATGAAAAATACGTGGAAGAACTTAATAAGATAGGAAGTCCGCCAACTGAGGCTGATTGGACATATGCAATCTCTATTTTACCTATCTTTAAGTTCTTCTATGATGCCACCTTGAAGGTTTCTGCAACACGTTATGTTGCTTATATGAAGGAGATCTTTGGTGTTGGTCTTATGATCCGGAAAATAGAGTTAAGCGAGGCAGATGCTAATCTGAAGGCAATGGCTGGTAAAATGAAGTTAAAGTTTGATAAATATTGGGGAGAAAACATGAATTTGGTGATATTTATCGCATGTATTGTTGATCCTAGGTATAAGATAAAGTATGTGAGTTGGCTAATCCGTGAAAGTTATGGTGGTACCATTGCTGACATGTTGATTGAAAGTATTAGTTCTCTACTTAAGAGAATGTTTCAAGTCTATGAGAAGTATGTTTCTTCTTCTTTTGAACCAAGTAACCGAGTGGCAAGAGCAGGACAAACCAATAACTCGGAAGCAATGGTTGTGGAGGAAAGTTATGATCTTGATTCTCTGATGGATATCCATGAAGAAGCTGAAGCGAGTTGTGTGTTATCTGGAGTGTTATCTGGCTGATGCGTGTGTTTCTAGGTCTGATCCGAAATTTAACATATTGTTGTGGTGGAAGAAAGCAAGTTCAAAGTATAAAATTCTCTCTTTAATGGCAAAGGATCTTTTGGCGATACCAGTTTCTACGGTTGCATCTGAATCAGCTTTTAGCACAAGTGGTCGTACTCTTGATCCTTTTCGGAGTTCTCTCTCACCAATGCTAGTTGAAGCACTGATTTGTACCCAAGATTGGATTCGACAAGATTATCCACAAGGTTTTTCTGCGGAAGAGCCAATGGAAGAGCTTGAGACTCTAGAAAATGGTAAGTTTTCATAATGTTTAAACTTTTATGAATGTTTTCTTTTATTTATAAACTGATAAATATTTTTCTGGATTATAGAGTTTACAACTTTATTCCAAGGAATCACTCTTTCCTTGGCAGATGAATGAGTCTCAACTTTTTTAGGTAAGTTACGTTACTATTAATTAGATACCAAGCTGAAAATTGTGATATTAACTTGTTGGTGATTTTTATTTTGTTTATTATCACTCGTTTGTATTATGCAAGTCAAAACTTACTGTCTGTTTTTATTTGTAATTTTATATCTTTTGAACTATATGTTGTCTATTAAAAAGAATTCTTCCTCTTTTTGTAATGACTTCTTCATTTTTTTTATATAAAATATCTAATCTTGTCTCTATATAAATTTTATTGTAACGAAGCGGGTAAGGGTAACAAGTCGGGTACCCGGCGGGTCATTGAATTTTTCCGGGTACCCGTTTAATAGGGTACCCGATTTTTGCGGGTCCGGTAAGGGTATTGTTTTTCAAATATCCGTTAGGGTCGGGTAACGGGTACTTCAAATTTTCAGGGTACCCGTCTCGTGCCCACCCCTAGAATATGCTTGATGATGTGGCAGAATTTTATTGGCAAGGTAACTTGTAATCTATAAGATAAAAGATTCCGTTTTTTTGTTGTCAATCAAACTCCATATATTAGTTCACGGATAAAAACTCTCTTCTAGAGAGAACCAATCGGAGACCGTCAAACTTACATGAGAAAACAGAACCCGTGAACTCTTGCACATTTCGCAAGATGATCAGCAGATGTATTATCACTACGAGTGATATACTTAATACTGAAAGTGGAGAATAGATCCCGGTAATATACAAATTCCTTCAACTTTGTAGAGAAAGTAGGCTACTCCTCGGGGTTAGATGTCATCTCAAGTAGGTCCGAACAATCTGTCATGATGAGGATACTAGTCATTGGGATCGCCAATAAGCACTTCATCATCCACAAAAGAGTATCCAATTTCAGCATGAAGGGGAGGAAAGACTTATACGTGAGCCTTTCATTCCTAAGTACAATAATCTTCCTCCGCACGATACAATTCAACTGTGCCCACTTAGAAATTCTGCCGCATGACAGGGCTCGTCGATACAACATATATGTCTATCCTCTGGGATTGGTGCCACATCCAATATAGGAACCACCTCGACTTGGGGATCTTCTCGCCGGTGTGCTCGCCTCCATGCTTCTCCCTCTTAGATAGCAATGTCCAATGTCTTCTGGAGCAGTTTATATAGATTGTCAAAAAATTTACGGTTCCGCGCTTAAAATATCTTTAAACTCTTCTCATCCGCTTTCATTTCTTTACTCCGCCAACATTAATATATAACGAAGGTGTAGAAAAAGATTCCGTTATTAAGCTATTTTTATGATATATACTAGGGCTTGATTCTCCGGTTTGTTGCGTCATTTGTCGTGGATTTTGGTTTAATTTTGGCAATTATCTTCTGAGCCCATTAATAGGCCCAACAGAGAAATTCCCGCTCCTGAGCCTGCATCTTTCCCGCGCTTCTCGACGAACCCTTTTCTCTTTGGCGCACACTGTTGCCTCAAGGGCTCACGAACAGAGAACAGAGAACAGTGAAGAAGAAGAAGAAGCAGTAAGAATGGAAGTGATTCGGTCTCAGAAGCGAACAGCCTCCAACGACGTCGTTTCAAGTCCCACGCTTCCCCTCTATCTTACAGCTCCACCTATGGAAGTCCGCTTAGAAGAGTTCGAGCTCTTCGCCATAGATCGCCTACGAGGTTTCTATCAAAATTCAATTAAAAATTGGTTGCTTTTGAGGAGAATCTTTTCTGGGTTTTTGAAAAAATTGTTAATTTATTTGTGTGATAGTTCTGAAAGGAGTCTCAGATGGATTAGCTCGTGGACGAAACCCTAATGAAATGGATGATCTTGTAAGTTCGTAAAAAAATTGGATTTTTTTTAGTGACAATTTCCAGATTATGTTATTCAGTTCCATTTCTTTTGATTGTAGGTAGAGACTCTGTGGAAAGAACATATGAGACTTCCTGATGTTTCAGAAATGATCAATAAGGATATAATCTCTCATTTCGTCCTACGTCTCGTTTATTGTAGATCGTAAGCTCTTGATTCCTGCCTAGATTTTTGTTTAATCTTTGATTTTTACTTTCTATTGTTTGATTCTTTCTTGATTTTTGCGTTAAGGGATGAATTGAAGAAATGGTTTCTCAGTATGGAAACCGCTCTTTTCCGCCATAGATTCCGGATTAAAAAGATTGAAGAACAGGTACTTTTGCTTTTCATTTTTGTTCGGTGCGTCGGATGTGGACTGGCGGGTAAATTCTGCTTCTTGTTTGTTGTGTGTTCATAGAGAGCAATTGTGGGAGAATTTGGACTACCGTATAAGGCAGTCATAGGAGCAGAACTTGAGGTAGTTGTTAGATTCAGAGTATATAGCAAGCTCATTGTCCTCCAATGTTTCGGGAATCTGATTTATTATAGAATTCAAATGATTCAGAGGTGAAGAAATTGATCTTTGACCATATGCAGAGTATGAAGGAGAGGTTGGGGCTAGTTGCACGTTCACTTGGTCAAATTTCATCTGATGGTAATGATAACGGATTAACTCTCAGATCCCTTTTCTGTCTCTTAGCTCTGGTGTTTGTCCTCGTCTTGCATGGATTGATGTTATCCTTAAGTATAAGCATAACATAGTAGCGGCATGTTGTATTTCGATGCGATTTTAGCTTCTTCTAGTTGTAGAAATTATGTCTTCTTCAACTCTGAGCTATTTAGCAGTAAGACTTTTACTTTTACTAATCGAAAGTTTCTTGTCTTTCTTATCCTTTGCAGTTGAAAACATATACTACAAGGTAGGCCTGCCTCTTCGTATTTGGTCATGTACTACATGCTACAAATTCATTTATCTGATAAGTTATTCATTTTCACCTATAAAAAACAGGTTCCTTTTGAAGAGGTTCCTGACCTTGTAGCTGGCCGGAGAGTATTGTTACAGAAAGGGTATGCCTTTGTAGCTGGTAGTCAGGCAAGTCATGGTTCCCATTTCAATTTGCAAACTTAACTTCTCCTCAGTAGATAGTAGTGTCTCTTTCGATAACTCGGATTGCCTTATTTCTCCTTGCAGTTGGTTTCCCTTGTTGTCACACAATTTCGATCTCATTTATCAAAGACCCTCATTCTGACAAACAGGTTTTTCTGGTTATATGAATATTTAGAAGTTCCTCTTATATCCATCACACCTTATTAACAGGAGTTTTCTTTTTGTTTGCAGAAAATGGACGACTACCATTCGAGAACGAGAAAAAGACAGACTAACTCCAGTAAGCACGGGGCTGAAATCACCTTCTTTATTTCATGTCTCCTGTTTCCTTAACTTATTGTTGTTATCATTCAGATAGTAGAAGCGTTATCTACAAGCTATTTGGGTCCTGATTATTCTCAGGTGAGGATCGTCCTTTGAAACTTGTTATATACATTTATAGATTTGGAATCACTGAAGTTGTTAATACGTCTCCACAGTCAAGTGAGTACGCTGACATATCACTTAAGGATATTGATCAAGTTTCAAAGAGTTCCTTCCCCCTTTGTATGAGGCATCTATTTGAAAAAGTAAGCTGCTTCATGGCTTTCAAATCTTCTATTCTTCATTAAGTACATATCCTGCTCCCATGCAACTATAACATGTAACGTTTACACACAGCTTCGAGAAGATCACCATCTTAAACATGGAGGACGAATGCAATTGGGTCTTTTTTTGAAGGTCTTTCTTTAATCTCTCTCCTCCTTTTCAACTTTCGTCGCATCTGAATGTGACATGATGCAGACAGATCGACATCTATATTTGAGGCTAGACGTAATAACATTTCTATTGTCAAACATCGTAGTAAATAAGCACCAGTTATTTTTTTCATGTTTGGTCTTCTATTTGTACCTCTTTAAAGTTGTCTATCGACGTGTAGGGTGTTGGTCTGAAGCTGGATGACGCCCTAGCATTTTGGAGAGAAGAATTCACAAAAAAGGTAACTTGATTCGCAAATGTTTATCTGTTAAATTTTCAAATCTGTTTATGTCTCTTCTAAAGGTTAATGTGTATTATATCAGTTTAGACCAACAAAATAAGTTAGTTTCTCGTGGTCCTCATCCTTTTTCCATGTTTTTATGTGTGGTAGCAGATTTGAATAAGGAAATGGTGGCTAGACTTTTGTCTGCAGAAACTAATTAATACTAAGCTGTTAGATGCTTAATTCTCTTTTCCTTTTTAACCTCAGGTTGGCTCTGAGAGATTTGATAAAGAGTATGCGTATGCCATTCGCCATAACTATGGGAAGGAAGGAAAGAGAACAGTACGATCCTAACAGTCCTTTTTAGGCCAATTTCAGAGTTGTCATCTCTTTGTTATGTCAATGAAAGCGGCAATGATCAGCTTCTGATACCAAATTCACATTACAATTTCAGGATTATACTCCTTATGCTTGTTCAAAGATCATCACATCTGCTCCTGGTGTTGGGGATCATCATGGCTGTCCTTATCGACATTTCAGGTCAGTTTGCTTAGCAAAAAAAGGAAAGCATTACGTTATTTATGTAGGATCTGTCCGCTTATCATATTTTTCCTGGATAACTATATTTACCTACGGCTGCAAACATTTGAGCTTTCCCTCTAGTTTTCGACTTTTCGTTAATATTTTGATTATGGAAGAGTCTATATATATTATTGGCAAAAGCGAGTGAAAGTGGCTTGCTTCTTTTGTTCAGCAGAAGTTGTTGTCCTTGGCCTTTGTTAGCTCTAAAGTGAAAAAATAATAGATACATAAAGAAAGATTTGTGAATCAAGTGAATCCCAAAGTACAAATGTATCTGATGCATTCTGCTGCTTTGGTGACAGTGAGGATAACCTGAAAGCAGCACTTGGTAGAATGGGATTGAGTTCTCGTGGAATGGAAGACGTAATGGACAAAGTGCGGAACAAACATTATCAGGTGATTGATCTTAAGTTTTATCAATAAACCTTGAATCTTTTCTTCGATTTTAGCAAAACTAACTGGCTCTTCCTCATATGCATGTACACTCTGCAAAACTAAAGCTCGCATGCACCTTAACCTTTGAAGCTGTTTATGGAACATCCTGTGATGCTGGCATCAACCATCCCAATCAATACTTTGAGGAGAGTCAGAAAATTTTGAAATCGAAGACACCAACCCCTCCGATTTAATCTCCTTATGGTTCAATGTAATACGTGACAATTATGAATATTAAAATCGTAAGTTGATGTAAAAGATATTACCATGTTGAAAAAAGCTAAGCATATACTTACATTTGTTCCAATATTGTCTTATTGTGGCTGCTCATTTTAGATCCGGATTCTTAATGCACTTGGAAAAGCTGAAACATTTTTATCACTACCTCATTTGTTATTTTATTAAATAATTTTCTTTCAACAAAATAAACTAGACAATCATTTAGAAATTGATAACATATACGATTGCGCAAAATAGTTTTCACAATATTTATCGCAGAGAAGTATTTTTCAACAGTAGCGATGGCTATAGGTAAAGCCAAAACTAGCTTCAAAAGTCGATAAACCTAAGAATGCGTAAGACGTTTCGTTGTCTCCATCATCACATGTGCAAGATCTCCTAGACTCTTCAAATTAGCAAATCTTTCATCTTCCCAGATATTGTCGATGTACATACCAAGTTGATGCTCGAGTGATCTCCGATTGACATAAGTAAAATCTTCTAGATAAAACTCAGATAATTTCACAACTTTCAACTAATCAAACCATGAAACAAATCAATATGGCTTAAAGAAGCAACACAACCAAGTAATTCAGTGTTTACCTCATCAAAAGGATCATTAAACTTCTGAATTTGCCTATCCAATACAGTGTAAAAGCATTCCACTTGATAATGATGCAAGTTGGTCATGTTGCTTCTTTTTCTTGGCTTTCTTGGATCAACAAATTCTGCATCCATAATGACCAACTTAGTGTCATGATTCTCATAAAAAGAAGAAACTTTATTAAGAGAATCCCATCCATTATCTCGGAGCTTGCATGAATGCTGCTTTGTCGTGGATAAGACCAATAAATTTTCTTTGACCGCCCTATATTTATCAACAAAACGAAAAGCCACTGCTATTTGTTCTTTATCAGAAACATCTGCAGATTCATCCACCAACAAGCAAAATACATCATGATCAACTTCTTGAACTATAGATCCAATAACTTTCTCTGCGAAGCAATGTACTATATCTTTCTGAATTTCGGGACACACCATCTGATTATTTTTCGGAGCATTCTCCAACACAACTTTACTTACAAAGTCATTTTGCCCTGCAGTGTATTTCACAAGCTCTAAGAAATTTCTCCTATTAGCTGATTCCACTGACTCATCATGATCTCGAAAAGGTAATCATTGTCGTAGTAAATATGTACAAAAATCAATTGAATCGTTCAATCTGATTTTGTATTCATTTTTTACTATGTCGCCTGCTTATAAAAAGCATGAACGATTAATTGACCTTGCCTAATCAAAGCATCAACACTTTTAAATGCATTATTGTGAAAGCTATTCACCAATCCCACATGTTCTCGTAAACTCTTAGGATTTTTTCAAGTATCAAAGTATTTTGTAACAAACGCATCACTTCCACCTTTATTTTCTGTGTAATCTCTAAACAAGTAGCAAAACAAACAGTAAGCTTTGTCTTTTTCACATTGTATTCCAACCAACTGCCATAAAGATCAAACATTCTGGACTGAATCGTTTCGTTTTTTTTTTATGGTGTGTTAGGAAAATCATAACCACGAGGTTGACAAAGACCGCTAATCAGATATATGCGTCTTACCTCATCTCTTTCATTAGGATGATACTCTAATATTCTTTTCCTATTTGTAGGATCCCAAGGCAAATCTATCAAAACTTTTTCAAACGTTGATTCAAACTTTCTTTTGAAATATCTTTCGGTTGGTACCATTCAAACGAATCTATACTATTAAAAGAGAATGAGGGGCAGAGAATTTTCCAAAAGTTTTTTCCGAAATTTACTTACTTACATAATATGCCACTGTATTTTAGTATGCGAAAAATTTCGACAAGGCTATTATCGAAAACTTACATATTCAATTTAGCCGACCCGTTATGGTAATTGCCCGACCCGGATCATTTAATTCTTCTTTGCCAAATCTTTCAAAAAATCGCGATTTTACCTCCTAAAATGAACACATATATTCGAGTTAATCTAAAACGAAAATCTTGACAAAAAAAAATCGTACAACTGATTATTGTTCTACCAAAATCGAATCAGCCAAGATTTCAAAATTCAGATTTTTTTCCCCCCTAAAATTAATGCGACGATATATTAACTCAATCTTACTAGGAATATATTCGCTACTAAACAAACACAATTATAATTTGATTGAATATGGTTTCCGAGTGATAGCAAATTAAAAAATATATATATAGTTGAAACAAAAATTTTGCAACCGGACGTCAGCACAGATTACTAGTCTAGTTATCATATAAAAGGAAAAAACATGCCTTACAAAGTTATAAACATAATGAATAAATAAAAATTGATTTCGTCTAAAACTGAACAAAAATTGATTTCTTCTACTGCAATTTTAATATAAATTAATCACAAAACACTTACGGTAAACATGTTCGGTGGCTTTAGAACTGAGAAAAAGCCAAAAAGGTAACAATTAAAAAAGAATTTAGTTGCCGAAAGAAAAAAAGTTAGGTCAATGCCTCTTCTTCCATGGACTAAAAGAAAGTTTTTTTTTTATGGGCTTTTCTGTATAATTATCCTGGGCTGAAACATTAATAGGATTGGTTTGGACATTTGTTTTAATTTACGGTGGAACATTTGTTTTCCTATTCACTTGGGCCAAAGATGAAATTTAAATTATATAAAGAAAAAATAAAAATAAAATAAAAAGAGTGTCGGACACGTGCCCTACTCCACTTTGCTCTGTATCCGCCCCTGTCTAGGAGTGTAAGTTTAAATCATGCACATGTTTCTTTAAATATTCAAGGAGATCATTGAAAATGAAGTGAATCTCTTGTTCACGCATCTGTCCTCGTGACTTGCAATAAAATATCCAATTGTATGATAAGCAACATCTACATATTGTTGTAAGTTATAAAAGCATTTAGTTTAATGGTAGATTGACCACAAGCCGTTGTTGTTGTTGTTGTTATTAACTTGTTATTATTGTGGTTGTTGCTACTGCTATATCTCAGATGTACAATTTTGCAGTGAACGTTGCGACCATTGTGACCACAAACTCTATGAGGTGGAACTTCCAAGAAATAATTATAATTAAAGATGTCCATTCATTGATTGTTTCATGCTTATACTCGTTTTGTTCACGGATCTCTCTTCTATATATCTCTTACCTCTGTTTTCTGTAATGCGAAAAGGAGAAAAAGAAATTGTAATTCCTGAATTTTGAATACATTAAAATTTAGAGCAAAAATTAGTGGACGTATCTCACATTGTATGTAAACCACTGTAAATTGAACATATTGTTTGATTTACTTGTTCAAAATTGTATTTCAGGATTTTGGATCTAAATCCTTACACTCTTGTTTCACGTTAAAATTAATTTTTATAAGAGAAAACACGTTTTTGTATTAAATTACCAATCCTCAAAGAGTTAGATTTTGTGTATTTTGTAATATGTGTACTTCATATATGCAAAAATAAAGAGGGTCACCAACATGTAATTTATTATGTAATTTATTACATGAAAACAAGAATGACAAAGATTGAACGACATTGATAGGTACATATGTGATTTAACGTTTCATGATGTATGTTCTTTCTATTTTTCTTTGCTTTTCCGACATCGTACAAAAGAAATTGCCAGAGAAGATGAGGGAAAAGAGAATAATCATTTACGGTGGGTCATAATTAAATAGGAAGTATTGAAGGTGACAATGGAGGAAAAAGGATAAAAACTTGGTATGGATTCCAGATTTGCATCTAAAAATGTGTAATTAACTTGAGGTTCTATATCATTATTATATCCCAAAAAAATTGATATGTCCATTCACTACATAGCAAATGAAAACAATTTTTTTTTAAAAATACATTTAATAAATAGGACAGTAGAGTTCATTCCAAAATTTTAGTGACATATCTTTTGACTTTTGTTATATCTTAAATTGTTACGACCACTTCTTCTTTTTTTTTTTTTTTTTCTTAAATACAGTTCCCATCTTATATACCACCAATTTCCTAATGCAAGAAAATGTTATGTAGCCAAATGTCATTATCAGAGTATTTTAGATCTATGACAGTTTTTTCTCCTTTAAATTGATGTGGATGAGACAAAGAAGGGTAATGACAATAATAAATCACCAATTATACCCTCAAGTTTCTTCACTGACGAGGAGTGTTTTTTGTTCTGTCGTGCCGACGTGCTCTCTAGTCTCTGCATCAGTCAAGTCAAACGAGGTTGGGTGTAATTCCGTAATTTTACCTACCTAATCCCATGACGTACACGTGTTAATTTTTATTTATTTAATCTATTTTGCCGACTCCTAAAAAAATAAAATATACGACACACTAAGATCATGACACGTGGGTATCAATTATTGATGGAGTAATAATAAATATGGTAGGCGTCGCAGAGGATTATATACCCCAACCTGGCATAGCAACCATCTTCGTGGCTATCTGTCGGAACCCTCCTGTACTGATCCTTGAGATTCTTATTTCGTCAGTCCCATATAGTCAAATTATTACACCTTCTTCTCTTTTCTTGTCTTTATCCTCTCTTCGTTCTTTGTCGTTCGTACTCGTTTAACGCCTCCTCTCTGTCTCTAGTTGCGCTCCTTAGCTACTCTGATCTCATGTTTGTGTGATTACTACTTCAATTCGTCTCCAATCGCTATGCAATCCGGTGAGTTTTTGAGGTGTTTCTCCATTTTCCTCTTTTTGTCTACCAAGTAACAAACTTTGTGTATTTTGATGATGACTAAAGGTTAAACCTTTTGTTTTTTTTTTGTTTTTTTTTTGTTTTTTCAGAATATGAAATTAGTACTCTGTACCAAGAAGCTCGGACCCGTTGGTTGAAACCTCCTGAGGTGCTCTTCATATTGCAGAATCATGAAAGATTGACGCTTACAGATACGGTTCCTCAAAGGCCTACAAGTATGTTTGACTTGCTTCTCCGACTTTACTGGTTTGGTTTTGATTTTGATCAATTTTGGTGAACTCTTGTCTCTCAGGTGGGTCTTTGCTTCTTTTCAATAAAAGAGTTCTTAAATTCTTCCGTAAAGATGGTCATCAATGGCGGAGAAAAAGGGATGGTAGAGCTATTGCAGAAGCACATGAACGACTTAAGGTATTAGGGATTTAGTGAACTTCCATGTCACAGAGTTCTCTTCATTTCTTTTTGCTCAAATTGTTGCTGCGTTGGTGCCTCTTAGATATTAATTTGCTAGTTCTTAAGAGTATTCCAGTCTCATCATGTCTTTGGTTTGGGAGCTTTCCTGAATGTAAGAGTCTTTTGCAACTTAGGATATGTTCTTTAGGTTGATACTGAGTCGGTGCCTCTTAGATGTTAATTTGCTAGGTGTTATGACTGTTTCAGTATCCGAGATATTGTTTTTTTGCAACTTTGGTTAGGTTCTTAAGGTTGTTAATAAGTCTTTGATGTGTGTTTTGAATAGGTGGGTAATGCTGAGGCCTTGAATTGTTATTATGCGCATGGAGAGCACGACCCTACTTTTCGGAGGCGTATCTACTGGATGCTAGATTCGTTAGTCATTTACTCATACTATGTGTATACAAGTTTCTCCTGTTTTTTTCTCTCAAAAATGAACTTAAAGTTTATTGCTCTTTATATCAGGGAATATGAGCACATTGTCCTTGTTCATTACAGGGATGTAAGCGACCGAGAAGAGGTGACTTCTCCGATAAGAAACATTTGTTATACTTAAGCTGAACTTCAGTTTCCTTGTATGACCTCTTGGTTGGCTTAACTTTTCAGGGAAATCAAATTAGTGGACAAGTTTATCAGTTTTCACCAATTCCTGCGACTCTCTTTTCAAGTCCAAGCTCCATCGGGACTCAGAATGCGAGCTATAATCACTACATTGGTGATTCTACTGACATACATCAGCATTCATCTACTTCGCCAGGCACTGCAGAGGTTAACTCTACCCTGGAAGGCAGTGCAAGTTCTTCTGAGCTTGGGCAGGCTTTAAAGAAGCTTGAGGAACAACTGAGTATCGGAGATGAACACGTTAATTCTTTAGATCCACCCTACATTCAACCGGAAAGTCTCGACAGTCTCCAGTTTTTAGAGTGTAGTAATGACATAGATCACCTTTCTCAACCAACAACTGTATATCAGAGACCAGAGAATAACAAACTAGAGAGATGTTACGGAGGCAATTTTGGAGCCCAATACAATGCGAAGAATGATTCTAACAAACTAGAGAGATGCTATGGAGGGTACGTAGGAGCCCAATACCATTCTAGCAATCTCATGCTCGTAAAGAATGATTCAGGTGCGCCAAACTTATGCAGCATTAGTTTTTTCTTTCTATTTCCTCACTGTATGATGTTGAGGCTACTCAATATTCGAAAGATGATTAGGGAAGTATTTATGTTCATTCACAGTGAGTTTCACTAGTCTGTCTGAGAAGGTTTCATTGGTCATTGACTATAGCAGACTTTATGGACGATCAGTAATTTATTCATCTATATGAAGTAGCTTCAGTATGCCATGCCCTTGAAGTCTTGTCATGCTTTCTTCCTTGTTTTTCTTGTCTATGCGCGGAACTGAAGAGTAATATATAGTTATTAGGAAGAGTAAGAAGCAATCTAATTACAGGTGGTACAGGAGGGAGTGGAGATCAAGGGTCCGAATCTTGGAAAGATGTATTGGAGGCATGTGCTATACCTCTTAACTCTGAGGTAACTCTCTCGTATACCTAAATGAAATGTGGGATCAAACAAGGATGACTATCTTGTATCTATTAATTATAGACAAAAGGAATCCTAACGGTGACTTCATACAGAGGAACACAGCGAATGAACCAAATGTGTTATGGTTTTCTAATCTCTAATAGCAGTTGTAGAGTAGACTTTCCTAACTAATAAGTAAAAAGTTTCTAATCTAGGAATTTATTTACTTTTCATTGAAAGCAGGGAAGCACACCAAGTTCTGCAAAAGGAATGCTAGCTGGATTGCAGGAAGATTCAAACTGGAGTTACAGCAATCAGGTTGACCAATGTATGTCATCTGCTTTGCTAAGAATACTGTTAGGCTTCATACCTTACTTCGGTCAGTAATGATAGTTGTCTTAAATTTCAGCAACTTTTTTGTTGCCTCAAGATCTTGGTTCTTTCAAAGTTCCTGCTGCTTATTCTGCACTGGGAGCTCCTGAGAATAATGGTGAGTACTGTAGAATGATGGATGATGGAGGGAAATTCGGGCTGCCTTTCGAGCAAGAAATGAGAGTGACAGGTGCACATAAGCAAAAGTTTACTATCCAGGACATATCACCAGAGTGGGGTTACGCGAATGAAACCACAAAGGTCTAATCTCTGACACTTACGCGAATGCCTCTCAAGATTGATATACATGAAAAATATGTTATTTTCTTGCATTGTTAATATAAATGTTGGTAATCAGTTGGATTTGTCGTTTTGAAATTTCATTTTGACAATGCAGGTGATAATCATTGGATCATTTCTCTGTGATCCAGCAGAATCTATGTGGTCTTGCATGTTTGGGAGTGCTGAAGTTCCTTTTGAGATAATTAAGGAAGGTGTTATTCGGTGTGAAGCCCCTCCATGTGGCCCTGGAAAAGTCAATTTATGCATTACTTCTGGAGATGGACTCTCGTGTAGTGAAATAAGGGAATTTGAGTATCGTGATAAGCCTGACACATGCTGCCCTAAGTGCAGTGGGCCACAGACCTCAGATATGTCCACAAGTCCAGATGAGCTTTTATTACTTGTAAGGTTTGTGCAAACACTTCTATCAGACCGACCATCAGAAAGAGAGAGTAACTTAGAGTCGGGCAATGATAAGCTGTTGAAGAAACTGAAAGCTGATGATGATCAATGGAGTCATATCATAGGAGCGATCTTCGATGGCAGTGCATCATCAACAAGAACAGTTGCTTGGCTTCTACAGGAACTGCTTAAAGACAAGCTGGATACGTGGCTGTCTTCAAGATCCCGAGATGAAGATTACATAATTTGTTCTTTGTCAAAGCAAGAACAAGGTATTATCCATATGGTTGCAGGCCTTGGCTTCGAGTGGGCACTCTATCCAATCCTTGGTCATGGAGTCAGTGTAGATTTTCGTGATATTAACGGATGGAGCGCTCTTCATTGGGCTGCACGATTTGGGAGGTGAGTAGCCGATAAAGAGTAGACTAACACTGTCATATCAAATTTTTTAATTCGGGTAGAAAATAGTGTCTTGATGTATTAGCATCATATTTTCGTAAGTAAAAGATTGTTTTCACTTGGTCACTGTAGAAAGGAGTTTAAGATGGAATCTTTCTTAGACAATAGCTTCAAATGAATTTAACGAATACTGTGCTCTCTGCTGTGGCAGTGAGAAAATGGTGGCTGCCCTTATAGCTTCGGGGGCATCAGCTGGAGCAGTGACTGATCCCAGTCGGCAAGACCCGAATGGCAAAACTGCAGCTTCAATAGCTGCCTCTAATGGCCACAAGGGTCTTGCAGGTTATCTGTCAGAGGTGGCGTTAACAAACCATCTCTCATCGCTCACACTTGAAGAAACCGAGATTTCGAAAGACACTGCTCAAGTGCAAACAGAGATAACTTTGAATTCCATCTCAGAACAAAGTCCTTCCGGTGATGAGGATCAACTTTCACTGAAAGACACACTGGCTGCAGTACGAAATGCAGCCCAAGCAGCTGCAAGAATCCAGGCAGCTTTCCGTGCACATTCATTCAGAAAGCGAAAACAAAGAGAAGCAGCTATGGCTGCTTGCTTCCAAGAGTATGGGATCTATTGTGAAGATATCGAAGAAATATCGGCCATGTCGAAGCGAACGTTTGGAAATGTCCGGAACTACCATTTAGCAGCTTTATCAATTCAAAAGAAGTATCGTGGCTATAAAGGTCGTAAAGAGTTTCTGGAGCTTCGCCAGAAAGTTGTAAAGATTCAGGTAAATTTAATAGCTTTAGTGAGATGAAGAAGATAATAGTTTCTTTTAGTAGCCTTTGGCGTTTTATATACTACTATTTCTGGCAGGCTCATGTGCGAGGTTACCAAATAAGGAAACATTACAAAGTTATCTGCTGGGCAGTAGGAATATTAGATAAGGTTGTACTCAGGTGGAGAAGAAAAGGAGTTGGGCTAAGAGGGTTCAGGCAAGGCGTTGAAACTACAGAGGACAGTGAAGATGAAGACATTCTCAAGGTGTTCCGCAAGCAGAAAGTAGATGGGGCGGTGAACGAGGCTTTCTCTCGTGTTCTATCGATGGCCAATTCTCCAGAGGCTCGCCAGCAATACCACCGTGTGCTCAAGAGATATTGTCAGACAAAGGTTAGTAGTTTACAAGAGAGAATTCAAAAAGTTATAAATAATCATGTTGGACTTGCTTTAGTGTTTCCCTTCATAAGTTAGGATAAAGTGATATGAACTTATCCGATAATAGGACTATAATTTAAGCCTACTAACTAGAAGCTATAAGTAAAAACCACCTAAAAACTAGTTTAAGAATGTCCATGTGAATTTTAAGACACTATTTAGTCTCATTTCGAACCTCTGCAAGATATTTTGCTACTCTCCCTTTTGTTCTTCTCCTACCAAAGGTCGTGTGTTCGAGGATTGGATGATGTATAACCAAACCCAATAAAACTTGTAGGTAGATACCACCCGAAATCTAACTTTAGAGTCGAGATTTTCACGTGAATTTATAATGCCATTTGCGACCAACATGGAATATTTAATAGAAAGTCAGTATCAGAGCTGATGAAGATCCTTGAATGAATCTTTGCAGGCTGAGCTTGGAAAAACAGAGACATTAGTTGGAGATGACGATGATGGGTTGTTCGACATAGCTGATATGGAATATGACACTTTGTTTACACTGCCTTGAGGTGAAAGTCAGGCAAGAAGAGCTCTGTGCATGTAGAGGTTTAACAGTGTCTGTAGATTTGTGAAGTTTCAAGAGTGAATAGATTAATAGAGTTGCAAAGAAGAAAACAAGGAAGAGCCTAAAACCAAAAAAAAAAAAAAAAAAAAAACAAGGAATAGCCCTTGTAAGTAGTGTCTGTAAAGGGTAATGCTTCGATGTGGTTGAAAAACAAAACAATGTAATTACGAATTTGTTATCGCATTTTTTTTAAGTATTTACACCTCGATAGCAAATGAAAAGATAGAAATCAAGAAAATGGCAATAATGTGATTTTGATAAAAAAAAATAAGAAAAAAGGAATGAGTTTGCTTTTTTTTTTGTTTAATTGTTATGGTAATATGTTTCTTTCTAATGTAGACATCTAATTTTGGTGGGAAATGTTTTGCTTAAAACAAAGCCATTGCATTGTTTTTGTTTGCCTCAATATGACCTTTTTCGATATTATTGAAAGATAATTTTTTTTGTCCTTCATAGACATTTAATGAAATTGAGGTTAGGGGTATGGTTTTGTTATGACGTTATGCTACAAAGTAGATTGTTATGTGATAAATTCGATAGCCCATGTGATAAAATAGATATCCACACAACAAAATAACATGTTACTAAAAGAACGCGTTTCTTGTAACAGCTAAATGAAAGACAAAATAAAAATTAAAAACACTAATTTATGACAAATATGTTATCTTTCTTATTCTCCCATTTGGCAAATTCACCTTTTTGTGTTTGTAAACAATTAGTTGTTTTATATTTTCTATCCAAAAAGGTCTCTATTGTGATTCGTGAACAAGTTATAGAATACTATGTTGTGAACAAATATTTAAATCACGAATTCACGAGTAGAAATGTCTAAAACATTCTCAATTTAAAAGCAAATAAAGCACAGTTTATGCGGTTCTGAATAATATAAACAACATAAACAGGTGACACGTGCGTCATTCGAACCGTTAAATTTACGCAAAATGAATCAAATCGAAATGATGATTCATCAAAGCTTTTTGTCGTCTTGTCTTTGTCGAACCCAAGCGCACTTTAGCAACCACCGCCCATTCACAGATGCTTCTCATTGAAGAACTCAGAAGAAGCTTCTCGGATCTCTCTGTTATCTCATCTCTCACCGATCTGTATGTTTTCTTCTTCTTCTTCTCGTCCCAGATTTTCCCTAATTTGTTCGGTAATGAGTCTCCGATTAGGAACACTTTGATGATTTAGCTTCGTTTCTCGAACGATTTCTAATTTTTGTTGTAATCTTGAATCGTACTCAGTGAAATCAAGCGATCTAGAAGACTCGGACGAAGTCTTTTAGGTGACGTATGTGGGGAATGCAACGAGAAACATCCTCGATGTACAAGAGAACGTCATCGAGAGATTATTCTCCGATGCTCGATGTCGAAGATAGCTCAGGTACGCACGCACATGGATTGTTTTGTAGAACTTAGCAACTTGGAAGTTTTTAGCTAAATCTTCCAATTTCGAATTTGTGTCTTAATCTTCAGGTCTTTTAGAGAATGAAGTGAATAAGGAAATGGAAACTACAAATCCTTCATGGAAGTGTTCTCTCCCACACGTTCTAGTGGCTACGATTTCGTCGTTTCTATTTGGTTACCACTTAGGGTTCGTGCGATTGATTTTAACTCTTCTTCTTCTTCTTCTTCAAGTTCAACATTATTAGTTACGTGTGTTGATTTGCTTCAGCTTTTTTTGGTTGTTACAGAGTTGTTAATGAGCCACTTGAAAGCATTTCTTCTGACCTTGGATTTAGTGGCGATACATTAGCAGAAGGTATTCATTTTACTTCTGATTTCTATTATTTTCAGTGCAGTGATCACCACATTTACTGCTTTTATAAATTCTGTTTGCTTCATATGTGAAGGCTTGGTGGTTAGCGTATGTCTTGGTGGTGCATTTATCGGATCTTTATTTAGTGGCGGAGTTGCTGATGGACTTGGACGGCGGAGAGCCTTTCAGCTTTGTGCTTTGCCTATGATTTTGGGTGCTTTTGTAAGGTAACTTCAGAATTTCCTCCGAGCTCTGGTTATTAAACTGTAGCCAGACTTAGCTCATCTCCTAGATAGATCTTATTGTGATTCCTGGCTAGTGTTCTTTAAGCCATGACTTGTGAATTGGTCATGCAAAAGCTATTGTAATCAAAACAAGGCAATGTTATTACGCTTATAAGTGTTGACAGTTTTTTCATTAGAGATAGCACTGATACCTGCATATCTCTGGTGACTTTTAGAGTACATAAATGGTTCATCGAACCACAATATACCAGAAGCAATCCTATTTCAGTGTTACAATATGTTAGGTCCAGATTCAATTCACTCTTTTATTTCTCTAAGAGAAGACGTACAGTGCTGAATGAAAGATGAATCTTGCAAACCAACCAGTACTCTAAGGTTTGTTGTAGAGATCCCTAAACTTTCCCAAGCCCCCCAAAGCAACCAGGGGTAACTTAACAACCTTACCACCTCTCAAGCCTCCCCTATTTGTTCTGATCCCACTCAGTAATGTATATTCTGAAGTAGCTCTTATCACAATATTATGATTCTTTATCAGGAGTTGACCTTGTTTCCATTAGTTTGATTTGTTACTAATGCTAAAATGTCTTCCTCTCAGTGGAGTTAGCAACAGTTTAGCTGTCATGCTTTTTGGAAGATTCTTGGTTGGGACTGGCATGGGTCTTGGGCCACCTGTGGCAGCACTCTACGTGACAGAGGTATATCATTGCACGCTGATTATGGATCTTACTCTGAACCAAGTTTGGAGCCAGTTGTCTTCTTATGCAAATTTCCCAAATTTTGACTAGGTATCACCAGCTTTTGTTAGGGGAACATATGGAAGCTTCATACAGATAGCTACATGTCTGGGACTGATGGCAGCCCTGTTTATAGGAATCCCAGTCCATAACATCACTGGTTGGTAAGAAAGTATTACCTTTTGTAGAATTTATCATTATTTTCAGCAGACTCAACTTTTTGTACGACTCTCTAAAGCATAACAAGTTTTGATCATCTATGTTGTTATGAATTATGATACTCAGGTGGCGTGTCTGTTTCTGGCTATCAACGATACCTGCTGCAGTACTCGCTCTGGGAATGTTCCTCTGTGCTGAGTCTCCCCAGTGGCTATTCAAGGTCAGCTTTATTTATAATCATTACGTAGACTTGTGAACTCTACAGACTGTTGTGTCGTTGTTGAGCCTAAAAACTGCACTTCAGTATACTCTAGTGCTCCACTTTTCTTTCCTTTTTTGATTGAAAGGCTCATCGTCTTATGCAGCAAGGGAAGATCGCTGAAGCCGAAGCTGAGTTTGAGAGGCTGCTCGGAGGGTCTCATGCGAAAACAGCAATGGCAGAATTATACAAACTAGACCTAGACAGAACGGATGAACCAGATGTCGTGAGCATCTCAGAGCTGTTATATGGTCGGCATTCAAGAGGTATAGAACTCCCAAGAAAGTAACTGCAAACATGTATGTTGATTGTTACGTCTATTTGTTTCCTGTATAGTACTTTGTTATTCACTTGTTCCTTTTGCAGTTGTTTTTATTGGATCAACCCTGTTTGCTTTGCAACAGCTATCTGGTATAAATGCTGTTTTTTATTTCTCTTCTACCGTTTTCAAAAGTGCCGGAGTACCATCGGACCTGGGCAACATCTTTGTTGGGATTTCAAACCTCTTGGGTACAGTAGCCTTCTCCTCCACTGTTGTTTTTTTTTTTTTCCTTTTGTCTTCTTGATTATATGGATCTTGGGTTGTAACACTGTTCTGATTTTCAGGATCTGTAATCGCGATGGTGTTGATGGATAAAGTAGGAAGAAAGCTTCTTCTCCTTTGGAGTTTTATTGGCATGGTGTGTGGTACATTTCTTTCGAATTTTCTTATTATCAAATATGATTTTATCGTGTATCAAATTAATCGTTTTGATGTGTATAGGCAGTAGCAATGGCACTTCAAGTTGGTGCTACAAGTTCATACTTACCACATTTTTCTGCTATGTGTTTATCCGTTGGTGGTACTCTTGTGTAAGTGTTTGTTGAAACTGAAGTATGTGTTTCCATTTTTTTTTTGTTCTAAATACAGTTGTGATTTCTGATACAGATTTGTGCTAACATTCGCCTTAGGAGCTGGTCCAGTACCAGGTTTACTCCTCCCTGAAATCTTCCCAAGTCGAATTAGAGCAAAAGCTATGGCTTTCTGCTTGTCTGTGCATTGGGTAATAATAATAAACTCGTCGATTTTATCATCTCATCGATTGTGTTTTCGTTCCTAACCTTGCTTAATATTCTGGTTGGACAGGTGATAAATTTCTTTGTGGGTTTACTTTTTCTGAGATTGCTTGAGCAGCTTGGTCCTCGGCTACTATACTCGATGTTCTCGACGTTCTGTTTAATGGCGGTGATGTTCGTGAAGCGGAACGTGATTGAAACCAAAGGCAAAACACTTCAAGAGATTGAGATCTCGCTGCTAGCCAAACCATGAATGTATTTTCATTCTCTCCTTATGTCTTGTTGCTCACTGTTGTATAATCAAATAAAGATTGGGTTTTCGGTAGAGTTCGTTAAATGTTAAATTTCACGTAAACGAATCAACAATGTCAAGATTTGAATTATTCTTATGCTCTCTATTAGAAAACTATTGGGTATAAAATTTTAAATGGTAACATGATAATGGCTGAATTAGTGATTTTATTTTGGCTGACTTTGCTTTCTGGCTCAATTTGCTGAAATATGCAAAAACACATCAATTAGGCTGAATTGGTTTAATTGACTTAATATGTGGAATATGTGTAAAAGTGGAATGTCGAAAACAAAAAACTTGTTGAATTGGTTGATAGACGCATAGGCATGTAAGTGTACAACACAACAAGCTAAGCATACATCCAAATTAAAGCCTTTAAAATGTTATATCACCTACCACATTTTAGTTAGACGCTTTCAACTTCATATAATTTTTTTTTTTCAAAGTAATTTTCTCTATCGTTATTTTTGGGACAAAATTAACGCTGGAAGCCTACGTGAGAAAAAAGAAGAAATATAGCTTGCCATTTTCTTCTTACAGAACACCATACAAAAAAAAGACAATGTATCAAAGAAATAATTTGCCAACCACTCATTCCAATAAAAGAAATGTCAAAAATAAACACAAGTCAAAATAAAACTTCTAAATTCTCAAATATATAAAGCATGTTCGCCAGAAAGCATCATCAACCAATTTAACCTGAGACATCATTTCTTATTGTCACAGCCAAAACTGTGCAAAACTGAAAAAAAGAAAAATAAAGTTACCAAAATGAAAGAGTCAACAAGACTCTTATGGATATTATCAATCATTGTTTTGGTGGCAGCCGTTTCTAAGGCAGTCTCAGAGCTAGACAACAATGCAATTGATGATGGTTCATTGGATGGCATGAACAAACGTGAAGCCATCGAAGTAAAACAACCAAAAGCTGGCAAACGCAAAGGTAAAGGTGGTGCCACAGGACCTGAGATGAATTGGCCAGGAAAATGGGAGTTATTCATGAAGAATTCTGGTGTATCAGCCATGCACGCGATCTTGATGCCGTTGATCAATAAAGTCCAGTTTTACGACGCAACCATTTGGAGAATTTCACAAGTCAAGTTGCCTCCTGGCGTACCTTGCCATGTTTATGACCAAAAGGCTAATAAAATTGATTGTTGGGCTCACTCTGTCCTCGTCGATATCAACACCGGACACATCAAGCCTCTCGCGGTAACCAAATTACTATTTATTACTCCCTCCATTCTTTTTTTAGCTAAAAACACGAACATTAAAAAATTACAGAAAATAAATATTTCATTTTTTACACTGATCATTAACAAAACCAACGATTAAGAGAACACTGCATAATACATATCGTGACAAAATATTAAATATAGTTATTATTATCAGGCTAGGTCAACATTATGGGCCATGTTCATGTTAAAAAACAGTATGGGTCTTAAAAGACACCAATGTTTGTGTTAGTTTATTGCGGATTCAAACACCTTGCACAATGCACATGTCTAAATATACCCGTGATTATTCTTAGTCATGGTTGATCTGATGGATTTAATGGAAACATGACAGCTTACAACGGACACATGGTGTTCATCGGGAGGTTTAACCGTAAACGGGACTTTGGTAAGCACCGGAGGATTCCAAGGAGGAGCAAACACGGCAAGGTACCTTTCCACCTGCGAAAACTGTGTATGGATAGAATATCCAAAGGCACTCGCTGCAAGGAGATGGTACTCAACACAAGCCACACTCCCTGATGGCACTTTCATCGTTGTTGGAGGCCGCGACGCTCTCAACTACGAGTATATCCTCCCGGAGGGACAAAACAACAAGAAACTCTATGACTCACAACTTCTTAGACAAACAGATGATCCAGAAGAAAACAATCTATACCCTTTTGTTTGGCTCAACACTGATGGTAACCTCTTCATTTTCGCCAACAACCGATCCATTCTTCTTAGCCCGAAAACAAACAAAGTGATCAAAGAATTCCCTCAACTTCCCGGTGGTGCCCGTAACTACCCCGGCTCTGGCTCGTCGGCTCTTCTCCCCATCCGTCTCTACGTTAAAAATCCCGCTGTCATTCCCGCTGATGTCCTCATTTGTGGCGGTGCAAAACAAGACGCTTACTATCGTGCTGAGAAAAAGAAGATTTACGATTGGGCCTTGAAGGATTGTGCAAGGATAAACATCAATAGTGCTAAGCCTGTATGGAAAACAGAGATCATGCCAATGTCACGCGTGATGAGTGATACTGTGATCCTCCCTAATGGAGAAATCCTTATTGTTAATGGTGCAAAACGTGGCTCCTCCGCTTGGCACTTAGCCAAAGACCCAAATTTTTCTCCACTCTTGTACACGCCTAACAAACCTTTAGGCAAACGTTTCAAAGAGCTTGCTGCTTCCACTATCCCTCGCATGTACCATTCCATCGCAATCGCTCTTCCTGACGGTAAAGTTCTTATCGGTGGCAGCAACACCAACAACGGATACCAGTTCAATGTTGAGTACCCAACCGAGCTCCGCATCGAGAAATTCTCACCACCTTATCTTGATCCAGCTCTTGCCAATATGAGACCAAGAATTATAAACACCGCCACACCAAAACAGATTAAGCATGGAAAGATGTTTGACGTAAGAATCGAGCTTAAACAACAGAATGTGACAAAGGAGAATGTAATGGTGACAATGTTGGCACCATCATTTACAACACATAGTGTATCAATGAACATGAGGTTGCTCATGTTGGGAATAAACAATGTCAAGAATGTTGGTGGCGATAATCATCAAATCCAAGCCGTTGCTCCTCCCAGTGGAAAAGTTGCTCCTCCTGGTTATTATCTTCTCTTTGCCGTCTACAATGGTGTCCCCAGCGTTGGAGAATGGATTCAAATTGTGTGATTTTGATATGCATATATAGTGATGAACTTATTTTTTGAAACGAACCCTTATACCTATAACATGTTTGTAAGGCAAATTTTTTTCTTTCTAATTATCTGAATATATCTTTGATTCTTTTAATTAATATATTTTTGTATATTTTTTTTGTGATTGAGATAACAAATTTGAGAAATTGTCATAAATCTGTGAAATTACTTATAGAAGGTAGCAGTTTTAGGTGGTAGTAAGGCTTGAACGACTCTAAACATACGGTTTTTCATGTTTTTAAAACGTGATTATGCTAAGTACATATATATATCATTCACAAAATCTAGTATGGAAGATAAAACGTGAAAATGATAAGTGATTTTCTAATTTATCTTGCACGCTTTAAAATTATAGCTAAATTAGAGACATTTCATTTATATACTATATATATATATATATATAGTTTTTTGGTGTTTTAAAAAAATTATTTTTATTCAGCTTAAAATTTTCATCGTTCTATTAATTTCGCTATTATATATTTTAGTTATTCCGTCATTCATCTTACATACCAGTTAAGCGCACAGTTCAATACATATTGCAGTTAAATTTCCATCATCTTACTACATAAAATGGTTATATATTAATAAATAATGTTATGGCATTTTTTTCCAACACATATACCATTTTTTATTATATATATATTTAACATTTTTTATTTATTACTTTGAAATATAGATTACAATGAGATCATACAAACATTATAGAAAGTTTTCGAATAAAATATCAACAATAAAAAAACGAGAAAATGATAGAAATGAATTTGACAATGTTTTTTTTTCTTTCTAAAAACTTAACTCGATAAACGTATTAACGAATCAGTTATTGTCTTTCTTTTCAAAAAATTTATTTTTTTGGTTGATAAGAAAAAAGTTCCATTTCATTTTAACAATAAAAATGTTTATAAAATTTATATAATTAACATCTATCAAAAACTAATCGAATAAATTAACTAATGATAAATAAAGTACAGTAAAACTTTTATATATTAATAATATAGGGACTATGATATTTATTAATTTATAGAAGTATTAATTTATAGTGAGAATCGCTTAATTTCATAACTTTTCTATAAATTATCTTATTACTTTATCGAGTTGTTTTAAATTTTACATTGATCCGACTAAAAATCAAATTTTTTTTTATTAATTTATAGTAATTATTAATTTATCGAATATTAATTTAAGTGTTATGAATAATTATATATATTATATGGATGTCCATTATAGGTCCATTAGTAGATTCTAGTCAATTTAATCTCTAACCTAATCTCTAATGTTGTATTCTTATATATATTATTCTATGACTTATGAATGCAATAACAGAAAGAACAATTCCCGAAACCTCTTTATTCATAACACGTTATCAGCATGAAATCCTAGCCATTGAACAAAACGAGATATTCGCTAAAATCTCTAACTAATACTGCCTCTATTTTCGTTTTTGTGGCATCTCCATTTTCCAACAACTGAGATTTTAGATCAATTTTCCCATCGAAATGAAATAAGTGCAATCACTCATCCATATTATTTAAGACCTAATCATACTTTATTATGCCCGTATAATAGATCGACATATATATTTTATTATGCTTCATTGCTTCTTGTATAACAAACGACTAATCCCGTCACAAAATTTATGGCATAATTTCATTATAGGCACAAACAAATTATTGAAATCGACTGACACATGCTTTAATTTATTTTTTATTATTTAACTATCCAGATCTCATGATTATCTAACTGAAATCGACTGACACATGATTTTTTTGTTTAATCTCAAGCTTTATCGCATATTACTTGATTATTTAATATACTCATACGTTATCGTGCAGATGGGCTGGATTTAGTTAGTTTAATAATTAGTGAATCCCTTTGAATCCCGTAGCCGACCACTCAGTTGATTCTCCGAACTCTAAAAGCCACCGTCATCAAGCTAAGTACCTCTTTACCAAACATATTATTTCGTTGATTTGATATTCATGTTATTTAGTATAACTTTGTTCATATACATTAGTACATTGGTTTAGTTACGTAATTAGCTTTGCAGTCTCAAACTTAATTATTGAGAAGATGGAATTTCGTTGATGCACTAAAACGAAATCGATACTTTATAAGAATCACTCATCCTTTATTCATTCATTGTATTACGTGTACGTGATATGTTTGTTTATTAGTCTTTAGCTCAATTATTGGGTTATAATATTATTATAACACGCCGTGAATTATTTCTAGACATTACTATTTGTATTAAGGCCTCAAAATTTATCCGAGAATTGATTAATTAATTAAAAAATTTAGTTTACTGACATGATAATTTAGAGCGAATGAATGGTGATAATTGATTAGATTATTTTATTTATAGTATGTGTTGTTTAATTATATTTTATTGGCATCATCTTCATAAATATAATAAAACTGAGTATTTGACAGTATAAGATCTACAAGTTCTTTGAAACAATTTAAAGAAAATATATATGATTAGAAGTCTATAAGCGAATACATGTCAACTATATTCAAAATTACTTCCAAGTTAATATAATACAGAAAAATATTATTGATGTAAATATGTTAGAGAATACACACTCTACTTTTCACAAAAACATAATGTTGTCCTGTAAACATAATATCGTGAATATATATATATATATTTTTTTAAAATATTCTGATTTTGTTATTTTGTGACTGAGTGAAATAATAAGATATTAATGAATAATCATGAATCACGTCCTATTGATTTTGCTCTATTCCCTGAAGCGAATATGACATTATGTTATAAAAGAAAAGAACTACATCAATTACACTAGGCGAGAAGTTGCTATAAAAGTGGTCGTGAATATGGGTGGATATGATGTATAAGATCGCGGTCAAAGTTGAGTAGTTTCTTTCAATAAATCATACTTTCATCATAAGTGAGAAAATAAAGATTGTAACGAACAAGAGATATTTATCTCATATATATGACGATGAAATAAACTAGTGTGAGTACAATATTAAATAGTAGAAAGATTATTGAAGCCTTTCGAAGAGTATATAATATTGTCTGTGGAAACGAAATTTGAAATCATTGATGTGTTATAGTCTCCCAAGTCTCAAAGTTAAAAGAGTCTAAGATATATAATTTAAGTTGAGAATGTCATTGATTATAAAGTGGGATTTAAGATGGATAGACATGAAGTATCATCATATCGAGGGAGAGAATTAAATAATTCCACATCCAGAAGATTATGTTTACACTCAAAATAAATTTGATGAATCACTTTATAGAGAAAATCTTGAAGATTTCAAGACATATCATGTTGAGAAAATAAGCAAAGAAAATGTTGAGAACTCTCAGATCATAAGTATTACTCAAGCAATAAAAGTAGTTTAGAGAAAGTTATGCATTCTCTATCGGATTGTACTACACAAAGATCACTATAATAGATTATAATAAACTATAAGTTTATTGAAAATCTCACTGTTTGGCATTACCAGTTAAGGTATTCCGGTTCAATAGTGATGCGAAAGAACAATCAGAAATGTATATGGACATTCATGAGAGAACGAAATTTTTTTTTCAAATGATTTCTAATGTGTTGCCGCTTTACCAAGCAAGCCGATTATATGGTTTTCACCGACCCCAATAAATAGGGATAATTAATGTCAATTTTTGGTATGTATGCAAATAAATATTGTGGACTGATCATCCACCATATATTCTTGTTATCGACTTGCAACCTGAAGTTTGCGAGGGTATTTGGTTGATTAATAATGGTGGTGAAACCATGTCTCAAATAAATGATTACTATATGTCCATTAATTCACATCATGTCAACGGATAATAGTAAATTCTTCCATTACAATTGGTTTGGGTCAGAAACCAGATATTCCCCATCTAAATGTGTTATACATGTCGAGTTGCTCCACCATAGTGATACACGATGAGATTTGAAAGAATGTTGAAAATATGTTGAACATGAATCTTTGTTGGTGATTAAATTTCTTGAGCCATCAACAAACAATTTATTTAAGGCTCGAGATGTAGACTGTTATTTCAGTGAGTCAGTCTTTCCAACATGAGGAGGAGAAAATAATCAGCTGGAAAAGAAATATATTGAAAGAAATTATCTTGATCTTCGTACAAAAGAATATGCACTCTAAGTTTAAAAGATAATTCATTTGCAGAGTTTAGCAAAAATTAAGTGCCATAAACATTTACTGACCCAAATGGATTGATAACGTCATATACCAGCTGCATATGCTCCAATTGAAATGATTCCCTAAAAGGACAATACCAACTGCTAATGAGTCTAAAGATTATCGCATGAAGCGTGATAGACCTATTGGTTCCAAAGATAATAATCCTCGAAAAAGAAAAGAAAAAAAAAGTGCATATTTGGAAAATAGAAAGAATGAGAAAGTAAGAATTACTAAAGATCTCCAGAAGAGACATTAAAAATCTTAAAAAGAGACATTAAAGATTTCCAGAAGAGACAATAGACATGATAAAGAAAAGAAATCCAGGCCTGGTAATTACAATGATAAGAGATTTCAACTAGTTGTATCATGTTTGGAATAAAAAAGAACAAAAACAAATTGACGTCGTAAATATTTTGCATGCAGTGAAAGTAGTTGATGATGTTATGGATAAAAATTGAGAATCATAAACCGCGGTTAATAGAAAAAGATTTGTTGAAAAGTGTACACAGAAAAATGATTGGCGAATCGTAGAAAAAATATTAAATTTCTTGAAGAAAAAATATTTGGACTAGTAGTCCGTACATTTGAAAGTGTAAAACTTGTAGGACGTAAGTGGATCTTTATGTACAAAACACGTTTAGTAGCAAAATGATTCTCACAAAGTCATGAAGTTTATTAGAAAGAGGTATACTCTCTTGTGGTGGATGCAACTATTTAGATCCCTTATTACTTTGACAATCAAAGCAATACTTGATTCAGTCTACACATAAGGTCTTGAACTGTCAGAATTAAGGAATCTATTGCCAGAAGCATCACTACAAGATTCTATTTCTAAAAGCAAAAAATTATAGTTTTCGAGAACATTACTATACATATGAAATTAAATCGATATTGTTATGAATTGAAACAATTGGGGCACATATAAGATATTCGTCTTATTTGGTACTTGTTAAGAGAAGGGTATAAGAATAAGTGTAAAGTATGTTAATGATTTAAATATTATCGAATCTCCTGTAGAGATTTCACATACCATGAAATATGTGGAGAAATAATTTAAGTAATATATTTTTTTCTTCTGAAAAATGCATAAATCTGATTGTGCACGAACTGAGTTGTGTTCGTTTTACATAACTGAATTCTGTACAAATTCTGTTAGGATTTTTATTATACCTGAATTTGCACGGATCTAATTATACCCAAAATCTGCACGGATCTAGATATGGTCGACTTTGTATAGATCATATATTTTATGAAGTTTCTTGGTATTACAAAATTGAACATCTAGCGAAAGAGATGTTATCTCAAAATCCTTGCAGGATTTTACAAAGAAAATACTCTAGAACTATCATACAAGGAAGGAAAACAAAACGAGTAAGTTTTATAAGAAGAGCATGAATAACTCCTATATACAAGATGAATGTTTAGAAAATTGTATGTAAAGAAATTTTAGCCTTGAAGTCTAAATAGAGCAAATAAATAATTTTCTATGTGAAACAGGATGTATGGACCGGAAGTTCACTGATCCGAGATAAGAGTTTGCTTACTAAGATTCTGATTATTATAATTTCCAAAATAATGATATATGATCAAATTGCACATCCTGAAGATGATGCTTATAGAGGAAGAAATATGATTATGTGCGTGGTTGTACTTTTTTCATTTATCATGGTTTTTACTCTATTGGGTTTTTCCATAAAATGGTTTTAACGAAACAACAAAGAACACGCGAATGTAAACATCTATGAAAACGTTGTGATTCCAATGATGAAAGACTATCATTATTCAAAGACTTTTATATACATTGATGATATTGTGAGAAACAAAGAGAATGATCAAGATGAGTCACTTGCGAGACAAATGAATTGCAGAAGAATGGTGATGTATGTGTCCTACAAATTTGTTCAAGTGAAGATTTGACAAACCAATTACCAAGACGTGTCCAACAACTATTTTCAAAAAGTTATTTTATCATATTGGATCGAGTTACTTCGAAGATTTCAAGTGATGTACTTATGAGGGAGAGTAGAAGCGCACTGCACTCTTTTTATTTTAACCATGATTTTTCTTACTGTGTTTTTCTGATAAGATTTTTAATCAGACAGCATCTGATTTACGCATTTGAAACCATATTTTTACGATGGTTATCTAAAAATAAGTGTTATGAATAATTATATATATATATATATATATTATATAAATACCCATTATAAATTTATTAGTAGATTGTAGACAAATTAGAATCGAAATATAACGAGGATCGTTCAATATTTTATAGTTTTCCCAAAAAAACGAAAAAAAAGAAAAAGCTTTATCTGTACCGTTGTCGTGACTTCCTCTCCGACGGAGGAAAGGTAAGGTTACCCCCACCGCTTGTTAACACTCTCAGATTCGACCAGCAAGGATTCTCAAGGAAGAAGATGGTGAGGATCATTCCCATGGCGGCTTCCTCCATCCGACCATCCCTCAGCTGCTTCTCCTCTGCATCTCCTCGCTTCCCCGTTTCCTACCTCTCGAGAAATCTCTCTCGCACTCTCCGTAATCATCCCTCCACTGCAAGATTGATATTGATTAGTGGAATTCTAGAACTAGGGTTGTGATGGGCTGATGTGATATCGTCTTTCAATTATCTGGTTATTTTTATTCAGAGGTTTTCCAATTCTCCAGTTTGGGAATCAATCATTGTCATAGAGCTGAAGTTGAATGAGATTTAGTTTATCATTCTTGTTTCAATTTTGTTGCAGATGTTCCTCAATCACAGCTATTTGGTTTAAATGCTCATAAGCTTTTGAGAAGAAGTGTAAACTGTTTAGGAGTGGCTGAATCTGGTAAAGCAGCTCAAGCTAGTACAGCTACTACACAAGATGATCTTCTCAACTGGGTCAAAAATGACAAGAGAAGAATGCTTCATGTTGTGTATCGTGTTGGCGATTTGGACCGGACGATAAAGTACATTACTTTGACTTTCCTTTCATATGATTTGATGTTTAATCTCTCAGGCTAGCAGATCTTTGAGCACTTTCTGAAGATTAACAGAATCATCTAATTGCTGCAGATTCTACACCGAATGTCTTGGAATGAAGCTTCTACGCAAGCGTGATATACCAGAAGAAAAATATACTAATGCTTTCCTTGGTTATGGACCTGAAGATTCACACTTTGTGATTGAGCTCACTTACAGTAAGTCATATGTGTTTCACTCCCGCTTTTATGCTCAAGACCCAGAGTACTGTAGTTCATTTAGCTCCAATAAGCCTAAGACTATGCATTTTATATAAAGATGGTTGGCGTACCCTTCTTAATATAAATTTGCTTACAGATTATGGAGTTGACAAGTATGACATCGGCGCTGGTTTTGGTCACTTTGGTATTGCTGTTGACGATGTGAGCCTCTACAATCTAATATGAAATTATGTCCTTTCTTTGAAACAGTGTTTGATGTGTCTGGATTTTACTCTTTCCACCACATGGTTTTATTTCTAAGAAGTGAACTTTCTTTCCAAACAGGTGGCGAAAACTGTAGAGCTTGTAAAAGCCAAAGGGGGCAAAGTAACCCGGGAGCCTGGTCCTGTCAAAGGTGGCAAAACTGTAATCGCATTCATTGAAGATCCTGATGGTTACAAATTTGAACTCTTGGAAAGAGGTCCTACACCAGAACCTCTTTGCCAAGTTATGCTCCGTGTTGGTGATCTCGATAGGGCCATAAAGTTCTATGAGAAGGTGAGTCCTATGAAATTGTTTTGAGATGTGATAGTTTATAGCCTGAACAGTAAATGTTTGATCTGATATATTTTCTGATTCTTTTATCAGAATGTGTTCTTATCCTCTGATCATATGTGCTTGCTTTCTTTATAGGCTTTTGGAATGGAACTTCTGCGAACAAGAGATAACCCAGAGTACAAGGTAACTTGCAATGTCTCACGAATCTAATTCTTAGTACCCATGCGGCCTTAAACTTCCCTTGTCTATATGTTTTTACATGCAAAACCTGCTACTAGTGTTTGTTCGATCGGTTTGATTTAGTTTTTTGTATAAACTCACTTACCGTAAGTGGTTATTTGCAGTACACAATAGCCATGATGGGATATGGTCCAGAAGATAAATTTCCTGTCCTAGAGCTGACATATAACTATGGTGTCACTGAATATGATAAAGGAAATGCTTATGCCCAAGTAAGAGAAATTTGACATTTCCGTTCGTCTAAATTCCTTTTCAACTGGAGAGGGTAGCCATAGTTTTAACTTGTTTTCTTGTATTTGATTACTGTCAGATTGCAATAGGGACAGATGACGTTTACAAAACTGCAGAAGCTATAAAACTCTTTGGAGGGAAAATCACGAGGGAACCTGGTCCCTTACCAGGTATAAGCACGAAGATAACCGCGTGTCTGGATCCTGATGGTTGGAAATCGGTAAGATATTGGTGTGTTGAGATAGATTCATATTTGATGGAAAGAGTTCTGAATATTGCGTTTTGAGTTTGCGACTTTCGGCTTTACAGGTGTTTGTGGACAACATTGATTTTCTCAAAGAACTGGAGTGAGATGAGAAAAGAGCAAAGGAGAAGAGAGGCAACAAATGCATGACAATGGCTCATGAGGGAGACAAGAGGAGAGGCGTTGTTGTGTTACATCAGTTTGGGGTTTGATATAATATCTCTCAGTTGTGAGTATATTGTTCAAAGTGAATGATATGTTTTTCAGAATCTAGTGTAGTTGTTTTACAGGATAAACCCCATGTTGCGTCTTTGTATATTAGTTCCACTTAACATTAGTTGCCATTAAATAAGATGATAAGTGCATTGATAAACAAGAAACAAGGTATCTATCCAAACTTATAACAATAAACACTTGTACGACGCATATTGGCTCTTTGGGGACATGTGAAAACATAGAACGTATGTAAAACAAATCTAATTATAGAAATTTTTTTTTTCTTTCCTCCAAATCTTATGACTAGTCGAAGTTATGAGGATCCTACACTAAAGGAACACCCACTTTGAAATCAATTTTTGAATGTCATTTCTTTTTGTTCCTTAATTTTGTTTGATTTGGGATTTTATTTAAAAGAGAAGCTACAAAAATGTATGTAAGAGTTTATGGATAGAATAACCGGCGCTAAGTTTAGTGATACAAAAAATTATGACTTAGATAATGTTTAACGAAACCAAAAATATAACCTTAGACAAGATAAAGATCGAAATATGCCAAACGACATCATATAATATACTAAAAGCTCGGCGTTTGATAAACTTGTATATGATATAGATTTTTTTTATAGAATTAAAAATTAATCTAAGCAACACAAAATCAAAACATGACAGACGACGTCGTATAAATACTAATCTATTCGACGTCGTTTGGCATGTTTCAATCTTTATGTCACCTAGGTTAACTTTTTTTGTTCTATAAAAGGATCCAATTCACAGTTTTTAATTTGTTCACATCTGCCGTACTTTTTATAACAAACATAGTGAAATCATATCTTAAGAAAGTTTGTGATTTTTCGATCGCATCAATAAAGAAATCTCTAATTCGGTTCAATTCTTCTGTAGAAGGTATGTGCTAATAAAACAATTTTTAAGATCTTTTATATTCATTCGATTTTATTTTAAGTTTTTTGAAAGTTGCATACTTTTTTGTTGTATTATTACTGAATACCCTTGAATTATCATATTATTATAATTATTATTATTAGTGATTGCTTGATGTTTATGTTTTGACTCATGCAATTTTCAATGAAACGATAAAAGAATTCAAATTTGGTATAACAATCATCTAAATTTAATATAAAGCATTTTTGAAAAATATCATTTGATAAATATACATCATCGTTAAAGGTGGAAAAATTATCTGAGATCTAATCCAATGTAATCCGAAGATGATATATGAAACTTCCGGATCTAGATCCAAATATTTTGATTTTGAAAAACAGAATATTCAGATCTGACTTGGATCTACTTCCAAAAATAATTTTCATAGGATATATATATATATATATATATATATGAAAAATATAATTTATAAAAAATTTGTGGTATCATTTGTTTAAAATGTTTATAAAAATATATTAAAAATGATGAAATTTTTAATACAATTTAATTTTAATGTTATTTTCTAAAAGTACAAAAGAAGAAAAATATATTAAAAATTATATCAGATTTTATCCTTTTTGTATTATTTTCAATTTTATGCTAATGCTCTTACTGGTTTAGAATTTTGTATTTTTAGAAACAAAATATTTTTATTTTTTGACTAGAAATACAAAAATAGTCTTTGACTAGAAATTTATATAATAATGGTAAAATGAATTTTTATTTATAATTTTTAACTTGTATAATAGGATGGTAGAATAATAATTAAGAAATAAATCTTTTAGAAAAGGGAAAAAATCTAATCATTCTTCAAATTATTTTATAATTTTCCAAAGTATCACCATTAAGTGCTACATGATTTGACCAAGAAAAAGTGTGATACATAAATGTCCATAGATTTTGCATAATGTAAAGATTCTTTCTTAATTATTATTCTACTATCCTATTATACAAGTAAAATAAAAACATTTACCTTTTCTTCATTAACCATTATTATGTTGTATAACTTTTCAGTCAACAGTCAACATTTTTAAATTTCATTATGCCAATTTATTTACAAAAAAGAAATAAAAGATTTTGTTTCTATAAATCCCAAAATTTACACCAATGAGAGCTTTAGCATAAAATAGAAAACAGTCAAACAAAAGAATGAAAATCTTAAAACACTGCCATTTTTGAATATATATTTTTGGGAAAAATGTCATAAAAACACGAATTGTGCATTTTAGTTGAAAAAAGCATGAACTCTTCATCTGGTAAATTTCATACCTACTTTTATGTTGACTTTCAATTAAATCGTCAAGTCTTGTTGACTTCGCCAATTAAGACACAACGTTAACTGGCTAAACGCAGCAACCAGACAGAGTTATGTGTCTGTTTTTAATATTAATGAACAAAACGACATCGTTTTTAATCAGAAGAAACCCCCAAATCGATTTACGATCTTCAAAAATCCCCAACTCAGAAACCCTAAATCTATTTCTCTCTTCTTCTTCGAGTTGCTCTCTTCATCTTCGATTTCTCTCTTCTTCTTCTTCGAGTTGCTCTCTTCATCTTCGATTTCTCTCTTCTACTAGGTCATCAACTGATGGTGCATAGAAAGAAGCTTTGAACGAAAAAGGGATGGGAATGCCGACGAAGAGCCTGATGTCGAATCGACTGCTCCCGAGTCGATTGATCTCGAGTTAACTGCTCCCGAGTTGACTGCTCCCGAATCGACTGTTGGTCAAGGTAATGCCCTTATAAAGTACATTGGTGAGACTGTTTGCTTAGAAAACCATGAGATTGTTAGTGATGAAGACCGTGAAAGCTGTAAGTAGAGATGATTGTGCAGTTGTTGGCGACGAAGATTGTGATGATATTGCATATAAAGCTGTTGGCGAGGAAGACAGAGAACAGGAAGACACAAACCATGAAGACTTGAATCCTGAAGTTTTTGAAGAGGAAGATGGAAACCGTGTAGGTGTAGAAGAAGAATTTTGCGAAGACTTGGAGAAGGTGCGAGAGATGAGAAAGATGAGACTGATGTAGACAGTGGAGATGATATCTGGGATGATGAGAAGATTCCAGATCCTATGTCAGCTAGTGAATACTAGATACGACATTAAGTTGTATAGATCGCATGCTTTGAGGATTGGTGCAAAATGTGTTGACACTGATGTTAAGTGTCCGTAGAGATGCTACTGTTCTTACGAGAAGAAGAAACACAAGATGCAAATAAAGGTGTTCGAGAGTAACCATATATGTGTGCGATCAGGTTACACTCACATGTTAAAGCGAGGAACGATAGCTTGGTTGTTTGCAGAGAGATTGAGAAAGAATCCAAGGATCACCAAACAAGAGATGGTTGCAGAGATTAAGAGAGAATACAATCTGGAAGCTAGTGATGAACAATGTTCTAAAGCAAAGTTAAGACTTAGGCGAGAAGCAAGTGTTGGTCATCAAGAACATTTTTCACGGATATAGGATTATCAAACAGAGATTTTTCGATCAAATCTAGGTTCAATCTTTGAGATTGAGACTATCCCAGGACCAACAATTGGAAGCTTGCAAATGTTTTATCGTCTATTTATGTGTTTTAAATCGTAAAGGGATGCTTGGAAACATACATGTAGACCCATCATAGGAATTGATGGTGCATTTTTGAAATGGGACATCAAGGGACATCTCTTGGCTGTAGTTGGAAGAGATGGAGACAATAAGGTAGTGCCAATTGCTTGGACAATAGTTGAGATAGAGAATGATGACAATTGAGATTGGTTTGTGAGGTTGTTCTCTGCTACTTTGGGACTTGAGGATGGAAGAAAGATAACTATCCTATCTGACAAACAATCGGTTAGTAGTAGATTTTTGTAATAATACTATGACCTATATATGTTTTCATTAATCATCTAATAGGGTGTGTTATCTTTTGCAGGGTCTTGTGAAAGCAATCCATAACATTCTCCCACATGTTGAGCATCGTCAGTGTGCTAAACATATTATGGAAAATTGGAAGAGATATAGTCATGATATGTAACTACATCGCCTGTTCTGGAAGATTGCACGCACCTACACCAAAGGACAATATACTGCAAATATGGAAGCATTGCAGAAATATAATCCAGGTGCTTATGCTTCTCTACTTAGTACCAATCCGATTACATGGTCTAGAGCTTTCTTCAGAATAGGTACATGTTGCAATGATAACTTGAACAATCTCAGTGAGTCTTTTAATAGAACCAGACATCAAGGTAGGAAGAACCCTTACTGGAAATGTTTGAGGATATTAGGAGGCAGTGTATGGTGTGGAATGAGAAGAGGCATATCATTGTTGGAAGATTAAAGACAAGATTCACAAAGAAAACACATTTGGAGATAGAAAAAATGATAGAAGGGTCACAGTTTTGCATCATAAACATGGCTAGACATAATAAACATGAGGTAGAGTTGAATGATGTTGCTTATTGTGTGGATATGAATGAGCGTATATGTGGATGCATTAAGTGGCAGATGACTGGTATTCCATGTGTTCATGCTGCTTTTGTGATCATAGCAAAAAAGCAGAAAGTTGAAGATTATGTCAGTGACTGCTACACAACAAAAATGTGGCATCAAACCTATAAAGATGGTATTGAGCCTATCCAAAGTCAGATGGAATGGCCTAGGATGAATAGATTAGGAGTCTTGTCACCACCATGGAGAAAAAGTAATCCTGGTAAACCAAATAACCATGTTAGGAGGAAAGGAAAGTATGAAACTAACTCTTCATCAAGCAACACCAGATTGTCACGCAAGAACAGAGTCATGACATGTAGAAACTGCAAACAAGAAAGACACAATAGGTTATCTTGTACAAACCCGACTGTTGAAGGTCAACCTAAAAGACCAAGAGGAAGACCAAGGAAGGATCAGGTTTGATGCTTTCTTCTTTTCTAATCATGATGCTTAATACTATGTGATGACTAATATCTCTTTGAAACAGTAACCAAAGAATGTATTATTTGGCCAAAGACAAGCATGGAAAGGATCACAAGCTTCTCAAGGATCACAAGGAGTTTCAGATGGAGGGTCACATGGAGTTTCACAGAGAGGATCACAAGCCTCTCAAAGATCACAGAGGAGGCAAGCACCACTGAGGAGGCCAACACCACAGAGAAGGCCAACACCACAGACGCAAGCACCACAGTGGGAAACCTCTCAAGCAACACAGAGGTAACAAGGAGTAGGAGGCTGGAGATCATGGTTTGAATGCTCAAGCTAGGATGTATGACATTGGTGTGTTTCAGGACCTACAATTCATGTATTTGGCGGTTTTTAAGTTTCTTTCAGAACAAGAATGTTGAATTGTTGTTTATGGTTTGTTTCAGAACATGGGTTTTTTCTCTTTTATCGTCTGAACATGGTTAGTGTCTTATGTTGTGTGAACAAACCCGAGTGTTGTTTCAATGTCTTTTGTTGTCTCAATGTTATGCTTTTTCAATGTCTTTTGTTATGTTTTACTCTTTGAAACATACCAAACATAACAAAATCCGATTTCATTACCAAACATACAAACTAGATGCACTTAACAAAACAAACACACACTTGGACACTCACTAATAACCGAGAGCAAACTTTGTTTGCTTTGCTTTACCAACCATAATGTAAGCAATGAAAATTGTCATCAAACAAAACCACAAAAAAACACACTTTCAACAACACTTTCAACTTGCGGATTTCTATTTTGGTCCACATTGCATCTTCCTTCAATTTTTGTATAGCAACATTGAACTCATTAACCTCAGATTTGGCTTTGGCAATCTCATTTGCCATGATTCCTAGTTTTGGTAATGCATATTCAACTTCCTCATACACAACATCCTCGATCCACTTAAACAAGTAACCCTGTTGCATTAACAAACAACATTAGTTACTATTACACACATAAACAAGATTAACAACCAATGACTACTTACATCTCTTGCTTGCCCACGAGCTTGCATCTCTTTTGCTTAAACAACGGAAGAATGGTCGACCAGGATTCTCTTGAGTTTTCGATATAAAGATCCTCAAACCTGCTCCACATACACACTTCGACGGCACTCCACGGTCACCGAGTACCACTGATGTCTCGATGCTAGAACTCATCGGAATCGGAAGAAGAAATTGAGAGGAATTGAAAATAATCAAAAGGAATTGAAACGAAATCAAGAAGAATTAAAAAGACATCGAGAGGATTTTGATTTTTGAAGTTCTAGGGTTCTTAAAATATGAGAATCGTAAATCGATTTGGGGGTTTCTTTTGACTAAAAACGATGTCGTTTTGCTCATTAACGGATCTAATAAACAGACAGATAATCCCGTCTGGTTGCTCCGGTTAGCCTGTTAACATTGTTCCTCAATTGGCGAAGTCAACAAGACTTGACGATTTAATTGAAAGTCAACATAAAAGTGGATATTAAATTCACCAGATGAAGAGTTCGTGTTTTTTTTTCAACGAAAATACACAATTCGTACTTTTATGATATTTTTCCCTTATATTTTCTCCCTCTTTTGAATTTTTAACTTCTTATATAAGTAGAGGGAAACACCTCCCAGATTTCACACTCACTTCAACTTCTCTAATTCAATTCTCCAAATCTTCCTATTGTCTCTAAGTGCAACTGACAACAATTGGTTCACTTCTACTGGAGAGATCGTATTGCACTCAGAAGTTTTAAGTGATGAGTTACCACCTGAATCACTTAGCACACGGTATGTGAATCTTTATATGCCAACATCAATTTTTATTGGGGAAAAATGTCATAAAAATTTTCAACTTAGCAAAAATGTTTAAAAAACCTTAAATTTGCTTGTCGTGAATTAAATTGCCAACTTTAATTTACTTTCTAATTAAGTCGTTGTTAGTTTTTTTTTTTAATTCACCACAAGCAAAGTTGAGGGCTTTTTTAACACTTTTGCTAAGTTGAAAATTTTTATGACATTTTCCCCAAATTTTCTTGTAGTTTATGTTTCATTATGAGATAACTTATGTGTGAAAATTTCCCAGGGCAATGGGGAATTACATTAAAAGCCAAACTGAAGAATGTGAAAAATAGAAAAAGAAACTAAATAAAAGGCTGCAGCCGCAAAGGAAAAGGTATTTTCTAAAATTTGTAAGATGGATTCCCATTTATATATCAACTCTTTGTGCTAAAGCTCGTTTTGTTTTTGTACGAGAAGCAGCTCAAACAAAAGATGCAAAGTGATGTTGCCAAAGCCATTATGGAGAAAAACGGAGCTCCATCATCCATTGAGGAACATAACTTAATTATGTCTCAAATAAGAGCTAAAGCTAAAGAAGCTCATGACGAAATGATGGAGGCAAAAGGCGTGACATATGGAAGTAAGTCCAAATCCTTAGACCCATTTTGTTAACTGTCTAACAAATGTTGTCTTATATTATTGCTTTTTTAACCTAATGAAATCCGTTTGCAGCGACACATATATGTGATGCGCGTAGAACTGAACCAATCATGTTGGATGATGATGGTCTTGTTCTCTGGAAACTGAAGTGCTATGAAGAAGAACCAAAAAATTTTGCCTCAAGGTTTGATATTTACTAAAATCTTTGTTTGTTTTTCTTATGCAAATGTGTTTAGTAATTGAATCTCAATCTTATTAATGCACAGATTTAGGAACATTTGATGATTTATGTCCACATCAAAGATTGTTAGCTTTTAAGCTTGAGCAGAAACAAGAGATAGAAAATATATTCTCTTACAAAAGGTAAGTCATTTTCATAAAAAGGCTATTAACAATGTAATATTTGGATTTTGTATTGTTAAAATTAAACTAATTGTTGCTTCATTTTGGTAGAAGATGATGATGGTGATTTTATGCTTATCTTGGTACGACTTCTAGTAGAATTGAATTACGTGCTTTGAATCTCTTTTGGTGATGTCAGAGTTTGGGTAGCGTCAAGCTTTTTATCTCTAGAGAATTTAGAAATCTCAAATTTTTGGTATGATTCAATTGGATCCATGAGATTTTTGGTCTCAAAAGGTGTGGTCAGATCAACTCCTAACAATATGCAACTAGTTGTTGCTTCGGTGTTTATATTTTCTTTCATTAACACAGAAGAACGCAAATGTGGAAAGATTACAAATGCGGAAGCATCATAATCATCACAAAGACCCAAGGCAAAGCTCATCATTTATGAACAACTTTGGAGCTTTTTTTTTTGTTTTTTTCTATCTGTTGTATATCATTAAAAGGTAGATTACGAGAATAGACCATTATTAATTTTCAGAAGCCTGAAAATTTTAACTCGTGGGTTGACAAAAAAGAAAAAAAAACTCATTTGTTATTCTCTTTTAATATTTTGTCTTCTCTGTTTCAATTTGGTTTAATTATATTGTATCGATTGTAATTGGTCAATTTTTTTGTCAAATGAAAAGTAAAAACTTTAGTAGCTGATAAAAGAATATGAAACAATAATAGAATGAAGTTAAACAAAATTGTGAAAATGGGAAAACATTTTAGTAAATAGAGAAACGTAGTTGATTGACTTGTATGTCGATAAGTAGCTGATAATAGAATAACTGGAATATTTTTAGCAAAATGAACCGAACTGGATTAAGTTTTCATAGAATAATTATAAACGCTAAAAAGCTAATTTTATTTGATCAATCACGTTTTATTTATTTATATTCTTAACACACTAATGATATATAGCGGAATCAGTTTTGCAAAACGTAAAAACTTGATGATTATTTTAAACTGTAAAAAATAACAGAATCACGTTTTCAAAACATGAAAACATGAACAAGTGATATACCATTAATCCCCTAAATTGTTTTTATTATGCCAAAAAGATTAAATTTTTATAGGAAATATTGAAAAAGTCAAACAAACTAATTTAACTCTTTCGAATTTCATATATGTCAAAATTTAATTTAATTTTGAACGTATAAGAAATTTCTACTTCTATATTATTTAATTACCAGGAAATAAAAATACTGTAATATGGAAATAGTTCAATAAACGGAAACTAAAAACTTCCCATAAAGTAGGAAATAAAAATAAGATAATTTTTCAAAGTAGAAAAGGAAGTCTTTCTAAATAATTATGGAAACTATATTGAAATAATCAAATTTAAAACTTTTATAAAGCAATATAAGATTAAATTAGTGAAAAAAAATTAATATAGATATGAAACTTTCAAATATAAATTAATTGTTATTGAATATAATACATGTCAATATACATTTAACATATGCCAGATTTTTTAAACTTTATTTAATTAATTATATTAAAAATATGTGAAAATGGGAAAACATTTTAGTAAAATGAGAAACGTAGTTGATGAAAAATTATATAAAAATATGGACAAAAATTTATATATATTTCCATATCTTTTATAATTTGTATTTTTTAAGATGGACAAAAATTACTCAAACAATAAATATATGAATTTTGTTTACAACATTTCATATTAAATAGAAGTATATAACACATAAAATGATATAGTAGTAGGATCGGATCCGCGGTCCACTCTGAGTTAATAATTTTTTGGATATAGTGTTGTTACATTTAATTTAACATTGTGCGTAGGTTAAATTGCGAAATCCGTATTTACACAAATTTTAGTTTTATAATCGCGGAATGGGTAATATCATTGATATATATAACTAATCGGATTAAATTTGATTTAGTGAATATTTGAATTGTGTAACGGAATATGAATTTGTCTTGGTTAGTTTGGTTTCCCCAAATAGTCTCGTGTTATTCGTTTATTACTTTGCTTGCCATCAAAGATATACTCTCAACAGGCTAAAAGATGAGGCTTTTGGGTCAGGTCCAGTCGTGTCCCTTATGTGGTGAAAGAGACAAGACTAGAGACCATTTTTTCTTCGCTTGCCCATATGCGTATTCTATTTGGTCGGTCTTATGTGCTCCTCTTGCCCCCCAACCCCCCTGCGTCTGGTCCGACACTCTCTAAGCCATCCTTGCACGCTCTTCCCCAGCCATTGATGTTGCTCTCATTCGGATGATCTTCTGGACGATATACCACGTTTAAAGGAAACGTAACGGCCGAATCCACAACTCTGGCCATCATCACTATCAACAGCTGGCCGTATTCATCAAGAAAGACATAACGAATCGAATTTTTCAACCTCAAGTACCACCCGGGAAGCAAGTACACCACACTCCAATCTCGCTGGGCTTCACTCCGCCACTCTCCGACTTGAGTCAAGAGCCAGTTTTTTATTGTCCTATTTTGCTCTGTTTTTCAAATTTTGAACTTTCAGTTTTCTAAACTTGTACTGCTTGTCCCAAACTCTTGTAAATATATTTTTTTTGATTAATCATTTTAACATTTCAACCAAAAAAAATATATATGAATTTGTCTGTAACATCATAACTCTATATATTTAACATGTAGCAATTGTGGAAGTTAAAATGTAAGAAGTATAATAAAAGCATACAATGTTCTTTAATTTATTTTTCTGTTTCTTTCTATCCATTTTGAACATCAATTGCTAATTATTTTTTGCTGAACAGTATTATAAACCAACAAAATATTATAATATAATAAAATATGCATTCAGTACAATATTTAACTCGTGCTACAGCACATAATTTTTTTTAAAAGTAGTGAGATTTAATTTTATAATTATATTAATTTGTTATAAATACTAAATAATTATAATATGTGGATTTTTTTTGTCTAATAAGAGTATGAGTTGAACTATTATAAATATTGGTATTTTATCATATTTAGAATGAACTATTATTATTATGTGAAATTTGATTTTCATATCATTTTATTTGATTGATAATTTCTCTTTCAAACTGAAAAATATAAAACACTAAAAATAAAAGCAATCAATATATAATTTCCAATCTAACGTCATCTTTAATTTTTTGGTAGATACATAAATCTTGTTATCATTGTTAAGCCTTTGCTCTATTATTTTTTAACGGTTGAAAGATGAGATCAAATCAAAAGAGGAGAAACTTACAAATTTTCATTTTCCTGTAAGAAATTAAAACAATTTTATTAAAGATCTGAGATATTATATTTGTTGAAACCAAAATAAGAAAGAAAAACATACATACATAAAATAGTTTTAGAAAACAGAAAACATTAAACATTACACATGAAACTTATAAAAACAAAGAAAACAAATATGATGCGGGTAGTAACAAAATTATAAAACAAATATTCAACTTATAAAAATCGTAATTGTTAAAATTGGTTTATAGGGTTTAAAAAATAACAAAAATCATTATTCTTCTAATCCTCCAAAAAACGAAGAAAACAATGTATATGTTACTCTATAAAAGAAAATTATTTATAAACACTAAAAATTTGTAGAAGAAACATAATAGCGTTTAAAAAAAAGTAAACTAGACCTTTAAAGAAAATATCAATTATCTAATGATAAGAAGTAAGAATTATGTCATCTTACTTTACATATCTAATTTTTTCTGAATCATGTCAAAAAAATAAATGAAAAATAAATAACAGCTTTCGAACAATGAGAATGAATAAATAAGAATTTTTTTTAAAAAACTAAATATTTTTTCTCCTTATTTAAAAAAAAAACAAAATCTCACATGATGAAATATTCGAAGCAAATTGACTAAAATATGGTGATGTGTTCTTTGTCTCATGTCATAATCGCTTCCGGACTCCGCATACATGCCCAAGGCATAAAATTTCACAAAGGCTTCTAAACTTCCTAGAATTCAACGTTACCGTACGTTCGAACCGAGATGGCATATTTCTAATTCAAAAGATACGTTCACCGAGCTCAAGCATGCCTTCGCTCGCCGAACTAAAAGGGGGCTTATTGTAGGATACGGGCCTTGACCCTAATATGTCCCTTGGCCCAAACAGGGATCCAAATGACCGACAGACTATTTTGACCATAAATAGAAGCCCGTTGGGCTTGGAGGGCAAAACGGAAATTTTATAGAAGACAGACGAGAAACCCTAGAAGACCTCCCTATAAATAGCAGAAGAAACCAATGGAAAGGGGGGATCCGGAGGATATTGTACAGAGAATTAGAGAAAGAATCATAACTTAATCTAAGAGCCTTAATTCGAGTTCTATTTCTCTGTAACTGTTAATCTCGTTCACCGTTAATAAAAACAAACACAACGTTTCTCTAGATAAAAATCTAAGTTATACATTGTGATAACCCCGGTACAAACAATTGGCGCCGTCTGTGGGGAATATACGAAGCGTTTGCTTTACAATTGACGATCAGAATTGATGATTCCAGCTCTTCCGGCGAAACACAGTGATATGACGGATACCTCAAGCGAAGAACGGACCGACGTGTCCGGCCAGTCGACTTGTCTGCCCGCACCGCCTCCAGCCGCAGTTGACGCAGCCGAGGATGATGACGCATACGAAGGCGCCGCGCTCAACAACGCCGCACCCAACGATGCCGAGCCCGCTGAAGCCGCCGGCAGAGGCACTCATCTAAACGAGCTCATGCAGACCATCCTCGACAGACTTGATCGACAGACACGATCGGCAGACCATCCTCGACAGACTTGATCGACAGACTCGATCGGCAGACCATCCTCGACATACTCGATCGGTTCGATGCCCTCATAACCGTTCAGACAGCTTCCCAGAGCTAGATCGACCGACTTCGGTGACGAAGGCACGATGTCCAACCAAGCGGTGACGAAAACACAATGCCGTCCCAGCAAACCCCTGTCGGAGAACGTTCGGAGATCCGGAGGTGTAGGCCAGCGTCCGTCATCGTGTGATCCATCGACTAGCACGTCCGCGAAAATCTACCAAGCGTCCAGCGCTTGCCGAATAGTTAGAATATGGTGCGGTGCCAGAACCCGCCTAGCCGACTTGTCGATGACACATATCACACCCGCGACTTGGAACTCGAACGGATGAGCGTCCTACTGAAGGACATGTCGTCAAAAATGCACCGGGCCACGAGCTCAGCTCCTGAACTGGAAAAAGTGTTAGAAGAAACGCAACGCTCCCCTTTCACGGCACGTATCTTGGAGGTACAGGTTCGATATGTCAACAAAGTCAAGGTGAACCCGTACAACGGTCTCACCGATCCGAAGCCTTTTCTCAAGACCATTAATCTTGCAATCAACCAAGCACACTTCTCCGCCGCCGAGCGCGAAGTAGGGAGCTGTCAACGTTTTATGGAAAATTTGGTCGAAGATGCACTAAGTTGGTTTCGTGGCTGGCGGCCAATTCAATCGACAGCTACTACCATCTCATATCAACTTTTTTGCAACATCATTCGATCTTCATGATCAAAGGTGCCTCAAATGCTGACCTATGGACTATGTCTCAGAAGGATGACGAATCACTAAGAACATTCATCGAACGATTCAAAAAACTCGTCTCCAGCATCGCCCTAACCAACGATGCCGCAATCGTCGCCCTGAGAAACGCAGTCTCCTCCGGGTCGCGATTCAGAGAAGATCTTGTGATTACTCAACCAGCTACGTTGGACGACGCATTGCATCGCGCTAACCGATTTATCAAAATCGAGGAAGAAAGGGCCGCCATGGTTCAACGTAACCAAAGGCATCAAGTGCAAAGGAAAAGACGCGCGACGAATACTACGAGTCTCGCCAACACTACGAAAAGGAGTACGCCATGGGCAAAAGAGGCAGAAAAGCATCGACGTATGCTATCGGTGGTTCGGAAGCGCAATCCTCAAACCATGGAACAAGTACTTCGCGAGACTAATAGGAAACACAATCAGGCATATTGCAAATTTCATAAGATCTCCGACCATTTGACCGATGAATGTCAACTTCTGGTCCTCTCAAAGTTCAAGAAGGGCGACATTGAAGTGGAATACGAACGGTGCCAAGAAAACGCAAATACGGATAATGCGTATCAGCAAGCTAAAATTGATGATCGTGGCAGGCGAAACGAGAGGTATCGGGGAGAAGAGTCTCGACAAGTTGAGCGTGCCCGCGACAACAATCAGCTCCCTGCTCCTCCCAAACGAGCTCACGAAGCACCACGGTAAGATTGCGATGCGCTTGTTTCACGTCGACGAATCAACATGATTATGGGAGGCCTGACATCATGTCGCGACTCTATCAGATCGATCAAAAGTTACCACTGTCAGGAAGAGAAAGAACGTGCCCGGTTTACAAACAGTGCACCTGCTTTTGCTAATACAGATCCGATAACATTCACTGACGCTGATGCAACTGGTCTGACTGACCCGCATAACGATCCGCTAGTCGTCGAGTTAATGATCAGAGAAAGTATCATGACCAAAATCCTTATCGACACAGGAAGCTCGGTCAACGTAATCTTCAAAGACGTATATCCAGCCATTGACTGATTTCGACGGAGATACGGTAATGACTATTAGGACCATAATGTTACCAGTATACGTCGGCGGAACCATGAACTGTTTCAACTTTGCGATTGTCGATAGACCGATTGTTTACAACGTCATTCTCAGCACGCCATGGATACATAAAATGAAAGCCATCGCATCAACGTACCATCAATGCGTGAAATTCCTAACTCTGCGCGGGATATACACGCTGCACAGTGACCCGATCGTAGCACGCACATGCTTCATCATTGAACGCCGACTCTGCAATGCCATAACTTTCGTGATCGTCGACCCCGACTAGTCACGCGACGTACGCTCTCCCCTGCATACCGATTCGGTTGTCAAGGTCAACATCAACGTCTGTGATCCAACGCGATACGTCGGCATCGGCGCCAATCTGCCGCTACAATTAAAAGAAAACCTCATTCAGTTTCTTCATCAACATGTCACGATATTTGCATGGTCAGTGGAGGACATGATAGGAGTTGCCCCGGAAGTCACCTGCCACGAGTTTAACGTCGACTCCACCTACAAACCAGTCAAGCAAAGGAGACGAAAAATCGGTCCCGATCGTGCCAACGCGGTTAGTGATGAGGTCAAAAAGCTGCTCGATGTGGGATCAATTGTCGAAGTTTAATACCTAGAATGGCTTAGCAACCCAGTCGTCGTGAAAACAAAGAACGAAAAATGGCGAGTATGCATCGACTTCACCGATCTCAATTAAGCCTGTCCCAAAGACAGCTTCCCTCTCTCACGCATCGACCAGATCGTCGAGGCCACAGCCAGCAATGAGCTGCTATCCTTCATGGACGTCTTTTCCGGTTACAGTAAAATCCTAATGCAGAAAAATGATCGTGAGAAGACGGCATTTATTACGGACCAGGAGATTTTTTGTTATAAGGTAATGCCATTCGGACTCAAAAATGGTGGTGGTATCAGCGACTGGTGAATCGTATGTTCGCACACTTGATCGGCCGCACCATGGAAGTTTACATTGATGACATGCTCGTCAAGTCCGCCCGCACAGAAGATCACGTCTCACATTTGCAGCAATGTTTTGAAGTACCTGATAAATACAATATGAAGCTGAACCCGGCAAAATATACGTTCGGTGTAACTTCCAGAGAATTCTTGGGATATCTCGTCACTAAGCGTGGGATAGAGGCTAATCCGAAGCAAATCTCCGTGCTCATCAACTTACCATCCCCAAGAAATACCCGCGAAGTACAACGACTCACCTGTCGCATTGCTGCACTTAACCGGTTTATATCTCGGTCGACCGACAAGTGTGTCCCCTTCTACCAACTATTCTGAACCAACAAATAATTTGTGTGGGATGATAAGTGCGAAGACGGTTTCAAACAGCTGAAAGACTATCTCTCGACTCGGCCGGTTTTGGCTAAACCCGACTAAGGAGAAATCTTATATCTATACATCTTCGTCTCAAGCGCTGCAGTCAGAGGAGTACTCGTCAAGGAAGACCGCGGAGAATAACGTGCCATATTCTACGTTAGCAAGACGCTGGATGGTGCCGAACTCCGCTACCCCACCCTCAAGAAGCTCGCGTTTGTATCTCAGCATGAAAGCTACGACCGTACTTCCAGTTTCACACCGTCGCGGTCCTGACGAACCAACCCATGCGAACGATTCTGCACTAGCCAGTCCGGCCGACTCAGAAAATGATATTGAATATAAGAATCGAACATGCGCTAAGTCACAAGTCCTTGCTGATTTCTTGATCGAGCTTCCACCCAAACTCGCCTCGGGCGTCCCCCCAGCTGAAAAATGGATCCTGCACGGCTCTGGGATCGGAGTACGACTCGAATCACCAACGGGAGAAATACTTGATCAATCTTTTCGTCTCGCTTTCCCTGCGTCAAACAACGAAGCCGAATACGAGGCATTAATCACCGGCCTTCGCCTCGGCCATGGGATTGGAGTGAAAAAAATACAACCGTATTGCGATTCTCAACCCGTCACCAACCAATTTAGTGATCATTACGAAGCTAAGAACAAACGGATGGATGCCTGCCTCCAAGTCGTACATGAACTGTCTCGTAAATTCAATCTCTTCGAGCTCGCCAAGATCCCTCGCAGCGATAACGCATCTGCTGATGCCTTGGCAACGCTGGCCTCTACATCCGACCCCGACCTATGCCACGTCATACCTGTCGAATGCATCCACGCTCCAAGCTTTAGCCTGCCAAACAACCCAGGCAACGAACAAGCACCCGAGCCCACCGATGATCTGATCATCCTGCCATTTGCGACTCCCGCATCCGGTCATCCTGACAACCGTGGAGACATCGAAGACATCCCTGCGTCCAACTAACCGGCTGACCTTGATACCGCCAGTGGCACACTGACCGATTGGAGGAATGAAATCTGCAACTACATTTATGACAGAGTCATGCCAGCCGACACGGGCTCCTTTACGAGATTGTCACCGATAATGGCACCCAGTTCACCTCCCTTCAATTCGAAGGATTTTGCGCCAAATGGCACCACGCCCTGGTACCCACAAGGCAACGGGCAGGCCGAAACAACGAACAAAACGATTATCGCTGGACCAAAAATGCGCCTCGACGAAAAGAAAGGTGCTTGGGTAGACGCCGTTCTCTCCTCGACACCCTCGACACCCTCGAAGAAGAACGCGACAAAGCACTTCTCCGCATAGAAAACTACCAACAGGCTGTTGCCAAGTTCTACAACAAAAAGGTCCAGTCACGACATTTTGTCGAAGGTGACCTCATCCTCCGCAAGGTCTTTGAAAACACGGCCGAGGTGAATACCAGCAAACTCGGCGCTCATTGGGAGGAGCCCTACCTCATCTCCAAAGTCATCAAATTTTTTTATTATTATAGCTGTGCCTCTTGAAAGGCTGCTTATGTACCCTTTGAAAGGTATCAAGCCAATCATTGGGAGGGGCCCTACCTCACCTCAAGCGCTACTACTACTAAAGCCGCTAGGCTTTAAAAAAAAAACGATTGGCTTGATCATTTTCAAAGGGTACGTAGGTAGCCTTTCAAGAGGCACAACTCTAATAATAAAATTTTTTTTTTCTATCTTTGACGAGCTCTTTCGGACGATCGCCCAGCTTCCGCATAGTCTCCCTGGCCAGGTGTACGATTTAAACACGTTCCATATGGATGTAGTGGAAAAATAATCCACATCTTTACCTAGGTAAAGACTAAAAGTGGAGACTTTGCTTTGTCATAGTTTGAGATTCGCCAAAGAAAAAACGAAAACCCAACAGAGGTTCGAACATACGATATACGATCCAAGAAGCCACAAACAGCTGAAAAAGAGACAAAAATCTAATACATTAAAAAAAACACTAATGATATCCCAGCAGCAGAATCGAACAGGAACTGATCACTGGTCGGCATGAACCTGAGCGTCGGTATCCTCTGGAATAGCTACGAGAGCCGTTGCAGAGCCGCCACCTGCAAACTTTGGGAAGATCCCAAGGTCATCCTCGGCAAGCTCAAAAACAATCATCCGATCAACCTCCGATTGCCACTTATCGCGATGCATCTCCAGCCTCGTCATCGTCGGAAGAGGAATGACCGTACCCTTGCTAACCAGTTTCTCGAGGCATTCGTTAGTACCCTTCACCTGACTGAGCATGAGGAATGGATTCATCCTAGCCCCCGTGTCGATAATGTGCCTACCCATCCTGTCAATACGGTCGCTGTATCCGCGGGTCTCCTCTCTGACCTTCTTTCGCTCGGCAAGAACTACGGAGGCACGCGAGTCCCTCAGCCTCTTCTGCTCAGAGGACAGTTTCACCACATAACTCTCCAACAAAATCGTGAGCTCGCCGATCCTAGCCTCGAAACCAGAAACCCTGCCTTTCTCGTTCTGTAGAGCTTTCCCGCGACACGTTGCGCTCCGTCGAGCAGATTCTAGATCACCCATGGCCGTCCTGGCCCGATCTTCGTAAAAACCAACAAGACGGTTGCTTGCATTCATTGACTTAAAACAAGCAAACTCAAAATCCAAGACTGAGATAAAGGAAAGTGAACGGATACGAAAATGATATGACGAAAATTATACGAACCTGAAATTGCTTGCTGGCCAAATCTCTGTAAAGATCTCCCCCTAAGAGAGAATCGACCGGAGGAAATGTAGCGTAATCTCCGCAAAGCTTGCTAGCAAGATCACCACAAGCGCCCCTGTTCGCTAAGAACATGTCGCCCACGTCATTATACTCAAAGGTAAATGAATGATCGATGCTGACGATACCCTCACCCCGAAGACCTTCACGTCGAGGAGGACCCATACGCTCCCTATCGTCGGAGGACCCACCTGGAGAACTGCCAAGTAAAGGTCTCTTCTGCGAACCAGCAGCATCGGATGCTAGAGGAGCACTCGGAGTCCTACCAACAGCAATCTTCTTATTCGAGCGTGCGGTCGCTACATCCAACGATCTAGCCCGGCGTGTCATGGCCGAGTCAACTCCCGCAGGAACCGCGACCTGAGGAGGCCATCGATGGGCCGGAACCATTTAGAGGTGCGTCGTTCTCATTAAATAGATCGGCATAGCTTGGAATCTGGCAATCGGATCTTCCCATCCTAAGGCACGAAGGAGAAACTGCAGGATATCTTCGTATAAAAAATCAAAGACAAAGAGACAACGATGAGACAATAAAACTCACAAGTCCAATAATGCTCTAACAATTCCGGCCACCGTAATATGCCCTTCTCTTTTATTCTCTCGAGATCCTCTCGGATGCCGTTAGGGAAATCGCGTGATCGGATGATGGGCTCTGCAACAACTTCGGGAAACCAGAGCCAACTAAAAGCTACCAGGAGACAAATTCCATTCGCTAGCATTCGACGAATCAGAATCCTCAACCGAAAATGCGCTTAGCCTCACAAAAAAATAGTATCACCGCCAGTCGCGATCTTTGCTCTTCGCTCCGTCAAAAATCTTGTATCCTGGCCTGAAACTAACACAACACGACCCTGTGTTATCGCGCCCCCGCGAGAAGATCGTCGCCTGTTCGAAGTGATTAATGCTGATCTCGATTCCTTCATTGGCTCCCAGAATCATAAGCCCAACCGCGTTCCGAATCGAGGCGACAGTAAGCTGCGAAAGTGCGATGTTACGTCTCGCACAATAGCGTGTAAGGAACTTGAGAAGCAGAAACCAAAGCCCGCACTCGGTAAAAAATGACTCATACACGCAAATGCCTCCCTTACGAGGAGTCCAAGGATGCTCATGCGACTTTGGCTTAAAGATTACTACCTCATCGGACACATGACATCGAACAAGCATATCGATCAACGAATCCCGGGTACACAATGATTCCCCGAGATCACGCAAGGTGTAAACATCTTCCGAACCAAACATATCTTATGCGCTCCCCCTCATATCGATAAGATGATCGATGGCTTTCCCGACATCGTTTTTAACAAATGAGCGAACTGTCACGAGAAGACCATTTAGCCAGATCATCCATACTTAACGAAGGACCACCAGAATCGTCTGAGCCATCTCCTCCGAGGTGACCGTCGGGGTGACGCGACATGATATATCGTCTGAAATCCAGCTCGGCGAAAACGAGATCCGGATTGGCGAAGAGACGTCGCGGTTCGGTAAGATCCGGTTCGGCAATGCAGTCGGCGCAATGTTGAGAGATGGCACGAGATCCAGCAGTACGGGTTCGGATCGGCGAATCGATCTCGGGCTTGGCAGATCTTGGTTCGACAGCACGGTCTTAGCACAGCACCTCCGGTTCAGCGAGTTGGGTACGGCAGATCTCGACTCGGCACGAACGCGTCTCGGCAGATCTCGACCAGTCACGGATACAGCGATATGGTGAATCGGTCTCGGATGCGGTAGACTTCGACAAGAGGTTTGGCTCGCTCGGCAAGACTACGGGTCCCTACTCGGTTTGCCAAAGGATAACCTTGATGCAATAACAAACTCGGCTTGGCAACGGCAAAGCTCGACGCAGCAACGAACGCAGCTCGGCGACGAACATGGCTCGGTAACGGCAAACCTCGACGCGACAACTAATTCGGTTCGGCAACAAATACGGCTCGACAACGGCAAACCTGGACCCAACAACGAACGTGGCTAGACAACGAACATGGCTTGACAACGGCAAACCTCGACGCGGCAACGAATTCGGTCCGCAAACTAACGTGGCTCGGTTCGCCAAAGGGAAAATATGGCTCGACAACGGCGAACCTTGACGCGGTAACGAATTCGGTTCGGCAACGAATGCGGTTCGGCAACGAACGCGCTCGGCAATGACAAACCTCGACGCGGCATCGCGGCAAAAGAAGGACGAAATCTCACGACGGCACGGCGAACAGAGATGGACGCGGCGAAGTTTGACTTGGCAAGGAAAAGATCCAGCAGAGGAACGTCGAGATCGCGGTGGCACAGCACAACCGTGGCGCGTCACGACGACACGGTGGCGGTACGTCTCGATGGCGATGCGGTGGTAATACAACCAAAATCAGAAATATCTTGTTAGGGCTTCGTGCTCTCCGAAAAGCGTGCACACGGCACCAATCTCCTATTATAGCTCTGCGCTCTCCGAAAAGGCTGCCCACGGCACCAATCTCCTGTTAGAACTCTGCACTTTCTGAAAAACGTGCCCACGACACCAATCTCCTATTAGAGCTCCTTGCTTTCCGAAAAGCGTGTCCACGCACCAATCTCCTGTTAGGCCTCCGCGCTCTTTGAAAAGCGTGCCCATGACACCAATCTCTTATTAGGGTTCCGCGCTCTCCGAAAAGCGTGCCCACGGCACCAATCTCCTGTCGGAGGTCTTTGCTCCCCATGGCACAGAATCTCTTATAAGAGCTCCTTGCTCCCCAAAACATGCCCAAGGACATAAAACTTCACGAAGGCTTCTTAACTTCCTAGAATGCAACGCTACCCTACGTTCGAATCAAGATGGCATATCTCTAACTCAAAAGATACGCTCACCGCGCTCAAGCATGCCTTCGCTGGCCGAACTAAGGGGGGTCTTATTATAGGATACGGGTCTTGGTCCTAATATGCCTCTTGGTCCAAACAGGGATCCAAATGACCGACGGGCTATTTTGACCATAAATAGGGACCCGTTGGGCTTGGAGGGCAAAACGGAAATTTTACAGAAGACAGACGAGAAACCCTAGAAGACCTCTCTATAAATAGCAGAAGAAATCAATGGACATGGGGGATTCGGAGTTTATTGTCCAGAGAATTAGAGAGAGAATCATAGCTTAATCTAAGAGCTTTAATTCGAGTTCTATTTCTCTGTAACTGTTAATCTCGTTCACCGTTAATAAAAGCAAACGCAACGTTTCTCCTGATAAAAACCTAAGTTATATATTGTGCTAACCCCGGTACAAACACATGATAAAATATTCGAAGCAAATTGACTATAATATGGTGATGTGTTCTCTGTCCCATGTCATAATCGCTTCCGAACTCCGCATACATAGCTTCACTAGTGGAGTTTTCCAAAAATCTCCTTCAAGCAATCTATAACATAAAAAATTAAGTAACAATTAGTTATTAGAAAAAAACTAAAACACGAAAGACAAAAACATAATAAGAGTAGTTTTGATGAAAAGAAGGCATATAAATTTATTTTAGAAAAATGTTAAGCAATGTGTATTAAGGATTGAGAGGATTATCATTATATAGATGATAATTTACCAAATATAATATTTGATTTTTTATATTTCCGATTTTGGTATTAGTAGTTGAATTATATCCATATGCATGATCAAAATTATGATTGTGCAAATCTAATTAATGATAAATTCATTTTTTCGGAAAATTGTTGTATAATCTTCAAAAATATATTTTTTTAAAACAGATTTATCACAATCTTGGAGATCAAGGATAATCAAATCTCTTTATGGATTACATATCAATGAAAAATTGTTTGTATTATACTGCTTAGGTTTTTTGTTGAGATTTATTTCAGTAAATCGTGATTAATGCCTACGAAATTATATATTTATAATTTTACCATCCTGTAAATCTTAGATTTTAATTTAAAAACATATTAGATATATTATTAAGTTAATATAGTTGCTATTAATTTCACATTTACAAAAATATTAAAAAATGAATAAGAAAAATTATATGTGTAGCTTCTACGGGAACGATCTTTAGAAAATATTACGATTTGACAAAACAAATCTCGGATTTAATGTATATTGCATATTTTATTGGCAATGTACTTATTTATTAAATTGGGTAAATGAGAAAATCTTAGAATATACTTATTGTTTATATTTTATTGTTTAAATATTTTAGATATTTTAAGTTAATGGCATCCGATTTATGTTGCATTTTTATTTTTTTCTATCTTTAATAAATTAGTTTTAATTATGTAGAGATATTTTAGAAAATTTATTTAAATTTTAGGATATCCAAAATTAATTCGAAAATTGCTTGTATTATGACCCGGAAATTGAATGCAAATCTTTAAAATACCGATCTGACTTCTACAGCTTTTTAACATCTGGGTCAATTTGAAGCGCGTGAAACTATATTGACCCACCCGACTGATTCCTCTTAATAGTTTTTTCGTAATTATTTTAAAAAACTCTGGTCATAAACTTTTTTGTACTTATCTTTTAATAATATAAAGATAGAAAGAAATGACATTAAAACATGTAGATGAGGTGATAGATGGATAGACTTTTCATAGATTTAGAACTCCAAGTCCATGGGTACTGTAAATGGTAACAGGCTAACAGCCGAATCCGACTAAATTTGACTGAATTTTATGGTGATTTCTAATTCAATATCGTGAAATAATTAAAAATGTAATGGTGACAACTGAATTTTGATAAATTTATTCGTAACTTTTGGTAGAATCTAAAAAACAAAAATTATAACTTTAAATGGCAACAACAAAATTGTACATAATGAATTAGTGAATCTGACTAAATCCAGCTAATGCTCTTATTGGTTTAAAATTATTAACCTTAGAAAAATTTGACATTCCGTTTTTGACTAAATTATTAACCTTTTCAACTATATTTGATTACTGTCAGAATGCAATAGGGACAACTGATGTGTACAAAACTGCAGAAGCTATAAAACTCTTTGGAGGAAAAAATCACGAGGGGACCTGGTCTCTTACCAGGAATAAGCAGCTTGATGGAAAGAGCTCTAAATATCCAGTTCTGAGTTTTCAACTTTTGGCTTTACCGGTATTTGTGAATAACATTGACTTTCTCAAAGAACTGGAGTGAGATGAGAATGGAGAAAGGAGAAAGGAGAAGAGAGGCAACAAATGCATGAAAATGGCGTATGAGGGAGGCAAGATGTTGAACACATGTTTTAATCCAAATAAAATACCGCAAATGCACAATAACAATCATAATAGTATTTAAGGATCGAATCTACATAGACCAATCAAGTACGCGATAGACTACATAGATTTAAATAACATTAAAATAAAATAAAGAGTTACACGAACTCAGAAGTTTATGCAAAATTAAAATAAATAAAATAAAAGCAATCAATAAGATAAATACATTGAACCTACGAAAATCATCAGGGAATTTATGTAAAAACATGTAAGTAAATTATGAGAAGCATTAAGATTCGTTTTTGAACTTGAATTACTCATGTAAAATTATCCAGCTCTCGCACATAATAATTATCTATGAAAGATATTTCATAAAGAGTAAACTCTCGTTTGTTTCAGGGAATTCTAACAAGCATTGAGATCATAATTCAATCAGTTCACAAAACACAATAACATCAATTGTTGGTTGGCTAAGTAAATTTTGCCCATCTAATGATAGATCAATCGATTCAACATCACTTTTGATGGCTTGATAAATTCGATTATAGGCATAAATTAAATTGGCCTAATTCACCTCAAGCAATATGCACAATCATAGAGAGAGAACAATAAAAACAATTTCATAAAGAAACTAATATGCAATTTATATAAACATCATTTTTGAAAACCCAAAACTCAATGATAGGACTACTCACACATGACCAAAGTATAGATGATCACAATAGATGAAAAGATCATAGGTTTGAATAGGGATTTGCAAAGGGTTTAGAGACATCTCTTAAACAAAACTATGAAAAATAAGAACTTTAAAAGCTAAAAATCGTACTGTTGCGTCTTGTCTCTGCGGCTAGAATACATAGAGTATTTATATACAAAGAGTCGGAACCCTAGAATTGAGAAAAAAGAAATTTTACAAAAACCAAACCGATCGGTGCAAAAGTATAACCGGTCGGTCTTCGTCTTCAACATTTTCTTCTCTTGACGCATTTTGCTCTGTTTTCTCTCCAAAACTGCTCTTTTTACTCCAGCAGACTTAGAAACCTATAAAGACTCAAAAACATCGAAAACTAACTTATTCTCGACAAAAATACTCAAACTCGATACTAAAATGATTCTAAAAACCGACAAAAATAATAGTTATCACAAGAGTAGAAGCGTTGTTGTGTTACATCAGTTTGGGGTTTGATATTATATCTCTCAGTGCTGAGTATTTGTTCAAAGTGAATGATTTGTTTTACTTACATTGTATATTAGATAAGATGTTAAGTGAATGATAAACAAGAAAAATATATATCTATCCGAACTTATGACAACAAAAACTGATACAACGCATATTAGCTCTGCGGGTACATGTAAAACATAAAAGATATGTAAAACAAATCTAATTAAATAATTAATTTTTTTTTTTCCAAATCTTATGCCTAGTCGAAGTTATGAGGCTTAATCCTTACACTAAAAGAACACCCACTTTGAAAATTGAAGCTTGACATCAATTCTTGAATGTCATTCCTTTTTCTTCCTTAATTAATGTTGTTTGATTCGGGATTTTATTTACAAGGAAAGCTACAAAAATGTATGTTGAAGTTTATGGATAGATTAACCGGCGCTAGATTTAGTGATACAATTTTTTTTTTTGAATTAGATAACCTTTTTACGGAACCAAAAAAATTACGTTAGACAAGACAAATATTGAAACATGTCAAACAACATTGTATAATATAACAAAAATTGGCGTTAGATAAATTTGTATACAACATCGTATAGATATTTTTATAGAACTAAAATTTAATCTAGGCAACACAAAATTAAAATATACCAAACGACGTCGTCTAAATACTAATATATTCGATATCATTTGGCATGTTTCAATTTTTATGTCGCCTAGGTTAACTTTTGGATTTTATAAAAGGATCCAATTCACATTTTTTTGATGCGTTCATATTTGCCATATGTTTTATAACAAACATAGCGAAAATATGTCCTAAATTTTTTTGTGATTTTTCGATCGCATCAATGAAGAAACCTTAGATTCAGTTAAATTCTTCTGCAAAAGGTACATATGTGCTAATAAAATATTGTTTGAAACTTTTACATTCATTCGATTTTATTTGAAGTTTTAAAATATTTGCATAATTTTTTGGTTGTCTTATTATTGTATACTCTTTGATTATCTTATCGTTGTTATTATTTGTTTGATTGCTTGATGTTTATGTTTTGACTCATGAACTTTTCAATAAAAAGATAAAAGAATTCAAAGTTGGTATAAAAATCATTTAAAATTAATATAAAACCTCTTCAAAAAAAATCATTCGATAAATGTAAATCATCTTTAGAGGTAAAATGATCCGTGATCTAATCCAACCCAATCCAAAAGATGATATATGATACTTCCAGATCTAGATCCAAAAATATTATATTTTTGAGAAACAGGATATTCAGATCTAACTTGGATCTACTCCCAAATATAATTTTCTTAATATATATATATATATATGATAAATATAATTAATAAAAATATTCTGTGGTACCTTTGAAAATAAAATAAAACTGTGTGGTATTTTTTAAGAATAAACCTGATAATTATGTTAATGTTTTAAAATGTTTATAAAAATATATTAAAAACTGATGAAAGTATTTAATATAATTTAACTTTAATGTATTTTTTAAAAGTTAAAAAGAGGGGCAAGATATTGAAAAATATTTCAGATTTAATTCTTTTTTTGTATTGTTTTCAATTTTATGCTAATGCTCTTATTGGTCTAGAATTTGGGAATTGTACAAACAAAATATTTATTTCTCTTTTTTGTAAATAAATTGCCATAATAAAATACAAAAATAGATTTTGACTTGAAGTTTATATAATATAATGGTAAAATGAAGAACATGTGTTTTTTATATTTGACTTGTATAATAGGATAGTAGAATATGGTACATGGTATGTGAATCTTTATATGCCAATATCAACTTTTCTTGTAGCTTATGCTTCGTTATGAGTTAAATTATGTGTGAAAAGTTTCCAGGGCAATTACATTAAAAAACACCCGCTACAAAAAACAAACTCATATTGAATCAAAAAAAACAAACTGAAGAGTGTGAAGAACAGAAAAAAGAAGATAAACAAAAGGCTGCAGCCGCAAAGGAAAATGTATTTTCTAAAATTTGTACCATGGATTTATATATCAACTCTTTGTGCTAAATCTCGTCTTGTTTTTATAGGAAAAGCAGCTCAAACAAAAGATGCATAGTGATGTTGCCAAAGCCATTATCGAGAAAAACGGAGTTCCATTGTCCATTGAGGAACATAACTTAATTATGTCTCAAATAAGAGCCGATGCTAAAGAAGCTCATGATGAAATGATAGAGGCAAAGGGCATGATATCTGGAAGTAAGTCTAAATCCTTAGACTCATTCTGTTAATTGTCTAACAAAAGTTGTCTTATATTTTAGTTTTCTTAACCTGATGAAATCCGTTTGCAGCGATGTGTATATGTGATGCGCGTAGAACTGAACCAATCATGTTGGATGATAATGGTCTTGTTCTCTGGAAATTGAAGTGTTATGAAGAAGAACCAATGTTTTTGCTTCAAGGTTTGAAATTTACTTAGCCCTTTGGTTATGTTTCTTATGCAGGCGTGTTTAGTAATTCTCAATCTTATTAATTCACAGATCTAGGAACATTTGATGATTTATGTCCACATGAAAGATGGTTAGCTTTTAAGACTGAGCAGAAACCAGAGATAGAGAACTATATCTCTTACAAGAGGTAAGTCATTATAATAAAAAGGCTATTAACAATGTGATATTTGGATTTTGTAATGTTAAAATTAAACTAAATGTTGCTTCGTTTTGGTAGAAGATGATGATGGTGATTTTAGGTACGACTTCTAGTAGAATTGAATTGTGTGATTTGGAACTCTTTTGGCGATGTCAGAGTTTGGATATGATCAACCTTTTTTTTTTTTTTTTTATCTAAAGAGAGTTTAGAAATCTCAGATTTTTGGTATGATTCAATTGGACCCATAGGATCTTTGGTCTCTAAAGGTGTGTCCAGGTCAACTCCAAACAATATGCAACTAGTGGTTGTTTTAGTAGTTATATTTTCTTTCATTGGCTGAACCATTTGGTCGTTGTTATAGTTCTGTTTGGGCATGGACGAGACTGAGAAACTGATGCGAACACAGAAGAACGCAAATGTGGAAAAGGATGCAAATGCGGAAGCATCAAAATCATCACCAAGACCCAAAGCAAAGCTCATCATTTCTGAATGATCTTCAAGCTTTTTTTTTATCTTTTGTATATCATAAATTAAAAAGTAGAGTATGAGAATAGGCCATTATGTAATTTTCTGAAGTATGAAAAGTTTAACTTATTTCTTATTCTTTTTTGTCTTCTCTGATTCAATTCGGTTTAATTATTATATCGATTGTAACTGACTAACTGGTCAAATGTTTTGGCCTTTGACAAGCAGTGGCAGACCCATAAATAATTTTTACAGGGTCACAACATAAATGTTTTACAAATAGTTGGCATAAAGTAAAAAAAAAAAATTTAATACGGGTCAAAATGTGGTTTTATCCATCTATTTCACCAAAATTTAACAAAAATACACCAAAAATCATTAATTTTGAATTTTAATGGGGGGTCATTTGACACCCCTAATTTTCACATAGGTCCTCCAGTGATGACAAGTGAAAAGTGAAAACTGAAGTTTAGTGTGAAATGCTTGTTTTATGTTTCACATTCGTACTAGTTCTTAGTTCTTACATCTTTACTAAGCTCAATCGTGGCTGTTCCGTAAATACTAACATAGGTTAAGCTAATCTTAGTTTTTACTTTGAGTGACAACTAATCTTTTGATTATATGAAGTTGAAAGTGTTGTCATAATAATACTCTAATTCATATGTATTAAAATATCTGTTAAAATTAAGTTTAAATTTTGGCATGAGTCCGAAGTTTAGGAAAGATTTTTAAAGAGGGCATTTAATTATATTTTATATAAGAATAGGAAACAAAAATAGAACGAAGTCAAACGAAGATGTGAAAAATTGGAAAACATCTTAGTAAAGAGAAACGTAGTTAATTAAAAAATTGAATTGTTTTGTTATTCCAAATTTTAAATTTATAGTAAATATTGTAAAACTTCAATAAATTAATTTCACTCTTCCGAATTTCATATATGTCAAAAATTAAGTTGATTTTAAATGTATAAGAAATTTCTACTTCTATATTATTTAACTAACAGGAAATAAAAATAATAAGGAAACAATTTGATAAGAAGAAATTAAAAAATTCTCATAAAATAAGAAACAATTATGGAAAGGAAGTCTTTTTAAGTAAATATGGAAACGTATCTTGAAATAATTAAATTCAACCCTTTTATAAAGCAATATAAGATTTAATAAGTCAACAAAAAATAATATAGATATGAAACTTTAAATAAAATAAAATAAATTTTTTTGATTATAATATATATATTTGATATATGTCAGATGTTTAAAATTTTATTTATTTAATGAAAATGAAATGAAAACAATAGGGAAAGAACTCTATAAATAGAAAGTTTGATTATAAGATAAAATGTAACTAATAAAAATTCTCAATAAAAGAAATTAATTATTATAGAGTTATAATTATAGAAAAATGTTTCAAGTGAAATAAAATAATTTTTTACAAAAGGAAATTTGACTATATTTTATATAAGAAAATAAGAAACATTTTATAAAAAGGGAATTTAACTATATGTTATAGAAAAAATAATATAATGGATATAGGCAAACAATAATGTGGGAAAACATCTTAGTAAATAGAGAAACGTAGTTGATGAAAATTTATATAACATATTTTGAAATAAATAATTTTTTTTTAACTTATCAGAAAAATAATTATTTTATAATAATATAAAATTATTCAATAGACTAAATTAAATTTTATATTTTATAACTAAGAAAGTATAAAAATAATTGAGAAATAATATAATAAATAGAAAATTTAACAACTTCCCAAAGAATAAGAAAGAGTAATAAAAATATATATATAAAGTTGTAAAGGAAATATTTTAGCGTAAATATGGAAATATATTTTGAATTAATAAAATTTATTCAAAATCACGATCATACAAAAAAAACATTTTATGTTTTTGCGGATATGCTACGGTTTGAATTTTCTATGACGGACAAAAATTACTCAAACAATAAATAGGTAAATTTTGTTTACAACGTTTCATATGTATAGAAGAACACATGAAATGATATAGTGTAGAAAGAAATAACATTGAAAATGTAGTTTGAATGTTTGATTATACACATAAACACGAATGCAAAGTGCCCTTTCTGCGGAGAGGAAGAAACCACTATTCATTTGCTCGCCACCTGCAACTTTGCCAAACAGGTTTGGAATCTTGCCCCTTTCAAATTCCCACTCGATGTTGAGCAATCTCCCTCCCTCAGAGACCTCATCGAAAAAGCAAAAGCACTGGTTTGCCTGCCCCCTTGTGGAGTCGGAGAAGGACCTCTATTCCCTTGGATTATGTGGACTATTTGGCTATCCCGGAACCAGTTGATCTTCAAAGATCGCACATCTACACCACGAGAGACGCTAACTCAAGCCATATCCCTAGCTAGAGAATGGCAATCGGTCCAAATTCCCACCCCAACCCCTCGGTCAAAAGGTTCTAATCTGGATCTAGCTGCCGTCACCTGCCACACAGATGCGGCTTGGAATGAAGACCTGAAAGCCGCAGGTTTTGGATGGATCTTCAGCAACTGCAGAAACGAAATCTACAGATCAGGTTCAGAGCACTCCTTCCATATCCGATCACCACTACTTGCCGAAGCAATAGCGGTCCACCAAGCTCTCCAAAAAGCCACAGATTTAGGCTTTACAAACCTCTTCATCGCTTCCGATTCAAAGCAATATATCGAAGCCATCATATCGGAGACTCCCCACAAAGAGCTCCATGGGATTCTCCACGACATCTTCTATCTATCTTCTACCTTTCAAAAAATTAAGTTTAGCTTCATCGCTCGAGACAAAAATCGAGAAGCTGATGCGCTTGTAAAGTTGTCTTTAAGAAACATTGTACCGAACCCGGTTTAAGATTCTAATGAGAAAACTCTGTTTCGTCAAAAAAAAGAATGTTTGATTATACATAGATGAGGTGACTGTATCTGTCTTTAAATCGCGAAAGTTAATCCTCAAAGGAATCGGTATGTTCCACGCAGGGCACAGAGCCGTGGTTGTCTATAAAGAAAATGGGCCACAAATTATAAACTTGTGTTTTTAGGCCACAACACAGAGTTCTTCTTCACCTAGGACACTGGCACGTTTTTCACATGTGTGTAACTTAAGCAGTATAATCGATGCAATCCCAGAATGTATCTGTTCAAACTGAATGATTTGCTTTTCAAAATCCAGTGTAGTTGTTCTATAGGATTTACCTCACGTTGCGTCGTGTATATTAGTTCTACTTACCATATTCGCCATTAAATACATTGATAAGTGTATGTGGTAAGCGTGAAAAATCTAGAGATCATTTTTTTTTGCATGCCCCTTCACATACACTATGTGGTTAGACCTCAATGGGCAAACCTCCTTTGCTTTGCTCTAAGTCCAGATTGGACGGATTTGTTCGCCCACCTCACCTCCGCCAGCTTTAATACTATGGACTTCATCCTTATTTGTATGTGTCTCCAAACACCATATATCACATTTGCAGAGAAAGAAAATCATGACGTCATCACAAAGGACGGATGAGTACAGGCCAAATCACTCGTTCCATTGACAAGGCTATACGAAACAAGATAGTCTCCTTGGATTATAAGATTCCTCATAAGTTCAAAGGACTCCTTCGTCGTTGGTTTGAAGTGAGATCGATATGATGTGCTTGAATTATAGTTGTTCTTTTTTTTTCATTCTTTTCACTTTTTCTACTTGTATAGAACTCTTTTTTTGTTGGGCAATAAATTTGACATTTTAACAAAAAAAGATGAATAAGAAAAAAAAGTATTAAGATATGTATCAGAAGTTGTAACAACAAAAACTTATACAACGCATATTGTTTCTTTGTGAACATGTTAAAACATAGAATCTATGAAAAACCAAACTGATTTGTCTGAACTGAACCGAACAGACGATTGGGCAAATCGGTTCGGGTTCAGTTATTAGACATAAACCGATTGGCAGATTTTATTTTGAGATTCGGTTATTGATTCGGTTTGGTTTGGTTTACCAACCGGTTAACCGACATTTAAAAAAAAAAAAAAACCCTAAATTTGTTTCAGTCATCACCTTCTGATTTCTCACCGTCACCGTCTCTTTCGTTTCACCGCCATCGATGTTGATCCTGCAATCTCCATCATCGTTTCAGCCGCTAAACGACATCATCTCAGGGTCGTCGTCTTTGTTTCACCAATATCGTCTTCAATTCAACGCGTTGTCGCCATCGTTTCAATCGTCGTTCATTTCAATCGCCGTTGTCATTCGATGCTTCACGCCGGGATTCGTTGTTGCAGGTACGAGAAAGCGATGCTTCACGCCAAATCTCGCCGGAATTCGGTTCCATTAGACAGACTTCTTTGCAACCCAAAAAATAATGAGAACCAAACTCTTTTTCCTGTTTCTTCGGCAGCTTTTCCCCCAACCCGGAAACCCGATTAGCCAGTAATCGCATGGCTATTAGCTTTATTGTTAAAGAACACCAGCTTGTTTAAAAAACAACTAATCAAATTAAAATAAATAATACACATTAGCTCTTCAACCTTGCCGCATTTTATTTTGTTAGAAAATACCTCATTTAAAAAAACAATCAATTAAACTAAAACAAATAATACACATCAATATTTTCTTTTAATAATGATACATAGATTTTTAATTTGTTTAAAAAAAACAAAAACAAAATGAGTCTATACAAATTCAATCCAAAACTAAACTAAAATTATCTTCATTGTAATTCAATCTAAAGTAATATCTATTATTCGTATTTAAATTTTATAAAATCAAACAATTTTTTTTTTTTGTAAAATAACATATACATAATTTTAACAATTAAGTTTATATTATCATAAAAGCCTTAGTCTAATCAAGAAAAAAATTTGTATTATGATTTACATTACTAGAACAATACTCTTACTGTTCGAAGTTATGATCTTATCTTCACGCTTGTCCAAAGTTTAAGTAAAAGTTTTTGTAAGATCATTATTTTTTATGTATTGGAAAAAAGTGACTCATAAAAAAAGAGTCAGAGATGAACATATAACCAAAATTCTCAACAAACTATAGTGGCTAAATGGTAAAAACAAGTATTTCAATGTGGAAATGAACTATTTGAATTTAGATAAAGTTTTTTCAAAACTCGACAACATTTGGAAATGTGAGTGCATGCATATAAAATTCGACAACGAGACATGATATTTAAGATTAAATCAATTCAACGATAGAAATTGTTTTTAAGATACTTACTATATCGAGATTTGGTCAGAACTCAATTGATAAAAATTTTTAGTTAAAAAATTACTGAGTTTGTGAGTTACACACCAAAAATTCTAAAACAATTTAAAATTATATTTAACATAAAAGTATTAAATATTAAAAAAGTAAAAAAATATTCTGCGGCGTAACGCTGGTTCTCATCTAATAATATTATAATAGACCTACAAAAACAATTTCTCCAAATCTTATGCATGGTCGGAGTTACAAGGATCTTTACACAAAAAAATACCTACTTTGAAGACTGAAACTTGATATCAATTCTTTAATGTTTTTCTTTTTTTTATTCTTCTATTTTGTTTGAGTTGGTATTTTATATATTAAAGAAGCTAGGAAAACGTATGTTAAGGTTTGTGGATGGATTAATCCATAGTAGATTTACTGATACAATTTTTTTGTAATTTAGATACTGTTACGTAACCAAAAAAATAAGTTAGACGACATAAAAATTGAGAATATGTTAAACGATATCGTATGACATGTTTTGATTGTTGTTGTCACGTATGTTAAATTTTTGGTTCTATTAATAGATCTAACTCATAAATTTGAGGAATCCGCCAAATCTTTTAGAACAAACATTCCGAAACGTATCTAAAAGATTTTGTGTTAAATTTCGATACGTTAAAAAAAATACTTGAAATTCGATTAAATATTTGCAAAAGGTATGTGCTAGCAAAACAACGTTTACGTTTTTCCATTCATTTGATTTCATTTTAATTTTTCAAATATTTTCATAAAATTTTGACTATTTCATTTGATTTCATTTGCTTTTTGTTCTATTGTTTGATCATTATGTTTTAATTTCTCTAATTATCTCTTAATAACTCTTTGTTTGTTTGCACAACATGTTCTTTGCATTTGTTTCTTTGCCTTTGACATTCATGTTTTCGTTAACTTGCATCACAAACACCCAAATTATATTTTTGCGCTAACTTTATATTTTTCTCTAACGAGCTTGTTGTGCAATTTTCTCTCTATGTGGAATCAATAATTAAATACTACAATTAATTGGTTGTCTGCACTTGCAGCTTTTCCGTTGTATCTATTTGAGGTTAAAATCTGACACACATCCATCACGGTTGATATGCTCAAATCTACATTGCAAAACCATTCATCAATTATGTTTTCTCAATGGAGACTTGTCTGATAAACTTTCACATAAAATGCACATTTTTTTCCTTTTTCCATAGTGAAACAACCTTCAGTTACATCAGCAATCATAAATCATATATGCAAGATGAGAGTTTTTTCTCATCTTCAGGTGTTCACATCATCAAGATAAAAAATTACATTACAACTAAAATTAAGCGACCCAATTAACTCATTCAAGTTTATATTAATTATCTTAATTCAAAATATAAAATAAAATTTATAGAGTATGATAGTAACGAAATAATACACAATACAACATTGGAAAATATACAAAAACAACAAATGCATAGAGATTGGATGAATAAAAATAGACTGAAAATTCTCATATGTTTTGCGTGTAATTCACTTTTGTTTTGCTTACGTTTTATATACTTTTTGCTTTAAAACTATATAGAATCAATAACGTATCAAATAGAATTGTAAACAAAATAATTTATCATAAATCATTATAAATCTACACTAGAATATGTGATTATCTATTTGACAAAAAATTGATTATCTGTATTAGGGATAAGACTTGGTTTTGCTTTGCATTTTCTAGGTGTAAGATAGCAAAATATAATTATTAATATTATATCGAAATCGTGGTTATCATTATTAAGAATAAGAATTAGTTTTGGTTTATATTTTCCAAGTGTAAGATAGGAAAAAATAATCGTCAGTACATCAAAACCGTTAGTCAACAACAACAAACATTAAAATGATTAAAAACGATTTTGTGAGAATTGAAGAAAATTGCAAAAGTTCATTGGATATAAAGTCATGTTTAAAAAAGTTTAATAATAGTGAATATAAGACTAGAATTTTGTTATAGTAGTGACATAATTCAAAATTTGTATTTAAGATTTTGGAATGTTTTTATAACTTTTAGAATGTAAATAAATTTTAGCTGATATAAAAAATATATGTAAGTGTTACTAAACTGTTAAAGAAGAAAATTAACAAGCTAAAAAAAATTAGTAGACTACTAATACAATAAGCTGAAAAGAGCAATCGCAAGTGGGACTGCTCTCTATACGTGGATTAATGGAGTGTTTGAAAATCCAACTCCCTTTTCCACTGCATGGATCTTCACTGAAGTCCCAGTCTTTTCCCTCCAATTTCTTTCTGATATCATTTAATGCTCTCACTTCCCATCCCAACCATCATCAACATTATGCATACATACATCAAAATTTGTTCACAATCAAATAGGCTAGCATAAACAAATGTTTTTAAACAATAAATATAAAGAGTATTTAGTATCTTCATATATCATCTTGGAGCTTCAGGTTGAGGTTGTTGCAAGATCCGAGAATTACATTTAAAAGCACAAATATGAAAAAATAAGAAATGAGTAATCATGATTGATTATTATGAGAGAGATAAAATCAAAGCCTAAAAGAAAGCCACATAAAGTACTGGCTAGAATTGAGTTTATTACTAAAAGATGTGGAATGATCATTTGATGTAAAGAGAACTTTAGGCTTAGACTTCGCCAAACATGTTTCACACAAATTTAGTTGGAAACATGTGAGGTAGTTATAAGTACAAAATAGCAAAATAATGGTGTTTTTAAAGCCTGAATGTAATTATGTAACCAACATGCAATGGTCATCTTCATCTTTAAAATAAATCATCAACAACCAAAATAAACCAAAATATTTAGTTAATAAATGTTTCAAACTTACAGTATCTACATTAAAAACTAGATTCTCCTAATATCCTAATCGGATTGTCATGAGCATATTCCTATCATGTAACTAAATATTCCTATTAAAGAAAATAATATATGTAGAAGAATGTAGATACAAAACATGATGATTATGGGAGCTATTGTTCATCATTACCTGATTTCCTTAGTTTACTTCCTTCAGAAGCATAATATAGCAATTCATCGCATTCATTTTTCACCATTATTGTGATCATGTAATTAACTCAATTTAAATATATTTGGTTACAAAGATGTGTGATCAACTTCATCCAAAAAAGATGGCAAATCAAAAAATAATTGAAGATTTTTTACCCAATGTCTGCTGATTTCTCTTCCTAAACCAAAAATGCTTGTGTCTCTCTAATCATGCCTTGAATAGTAATATTTTTACAATATCAATACATAACAAAAAGCTTAGGTAACAAGTTCATCATTTTTCAATATTATGGCATGCGAAGACAACACGCATAATACGTGCCTCTATTTTAGCCCAATTGATAGATTTGTACCACATCAAGACTCTTTGCCGATTTAGTTAAATCTCTAACCAATGTCATATTTATAACCTTCTCCGGCCTAACTAGTCTCATATCCAAACATGTTTTTGCATTTGGTACCAATACCCACACCTTAATTTCACGCCCATAGCTTTACAGAATAATGGCAATCTGGTTTTGGTTAATCAACAGTAACCAAACAATGTACCGGAAATTGAACCAGCTTAACCACAATCTCTAATTTACCACCCCCTCCATAAACCGGACATAACACAACTCTTCTTCACACCTCAACTAAAATGGAAGCAAACACTCTGTTTTTTCTAAAATCTCTTCTTCTTGTATGTTTTAATGTATGCTTCACATTAGCTTCCGACCCCGGTCCGATCCAAGATTCTTTATACCAAAACTTCTTCACTATCCTCCATGCAGAAACTCCTCCAAAGTAACCACCAAAAATTTCGTTTTTTCGGGTCTAAAAACTGCCGGAAACTTCAGAGACACGGGTTCACCATACTCCTAGTATGGTCCGGCAAAATTCCTAGGTCTTCACACATTAGGCCTGTCATTTTTCCGGACTGATTTCTACCCGGATCCATAACCTACCAAATTACCACCCGCAGGCCATAGAAGTAGCTCACTTGGTCAAAGGACGGGTTTACTCCGGTTTTGTAGACTCCAACAATAAGGTTTACGCTAAAGTGATGGAAAAAGGAGAAATGATGGTTTACCACGATTTTAGCAGACTTAAGGCATGTTTATTTGTTCATCTCACATTTCCATATAAATGCAACATTCAAATGATTTATCTGGATGCTCCATCTTACTATTGTTTGTTTTAATCTTTAATTGTTCATCTGAATAAGCTATTCTTTGTTTAGTTAGTCTACATCTTCATCTAAATGATTTTAATAAAAAATGACTAAAATGCTCATGTTTTAATTTAACTATTTTTTTTAATCTTAAATATACTAATCTTTACTTTAAAATATATTTGCACCAAATAATGTTTAAATTATTATGTTTGACAATTACAAATTGATTTTGGTCGTATAAATTCATAAATTGATATTCAAATATAATTTTACGGTTTTTGTGGGAAAATAAAATTATGATTTTTGGCTTGAAAACGTGATTTTACAGTTTGACAGGCAAACATAATTCATCGATTTTAATGGAAACATGTGTTAAATTTTGACAAAAACGGAACTTAGCGATTTTGCCGGGAAAACGTATTTTTTTGTATTGACGAAAAACATGATTTTACGGTTTTGGGAAAAAATCGTAGTTCGCCGGTATTAACAAAAACATGCGACTTAACAAATTTAGCTGGAAAATATAACTTAGTTGTTTTGGCCGGAAAATGTATTTTTTCGCCAAAAATATGATTTCATGTTTTCCGTCAAAACCGCAAAACGTCATTTTGTTGTTTTGACGGGAAAAATATAATTCTGCGGTTTTGGCGGAAAAATATGATTCTGCGGGTTTGGCGGAAAAATATGTATTGACGTAAAAATTTGATTTTGCGATTTTGGCGGGAAGATATGATTTTGCGGTTTTGGCGGAAAACATGATTTTGCGGTTTTGACGGAAAAATATGATTTGGCGAGAAAATATGATTTTGCAGTTTTGGCTGAAAATTTGATTTGATGAGAAAATTTGATTTTGCGGTTTTGGCGGAAAAACATAATTTTCAATCTTGGCAGAAAATATATTTTTGCGGTTATGACAGACAAAATATAATTTTTTAAAGATAATTGTAAAAATATTATTTAGATTTTGTTGACAAATGGATCATTTAGATAATTATGCTATATTTGTCATTTGTTATTTTTGAATGAACCATCTCCATTCAAATGATCCATTTAGGTTCAGCAAAATGAGTTTGAAAATTTTGCCTAAAATTTAAAAATGAATAATGCTCATTTTTATAAAAAAAAAAAAAAAGAACAACAATTTACAACTTCATTTAGATGGATCATCTGAATGAGCAAACGAACAGGGTCTTACTGTACTGGGTGAGATATTTTCTTTATTAACTCATTAAATCCCAAATAAAAAAAACTTTTCCCCTAAAATGCAATGTATAATACAACAAATAAAATCCTACCTAAATTTCATACTTGATAATAATAGTATGTACTATACAACATATACAACAAATCATACCAGTAATTGTTTTTAAAAATTCGTTTATCTAAAAAGTGATCCACGCGTCATTTAAAATCACATTTACATAAATATATATTAATTACTACAACCGTAGCTCATTTATTTATTACTTAATGTTATTTCAAAAATATACCATTATTTCAAAAATCACGTGTTAGTAAATAGTTATTTATAAACCTACATAAATTTGGTAACGTCACAAGCTTTAAAATTTTGACAATATCTTCTCCAAATCCACAAAATATATCAAAATCAATGCATGTTCTTCTTTGTAAGGCTCTTAAGGCTACAAATTTGCTTTCTCCAATATATCGTGATGAAACTTCGATTACTGTAATTTTGAACATATGAGAAAAACATAGTATAGGTTTTATCTTCACATTCTTTTCGATACGAGAATCTCAATGTCAATCTCAATAGAGGTTTTGTCTGTTTCCTTTAATGGCTTAATCGGTCTCAAGTTAATAACCTAAAGTAGGTTCACTGAGTTGTACTTGTACCTTGACCACAATGAATTTACTAGCTTGTACAAAATCTAAACAAGCTTTCTAGTTTCTCATAATGAAAAATTCTCTAGCGCCTTGCACGCGATTCATTGTAGTGTTAGAGTTGATAGTTTTACTTTTACTTGTAAGAAACTCCATAGACATGACACATGAGGTTTTGTTATCTATGGGAAGGTATACATAGAAATCACCTTATTACAGCACTACCACTGAAACTTGCTTCCAAGATGCACTCTCTGGTATTTCTTGTCAAATGGCATCCATCTGCAAATTTTTATTGCAATGGATCCAATAGTTTCTACTACTCTCTGAAGCGTGATTCATCTGCAATCGGATAGGATTTCAGGCTTTGTCTGCCATTGGATATGGTTTCTATATACATCCTTTTGTACCTTTTGCTACAACATGTTATAAGAAGAAAACATGTGTTTGAGTTTGCAACTTTTGGGCTTTACAAGTATTTGTGAACACATAAGGGGTGGTGGCCTAATGGTATTACTAATGGGCCGGCCCACAATTGTTAGCCCATTTTAACATCCCTATTTGTACCCCTGGTTCAATCTCGCTTTGGTATGGAGAGTTTTCTTTAAATTAACATATTTAAAGTACGATATCGGATATTGGGGGAGATTATGGGCCAAAGAGCCTAAACTCCCACGATTTAACCAAAAAAATAAGTATTTGTGGACAACATTGATTTTCTCAAAGAGCTAGAGTGAGAGGAGAAGGAGATGATAGGGTTTCAACAACAAGAAAAAGTATGTGTAGACAGCATTGATTTTCTCAAAGATCTAGAGTGAAAGAATGAGAAGAGAGGGCACCAAATGCACCAAATGGCTATGATGGAGACAAGAGGAGGCGTTATTATAGATCCTTGTAAAGATCATTCACTTTCATCTGTTTTATATTTCACATTCGTACTAGTTCTTACTTCTAGTTCTTACTTACATATTTACTAATAAGTAAGATATGAGAGGAGAAGGAGAAGATAAGTGAATGATCTTTACAAGGATCTTTACACTAAAAAACCTACTTAAAAAATTGATACTTGACATCATTTTTTGAATGTTTTTCTATTATTATTTTTATTTTGTTTGATTTGGTATTTTATGTATAATCGAAGCTAGATTTGTTAAACTTTATGGATAGATTACTCCCCAATAAATTTAGTAAAAAACAAAAATTAAGTTAGAACCTATTTCATAACCAAAAATTTAACTGAAACGACACAAAAATCAAGAATATGTCAAACGACGTCGTATAAATTATAATTTTTATATATTATACGACGTCGTGTGATATGTCTTCATCGTACTGTCACCTAGGTTAAAATTCTTGCTCTATTAAAGGAACTAATTCATAAACTTTTGTGTGTATCCGCCAAATCATTTAGAACCAAACATTGCAAAACATATCTTAAGAAAGTTTGTGTAAACTTTTGATTGCATCATCGAAGAAACATCAAATTCGATTAAAATGTGTGCAAAAGGTACGTGTTAATGAAAGTACGTTTGAGTTTTTTACACTCATTCAATTTCATTTTAAGTTTTCAATAACATTAATAGAATTTTGGTTGTTTCTACAGTAACTATTCTCTTATTATCTCTTAATTACTCTTTGTTTGTTCGTTTTTCTATTGTTTAATTTGTATGTTTTAATTAGTGATTTTCTTAGATCAAAAGGTATAAAAATCAAGTTTGGTCATCTAAAATTTATAGAAAACATCTTTGAAGAAAAATCATTTAACAAAGAACAAATAAATTTCGACTAGGCAAAATATAGTTTACAAAAAGGTTAGTTTCAGAAAGGAGCCGCCATCTCTGTTTTGGGAGATGAGTTTTTTCGATTATTTGAGTTAATGTGATTTTTCTTATTTATAGATACATTTAGTCGGTTGTCCTATTCATCTATATTAATATTTTTGAAATACATTTTTTTTTTAAAACTTTATTTTGTAAGATATTACATAAAATACTATTAATTTAAATAACAAATTAGGAATCTCATTAAGAATAAATATGGAATAAAGAATTTATATACATGTATCCAAACAACCTGTACAATTAATTATCTACTATCCATATAACCAAACACAATTCAAAGATATTAATTTTAATTATAAAATCAGAAATATCCATATATTGTTTCACAATTAATAGTTTAGATACATATTTAGAAGATTTTGTTAAGATTGGAAATTATGATTCTCCTACCATCTTTGTTTGAATTTTTTTTTAGTTGCTTTCAATCATCATATAATACATAAAATTAATAAAACTCTAGATTTTTTTCTGCATTTGTTATGATTCGAATTTTTATAAACGGACATGTATTACTCAAATAATGAAAAAAAAATGTGTGTTCAACGTCCCACATCGGCTAAAATGTTTAGACAATGGTTTAGAGTCATATTATAAATAAGACCAAAATGAATCTAAATTCAAATGAGTAGGTAGCTTGAGTAATAAAATTTTAGATTTTTTATTACTTAAGATTTTTTACTACTCAAGATTTTTTAACTTAATAAGCATCCAATTTTAAACTTTTGTATCCGATGTAATTTGGATCTTTAGTGGAACCATTATATATTGGATATAATAAATTTTAAAATTTTAAAAAGTTTTAAATATTATTATCGATACATTCAAAATTTATAAAACGCATAAAATTTTATAAATATTTAAATGTTTAAGTTTAAAGTATCACGAGACGGGTTATATGACGAGACGGGTTTGAATCGACATTAATATAAATTTAAAATATCGTTAATCCAGCGCTGTAACACGAATAAATTCTCATTTTATTATTTTTCAACACAACCATTGTTAAAATATTAGATATGTTGAACAGTTTATCTCAACAATATTTTATAATAGTGAAGATTTTTAGTTCCCTAAAAAGAAATAAGATATTTTAATAAAAAATTAGTTGTAAAAGTTATATTTTACCTTGATAAAAAATATAATCTTATAAAATTTTAATTTCATAATATATATATTTAAACGTGAAAAAAGAAATTATCTTGATAAAAAAATAACAACTCGTGGATGAGCGTATTAGAATTAACATTATTCCGATGTAAGATGAGTTAAATGAACGTGTTAATCTCCTTTCACACATCTAATTATAAATTTGAAATTGTAATACTAAATAACCAAGTTATTCATGTATTACGGATTAAATCTAAAAAACACTAAAAATTTAAATTTATATAACTTTAATATTAAATTAGGAAACCGTAAAATCCTAACAGTATTATATGTAAAAATAAAATATTGTCCTGTAGTGTACCACGGGTTAAATCCTAGTTAGTTTGTTAAGTTTTGATAAGAAAGAATATTAGAATATTTCAGAGATTTGATTATGTTTAATATGTTAATTGTAAAATTAAGGAAATATTATATATTATTTGATATATAAAAAAAGGAAATGTTTTATTGATAAGCAATTTATTATATGCAAAATAAGTGCTTTATTAGGATTTGGAATGTTTTGTGAAAATGCTAGTTTTCATGTCTTGATTATATAAGGTTAGTGTAAATAGGAAGTAGTATATTAAAAGATTGATATGTTACTAGGAAAAAAAATTCGACTTATTAGGAAATTTATGTTCAAAATATATATCATATACGGTTAGTCCTATATATTAGGAAATTTATATATGAAATACTCAAAATTAGGATTTGCAAAGATTTAGATGTTTATTGCTATTTTTTTATTAGCTAATTTTTATACGAAATGCTAGAAATTATTATGATTAAGTAAAATTTGAAAAGAGTAATATAGTTTACTTATTATTTAGATATAGATTATCTGTATATATTGAGTTATTTAAAAATGTATTCGATTTTATGATTTTGAAAAACCATTATAAGTCGAGTGACTGTTTAAGTATACAAAAAGGCTTGATTTATGATTTTTTTAAAAGGACATTCTAATATTAGATTTTTAAGATCAGTTTTGGATAGTGTATTTACTAATTAGATTTTATGTATTAAAATATCCTCATTTTGAATATATTATCATATAAATTGAAAGTTTTTTTAAAAAATGTATTTATTCTTTAGAATTTTATTGATTGAGTAATATATGTCCGTTTTTAAACATTCGAATCACAAAATATGCTAGAAATTTTTTTACATTTATATTAATATATGTATTATATGATAATTTAAAATCATTTGAAATAAGATCAAATAAAGAATAAAAATGATAGAAAAATCACAATTTTAAATCTTAACAAAATATTTCAAATACAATAAATAAAATAAATAATATAGTATAATTAAATATCAAATCTTAGTTTTTCAATTTTGATTGGTTAACAATTTTTTAGAAATTAATTTCAAATTTTCGTCCATAATTAATGAGAGAGAGAAAATGAGTTTAATTTTTGGAAACTAATAATTATTTAAAAGAATTTTATGATTTTTTAATTTTAATATATTAATTTTGTGATTACTATTATAGCTTTAATAAATTTATTTTAAAACACTAAAAACCAATGGCACATTATATATAAATTCTTACGCTTTTAAAGTCTTTTAATATCAAAGACTCCCCAATTAATAGTATAGATGCTAGCCAAAGACACACTTTTTGAATTTAACCGTGATTACGGTGCAAAATAGGAATATAAAGCGGACAAAGAACACTCGATTTGGACCGTTATAGGGAATATGTAAATCGTGGCTCTGAGATGATTGACAATTTAAATATCACTCTTCCTCTTCGGTTAGCTCCAACATCATGTCCTCATCACACCTTATCTTGGGGTTTTTATAGGATGGTTATTAGATATTTTTGGAGTGTTTGATGATGAATCTTGAAGAAGGAAACTAACTTAGATTGATAACTTGTTAGTTATATTTTGTGTAAATTCAAACCCAATCCATTTAGAGAAAATTCAACCGGTTCGTTTCAGTTTGTATATAAATTAAATTCGTTTTAAAAACACACAAAAATCCTAGTTTGATTTATCTCTGAATTTCAAATACCTGCAGACCAGGTTCTAATTCAATGCAGGTATCTTAATTAACCTTATTATTAAAAGTAATGTAATTAACTTAAAAAATAATGGTTGACGTAAGAACGTGTAACAAATAATTAGACTCCCAACAACTCGTTGCGACTCTCAATTATTTATGATTTTATAACAATTAAAAAAGCTTATCTAACAAGAAATGTAAAGTCCATTGTCCACCTTAGAAGAGGCAAAGAGCATGCCCTTCACGGGATTATCACATGTCGACCGGTCTTCTTCCGTACATTACATGTTTTATAAAAACTTTATGCTGTGTAACACTTAGTTTATTTTCTGATTAATTAAACGATTATTTTATCCAATTTAGATTATTTTAACCCCGTGAATAATCTATAGACCCTACAATAAGATGAACAAGTAAAGAGACAAGCAAGCTTCGGATACTTTTGTCTGGATCCGAGGGTTCGAGGTAATGCGATAAGTTTAATGGCATTGTCTCCTATTTATCATATCATTGGGGGGGTTTATGTCCCCACATAACATGGTTACAGCCCAATTTATTTATTTTTTAAATAAATCTTATATCTCTAATCATTTTTTTCAAAAGTATTTTTTTTACAAATAAAATATTTACTTTTAAAAATAAAACTTACATCTCTAATCATTTACATATGTCTTTTTTTACAGATAAAATATACACATATCAGTGGTATATATACAAAATTTAGTTATGGGAGAATTAAAGGAAGAATCTTCAAGATTTTTTTCTTAAATTGTTTTGGCTATTGCTTTGATCAAAGCGTCTTTCTATGTTGAAATTTTAGATAGTTATTTTCTTTTTTCCAATTAATAAATTTTAGATATATACACACACATATAACTTTTATAGAACAATATCTTAACGGAGTAACTCATAAAACAATACATTGACACTAGCTAACAGAATGTTCAACCTCTTCATAGTTTTCTCATTTTCAGAGAGTATATATCTTGTACTTGACTTTAGCTGATTAAGTTATTCATTCACGTTAGTAATATTGGATAATTTTAGAATTAAAATTTAATTACGAATAATAACCACAAACCATAATATTTGTATTATATTTATTTTTAATTATGGAGCAAAGATTGCAAGGTAATACAACCAAGCTCACGAGCATAAACTTTAAATAAATAGGTAAACTTTTAGAATTATCATACTAATAATGAGCTGACTTGAAGTCTATAGCATTCTCAAATTAGCAATGACAAACCGGTTAATAAGTTGAAAGTGAGAAGAGAAAGTATTAAAATTTTTTAAATTAAGAAATGTTCACTAATCAGCACTAAGCAGAGGTTTAATTAAAGATAATCAACTTCAGAATCTTTGGAAATCTTCTTGGCCCGCTAGGCTTCGTGTGCAACTAATCACGTGCATCGTATCTAATCCATTTCCAAAATATTATTACACATTCTTATACCCAACGGGTAATTCACTTTACTCTGTCTGTATTAATTAAAGGAAAATTTTGGATATCTATCTTTTGAGTATTTGTAAAAAAATATTAAACATCCACAAAACTCGAACTCTTTTAAATAACAATCCGTATTAAAATGTATTTATATAAAGCTTAGGGGTGTTCTCTAATAAGACATTAAATTTGTAAGATGCCTAAAATATATCATAATAAACTACAAATAATATGTATAACTAATATAACTAGGAAAATATATGAAACTATATTTTGGATTGGATATAGATATTCATATGAAAAAAATATCATGAGCATTATTAAGTCATTGTCCGTATTCAAAGATGAGAGTTTTGATATCCTAAAATTCAAGATAGATGAAGTAGATATCAAATGATAGAAAATTTCGGATAAATTGTCCAATCCCTAATTAAATCAGCCTTTTCAAAATGAACATCCAGCCCACAAATTGGGGTCTTTGTGTCTCTTGATTTGTATATATGTGTGAGAGCTTTCTTTCTTTTTCAAAATATATCAATGTAATTTGTTGTTGAATATATAAATATAAATTGTTCAGATTTACCGCTGCTGACCCAAAAAAAATCATTACATAGCTGGTTAAACACATATTAGAAAGATCACCGGATTGTAAATTTATTGTTTTGGCAAGCAACTCTATTTAATGAATCAACTGTTGCTATTTTAATAACACGAGTCTTCAGATCTTTGGTTAATTAAGGGTTAGAGATGTCATTCATAATGGATCCAACACACGATGACAATGACAGCTTCCAAAAGTATCAATTACAAGAGAAAAGAACATAATGCGCGTGGGGTTGCTTAGATTCCTTTGTAATCTTGTTACTTCTTAGAAATGTTGATATGGCATACCCTTAATTAAGAGAGAGATAGAGATACATTTTTAGTTTCGAATTTAAATCTCAAGTTCTTTTTTAAATAAAAATTAATAATAATTAATGCATGATGAGAGAAAGTATGGGATACAGTCCCCTTGTTACTTATTTCTAGTTCTTTTCATCTATAATGGGTATGATGTATACATATTTCCCTACCTACATAGTATGTAATTATATATGCATGTATGTGAGTATATATAAGTCAGGTCTTACTCACTTTTGCACAACATCTCTGTGTTAAGGCATCTCTTTCTCTATCCCTCAATCACGGACGCTCTCCCTCTCTTTCTCTCCCTCTCTCTCTCTCTAGAGTTTGTTATCATGAAAGACACCAAGAAGAAGACGCCATGCAGCAAAAAGCTTGGAGGATACTTGAAAGAGCAGAAGGGAAGGCTTTACATCATCAGAAGATGTGTGGTCATGCTCATTTGTTGGCATGACTAACTTGTAACTTATATGCGTTATATATACATGCATATGTATATGTGCACATGCGTATAGACAATATCTATGCTGTAGTACAACAGTTTGATTGAAGAAAGGGATCGGATCTTTGTGGTTGTGGCGATTTCCGATGTGATCGGAGTTCGCAAGCTGGAGATATAATGGTTCCAACCATTCATATTTTGATATCTCCGAGTTGTTAATCGATTATGAGTTAGGATAATAATTTTTTGAGTTAGTATGAAAATTCACAAGTAGATTCTTCTTTAATGTTAGTGTATGATATTATATAGAGTAAGGAGAGAAACATTATAATCAAAGTTTGTAAATGCTTACAGAGAGTAGTTGTTAGAGGAATTTCCTTGTCTCTAATCCAAGTCTTCCTTGTTGTTATGGCATTTAACAAATAATAAAAATAAAGATGCCAAGTAAAAATTATAAAATAATTGGATGTAATTTCATCAAACAATGAGTAAAACACATTTTTAAAAAAAGATATACATTATGGTGTTTAGCAAGTACTCAGTCAGTCACGCATATGTCAGATTCAAGTTATTCAACAACCATTTCGGGATATAATTTAAACTTTCTTAAAAATATATGTAAATTACTAAATTTTGAATAGAAATAATTTGGCTTTACGAATATATTAAAAAAAATTCGCTATCAATCAGATCAAACTTTTTTCATATCTTGCTCCTATTTTTGAACCTTCAAGCACATGTGTTTGTTTGGACCCAGTGACTTAAATTCTATAGCAAAATTATTAAAAACCACTGTTTTCATTTGCATATTCATTTTTTTTCCCCTACAAAAATGACCATAGATCATTGACAGAATTAGAAAAAGGCATTTCATGAAAATAAGTCTTGATTTGTATAGGAAGAAAAAAAGAAGAAGAAATAGTCATTAGTCATTACTGTCTGGACTTGTGTCTTATTACCGAGTTTGGGTGATATGTAATGACATAATGCATTACTTCATCTTCAGAGGAACTGACAAGATATTCAAGCCTGACCAATGAGAACGTGCCAAAGGATACTCTTAGTGATGACAGCTTTTATGTCTGCCCACGGGCAAATGCCAATGTCCTGAGACCCACATACCATCAGATCGGATTGCCACATCATCTCTTGTTTGTGTTTCCGATAGGACCCCACACCTTGCGATAAATTAGACATTTTTAGTCACCATTAGATTTGGAACCACTGAGTAATTAGAAATTTAGAATCGTTTTCGGGCCGGTGGTATAAATTGTACTACAACTAGATTTTCACTTTCCAGTTTTATACAACTTGATATTTCTTTAGTTCTAATTCTAGGCTGTTGAAAACAAAAAGTTTTATGAAGAAATTTCTGTAAGCACTTCTAAAATGATCATTAACATAAAAGAATGAAAAAAGGTAAAAGAGGATAATTGTTATTGATGAATTTGAGATGAAATGTTGAAAGTTGAAAAAATTTGAACAAACCCTCTACGTAGGAAACAAATATGGAAAAAAACTTGGAAAATTTTAGAGAAATGTCTAAAAACAATCTTTCTTTGATTTTATATTTTCATTTCACTTGTTCAGCTTGATTATAAATAGAAAAGGGAGGATATATTTATAGGCTCCTACACTACAAAATATCTTACAAATGTTATCTTAATATCTAGAATATTTTACCACAATATCTAAAGTTTTATTTTATAATCTAATTTTTTCTATTCTAAAATTTAGATATTTAACTTAGAGAAACTTTAGCATGTGGGCTTAATTTTTGGTTTGGAACAATGAGAGATAATTGGATCATGAACATATAATTAAAATAGACCCATAATAAGTTTAAATTCACTACTACTCTTTAAATTTAATTATGTCGGTCAACCTGAATTTCAATTGAAGTAACTCAAATTGGCCTTTTGATAGTAATTGGTGGAGATATATGCAACTTTGTCTTTGCTTCTAATTTCCTAATGCTTTAGTTGTCCCATACACATCTTCTCCTTTATGAAGTGATGCTTTAACTCAATATTTTCGGCGTTGTATGAAACACTGGGTTGTTAGTTAGTTTGGTAGCATTTTAATTATCTTTGTCGATGGTCATCGACTTATTTATAGACCGGATCAATTTTTCAAAACGTTTTTGAATCTGTATACACTAGGTCAAATTCTCAGAAACTCCTTTGACTCAAAAACCAATCTATGTACTCTTCATTATTCTCTTTTACTCCTCTATTCTTAATGAAAGTTTAAATACCTAAAGTTGCCTTTACCAAACCGAGTCAAACCGTTGCAGCAAACCGAATTTAATTGATTTGATTAATAAAAAGAAAACAAAAATGACCAATAAGAAGAGAGATATTCCACCAATGCGAGATGTCCACGTTGTGCATCTCATTATCATCATCTGCAAAAAATCGAAATCGGGTCCTCCCGTCGTCATAACCAAAATCCAGCTATTCTTCCACCATTGAAAGTGAACATTTAGCCTCCAGGTTAATTACCTTGTCTTCTTCTAATACTATTTTGTTTTAGGTTAAAGATATCGAGTGCTTTAAAAGATTTTGGGTTGTTGTATTTCAAATTTAGAGATTTCAATTAGATTTGACATTGGTGTTGGAAATTGATGGAGTTTGGGTTCGTAACCATGTTTCTGGGTTGATTAGAACATTTTTAATGTATTGTAGTGGTTGAATAGTAGTGAATCGTTGTTAGATTTGTGTTTTTGGTCCGAGAATAAAGTTGTATTCGTTTTGTACAGCTAGAAAGACTGATTATAACTGGGAAGTGGTATAACTGACAAAAATTGTATAACTGTAAATAATTAGTTCAACTTATATTATCGCTACAAAAACCGGAGATGATTATCAATGGTATCCAAGAGAAGCTAGCTTGTACGGTATATCGTTTAAGAGATCATCAATGGAGGAGATAACTTATTCGATGTTAGTGGATAGGATATGTAGGAAGATTGGGATAGATGAATCTACGACGAAACTGAAATTGAGTTTTATTCCATTAGTAGTTCAACCTCAGACACCATCATATATTTTGGATGATGAGGATCTATATGTTTATCTAACCTCAATGGATAAAGAGGGACGTAGAAGTGTGTTGCATGTAGAAGTCATCAGAGATTTCGAAATAGTTCTGCTACATAAAGAGTAACGGCACCACCATTAACACTATCATTACCTCTACCACTTGAAATCAGCCCACATTTGGTGTGAATTATGGTGAGCTGATTTCAAGTGGTAGAGGTAATGATAGTGTTAATAGTGGCGCCGTTACTCTTTATGCAGACGAGGAACCAGCAGAACAACCCTATGAGCCTTTGAAGTCACAAGAAAATGTTGTTATTGGTGTTGAAAAGATGTGGCTAATGGTGTTGGAAAAAAATGTGGATAATCATGTTGAAAATGATGTGGATATAAGTGTGGAGAGGTCTGGCATTCGTGAATATGTTGAGCTTCCACGTGTTGTTCAGGAACCTAAGTTTATGAAACCATGGGAAGATGGTATTGGTATGGAATTAGGTCAAGAATTTGAAAGCAAGCAGGAAGTGCAAGATTTAGTTGATAGAGCATCAAATTTTAACTGTTTTGGAGTGGCTATAGTCAACTCGGATAAGAATTGGTACGTGATAAAATATCGTGAATCATTACAAGGATGTAAATGGTATTTATGAGCTGCATAGCTAAAACATTCAACTCGTTTCTCGGTTCGAGTATACACCAAGATGCATACATGCTCTCGGACTACTTCTAGTATAATCCCTTTTGCATGAAGATTATCTAGGTCAATTCGAGACCCCAGCTCCTAAAAGTTTCATTTGTCTTGTTCAAGGAAAACTTGGTGTGCTAGTGTCATACTCTACTGCATATAGAGGGGAAAAACTAGCTGTTAGTGATGTTCGTGGCAGTGCAGAAGAGAGTTTCAAGATGGTTTATTCTTATCTGCACATGTTAGAGAAAATAAATTCTGGTATAACAACTAGTGTGGTATTAGATGAAATAAAAAGGTTCAAGTACTTATTTGTCGCTTTGGGAGCTTACGTTGAAGGTTTTCAAGCCATGAGGATAGTGATTATTGTGGACGCAACTTTATTGAAGACCGTACATGGTGGTTGTCTAATTTTTGCCACAACTCAAGATCCAAATCATCACCATTATCCTATAGCGTTTGATGTAGTTGATGGTGAAAAAGATGATAGTTGGGCGTAGTTTTTCGAACCCTGAAAATCATTATACCGGATAATCTTCGATTGGTATTTATTTCTGACAGAGATTCAAGCCTCATAAAGACAGTGGGTGAGGTGTACCCGAGCTCTCACCATGGATATTGTATCTATCATTTATCCCAGAATGTGAGAACAAAAGGTTCGTACCACAAAAAAGATGTAGTTGCTGCAAAATTCAGGGAAATTGCTCAAGATTTATACAGTAGGTGAGTTCGAACAACAATATGAAGATTATAGGAGGAGGTATCCTAATGTAGCCAGGTATCTTGATACGACTTGCGAAGTGAAAAAATGGGCAAGGTGTTATTTTTCCGGAGTAAAATACAACATAAACACAGTAATGTTGTAGAGTCTATGAATTATGTGTTTAAGAACGTAAGAAAATATGCGTTGCTACCTATGATTAACGCAATTGTTGCAAAATTTGCAGAACGATTTAATAAACATAAGAAGGAATCAGTTGTTGGGTCTAATGCACATAAACTTGTTCCTTATGTGGAGAATGTATTGCATGATAGATGTGAAGTTGCACGGAAACTAATGGTGATTGAGGTAAACACCTTCCAGCTTGAATACAATGTGGTTGAACGCAATGAGAAAACTTATGTGGTGGATTTGAGAAATAAAAGTTGCAGTTGCCGCTGTTTTGACATAGACAAGTATCTTAGTGTCCATGCAATAGCGGCTACCGTGAAATTCTTGAAACAAGAAAATAGAACACCGGAGGTATGTGATTTATTTGATTTGTGCACAAAATATTACTTGATAGAGCTGTGGGCTTTGGCATATGTCAGGATGATTTATCCAGTGCCGCATATGTCTGAGTGGAGTATCCCAAGTGATATCCAAGATTTGTATGCATTATCTCCGGATTACACCGTAAGAAATTGAAAAATTCAAGAAACTAGAAAACCATCAGTTGGAGAACGTCGCCGAAAGCATAAGCAGGTGTCATGCATAAACTTTGATCGTTGATTTCAAAGCGAGGGTGGTAGCCAAGAACAAAGCCAAGATTAATGTATTTGTCACTGTATTTCTATTTTTGTGTACTCTCTGTTTTTGTACAACTTGGTAAAACTTAGTTTTTTAATATTATAACTACATATTTCTTTGATCCTATTTGTTTTTGTACATCTTAATCCAGCTAATGGTACAACTACGACCAAATTTTTTAAAAATTTCATATGCACTTTATAAACTGAAATTTGTTACACCATGTAAAAAATCTTCATATGCACTTTATAATTTGAAATTTGTATGACAAATCTTCTAAAATAACATTAGACAAAATTTCAAGGATAGCTTTCATTACATTCATTTTTTGTACAAGAAAGATCTTATACTTTTAAGATGACTTTCTTAATGTTATCCCCATTACATTGCAAAACACACAAAAATAATATTTTTACACATATTTTTACATGAAAACATTGGAAATGTAATACAAATAAGTAAAACCCTAGGTCCAACTAAAAAGTTTTTGTATAAATTCAAGTACAACTGATTATACACCAAAATCTCAAAAAGCACAACTGTGTATAAGCGAGTACAACTTGAAAACCATGAACAACTGTGTTTGATTTTGCGGCGCCACCTGTTAGTTTTAATTGCTTTACGCTGCCACGTGCAGTTAGTGACGGCGCTAATTGACCCACATGCTTTGACCCACGTTTTTTGGGGTTTTTAATTTTGAGATATGGAGGTTCACAAAGCAAACAAGTTGTACCTAGTTAAACCGAGACAGTTAGGAATTCGCAACCATGTCATTTACAAAAATAAACAACACTTGTACCTAGCTAAACAAACTGACACAGTAATACCAAAATAAAAAACAACCAATTCATGTTCAAAACAAGTCGAAACAACACAAAGAGTACTTCTAAAGTGGATCGTGCTTAAACCTTCATACGCTTCGTCACAATAGGACTCCTAATCAATACAGTGGACCTCTTCTTCCCATTCTTCCTTACAAGTTTCACCTTTTTATTAGCCTTCTCTCTGTCGTTTCTAGCATTCTCTTTGTCGTCTTAAGCCTTCTCTCTGTCGTTTTGAGCCTTCTCTCTATCGTCTTGACCATTCTCTCCTTCCTCTTCTCTTCCTCTTTTCACCTTTCGGCTTCTCTTTCTCTCGTAAGTCCTCTTCATTATGTTACTTGCCTCACCTTCCTCTTCATCCACCTATGTTTCTTTACTTGCATCACCTTCCACTTCACCCACCTCTTTATCCTTACTTCCCTCATTTTCCTTACTTGCTTCCTCTAAACCCTCAAGTTCACGCCCATCTTGAACCACCTCTTTTCCCATACCTGTCCCCATCTCTTCTTCTCCAACCTCATCTTCACTCCCATCTCCAGCCACCTTTATTCTCATACCCGTCTCCATATCTTTTTCTCCACCCTCATTATCACCAACCTTATCATTCCTCTCATCTCCACCATCACCACTGTTCTCTTTTCCTTCATTTGACTGTTATTTTTCCTTTACAAACTTTACAAATGCTTACACTGATTTGACTTTTACATCCATACCATCAATCATGCCATCAATCTTCTCATTCATTTTTTTAAATCCATCTTCCAACGTTTTCATCACCCGGCTCTCTAGCTCATGTAAGTCATCTTCACTCACTTTCCTCTTAGCCACTTTACTCTAAACCACATTTTTCGGAGTCATATTCGTACCGGAAGTAGCCACAATTTCTCGGCTGGCAACATTTTCATTGTAAAGCTCTTCAAACCATATTATCTTTTTATCCTCAGTTAGACGCTTCCTCCAACCATCAACAACTCATCCACATCATTCCATCCAACCTTGCCATCCATGATTCATTCCATAAGAACTTTCTCATCGAGAGATGGAGTCATGATACTCTGAATCTCCTGTGAATATAAAGAAATCCAATTTATCATCCATGATTCAATCCTAAAATGTAATGTAATCTATATTAAGATTATTACTAACCTTAGTTGTACCAAATGTATCATACACTTCCGACATAGGAAAGACTTTCATGGAACTTGTTTTAAACTTTTTCTTTCACATCCGAAGACACTCAGGATGTGCGTACTTAACATCTTCTCGGAAATGTTTCATCAGAGTCGGAATTGCCTAAAACGCTAGAAGCTACACACAACCAAATATCATTCAAACCTTAGTTCTACCAAGTTTTCCTAAGTTGTACCAAATTTATCTAACTTTAGAAATTATAGATGAATATGATCAAATCATACTTATCTCCAAAGGAGTAATGAAACTAGGAAAGACCTTTTGTGGACCCACAACTCCTCCGCATGAGTCCATCAAATGGAAGATGTCTTTCATATTCTCATCAAATGCCATACGCTCCACAGGAATGTTTTGCACAACTCTAAATCAGTCACGGCTCTAAGAAAGAAGTTCTCCACAGCTGGTGCATTTTGTCTGGTCTTCTTCTTTCCAATTATGACGCTGGATAAGAAGTAGAGGATTGCCACTCTCAGACGATCATCGGAAGGTTTCTTCATTGACAATACCTTCTTCTCCACATCTTTATCTCGTATTGTTGCCTCAGGACCAAATTGATTTCCCACGAACTCGTTACTGCCCAATGTTTCATAGGATTTTGGATATTGATGACAATACAATCCCGAGATCAGTGCTAATTCTTTAAGAGAACAGCGGATGAAAACACCATTGACAATAAACCAATATTCTTTCTTCTTCTCTAAACAAGTTGTGCGAAGAAAGAGCATCCACATACCCATCACCTTATGATTTGAGTCCGTTTGCATGTGGAAGAAGTGTTTGAACTGTGGGTGCTCCCTGAACCATTTCAACTGCTTGTCTTTAAGATGACCCTCCATTGTTTCCACTACCTTATGAATATAGCACTTTCTAGATACCTTAACCGGCTTCATATACTCACTGGGACCAAAGTACATTCTTAGAGGTTGTAATGGTTCGGTTTCCTCAGCAGGATCCTGCAATCAAAATCAAGTTGTACCAAGTTTTACCTTTTTGTTTCAGAAATTTATAACTAACAAAATAAGTTCAGTTACCAATTTATACTTAGTTGTGCACAGTTTAGAGAAATACCGTTGAATCCAGAGATATTGATTCAGTTGCTTCATCAAAATCAAATTTTGGCGCCTCTTCTCTATCTCCATTTTCTGTGATTTTCTCTGCTTTTGGAGGATCGCTTTGCTCTGCATCTGGAAGATTCGCCTCTCCACATACGTTTGCATTCTTTTTTCTCGCCGTTACTATCTTCTTCCACAAACATATAAACTAAACTCAAAACAACAAAATTGATTAAGAGTAATCATCAAAATACATAATAAAATTTACGATTCTACAAAAGTTTTCATCAAAATAGAGAACAAACTCGATTCCGAAACTTCAATTGAATATTTAACTTACAAAATCGAAAAAAAAATACTGAGTTCAACTTACAAAATTACTTGTTGTCCCTAACTGCACCCGTAGGAAGAAGAGAAGATGAAGAGGAGTTAGGTTTCTTCGCGAATGCCGAAAGAGGAAAAAATGTCTCGAGAAGATTTAACCCAAAAGAAAAGGACAAAAAATGGGCAAGAATGGGATTCGGATTGTTGATTTAGGGATTTAAAAGATTTGACCCAACTACAAAGGATTGGATTTTTTGGACCCGTTTTGATCGGTTGGGTCGGTAATAATCACAAACTATAAGGGGTTTGAAAGTCTTTATCTCTTTTTCGATTTTTTTTTAAATCAAAACTAAATTAGTTTAAAAAAAAAGCATCATATACACTTTTGAGTTACAAATGTAAAAGTTTTATACTCCGTTTATAGAAAACCACGCCACTACTCAAAAGTGCATATGACCACCGACTTTTTTTTTTATCATCTGATGTTTAATATTAAACGCTGGAGAAATATATAAAATCGGAGAACGGAAAGAAATTCTTGGAGTCAAAAGTTCGGCAGAAAACAAATATTCCCCAGAGACAAAAAGTAAGACAACTTAACCCAGAAAAGTCATAGCCAAAATAGTAAATTAAACTTTTAACCGATTCTAGTATATTCAAAAAAAAAAACTATCAAACTAACAAGAAACTAATAGAAAGAGGAAATATAGCCGAAAGTTCTAACAGAAAATAAAATACTAAGGGAGGAAAAACCGAATTTCTCATTTAACGCCCGTCCCATGAATATTTACACTTAACACGCGATCCGACGGAGGTATGAGTTCAATCCAATCAACCCAAAACTTATGCAAGAGCCTCAACCACCAATTTAACTCATCTTATATTTATTTCTCTAAATTAAATGGGGGCATAAAAAAAAAAAAGAAACAGCCTACATATCTCTTCTTGATCGAACTGGCACCACCAACCACTTCGTCGTCTCCTCGTTAGGCATCGTATAAGTATTTTGAATATATGATCAAGTAATAACGGGTACATATTTCATCCAAAATAAAATAAAATAATGGATACATATTAAATAGAAATAATTTAGATATTTAATTACTATTAAAAAAAATTATCAGTAAAAATTATATAATTTGAATATTAAATTAGGCACGGATAATTCAGATTTCTAAAATTACTTAACAATAAATACCTAAACTTTTCTTAGATCGAGCAAAGAGCCTATTCGGATTCTTCTAATTTCGAAACTTAGAATTACATATATATTAAGATTTATCATTTATTTCTTGGGATCTCCCAGGAAAGCATGGACTTTAAAACGTGATTTTACACAGTATACTTTTATCATTGTATAAATATTAATAATATATGTTTTCAGGTCAGATTCGAATAATCAAACTAAAATATATAATCATTACCCATACATATATTGTACATGTACCTCAAGATTCTTACTTGCTATGACTCATATTCAAGATCATGGACATTTAAAATTTCGAGACAGATCTAAAATCGGTGTGGATCTTCTAAATACTTTGTCCACATTGTGGATTTAGATCGTAAACTATTAATTAATGGGTCGTTCATAGTGATCCCTACAAATTTACTACTCAAAGTTTTTCAGCAGCCCATAATTATATCCACACAGCCCATCTTCTATTGTTTCATTTCCAACTTTCCCTTTTAAGCCATTTTTAAAATTGTAAATTGATTTATTACCTGATTATTATTTTTGAATTACAGAACAATTTAATTAATTTACATAAATAAATTCTTTTAAAAAAATTTAGAAAATATAAACTCTTAAATAATTTCAAGAACAATTAAACTTATAAAACTAAATAAAGATTTTATATTACAAAATATATATATTATAAATATATATATATATATTTTTAATACTTTATTACCTTTTATAGTTTGATAATCTATACAAATAATTCTGTTTTACGCTTAAGATTTATTCGAAATATATTATTAGTGAACGAACAATTGTTTTTGTTTCATAGACAAAAATTTGAAACTACCTTATTATAGTGTTTGAACTGGATGATCAAAATTATAAGCTATCTCCATTTTTTTTTGCCCATAAGCTATCTCCTAAATGTTCAATATACATATTTAAGCTATCTATTGACCAAATACTTTTACCTTTGTATCTACATAACGTTCATTCATACACAATTAGTATTTCTTCATTCGTTTACAGAGGACCAATGTTCAAAAAAGTGTTTGGTGCTAATCTAACGTTCATAGTGAGAGTGAGAATAACATCTGACTAATTAGTCGGAGATTAACCAAAATTATAATTTTTTGTTATTAATATTCCATTTACTTAATTAATCATCAAATAGTTCTAAAAAAGATTACACCAATATTATGTGGCTTCCACATGTTTGCTAATTATTTTTAAAAGATATTACCTATAGTTGACGGACCAAAAATGAATTTCTCTTAATAGTTTGGTTTTAGAAATAAGAGCATTTCCGGTGAGATATTTATAGGGTTTCTCACTAATTTAGTATTAATATTTTTAATATTATTTAATTTAATTTTTTTAATATTAAAATGTCATTAATTATTTTTTAATTATATCAAATTACATTTTAAATACAGTTATTATATTAATTAGTTTTAAGCATATCAAATTACAACAAAACAATATTAGTTTAATATTTTGTATTTAATTTAATTAATATCAATTAAAATAATATCAATATATAATCTAAACTTATGCATAATGGAGCTTAATATTTAGATAATTTTATTTTACGATTTATAAAAAAATAAAAATAACAACATATATAAAATATTTAATTGGTATATAAATAGTTTTATTTATGATTTGTAAAATTAAATGAAAACCAATTAAAAATGACATGTGTCAATATTTTGAATAGAGAGAGGGTCTCTCATGGATATCTCAAATGAGAGACTGTTCCATGAGGTTTTCAAATGAGAGACTCTTCCATGGGATTTTCATAATTTTTAAACAAAATAATATTATTTTTTAATTTTTTCTTTGTTTTTAATGGGAGTCTTTAAGTATAAACTTCCAATGGAGATGTTCTAAGATTCTTTGATTTTCAAACTATCAAAAAAAAGATTCAAAGATAAAAATAAATGAAGATCCAACATTCTAGCGAGATGTCGATTTGAGATATTTTTGGCGATGTAAATTGTTCCAATATTAAAAAAGTCTTAAGATGATTTCTCAGTAAAAAAATATCTAAAAATGGATTATATGAAATAAATTGGTAACCCATGAGAGCTATAGATTTTGGAAACGATGATTTTTAAGAGATTTTGGTGCATCTATTTTAGATAAACGACTCCACATATTTTAATATGAAATTTAAAAAAACTTGAATAAATTATAAAAGTATGAAAATTTCCCATTAAAAAAGAACAAAAAAAAAAAAAAAACAAACAAAACCCCTCTCACTCGTCTCTACCATTAAAAGGCTCATTCTCCAATCTTCCATCTACAGCAAGTGTTCGAAATTTACTATCTTCCTAACCAACCTCCCTAATACTTGTTCCACAGTTCCTCAAATTGATGTTAATTCGAAATTTACGCAATTTCGCTATTTTTTAAAACATTTCCACAATTCCTCAATTTTCTGTCGGAGTTTCAATCTAGGTTTTGTTTTTACCAGTTTCTCTCACAACCCTTCTAAGTTTTCGGCTTTCTTTTGAACCATACAGTAAAACTTCTATAAATTAATATTGTTAGAACTATAATATTTTATTAATTCATCAAATTATTTAATTTATCGACGAAAAACTAATTTGGAATCCAAAAATATATTGATTTATCAATCGAGTATTAATTTACAGAGGTTATATTGTATTCTCCTTCCCTTAGCTTTAATCCTCTAAATCACAAAACCACTAATATGTTGCAAAAACCAGATCTCACAATATATGTTAATCAATTAAAACTAGGGTATAAATATCTACAAAAAGAAATTTCTCTTCCCAAATTGTAGATAAAATGTTGGGGATAAACTTTTTTCATAAACTCGAAGTACCCAAAACACAAATTAATCAATTAAACTAGGGTAGAAAAATAGTGTATAAATTAACAAAACAAACTAAAATCTATTCTATAAACTTTAAATTCTAAACTCCAAACTCTAAAAATTAAACACTAAATCTAAAAACTAAAATCTAAACCCTAACTTGTCCTCAACCCTAAATTTTTAACATTGAAACCATCAAAAATATTATTTCTTACTTTTTTAATGATTCAAGTTATTATTTTACTTTAGTTAAAATAAAATAAAAATAAAAATACTTCTCAACTTTATCATCCTTTAAAACCATTTTATTTATAATCATATTTTGAATTAAAATTAATAATCTGCTAAAATACTACAGTTTCAATGGTTTTGCATATAGTAAATAGTTGGGTGCATTAATGCAGTATTGCCCACTGATAAGAATAACCCTTGACTAATAGCTAGGGACGTCAAAAGGAAATTTGAAAACGACAAATCTTTTCACAATCTTCAATCGTACGTGAAACCAACTCAGGTCACATTAAAGCTTCTATTTTCTTTTGACAAAACCCTAAATAAAGGGATAATGTTTATGTAATGTTATATGCACTACTACATTTATTCCGTATCTATAGTTTCGTTAACCAGTCAAAACTTTCACCCACAAAAAAAAATATTTTTTTTCTCAATTTCCATGGCATGTACGAAGAACTAGTAACATTAAAAAAAACCCGCTGGACAAAAGAATAGCAGATTTTTTTTTTACCATATAGGAAAGAAAAGTAGATCTTGACAAAACAAAAAAAACAGTGTAATACTATACATTCAAGAACATCGATCGCCTTCAATCCTTCGTGACTCTTAAAAGCATGATTCTTATCATCGAAATGGAAACAAATCCCTTCAGTTGTCGTCTTCTGTTGTTGAATTATTATCTTTGGACCATTTCTCAACTTTATGAGCCATGTTAATTAGATATTGCCTCTGCGGAGCACTCATACGAGAAGGTACGTACCTACTTGTATAAGTATACGTAGTAAAAGTAAATTGCAAGATGATACTAAAAATAGTTGAGTTTGAGGTTAATCCCCAATATATAAGCTCATAACCAGATATTAGAAATTGGATCTGGAAAAAGTTGTAAACCCTAACCTGTAATTGAGTGAGAAAGGAAGAAACGATATTTCTGAATCAGACCCAAAAAATCATCTTTCCCAAGCAGATCTTCAGTTAAGAGTTACAAAATCATGTCTTCATCACTGTACACTTAACCATTTTTGTTTACATCTCTCTCATAATTTATACACACCATTAATAGCTCTGTAGCTTTTTTCTCTTGATTTGAAAAAATCGTACGCTTATTCTCTCTCTCTCTCTCTCTCTCTCTCTCTCTCTCTCTCTCTCTCTCTCTCTCTCTCTCTCTCTTTTTGATGATGTGAAAGTTATTGTTTTGTTTCTAAGAAAAGAGTCATATTCTTGATTCTTGATTCTTGAAGCTTCTTGATTCTTAATTAAGTTCGGTGATGATGTCGTCTTCCAACAATGATTACAATGGTGGTGATAATAATGGAGTATACCCGCTCTCTCTTTACCTTTCTTCACTCTCCGGCCATCAAGACATCATCCGTAATCCCTACAACTATCAGTTAACAGCATCTCCGGGCCAAATGGTATCAGCAGTGCCTGAATCTCTGATCGATTACATGGCGTTTAACTCAAACAGTGCTGTGAATCAGCAAGGTTATGAGGTTCCTGAGGGGTCGAGGGAAATCAAGAAGGCGGTGAAGAAGGATAGGCATAGCAAGATTCACACGGCACAAGGGCTTAGAGACAGGAGGGTTAGGCTTTCTATTGGGATAGCTCGCCAATTCTTCGATCTCCAGGATATGTTGGGGTTTGATAAAGCCAGTAAAACGTTAGACTGGCTGCTCAAGAAATCAAGAAAAGCCATCAAAGAAGTTGTACAAACAAAAAAGCTCAACAATGATGATGAAGATTTTGGTAACAAGGGATGCGATGTAGAAGAAGAAGAGGATGATGTTGAGGATGAGGATGGCAATAGCAGTTTTGTGTATGGTTCGAGCCCGGAGTGCTGCAAAGAAGAAGTGGTATGTGAGGTCAAGAAGGCAGAGAAGAGAAAGAATAAGAGTGTGTTGAACAATATCTCATCAAAGGGATCAAGAGCTAAAGCTAGAGGAAAAGCAAAGGAGAATACAAGAGAGGTAACTTATGATCATCCAGAAACCGTCTCAGATATTACACAATCTGAAATCATGGACCCATTCAAAAGGTCTATAATCTTCAATGAAGGAGAAGACTTGACACATTCTTTCTACAAGGAAGCAGTCGAAGAGTTTGATGATGATCAAGAATCTATCTTAACCAAGAGGAAGATCAATCTACCGATGAATATGGGTCAAAGTTACAATCAACATAATGGGACATTTATGTTGATAGATCAGGGTTCTAGCAGCAACTATAGTACCATTGATCTACCTCAAATTTTGAATTATAACTATGATCAAAACCCTTTTGTTGACCAAACCTTTTGTGCAGTCACCGACACGAATTTTCCCGGAGGTACGGTTTGGATTCCAGATTATTGTCTAGCCTGAATCATTATTCATGTCTTTGCATTCGATGATATATTTTTTTGTTTTGACTCTTTATGGCACAGGGTTCCCATAAATCTTGATATTTTCGAAGGAGCTGGCATCAAATTTAAACTTGTAAGCCAAATCTTGATATTTTCTTGATATGTGTTCTTTTTAAAATATGTTATTTGATCTTCTGAACCATTTTGCACAAAATTTCCCTACTAAGATTCAGTTTGTGTACCTTGAAATATCTTAGCTATAATTTTCAAGTGGTATTGTAACCTTTAAAGTCTTTTGAAGATGAATAAGCAAATAATTTACATATTTGGTGATCCCGGTCCAATTCAAGATTCATTATTCGTTTAGGCACAGACATTTTTAGGTTAATGTTTCACATAAAGCTCTATATTAGAACTTCTTCCTCAATTCTAAATTCCATTAAGACCCATAAAAACATATACAAGTATATATACGCACACATGTAATGTTTGATTAAATTGAATTGAAAATGAGCATATGTGTAGACTGTGGAGGCTTGCCTGCTATGGTGTCTATTTGAGTTTTTGGTTGTGATTTGTCCATCCAAATATGAGGAGGATAGATCTTACTCATATAAGTGTCTATAAGAAATATATATATATATATTGGTATATGTATTTTCTTGCTCGGTGGATATTTTGCAATGATATGATGCTTTTGATTTTTGAAGGCGAATATTACTTGGTTTTTTATGGGGTTTATAGTTTGGCTTTTTTAAAACGATCAACATTTTCAAGTATGATTTTTTAATAACTTGTTAGGTTAAACTCATTTTGACTTGAGATGTCAAAGAATTCTAACCTGATTTTAGTAGTTACCATTTCAATGTTTTGAAGTGATCTAATTAAGTAGCTTAGTACTACACTTAGATAATATAGAAGAGACCTAAATCAGTCACTACCAATTTGTTTTGAATTGGAAATCAGCAAAGCTAAATATGGTATTAGAGTTCAAACACAAGTTGACCTGAATAGAGATCAATTAGACTCATAGTTGGTCTGATTGATCTGAGCCGCAATTGATCCTTTATAGATTTTGTTAAGATTAAAATACATATATAATGGAGAATTGAACAATTCATTTGCTATATTGGTTTTGAATTGGAAGTTTATATATGAAACTTAATATTCACTATTAAAGATGTTAAGAGTCATTATAATTAATTTAGAATATAGTCAAAAAATTGCAGAACACTTTTCCATGAAAACGTAATTAAAAATCAGATATCTAATTTTTTAAAAATATTGAAACTTTAATATTTTTTGGGAAATGTGTTAAGAAATCCTTACGAGATTTGGTTAATTTCATTTTGTTAATCATCTTTGAAATTTAACTAAAAGAACGCTACAAGATTTGTCTAATTCTTTTTTAATATGGCAGTTTTTTAGGATAAGGAACTAAGTCAAATGCTAAGATCATATATTGGTTAAAGCACATGAAACTAGTTAGATCAACAAGGCTGAACACTCATGGTGGACGCAGTCAAATATTTCTAGCCTTGAAAGGAATATAATCTCAATAGGAACTTTAGATTCACTTATACAACCACAAACCTATATTTAATCACAGATTAGTTGAAGATAATTGATAATTAAAAGAATAAAATAAACATGATTGAAAAACTCATAAAATAACACAAACAGAAAATACTTTTGATCAAGAAACTGTTGGAATTTGGTGTGAATCAAAAGGTGTTATTTTCTTGTCAAAAACAAAAAATGCATCATGAGTGTACGAAGCACATAGCTAGATATGAGGTAACAATAAGTTATTTTATCATGTGAAATCAAAGTTCTCAAAATACTATCAGCAAGAGATCTGTATACATACTTACAAACGTATTTCATGTGAAAGTTCAATGCAATATTGAGCTTACTAAGAGTAACTTAACACTAGAATAAAATCTACAGTGTTTGCCATTCACAGTGATAGAGTAATCTGATATCAAGGTGGAGTTCGTTAATTGGGCTCTATCATACTTGGTTTAGCAGCCAGTTAGTTATGTGAAGTCTAGTACAAAAGGAGCCTTGTTTCGAATCCGGATTTGTTAGTTCGTTGTAACAATCTATATATGTTTGTTGCTATGATTTATAAAATATCTCTCTCTCTCTTAGCTTGTGAGTTGATTATAAACTATGAGTTTATTATCCTCACTCCGAGATCTTGAACTCGTAAATCCTCATATGTCATCTTTTTTTTCCTTCTTTTTTCTATATCTCAAACTCTCTGTTGGTGTTTCTTCGATTCGTCATTACTAAATTCAAGAGTTAAAAGGTCTAGTTCTACCTCAGTAATTTGTTAGATCAACATATATATATTTACCGAATATAACTGAATTTTTCTTTTGGTTTGACTAAGTAAAAATATATTAAACTTTAGTCTTCCAGTTTAATTTAATACAAAAAAAAAATTGTATTGGGTATAGAAATTATACATTGATCCGATAAATCACGGTGCGAATAGTTTGAGGTTAAATTCGGTTTCTATTCGATTTAGGTTAGTTTTAGTGACCACCTCTATAGAGAATAATAGATTTTTGGGAGTCTCGAATTGTGCTTCTTCTTCTTTCATTTCATTTTGTTGTTTATTCTTCTTTTTTTTCTGGTCAGAGTATTCTTTTTTCACTTCTTCTTCAAAGCAAGTAAGACGTGTAACTGACATTAATATCTAGACTTGCCTAGGTCGCTGGATTAATTAAGTACCTATGAATAATCTACAATATTTAATCAACAAAATGACTGGAAAGTGATTACCTTCAAGATTTTGTTGTAAAGTGAAAGTAAATTTATCATATAAAATTCATTTGTCAGATCCTATGAAATTAACTCGCCGGAATAGCTAATTTTAATATTCACATAACATCTTTTCAGCATGCCTTCGTGCCACCGTGGTACCATTTGTTTAATTTTTTAGTCTGACCTTGACTGGACCTTCACTGCGTCCAATCTTTAAGGGTGTCTTTGCTTACCATATATTTACTGATTTACAAATGAATAAATATTGAAAACTATAGAAAGTAAAAGAAAAAGAATGCATTGAAAATAATCAACAGCTTCAAGGAGAACTAGCTATATGGATTAATCGGTTCGGTCCAAAAAATTATCATGATACTATTGGTGCCGAATTGAAAACAAAAAACAAATTTGGTTCGGTTTACTGTTATAATTTTTTTTAATATTTCCAATAATTTTGGTTAAATTTGCTACATTTCAGTAATTTAGTTAATATTGTGGTACGTTTTGAGTAAAATTTAGAATAAATTTTTTACCAGTTTCGGTTTCATAGTTTGAAATGCATCGATTCAAACCAAAGATCGAAGTTATTTTTACTGACTATTTATTGATTTTACCATGTAGACTTTGTCTAAACTGAATTGACCAAAATTTGGTTTGGTTCGGTTTGGCCAATTTAGTTTAGAGTAAATGGCCATACCTAAATTTCAGTTTTAAAACGTGTAAATTCGCATCATTGTCATCGTCCAACATCATTCTTCAAAAAGGGTGACAAATTTTCATATAATTTTTTTTAAAGATATATAATGACAAAAAAAATATATATATATATAGAAAAGACTTTGCTTCTATAAAGAAACATGATAGTTGAAAAAAGGTTTAAACCGGAGCTCCCTTTAAAATGTTTAAACTCATCATCTCTAGCCAATCTAACGGGCCGAAATAGTCTTAATGGGCCTTCCATTAGAGCTTTTACTCACGAGAGCCCATTATTAGACTTCGTCTCTTGTTTTTTTCCTTAGTTCGATTGCTTTACTTTGCTTGCCCAGAAAGCTGCAGAGGAAGCTACAAGAGGAAGAGAAACACAGTAGAAGAAGGAAGAAAAAATGGAGTCTCAGAAGAAGATAGCTCATGAGATCGGTGGTGTCAAGAATGACGCTCTTAGATTCGGTCTCCACGGCGTTAAGAGCGACATCATCGGATCTCACCCTCTCGAATCCTCTTACGAATCTGTAAAACTATCCTCCCCGATCGAGTTTTTCTTTGTTTCTTAGATTGATTCTGTTTCGATTACCGAATGAATCTGTTTGCTTTCTCGGGAAAGTGAGAAATTAGCTTAAGAAAGGAATCTAAGCGTGTTTGATTAGCATCCCTGGATCTCGTCTATTGTCTAGTTAGTTGATTACTTTGTTTTGCAATTCGCGATTTGGGTTTAAATTCGAGATTCTTGAGTAGAAATTGGTGTTTCAATCTTACTAGGGTTCTAAATTGGCTAAATATTAGGGTTTTGTTCTTACTCTCTTACCTTTGTTTATTATGTTTCAGGAAAAGAAATCGAGAGAGGCGATGAAGACGACGGTCATTGCGCATGCCTACGGGACTGCTCTTCCGTTGAAGATGGATATGGATAGGCAAATTCTCTCAAGGTATGTGTATTGTCATTGCAGCACTGTAACTTGGTGTTGGAACGCTCTTAGATCAGATTGCTGGTGTATGTATGAATATTAAGTTATGTGTGAATCAATGCATTGGGAAGGTAGTCTATGGTGTTAAGTAAGATGCACACACTTATAGGTCCCATTTATTCATGTTCAATATGATAGTTGTGTGCAACGATACTGATATCTATTGTTTACTAGTATTTAAGTTCTCTGTCAGTTCTCAGTTGAAACTATCTATCTATCTGAGCATCGGGAAGCATAGGATTTAAATTGTTTTCTGCATGATCTGCTGGTGGTTAATAGCACTCTAATATACAACATTTTGTTTGCTGTTCTCATTTTTATCATTTTTCTCTGAAATATCTAGGTTTCAGAGACCACCTGGACCAATTCCGTCGTCAATGCTCGGTTTAGAAGTCTACACAGGAGCTGTGGATGACTTTGGTTTTGAGGATTACTTGAATGGTAATTGTCCTTTTTACTCCTATTGCATGTATCTTAATGCTACATTCACTTATTTGGATTAGTGGAAACCATTTTGATGGTATATCAGTATATGCATAGCAGAAAACTATGATGAAAATTTCATACTTTAGTTCTTCTTTGATGCTGGCAAGAAGCAAAAGATTGAGTGTTTGCATTGCTTAATTTTCCTCAAAGCATCATCTTGTTAGTATATCCATAGTTCCTTTTCACAAAGCTTTAAGCCCTTTAGAGTAAAGTATGCTGTTTTTACACCAATTGGTCAGATTTAGATGAAAAGGGTGTAAAATTTTGATATCGGTTATCTGAATCTAGTTTCTTCATGCCTTGCAGATCCTCGTGATTCTGAGACATTCAAGCCGGTAGACTTCCATCACGGGATGGAAGTTCGTCTTGGCATCTCAAAGGGACCGGTTTACCCGAGTTTCATGTAAGGCCCCGTCATGGGTGGTTTTAATTGGTTGTTATGTCTTAGCTTTTGAATCATGTGACTCAAATGAGATTGTGTATGAACTTATTTCGACCGTAGACTTATATTCTCTCTTGAATTAAGTTTGAAATCAGATGAAACAATGATGGATTTGAATGAACAATCAATTCTAGTATGTACAGTTTGCTAAACTAAAAGATCCATTAACAGTGGATGGATATACCCAAGACCTCTAAATTTTGAAAGAATATTGGCAAATGAAAAGAATCATCACGTATCCACTCAGGGATTGTAAAGAATTGACACCGTTGATAGAAATAAACGAATGGAATAACTTGTTTGTATTCGTATGTCTTAGGTCGTGAAAAAACCTCTACTCATTCCTCTGAAAATGTTGAAATAACTTCAAGCAAAAAAAAAAAAAAAGGAATGAAATGAAAATACATTCATCTAACTTTTTATAATACATTCATCTCTATCTCATTCATTTTCATCTCATTTATCCTTTTCCATTTTACCATTTGGAGTGAGTTTGAAAACATATCCTATTATGGGAATAACTTAGGAGGAAAATTCTTCTCAACTCAACCGGTGATTTCTTAGAGGAAAAGACAAGGAAACATGTTTCTTCAGCTGACAAAATTGGAATTCCAGTCACGCCCAATATTTTTGACAAAACATGCTTTTTGCTAACGTCTTATTTTAAATTGATTAAAAAATATTGGTTAAATTTAGGTGAAATTAACATAGTACTTGTTAAATATACCTTTATATATATATATATTCGATTTTATCATAAATTACACTAATATATATACAAAAATAATAATAAATATAATTTCCAAATAATTGAACATACACCATTATGACTAGTACAAATATCCATTTGAAGTTTTGCATGGAAAAATAATATGATACAGAAAAACTTCATTCATCTTGAAATAATCAAATAATAAAAGTAAAATCTCATAAAAAGCACTCGAATACATTGAACCGAATCGATGGACTCGGATCTGACGTGAACCCAAACTTTTACCGGGTGTTAGATGAAAAACACTCGAATACGTAGCACTGAACCGAACCGATAGACTCGGATCCGATGTGAACCCACACTTTTATCTGGTATACTAATCCGGAAGACAACATCATGTAAATACATCCCTTCTCCAACGAGAGAAGAATCCGATCCAAGCTTTACCTCATTTACTTTAATCAATATTTACTTATTTCTAGAGATCTTCAATACTTTGATCAAGTTCTCTAGACTACTTTCCGTTATTCCTTTCATATTTTCCAACTATTTTTCGATTATATCTAAATAGCGTTTTTAAGCCATTTATATCCCGAAAAATACTATATTTTTACCTTTTTCACCTCAAAGTGTCTATCAAACCATCAGATACATCGTGGACCATCTCTTTTCGGCCGGGTGCGAACTTAGCCAACTTTTTTTCTCTCCTGACACACTCTCTCATCTCTGTACGACTTAACCCGTGGTTTCTCTTATCTTTTTTTTTCAGACTTAAGAGCATCGGAAAACCATCAAAAAAATATTCCCAATCATATTTTTCTGGCTCTAACAAAACAATAATTAATAACATTGAATAAAACTGTCAAAATATTTTTTTAATCTATTTTATGTATTTAGAAATAGAAGAAAAAACCATTACCATTTCCTTAACTAAATGTCTATTGTGTATACCGCAAATATTCTTTTAAAATATCATTAATAATACTAGGAAGCCAAAAATTAGTTCAGAAAAAAACAAGAGGAGTTAAGAGCACAATGATGGGGGCACGTGGAGACAGAACATATGCTTGCATCCAAACACTACAGCAACCATATGCACAACCTGCAACTTAACAGCTCTTAGCCACCTTGGCTTTCTTTTTCTTTATTTTTTTTGTTACTTTATTATATTCCTTTCTCTTCGTATTATCCACATTCCAATTTTTACATGATTATTTCTTTTCATATTTATAATCCAAAATGGTAGATGTTCTTTATAGTCACACCATAATTGACTTTCAAGTAAAAGTTACTACAAAAAATTATTATAAAATTTAATTGTCTAATGTAATTTTACGATAACTATGAAAATTCAAAATTTTCTATCTAAACTAAAAATATTTTTAGTTTTTACTATTATCGACATAATTTTGTTGATTTTCAGCTAATTTGTAAATAAATTATTAAATTTCAAGTGGGCAAATAAATAGTCGTCCGTTAATAAAAAATACATTTTTATGATAAGGTAGATGGTAGTTAAATGGCAATTAAAAGTATGAACTTTCTATGAGAGTTAGTGCGGTAAGTGCGGTTTAAATCATTATTTATTCAGAAGGAGTTTTGATCTAGAGGGAGAAAATATTTCGTTAGATATGTCTAGGTTTGGGTATTCGGTTAATCGTTTGGTTTTGGTTCGGTTGTGTTTGGTTAGTTTGGATATGGTTAATATAATAACTATTCGGATATTTTAGAAATTTTGGTTCGAATCGGTTTTGGTTCGGCTTTTTAATCCAAAATAACCGAAATTAAATGAAAAAATATAAAAAGAAAATACAAAAAAGGGAAAAAATTAAAAGAAAATTAAAATTTGGTTCGATTTTGTAAAAAAGTATTTAACTTTGACAAATATAACTAACAACATTTGGATATGTTGATTATTTAAAATATTTGATTGTTTTGAGTCTAAAAATAATTAATATTTTGAGTTTATAATTATAGTTTTGGGTATTATACGTATTATTTTTGGGTATTTTCTAAGTTTTTAGATATTTCGGTTAACCGTTTGGTTATCGGTTCGGTTCGGTTCCGATTAGTTTGGATAGGAGATTTTACTAACCATTCGGTTATTTTAAGAATTTCGATTTGAATGCGGTTCAGTTTTTTTTGTTTGGTTTGGTTATTCAGTTATCGAATTTTTGTGCATGCCTAGATATGCCTGTTCTTTTCTTTTGTTAATTAAAAAAGTTACAGGTTACTTTAACGACGGCATGAATGAACCAATTAGTGTCTTTTCCGTTTGTTACGAGAATATAGTTTCAAACATGCTTCCGGAAGAAATGTTAATGCAAAGAGAGGGTCGTTAGTGTTTGATCCCGAAATGGTAACCATAAAGACAAGTTATTGTGCTTTTATGGGAATAATTACATAGAGGAAAATTCTTCTCAACTCAACCGGTAATTCGTAGAGGAAAAGAGAAGGAAACATGTTTCTTCAGCTGACAAATTGGAATCCCAGTCACGCCCAATATTTGATTATTAATTTCTCATTCCAAAGATGCTTTTTGCTAACGTCTTTTGTAAATATAAAAAATTGATTCCCTACAAAACTATTCCCTAAGAAATAAAGAAAAGAATATTAGCAACGTTCACAAACACGATTGCATATTGGAGGCCCTCATGACGCTTTTAACTCGAACGTTCTTCTCACGTAGGCCCACTAAGACTCCATTACCCTAATCACTTCTTAATTCTTGTCAAGCTTTTTTTATTAATTTCTATCACCAAAATTTCGACATTTCAATTGAAAAATCTAAAATCATATTTTATCTTAAAACTTATCTTAAATCCGTTGGATTCCATCAAAAAATATAAGCAATGCACGAGACGTCGCCGGTTAATTGCTGAGTATGCATCATCATCTTATAGTCCTATTTTCTTTTTGTTTACGTCTTATTGTGGTCATCTTCTAGACACAAATGACATATATATATCGTCATATTTATGCATCATTGTCTTATAATGGTCGTCTTTTTTGTTTACGTCTTATTGTGGTCAACTTCTAGACATAAAATGACATCAATATTTATTGCAAAATTTTCTTAAGATGTATAGTTATTATTATAATAAATGTAATTGGAGGTGCGAGTCTAATTAATATGGTAGAAAGACGGCGGCAGCCAACGACCTACTTTATTTGCATGTCTCCATCAAAAATTTCAAATTTGTGGGTAAGCAATATCGAATAACCAGTTTAATTTATTTCTTTGTTACATGAGCAGGTTTGAAGTAAATTTTCTAGAGATATATTACATGATTTTAGATTCATAATTAACCAACGCAAATAGAGTGTGTGAAAAGTATTTATCTTTGTTAAACGTAAGGGTAATAATTAGGACAATAAACCAGCATTTCGGACTGAATTATTTTGTTATGGGACGGATTAGGGTTATAACATAAAAGTCCAAAACACTGGGTTTTTTTCACGAGCTAGTCCAATACGAACGGTTGTCACAAACGGATTGAACCCGCGCATGTAACAGACGGATTTATAAACATGATATTTTAATTAAACTAAAAAAAGGTATTAGTTATTAATTATATGAACAATTTTTATATTCATTTACTAAGTAATATTATTTTAATTAAAAAATAATTATAGTAGATTACATTAATATTTTACTAAACAAGAGAAAATGAGAATTGGGAGGCATTCAAACTCGGGTAAGATTTCTGAAGAATTTTGACTTCTTTTTATGGTTATGGTGGATTTGCTCACGATAAAGAGAAGAATGTTTTGATGCCAAAGGAGAAGCCCTTCAACATTGCAGGCATAGGTAGAAGCCCTAATTGCATTTGGAGTATGTCACGTATTGAGTTTAATATGATATCTTGTCAAGAAAATTTAGACTGTGTCTAAAACTGCTAGTGGATGATTCAATCTCGTCAGAGTGTCCCACCTTTTCTAGTCAATATTCCATCTCATTTTCCTATATTCTAATGCTTTGTTTCTGTTTCAACAATTTTACTTTTGTTGCAGCAGATCCTTCTTAAGGCTTTGAATGGGACGCGAAGTTTAGTGCGGTTTTCCATTCACCAAAAGTTAAACAAATTATATAAGTGTTAATCATAAATTTAAAAAATTTAAATAATAAATGGAGAAACATTTATTATTTATTATTTAAATTTAAATGAAAATTTTTAAATAAATAAAATATGAAAGAAGAAACATGAAGAACCGTTTCCCACAGTTAAACACCACAAAATATGGTGTGGTTTTAACATTTTTACAGCATATGCACTTTTATTTTCATTTTATAAATCTATATAATTTTTCTATTTTGACTAGAAAAAAGCTAACTAAAACTAAAACCTTAATAGAATGATTTCATCAACACTTTTAAGTTTGTTTTTAAACTTTTAAACTTTCGTCATTTACTGAAAACATTTAACAATTATATTTTCTTCACAATATCATTAGATAATAAATAAATATTCTTAATCTATTTTTATTTACAAAATACTTATCTAAAATATATTTTCCGAACCGATTGTTGTATTTTTTCACCATTCAAACATATGTAACGCATCGCATGTTTTTTTTACCATTCATATATTATTTCGCACCGCTTATTCTACACTAACCACACTTGTTCCGCGTGACATGATACGTTTCTTTCCAACAAATCGCAGTTAAACCGCACCACATTATTCAATCCGCTTATCCCATACCGCGTGATCCGCTGTCACCATTCGGAAGCTAAAATAAACTTAAAACAAATTCTTTTTAATAAAACTCAACTTCATAATCTAACATTAATAGTTTATGTTTGAGAGGATAGAAACATTTTAAACTTATAAGAGTTTAATAATACGGTTTATCATTTATTAATATAGTGTAGGAGTTAATTTGTCAACAATCTATTAATCAAATCAATTTGAAACCTGCTATTGTGTAAATGAGCTTTTTGTACACAATTACTACAAACTGCAGAGGTGATTAGAAAATTAGTTCAATGCATTCTTATATTTTCTTCGATAGTTCAATACAATCTATTAGTCGAGTTCAATTTCTTATTCTTTGTTAAACAATAAATCGACACCCCCAAAGAAATATTCTTGAGTGTTCATTGAATAAAAAAACAATTCGGTTTGGCTCAGATTTTGAATTACAAATGAAAATGTGTTATTAAGAAACAACAAAAAGTATTTGTAGAATTTTAGGTGAAAATAACATAGTATTTATTGGATGTACCTTTAAAATATATATATTTATTCGGTTTTATTAAATAAATATGCCAATATATATATATAAATATTAATTGATAATATAATATTCAAATAATAGAGCAAATGCCATTATCACTAATACAAATATCTATTTGACATATTAAAGGTCACATAGACAATAACATAGTAAGAAAATAATCAATATAATAAAACCAAATAAAAGATTCGAATAGTGACAGTGGATTGAACGATGCAGGATATAGAACGGTGTAGTTTAGGTGTGGTTGATGCGGGAGAACCGCATAATGCATAACAAGTGTGGAATAGACGGTGTATGACAATGTTTAAATGCGGAACAAGTGTACAAATATAATATATCAAATTTTTAACTTTTTAATAATATTTCAAGTAAAGAAAACAAATTGTTTTTGAATAGAATTATGTTATTTGATAATATTAATACATAAAATAAATTTCAGGATTTTCTAAACTTCAAAATATACATATATTATTATGTGTATATACACACATATACATATTCATACAAAACTTAAAACGCACTTTAATCATACCATAATTGGTGTAAACCAAAGTATGTGTGGTTCAGAGATAAAACATAACAAACAAAAAAATATGTATGCTAAATGCGGTTCTATTAAATAATAAACACCATGCATTTATTCTGAATATCCAATCAAAATATAATATTAATACACATATATGCCAAGCTGTCATTTTTAAGTTTCTAAATAAAACATTGAACGATACAAGTACTGCTTGCCTTTATAAAGTGAGGCTTTGGTCAAAAATGAGTTAATTTGCTCTTTAAAACGACGATTTTGTTTCGTCATTCAGATGTATTTCCCTTATTCATTTTCTCCAAATTGTTCCACCTTGACATGTATTTTCATTCATTGCTCAAAGTGTTTACATCTGAAATACATATTGTATAGATTTAAAGAAGACACATGTACTAACAATAATCCATGAACAATCTTTTTTCTCTTCTTCGTTTAGATGGATTTACTTCATCATCTTCACAATATCGTTCCATCTTTAAATTAATATACATTCATTACTAAATTGACCAAATCGAACAATCGTGTGTGTATATATAAGAAGTTTTATCAGAGAGGTAGAGTATAGGTTCCAACTACGTCCCGACATATCCCATTGTACATGTTTGGTAACTTTTTCATTCTCAGATGGGTACAGCTATGGACGATATTCAGCTGATTTTTGTGTGTGTATGGTCTAAATTTTCTCTTTCCCTTGACTTATAGGGGATTTACTAGAAATTGAGGGTTTTTAACAACAACAGATAAAAAAAAAATGTCGATTATGATTTGAATTTTGATTTTTTTTTTATTATGTTAATCATGGCCTGCATATTGATAAGAACATGGTGGGAGAGATTATCAATCACAGATAAATCAATCATCTTAATATAATTAAGTCAAACATATCCTCCTTGAAGGAAATGTTCATGCAGAGAAAAAGCCGTTAGTGTTTGATCCCGAAATGCTCATCATAAAAACAAGTTATCGTGTTTGTCTCCACTATGCTAGTCACGAAAGTGTTGATAATGTTGCCCCGAAAGAATTTATATCTACTATGTTAGTCACATTTGTCAGATTTATTGTTGTCAGCACTCAGCATAGCTAAGGTGACAATGGCATCTCTCTATGCACTAATATTTATTGCTTTTTGGTGGCTTGTATGTTGTATTATCATGATGCGAATAAAAAGATAATTACATACTTTGTGAGAGGTCTAAAAAAATGACTAAACATTTAATTTTCTAAAAAAAAGTTGCTTAGGTATGCTCACATACATACGAAAAATATTGAGTAACAATCAATTAAATTAAATTTTAGTTAGTTTGTCATACAAATAATTATGATTGGAAGCAACCAAACGTTCCGTTTTGAAATATGCCGTTTTAGTGAGTACCAATCATCAAGACGGTTAGAGAAAGCGTTTCATATGAATAGTTGGAGAAGGTGTTTTATTAAACTAATTTTGAGCGGTTGAGAAAGACAGTTACAATTACTGGTTTGGAAAGGAGTAAAGACAGTGGTTTAACGTTTTTTTTTTGATGGGAAAGACAGTGGTTTAGCATTATAACTTTGTTATATTTCACATTATGAATTCAAAATGATGTATTCCTCTTTAACTTTTTTCTTTAACAAAATTAATATTTATTTTTATAATTTAATTAATACTACCAATCAAACTTAACCGCTTTTTTTTATCGAACAACTTTTTTCATCTGCTATCTATAACCATTTTATTTTTAACCGTTTCTGCTACAATCGCTTATAAATTCTTTAACCACCTCGTTTATATGTAGTCACCAATCAGACCCAAACACATCATCATAATGTTTATTTGATGTTTAGGCTTCGAATGGTGACATCGGTTTGGACGGTACGGAACAAACAGTTATAGAGGTGCGGTGGAGTTTTACTGCGGTGCGGTTGAAAGAAACGCATTTTGCGGAACAAGTGTGGTTCGTGTACGATAAATAGTGCGGAGGAATGTTTGAATGATAACCATGCAGTTATAATAATTTTTTCAATATTAACTAATATTTAAAAATATTTAGAGTGACCAAAAAAAAATTATTGAATAGAAGAAACATGTAAATTGATTTATACATATTATTTCAGATTTTTTTTGAACAAAAATAAAAATAAAAATGAAAGAACCACATCTAACCACCCCAAAATTGGAGTGTAATCAAAACTAAAAACGTTTCATGCTTTATTCATCTTTTTGTACCGCACTTACACTTTTTGAATTATTTAAATATTTTATATAATACTAAACCACAATTTCAAATATGTGTCGATGGTGAATAAAAATTATTTATATTACTCTTAAATAAGAAACGTGCTCCCCATTCATTGCTTTAGTAATATATCTTTTATTTTTTTTTCTTTTCAGATATTTAGCAAATAATTTTATCATTTATTTTCTTTTAAGTAATTTTACATTTTTAACGACCATCACATTCACTATCAATCAAATTATCCCGCAAGTAAAGCCACTTTTAATCACTATATCAATCGTATAAATAGTTCAATAACATTTTAAACCGCCGTCGTATATAACTCCACAAACTTATGCATCCATACGCATACTATTGCAATTAAATCAGTCAAGCACTAGACTAAATCAGCATCATCATCACACTACTTGTAAGGGTAGTTTCGTCTTAAAACAAAGTTCCACACTTGCACAACGCATAACCGTTGTAATTCCTCAATTTCCGAATATACCCTTAAGGAACCTTCGAGCAAATCTCTAAGACGGCGGCCATAAATGTAAATAAAGTAAATATTAGGGGTCCACTTTTATAATATATAAAAAAGGGGAAGAACGTGAACGTGAACGAGCCGCGCGAGCCACACAAAAAGGTTCCAGCACAGAGAGAAGAGAGAGAGAGAGAGAACTTTGCTTAAGAGACGTTGTCGGACTTCAAATCAGTTTCGATACCGGAATTTAGGAACTCCGTTCAAATCCGGAGCCATCTAAAAAAAGGATAAAGCTTTCAACTTTATCTATTAATTGGAGAATTCTCAAAGAGAGAACTGAAGTCGGAAAAAGTCAGAGGATTTGTTCTTGGGTTTCGGTTTTTGGTATTTGGGTTTTTGATTTCTCGACTTCAATTTCGGAATTAGGTAAGAAAGTTAGGGTTTTTTTTTTTTTTTTGACTCAGAGAGATCTCTTGCGAATTGTGAGGGATGACCACGCCTTTGAAGGTGTGGCAACGTTGGTCTACACCAACAAAAGCGAGAACCCCAGATTCGAACGGGTCTAGTCACGGAAAGGGTTTAGACATGGTGACCCCAGTTTCGGGTCGGGTTAGTGAGATCCAGTTCGACGATCCAAGAATGTTGCCTGAGAAAATTTCAGAGCTTGAAAAAGAGGTGGGCTATTTTTGTGTGTGTGTGATCTGTTCTCTTTTTGTTTTCTTACAGTTTGGTATTGAATGTTTTGTGATTTATAGCTAATGGCAATGTAAAAACAATGGTTTCCTTTAGTTTACTTTGTCGCTTGTAAATTAATCACCTGTACTCTTTCAAGATTTGCCACCTATAGTTCAAGAATCTTAAAAGAATTGTTATGGGTTTAGTTTCTTCTGTAATTATGGAGGTGAAATTGTTACTGTGAATAGTAATTCTTACTGTTGGATCTTTTAAGTTAACACACTAATGTTTGTGCTTCTACTTGGTTGATCTGGTAAAATAGCTTTTTGAATACCAACACAATATGGGTCTTCTTCTGATCGAGAAAAAGGAGTGGAGTTCTAAATTCGAAGAGCTTCAACAGGATTTCGAAGAGGCGAATGAGTGTCTTAAGCGGGAACGTAATGCGCATCTGATTGCTATAGCAGATGTTGAGAAGAGGGAAGAAGGGTTGAGGAAAGCTTTGGGGATTGAGAAGCAATGTGCACTTGATGTAAGATTTCGTTGTGTTCAAGTTTCTATACTCTTATTTATGATTCCTTATATTACTTTGGGAGATTTTACAGTTACTTTTTTACCTAATGTTTCAGTAGATTCGTGCACACACATTGTTTCCTTAATACATGGTTTCAATATGCTTGTAACTGTTTTCTCTTATTGAAATACTTTTTTGTCCATAAACATCTTTTTAGCACATATAAGTTTTATGACACTGTTTGACTGTTGCAGCTGGAAAAGTCTATGCGGGAACTACGCTCTGAAAACGCAGAGATCAAATTTACAGCTGACTCAAAGTTGACTGAGGCAAATGCATTGGTAAGAAGTGTTGAAGAAAAATCTCTCGAAGTTGAGGCAAAGCTGCGTGCTGTCGATGCAAGACTTGCTGAAGTTAGTAGAAAGAGTTCAGAGGTGGAGAGGAAGGCAAAGGAAGTGGAAGCTCGAGAAAGTTCTCTTCAAAGGGAGCGATTTTCCTACGTTGCTGAGTACGTACAAGACTTCTTGCCTTGTATCCTTTTTGTATGTTGAATCATTTATCTTTGTGTTGTTTCCTTGCTTCTTATTGGTGGATGACTCAACTTGTTTTTTTTTTTTTTTTTTTCTCAGACGAGAAGCTGACGAGGCAACTTTGTCAAAGCAGAGGGAGGACTTGCGTGAATGGGAAAGAAAGTTGCAAGAAGGAGAAGACAGAGTTGCTAAATCTCAAATGATTGTAAAACAGAGAGAGGATAGGGCAAATGAAAACGATAAGATTATCAAGCAAAAGGGAAAAGAACTGGAAGAGGCACAAAAGAAGATTGATGCTGCTAACCTTGCTGTGAAGAAATTAGAAGATGATGTCAGCTTGAGGATAAAAGATCTTGCTTTAAGGGAGCAAGTAAGCAGCTCGTTTTTCCTTGTGGTGTATTATCTCAAGTGCTTTGGAATCTTTTGCATTTACATGTTTCCTCTATATGCAGGAAACTGATGTGTTGAAGAAATCCGTAGAGACAAAAGCGCGAGAGCTACAAGCTCTGCAAGAGAAACTGGAAGCCAGAGAAAAGGCAAGCCCTCTCTCCCTCACTATCTCTCTATACAAATATATATATGTATTTCTGGTCACCCCCTTCTGTGGATAAAATCTAATGCTAAGTAAGTCCCAAGCTTTGATATTTGGTTGATGAAATGGCTTGCTGACTATAGCAGAGGGCTATCCTCTTTGTGCAACTGATTACATATATTGTGTCCCATTCTGGGCATGAAATTTTTTTATTTCATCTCGATTTTGCTTATTTGCGATTGTTTCATATTTTGTATCATTTTTCGTTTTCAATATTTCTTTGTATCTGTATTAGTAAACTATTATATTCTTGAGAAGGTTGATATCACGTGATTATTACATGTGTGCATTTTGGGTGTTAACTGTTTAATGTTGGCTAATTGGCAGATGGCAGTTCAGCAACTAATTGATGAACACCAAGCTAAATTGGATGCAACACAGCGTGAGTTTGAGTTGGAAATGGAGCAGAAAAGAAAATCTATTGATGACAGCTTGAAGAGCAAGGTTGTAGAAGTGGAAAAGAGGGAGGCTGAGTGGAAGCACATGGAGGAGAAAGTTGTTAAACGTGAACAGGCATTAGATAGGAAGCTGGAGAAGCAAAATGAAAAAGAAAAAGATTTTGATTTAAGACTGAAAGGCATAAATGGCAGAGAGAAAGTCTTGAAAAGCGAGGAGAAGGCATTGGAAACTGAGAAGAGAAAACTGCTTGAGGATAAGGAAATTATTCTCCATCTTAAAGCTGAAGTCGAGAAGATAAGGGCTGAAAATGAAGTACAGCTATCAGACATTCACAAAGAGAAGGAGGGGCTTAGAGTTACTGAGGAAGAGAGGTCTGAGTATCTTCGTCTGCAAACCGAATTAAAGGAGCAAATAGAAAAGTGCAGGTCTCAACAAGAGCTTCTTCTGAAAGAGGCTGAGGATCTGAAGGCCCAAAGGGAAAGTTTTGAGAAAGAATGGGAAGAACTTGATGAGAGGAAAGCTAAGATTGAGAACGAACTAAAGAATATAACTTATCAGAAGGAAAAACTAGAAAGACACAGTCACTTGGAAGAAGAAAGGCTGAAAAAAGAAAAGCAGGCAGCAAATGAAAACATGCAAAGGGAGCTAGAAGCGGTTGAAGTAGCAAAAGCTTCATTTGCAGAGACTATGGAGCATGAGCGTTCAATACTCTCCAAAAAAGCTGAGAGCGAAAGAAGTCAACTGCTTCATGAGATTGAAATGCATAAAAGGAAAGTTGAGTCTGATATGCAGACTAAACTGGAAGAAAGAGAAAGGGAGTTGCAAGCCAAAGAGAAGCTATTTGAGGGAGAGAGAGAGAAGGAATTGAGCAATATTAATTACCTAAGAGACGTAGCCAGAAGAGAAATGGCAGACATGCAGAATGAAAGACACAGAATAGAGAAAGAAAAGCTGGAAGTTGAAGCTAGTAAAAATCATCTTGAAGAGCAACAGACAGAAATTCGGAAAGATGTTGATGACCTTGTTGCCTTAACCAAGAAACTGAAGGAACAGAGGGAACAATTCATTAGTGAGAGAAATCGTTTCCTCTCTTCCGTGGAAAGTAATAGGAACTGCAATCTGTGCGGTGAACTTCTTTCTGAGCTCGTACTTCCTGAAATTGATAACCTGGAAATGCCTAATACGTCAAAACTGGGCAATGTTCTTGATAACGAAGCACCAAGGCAGGAGATGAGGGATATATCCCCAACTGCTACTGGCTTAGGATTGCCAGTTACTGGTGGGACGGTGTCATGGTTCCGAAAATGTACTTCAAAGATTCTTAAGTTGTCCCCAATTAAAATGACAGAACCCTCTGTTACATGGAATTTGGCTGATCAAGAAACTCAACCTACTGACCAAGCTAACGTAAACAGTGGGCCATCAACTACGCCTCAGGCAGCGACGAACTATTCCTTTGATGTTCAAAAGGCTGAATCTGAAACTGGCACAAAAGAAGTCGAAGTCACCGATGTAAACTCAGACGGTGACCAAAGCAACATCAACAACAAGGCTCAAGAAGTTGCGGTAGATTCTTTGTCCAATCAAAATGCTGATGGTCAATCACGCATGAGAGGGAAAGGGAAAGCCAGAACCAGAAGAACACGGTCTGTCAAAGATGTTGTTGAAGATGCTAAAGCCATATATGGAGAATCTATAGAACTGTATGAACCCAATGATTCAACAGAAAATGTTGACAACTCTGCTAAAGCAAATGATGGAAGCGCGGGTGAACCTGGTCGTTCTGATAAAGCAACTTCAAAGAATGGACGGAAGCGTGGGCGTGTGGGTTCTTTGAGAACTTGCACTACTGAGCAAGATGGTAACGAGAGTGATGGAAAATCAGATAGTGTCACTGGGGGAGCACATCAGCGGAAGAGGCGGCAAAATATTGCATCAGAACAACAAGGAGAAGTGGTGGGACAAAGATATAATCTCCGGCGACCTAGAAGGTTATTTCAAATCCCATCTACTTTCAAACACAGTCCCTGAGGATAATGCGTTGGAGTTGTTTATTCGTCTTTTTATTCAGGCTGTTAATAACTGTTTTCATAATTGGGTTATTAGGGTAACCGGAGAAACCACACTTGGTAAGAAGAATGAAGAGACTGGTGGAGTGCAACAAGACGAGGGGATTAACTGTGCTCAAACCACTGCCACAGCATCAGTGGGCGTTGTTGTTAGCGATAATGGAGTAAGCACGAATGTGGTGCAGGTAAAATGTTCTCACAACTTATGCTGAATTTTGTTTTTCCCTTTAGTTTCCGATTTCTCTTTCTTGAAAAATCTGTTTCTTTCAATTGTCTCTTCCAATAGTGTGAAGTCACGGCGGACTCTGAGGATACAGATGCTGGTTCGCCCAAAAGAACAGGTGAGAGTGAGGCAATGAGTGAAGATGTGAACAGAACACCCCAAAGGGCTGACTCAGATGGTGAAGAAGATGAATCGGATGCAGAACATCCCGGGAAAGTCTCCATTGGTAAGAAGCTTTGGACTTTCTTGACGACGTAGTCCAATCTTTGATCAACTAATCTTCTTCTGTTGACAATATTAGTGTTGTGCTTGTTGATCTTTAGCTACTTAGGAGGCTTGTGTTAATTTCGTTTGGATATTTTTCACCAAAATGTAGTGTTTTCTTTCTAGCTTTCTTCCACTTAGTTGCTATCTTGTTAAAGAGGATCTTCAAGAATTCTCAATTCTTTTGGTATGTTTTAGATGATGATTTATTTATTTTATGAGAGTGGTCTACTTGTAACCACAAAGTGTTTGCAGATCCATTTATATCTGTTTTTGTTTGTTGTGAGAAAATGTCCAAAAGTAACCTCGTCCTTTTCTATTTCTGTCATCTTACCGATCAAAACGATTTAAGACTCATTACTTCTTCTAGATAGAAGGAAGTTTTGCAGTAACTGAGGATGAAGTGAATATGAATGTAGACAGAAACGAGAACGCAAGAAACAATTTGCAAATGCATGACACTGCTAACCACGTTTAAACCTGGATACAACTTGAGTAAAACAAAAATGAGAACAACAAATTGTCAAAAAAGTAAATTATAATAGATAAGTATTGTTTCATGAATAATCTTAAAATAACAAATTATACAAAAGGAATGATATATATTGCCAAAACAAGAGAATACACTACAATAAAAAGTGAATATTGTTACGATTATTGCCGTCACAATATATGAATATTTAGTCACAAAATTTTTATTGTGACGAAAATGACCCGAATTTAGTATGTCACAATAAAATCGTCACAAATTCATGCAAGTCTCAAAAATGTCACAAAATTTGGTGACGATTTCCACCGGTAACAATGCGCCACTATTTGTGACGACATTCAAATGGTCGCAGAAAAGACATAATTCGTGATAGACAATAGTGTCACAAATATGCCACAAAATGTGACAAAAGAAATGTCACATATTTGTCACAGATTATTACCATATCTAAGTCACTGATCCGTTACATTTTGCGACCAAAGTATTATCACAAATCCGACACAATTAGTGACTCGATTATAGTTACACAATTGTCACAATTTGATTTTTATTTGTGACCTTTATTCTAACGGAACTCCGTAATAAATTGTTACAAAATTAGGAATGTGAAGACCCATAAATGTTTAGTCACAAACGATTACCATTTTTTTCTTAATTAATTGCAGTCACCATTTAAACAAAAATATAATTATACAATAAAACATTAAAAATTAAAAATAACCAGCAAACGATAATATTTACTTAACAAACTAACATCAAAAGCAAAGTTAATCCACAAACATAATTTACAGAATATACAAACTAAAAAATACTAAAGATAGATAGAAACCATAATAACTAGATAAGGTGGGCGATCTTGGTGGTGGAGTTGGATCTAGGCATTTTGACTTGCAAAAGACTCTGACAAATTTTTCCATAGCTTCAAGTCTTTTCTGAATTTGTAGATTTTCTTCAAGGCTTCTTTTTAGATCAGTTTCCATCTCTTGCATCCGATGTGTTATCGTCTCTACTTCTTCTGAAGTTTGTTGGGCACTTGAAGAAGTACCAACAGATGGTAAAGCCTCACTTAGTGCTCCAAGTCCAAAGATATGACCTTGTTTAGATAATCCAGCAGCCTATAGAACGAAATACCAAAATACATGAGCACAAACACTACAAGATGACTAAATAAGATATGTTAAGATTACACAGCACACGAAACACAATTAATGTAAAACCAAATATTATTTCTTACCTTTCTAAGAAACCAAGAACTATTTTTTTGATTTTAAACTCAACTTTAATCTACAAACACGTAATTCACACCAAACCAATGCACAACACACCGTAATTTACATCAAACCACTTCACACCACACGTAGTTCACGTAATCCACAAAAATTATCCTCAATGCAAAAATATTATTTTTAATGCATGACCGAGTAGAAAATATTATACAGAGCTTGATGTTATCCTATAGTTAAAATAATCAATTGTAGATATTTGATCTCAAAAGAATACTAAAGCTGTATAAAGTTTAGAAATATTACCTTGATATAAATTTCATTTTTCTCATGTTTGTCAAAATTTTCAGCTGTCACATTCTCTTCACCAGAAGATTCAAGTTTTCCCAAGTGTTCTTGTACATGCTTTTCATAAGTTTCTGCAACCAATCGTGCTCGTTGATCAACATAAGTTTTATCAGGTTTTTGATGTGTTTTCTTCATCACAGCAATAAAAGAGTAGTCTTCATTGTTTGCTTCCTATAAACGAAACAATAAACCAAAGTGAAACAATACAAAAGTCATCACTATTATAAATTAACAATGAAAAAAATATATAAACATTACCAAAACATCTTTAACTTTGGCATACGAGCGTGAACCCTCTAGGTGGGAATGTGGGCCAAAACCATTGCGATCAGACATTCGAGAAGCACGGGTCTTTTCACTAGTTGCTTTCGCTTTTGCTGTTGCCCAATGCGCTTGCATAATGGTCCAATATTCAGACAAAATTCATTCTGGTTTTTCTCCTCCATTCTTTGCATGACTTATCATTCCTTTGAGGCGATAGGCAGCAAGCTTATTAAACTCTCTTTCAACTTGATAGTCGATAGAAGCATCCCACTTAAACTTTTTCTAAAAAACAAAGTATATCACACATGATAAGTAACATTGGAAATCATTTATGAAAATATTCTAATGAAATATAACACAAAGAATACCTTAAACAGAGAAAACCATGATCGTTTGTAGAAGGATGGCACTCTTTTCCAAGAGTACCATGGTCCATTAAAACAACTTTGAATTACTTTTGTAAGACCAGTTGATACTTGGGTGTGGTGTTTAAACCTGTTCCATTGACATATATTACTTAAATGAGTTATTTTTGTGAAAATAATCAGTGGTATTTAGGAAAAAATCCAATCCAACCATTTAGCTCCATTTAACCGAGAAGGATGCAGCACGGGTAAACTTGAACGATCCACAAATGGTTCATCCATATGTACACTATAAACACATGAAAATTCAGAAGTTAGGAAGTATATATAAAACGACTAACCGATGGAGAGCCGAGATTAGCAGTCTAGATTAACTTCTAAAAATCTAGAATTATGTAGGAATACCTTCCAATGAGACCTCTGAAATAAAAGACAAACCAATTACTCTAATAAAAAGGAAGTGGCGTAGAGAACGATTTTGAGAAGTTGAGGGAGATGGTTAAATAGTTTTGACACAGTTTTAGGAATTCTTAATGAGTTGGGGAAATTTTGGAAAAAATTAAAGCGGTTAATGAAAATTTTAGGTATTTTAGGAAAAGTTTAAGGCGCTAATGGTATAAAGAATTTTTTAAGTATCTAAAAAATTTTAATACGGTTGATTTGCTTACTAAGTTAAATATATTTGCATATCTTTATGTAGAAATATCTAAAAATATCTAAATAATTTTTTACTTTTATATACACGTAATTGACCAATGTTGGCTCACTCACCATTATGCATACGACAGTTTCCACAGATGAGTGCATATGACTGAGTTGGATCTTCACCTACAAGGAGAGTCGCAATGCATGAGATCCAGCTACCATCATGAGCAGCATATCTCTGAGGATTATAATGCTCAAACAACATCTGTTGTTTTCACCATTTTAACGAAGTGGAAAGTCTACAACATCAAAGGCAATTGAAAGAATTATCAAGGGGGATTTAAATGTGAGCATCAAGAGCAGCAGCTAAAACGCAAGAGGAAAACTATTGAGATATATGTGAATTTAACAAGTCAAGCTTTGCTTAGAAGTACAAAGAAGTGATATTATAGCGGGTTAGACTAGCGGCCTTAAACCAAGAAACCTACGGGTTTGAGATCATTACTCCTAGCTCCTCGTTTAACTTGAGGCACATCAAATTTTGAGCTGCAGCAGTCAAGAAAAGAGCACTAGAGTTTCCGGCAGACTGTCAAAGATCATAACAGAATTAGAGAAGCATAATCGGAGTTTGAAAAAAAAAATCAAAATTCTCCCAAGTCAAATAATAACAAAAAGAAAGAAACTTTCATGATTTTAACTTGAAATCAGCTACGAGGGAAATTAGGTTCGGTATTGATGGTAAAAACTGTAGAAGATATGGCTCAAAGTAAAACACATAACATCAAAGCAGCCCTCAGATTGAGACACAAATTGGACCAATTATACCCAAATATTTCAGCTCAAATCTCAAATTGCATGTTAAATTATGCCATAATTTGTTCAAATATGAACAGTCCATGTGCAAACAAGCTCTGGCAAGGTAATCTAACATAAGTATTAGCTTGCAAAGTATGAAAAACGAAACAATTACCTCAAAAGTAACCATGAGACCAAATAGGACAAAACATATCAACACAAACTTATTTTCTCTCTATTGAACATTTAAATAAATAAATAAAACACCGGAGTCTGCACTCTTGACAGTAATAAAAAACGAATAGATTTCATGTAAGAAAATATTTTTTTTAATCTGTACAGTTTTTTCTATAGTCAAACACTATCAGAGCATCTAGTAATGTACAACTTCGTCCTTTTGACTCCTCCTCTTTAGTGCCTTATACCTTCCTAGTCAAGTGTTCCTTCTTATCTTTGAGAACATGAGATGCATCAAGTTAAAAAACTAAATTTGAAGAGAATATCATTAAAATCATAACTAAAGCAATGGAAATACCTGCAGTGCGGTACAAGGCAATTGAGATCTTGGCAATGGTGCGCGTGAATCCTTATTGTCTGCCACACTTTGTAGCAAATCTTACAGTAACCTCCCTTCTCTCTGGTTTTGCATTGTATACTGTGACTGAACAATGCTTTAACTTCTTTGCATTTCGGGTATGTGCACGACTTATTGGCCATGGGTTGGCACTTGCACATAAATGCATGCGACATTGCGTTCAATATCTCAAGAACCTACGAGAGTAATAAGTTGCTTAATTCAGTAAAAGGGTCAAAAATAAAACCAAAGAAATAGATTTGCTTTCAAGAAACAGTAACATATACTTACCATTACGGTTCTAGGCGACACTCCATTAGCTGAAGGGAATGTGGAGAAGATATGAAGATGACGAAGGATTGTATTTTTGGTATAACATCCAGTGCAAGCTCGGTAATCCGGACAGAGCAAACAAGGGAAGTAAATCGTTGTCGAAATATTTTTTTTGCAGTCTGTGCAAGTGAGATTACTAGAGTTTTGAGAGCGACGATGCTTGTTTGAGGTGTGAAGATGGTGAAGTATCATCATCGAAGAATGCTTGGCATGTCGAAGCGTGTGGAAGTTGTAATTATGCTTCTGAGAAAAAGCTAAAAACGTTTGTCTACTTTCGAACATATTGTTTTCTTGGATGATATCATTATCCTCTGTTGTAGACAGTATGCCATTTACCCGAACCTGGGGAAGTAAAACCAAACCCAAATTTATTAAAATGCGCTAATTTAATTTCTTAAACAAGAAAAATCGTTATGAGTAAGAAGTAGGGCTAATAACCTTTGAGAGATGATGCTTCTCTTTGTTATTCGTATTATGTATGTGTTCGCCAGGAAACTCTTGTTCTGCATCATAGCAGCTTTCACACAATTGAAGATTCTTGCACTTTTCGCAAAACCATCTCAATCCCGATAATATGACTTTCGAACAGCGTTTGCATGAATAATTCAATTCCACCACCATTAAATCCTCCTTATTTGGGAATACCTTTTCTTCGAGCTACACAAAACAAATTTGTTAAAGATTAAACACCTCCAAGAGTTACCAAAAAAAGAAGAAAGATCCATATATAAATTCTAAGTGCATTCAAAATGTAAATGATTACCTCTTGCATTAAAAGAATGTTTTTAACATCAACAAAACCCATACTTTTGTAGCTCATACCCTTTAGTTTTCTTCTAGAAAGCGATTTAACCTTCTTCTGAAACTCATTATTGCATTCTTTCTCGATGTCTTGAATCAGAATCTCAGCATTATTGGACCAGAAAGATCCTTCAAAGTAAGGCAACCACGCAGCTGTCATATCGCAGGTAGATTTCTCAGTCGAAACGAAGAACCGATCATACAGATTTGTAATATTCGTCACTACCCTTTGCTCGACTGCTTTTTCAAGCAATGACACATACCTGCATTAATGTTGTTAATGTCACAAGAACAATGACCAAAGGATACAGCCGAGATCAAGTGGAGAAAAAGAAGAAAAATACTTACCATTGGCGAAGCTTCTTATTGTGGGGGGTTTGCTGAGCCTTAGGATGAGAGTACATAATATAGTCTTCTCCTATTTGAGGTGGACACGCCCATATATAACTCGTCATGAAGCCCCGAAGCTTACAATACTCAAGATATCCAATCTATCAAAGAAAAAAACACAGAAACATGTCAATGTCAATAATAACTAGGTTTTAATTGGCATTTAAGCGCGATGACAAAAAAAAGAAATGAATATTTACCAATATCTCATGATAAACAAAAGTTCGAAGAGCTTCTCCTGCGAACGTTACCCTCTCAGGTCGAAAGTATTTGACGGAATCGAGATATAAGATGTATGTGCTGCGTTGGTTTGGTTGGCTACATTCTGATCCAAACTCGTGGACAAACAACGCAAATATGCATATATCAGCTCCTTCAACTTTTTGAAACAGAAGAATAACCTGAAACATCAAAACATTAATGACAAGTAAGTAAGATTTGAAATACATAACTGGATCAAACGTCAAATATTCAACTGAAATTCTCACCTTTGATCTGTAAGGGAATTCACTAGGATAGTTTTCTTTGTGAAGCAAATCGGCTAACTGTTTGTTGACGGTTGAGGTTTTGTCAACCGAAAACACAACTCTGATAGTAAGACCTTCTGGTTCAGATACCTGGAAAGAAAAAGTAACAAGTTCCGTATAAAGAAACTGAATCTCAAATGAATAGTAACAAGTTCATCATTCTTACATCATCGATGCTCTTCCCAGTAGCATCTGCTGTTTGGCATCTCTCTTCCTTGAGGCGCCTGAATAGCCTTTGCTCTATAAAGTAGCTGAGGATGGTTTCAGGCAAATCTTTTGCTCCCAAATCCGTACTGTCAACGAATCTCATGTTGTTATTACTTTGACGCTTCTCTAATAAACATTTGGGACAGAAGTAATTTGCGGTGTTGTCTTCGTCCTTAAGCATATTGTAGAGACCACATATCTGATGTTGCCATTTCTCGCAAGATTCACATTGAACCCACTGCTTCAACAAAAAGTAGCTTATCTAATTAGTAAGATTTCATGAAATGAGAGATTAAGACAGAGAGAGGGATGAAATTTACCTCCTCAGTAACTTGGTTGTCAGCATTATTCTTTTTAATCATTTTGGTTTTTGAGATAGTGATTTCAGATAACAATAACTTGGTTCTACAGTGAGTGTGACAAGGACTGCAGATTTGCAGTTGCGCATCGCTTTGCTCTTCTTCCCCGGGAGTGTAATAGAAAGCTTCGTCTTTGATTCGTCGGTTGCATAATAAACAGTATATTGGTGGTGGTGGAAACGAGAGTCTGCCCTCGCCACACAATTGACATGATTCCTCCTCCTCCTCCTTGAGGTCACAGATTTTTGTGATTGCGGACTGTGGAACAAAAGTATTAATAACCAAACAAACTAAAAGACACATAAAAAGCAATGAGATGGCCAAATAAGTTACCTGACTATTACTTGGTTTCGTAAGACTCATTATGTGCAACTTTATTTCTTCTTCTGTGAAATGTTCGACCAGTGAGACATCTCTCTTGTTACTTTTTTGCAGAGACATTGTGTTAGCATTAACCTCACATTTGGTCCCTTCATCACATTTCATCGGCTCAACAGTATCCGCACCAGTTTCCGGTTTCTCATGGTTCAGAGGCTTTTCCTCAGTTTGAATGTTTTCTTCGTTCAGAGACATTGTGTCAGCATTAACCTCACACTTGGTACTTTCATCACATTTCATCGGCTCAACAGTATCCGCACCAGTTCCCGGTTTCTCATGGTTCAGAAGCTTTTTCTCGGTTTGAATGTTTCCTTCGTTCAAAAATATTGTATCAGCAATAACCTCACACTTGGTCCCCTCATCACATTTCACCGGCTCAACAATATCCACACCAGTTCCTGGTTTCTCATGGTTCAGAGGCCTTTCCTCGGTTTGAATATTTTCTTCGTTCAGAGACATTGTGTCAGCATTAACCTCACACTTGGTCTCTTCATCACATTTCATCGGCTCAACAATATCCACACTAGTTCCTGGTTTCTCATGGTTCAGAGGCCTTTCCTCGGTTTGAATGTTTCCTTCGTTCAAAGACATTGTGTCAGCATTAACCTCACACTTGGTTTCTTCATCACATTTTATCGGCTCAACAATAATCACACCAGTTCCCGGTTTCTCATGGTTAAGAGGCCTTTCCTCGGTTTGAATCTTTTCTTCGTTGGGAGTAAACAGATCCTCGAAAGAATAAACCTGTGTACATTTTTTTTCTGTATTCATACTATTGCTAGTATCCAAAGGAGAATTGTTCTTCACATCTTGCTTCGTTATCTCAAAACGTCCGCTGTTTGTGTCAGAGGCTTCATCAACAGCATAATCGCTACTCCCCGGCATTCCTGATGTATTGAAACATTTTCCTGCATACGAAGTATCCTCCCTAGAACTTGTCGGTGGAACGGAACATTTCTGCTCTCCAATGACCTTATCAGGGTGAGCCGAGCCGGGATATGGCTCAAGAAAAGGGAGTTTTGATGAATCGTTAAGGGGACGAGTAATATTCAACTTTAATGGGATTTCCTTTTGCCCCCGCTTTAATGGATAATAACCAATGTGTGACGGTCTCCTCACTCCGTTTCGATAATTAACATCTGGCTGAGATTTTCTTGATCCAAGACATTGAACGTCTTCATCAGATGTAACACCCGACTTTTGTAAATTGTTCAACTTCTGATTGAACTCATTAAAACCTTCTGATTCATCAAGAAATTTAGGCATCAAGTCCCTTTTCCTTTTACGCAACGGCGCCATCAGATTATGATGACTATGAAGAAGATTCTGAATTCTCCCTGCACCACAATTCAATCAAAATGAACATTAACATGTCAGGATCATGCAGTGTGCGTATACTGTCACTACAATAAACATAAACAAACAAAAAACAGAGAGATGTAGCAGACAAAGAAACCGTATTAGCAGGGATTAAAACATGACAATAGAGTTCATAACTTGCAAGGGAGTAACATAAACCAAAATCAATTTTATACAATCTCAGATTGTTTTAGCTTGTTGCACAAGTTATATACTAAATGTTGGAATCAGAGTCTTCTTACACATGATCTACCTGAAACCAATCGATCAAATTCACACTCGATTCCACAATTCAAGCTTATATAACACTCTGCGATCTCGAAAAACAAAACCTTTAACTTCTTCAAAATTCAAAATTTTTTGATTTTTCTACGAAATCCCCAAAATTGATTGCAACATTTTCACCAAAAAACCATAATTCCGGAGTTTAAATCTCTAATTACATGATTGCGCTATTACAACCGAAGCATAAAAAATCCCTAATTAGCTGCGTCAGCTACAATTCAACAACGGATCCTCAAGAAAATTCACCAATTGATCGAAGAAGAAGCCAAAACAAAACCCTAATAGAGTAAAGAAAAAGCAGAGAGGAAGAACCTTTTTATACCTTTGCGTAAGTGAAGAAGACTAAAGAAAGATAAGTTGAAAGAGAGAATAAAGCCTCTGACTTCGTTGCTCCTCTGTTGTTACCTTAATTAGGATTTCGGAAATTTCGATTTAGTATTTTAGGATTTATTTTGATTTATACCAAAATAACCTTATGTAATAATGTATTTATTCATATATTTTTTTCTTTTGTAAAGATAATAAAAAACAAGTCTTTACTCTTTAGGACTTTTTTCTTTTCTTTTTTTAAATCTCTTAACTTTGATTTCTTATTCAGTTTACCGTTGGTTAGAGTTCGTGTTTTCGCGCGCTATTTATAGGTTTAAAGTTTTTTTTTTAATTTGTAATAGAAAAAATAAATCTAATGAATTTATGGCAACTCAATTTATAGATAAGAATTGTAATAAAGACTTTTGATAAGTTTGAATGAAAAAGTTACCAATTATTAGATTTCCAAATTATTTGTTTAAAGTTTATTCAATGGATTACAAAAAGTGTTTTAATATATTACCACATACTTATCCCACGCTATAGTCGATTTTGAATGGAAATGTGTTTCTTTATTTTTAATAGAAAATTAAATCTTGCAAATTTATGGAAACTAAATTAATAGAAAAGAATTACAATAAAGACTTTTAATAAGTTTGAATGAAGTTACCAATTATTAGATTTCCAAATTATTTATTTAAAGTTTATTCAATGGATTACAAAGGGTTTTAATATATTACCACATACTTATCCCATGCTTTACTCGATTTTGAATGGAAATGTGTTTCTTTATTTTTAATAGAAAATTAAATCTTACAAATTTATGGAAACTAAATTAATAGAAAAGAATTACTATAAAGACTTTTAATAAGTTTGAATGAAGTTACCAGTTATTAGATTTCCAAATTATTTGTTTTAAATTTTATTCAATGGATTACAAAGTGTTTTAATATAATACCACATAGTTATCTCGCGCTATACTCGATTTTGAGTGGAAGTGTTATGTGAGTAATATGGAAGTAGGGTAGAAACTAGAAACTATCCTAGTGAATATAATCGTGTTTGGTATGGTGTGACATGCATAACCAAAGTATAGTTAATATTACCTGAAAGATAACAAGATTGATGTTGTTATGATTGATGACTTGTATGATAGTGTAGCATTATTATACTTCAAACGAATTTAATTATTATTTCTTGTTAGTGAGTGTCGGGACGAGCTAGATTCACTGATATATTCTATATTTAAGTATGAGACAAAACAAAAACAAAACCTTACACATTGATGGACATGTTACAACACCAAACTAGCATAATCACGATTCCAGTTTTAAGGCCAAGGACATAGCTTTTGGTTCGATTTTACTTTTGAACAAACATTGTGCATAGACCACTTGGCTTCGGTCTGAATGTTTTATCCGTAGTGGGGTTGCGGGTAGCTCTTAACTAATGGATCGCTTCGAGCAAAAATTGGATACCGATGCTAAAACTTAATCCCTAAACAGAACCATACATCCTACACTCACTAATTAATTCATCTTCTGCTAAATCTAAATGGATCACTATCCTCCCTCTCCCTGAAATTTAGATCATACAAAAGAGTAATAATACCTCTTAAATCTTTCGGATTCCGATATTTCGGATCCCGGGCTTCTTGGTCCTGAACCAAACCCGTGATCATATCTAATGCCATACCTTGGAGGATAGCTCGAAGACAGTTCAACACCTGGAGGGACCATCTGGTCTCTATAATCTTGTGGTCGAGGGTGATCATGATAATAAGCATGTCCTGTGTTATTCCTCTGTTCCCATAGCCACGAATCTGCGTTTTCTGGGATAGGTGCGTTAATCCCGGGAAACCCAACTGTCATTATCCTTGGCTCTTGAGGGCTTGCTTTTTCCAAGATTTCACCGTCCTCAGTCTGAACTTCTTCCTCTTCTTTAGTCTCTTCCTCACCAAATATAGTGATTCCCGATAGATGATCGTCTTCTACAGCTAAGAGATATAAACAAAAAAGCAGAGACAACCAAGTCATGAACAAAGATGCCTTCGATATGATAATGATGATTGTATGATACTATGATGATGACAACTACTAGTTATCATAATTAATTGTTGTTTTTGAAAGAAATTAAATGAATTAACCATTTTATCCATCAATTTCACAAGGATAATAGGTCGGGTTGGAAATAAATTATCCATTTTAACACCACTCTAATGAAGGATAACAAGAGAGAGTAGGAAAACTTACCTAAATATCCTGGTGGATATCCAATCTCTCGCATTCTGTTAAGCCATGGAGGAGGATCGAGTTCCTACACAATAAAAAAACTAATTAATCAGGAAGCACAGTTTCTCTGGTCTAATTCCAGTGCTGCAGAAGAAGGTTGAAAATTACCTTTAGACCGAGAAGCTGACGCGTCTCTACATCAAGTGAGCCGGGCTTCAAGCCATCATATTTTCCACCTTGAAGGCTCTGATAATATCTGGAAGGTAGACGGGATCCAGGAGTCTGATTTCTTTTGCTTTTATGTTGCCTCCGAGCATTACTAACTGCTGATCGATCAAAAGGTTTTGGACATTCTCTCAAGGAATGACTGTATGCGCCGCAATTGAAGCAACGTGGAGGATCATCAATAATCTCCAAACCGCTGGAAACAAATTCAAAAGAATGCACAAGATAGACACTAAAGCATCAATAACACATCACAAGGTAAAACGAAATCAGATTTAAGGATAAAACTAGAAACAGTAGGACAATAATACAAATCTAGATTTGTTTACCCTTCCAAGTTATTTGAACCATCGACTGAATCTAAACCAATTGTAAATCCACGGTTATAAAGAGGAGTACTGCTACTTTCCACTGGAACAAATTTCTTCAAAGAACTGTGACTAGTTTGGCAATCGAACCAGAATGACTGCACATGCAAGAATGTATCTATCAGTAAGGATTACGAAAACCTGTCAATCAAGTTTCTATATGCTCGACAACATTTTCACTCACCACAGATGATGTCTTCTGCAATCCCACACGCAACGCAGGAAAATAAGTCTCATCACCAGATTCTAGTACTTGTTCTTGATCCTGATCATATTGCAAACGAAAAGATTCTAGCTTAGTTATAACATGAAATAGCCAGCAAACAAGAGTCCATATCATTTCTTGGACAATTGCTATATTTCATTTACAATTATTCTTTCAATAACAACTTGAAATTGATCCGACTTTTGCAAAACGAAAGAATTCACTGTATTGGCTATAAAATTCACTTCAGAAGACTTCAAAAGTCGTAGCTACCTCGGACAAGGAATTTTGTTCTGCCTCCCATTCTGACCATTGCTGTAATAAACTTTCCAACTTCTGCTTACTAGCTCTGAAAGATGCAGGACAACAAGAATCAAAACAAGTAACAATCATATAATGAAAGCAATGTTTGAGCATTCAAATGTTTAAAGTTACTTGTGGTCGAGTTAAGAGTCTTCTTTTCACCTAACCTTGTTAAGTGATTATAAGTAACATGGACTAAAGGTTGCTGTTCCCCAGAGGTTGTTCTGGGTCTTTTAACACCAGATTTAGCTGACACATGTAATTATGGAAAACAGAGAAAGAATACATAATCACATGCATTCAAATCTCAGAGCAAATGATGATAGAAACATGTTCAATTCCATGTCAATCCTAAAGTGTAACTATACTCAAAGCAGAGGTTTAAGAAATGCAAGCATTACCAACCTCCAACATAAAAAGAAAATAAGGATACAACTAACATCCACTTTCACGGTTTCAACACTCACACTGACTGCATCCCTAACCTCCACTCTCGATGTTTCCCCTGAAAACTGGCCAGACACATTTCTGAAATCATCTTCTGTTAGATCCATGTCTTCCTCCATGTCTATATTCATTTCCCTATCCACAGCTGATAAATTCAAGAATAACAAACAGATAAATCCCAAAAGCTCTTCCTTATTCAAATTAAAACTATCAGACAAAACCCCTCGGAAAATCTGATTAACAAAGCTCAAAGCTTTTCCCTTAGTTTGTAAACCGATAAACCCTCCAAAGCTCTCTCTAACTTGAGTCTCAAAAACGAGACCTCATCCTTGCTTATACTTAAACATAGAAGCAAAGCACTCTAAGAAAAGGAAATAAAAAATGGAAACTCGATATAATATCCTAAATCAGTAAACACAAAGAATACATATCAACAAAAGAATGGACCTCAGGTGATCACCAGAATTGAGGTCTTCTTTCTGACCTTCCAAATCAGAGCCGCTTAAAGCTGCCATTTTAAAATAAAACATGAACTATTTATCTTCTAGACAATTTTCACTAATCATCCACCAAAACGACCCTGCATAACAAAAGCAAACACCATCAACAATGAGCAAACCAAATATATAATTGCAATCTCAAGCACTCAAAACAACATTCAGAATCCAAATGTCCAAGCTAATGTAATTGTTAAGAATTATCAAGAAACAAATTCTCAGTCTAAACAAGATCCAGCTTCTTCGAGCTAGTCAACTCAATCACAGCTCATATTGTTTTCACCAAAACCAATTGACAAAAAATGAAAACTTGAAGCAACAAGAATCAAAATTGTGAATCAAATTTGTGAAAAAAGCATTAGGGTTGAAGAGTTTGCAAGAACAGTGTTTTGTTCACACCAAGAATCTCCCTAGTATCCTCAATTCGATACGTATAGCATAGACTAACTGAGAATTGCCCAATATATAAAACTATGAAATTGAAGGGAATATGAAACGACTCAAAGCTCACAAAAGAGAAGAACACAATTCTCAGTCTAAAAAAACCCAGCTTCTTCGAGCTAGTCAACTTAATCACAGCTCATATCGCTTCCCCCAAAACCCAATTGATAAAAAAAATGAAAACTTGAAGCAACAAGAATCAAAAGTGTCTCACTTTAAAACCCTTCTCCATCCCTTTTCAATCAAATATGTGAAAAAAAAAACATTGGGGTTGAAGAGTTTACAAGAACAGTGACGAGTTCATACCAAGAATCGTATAGCACATATAGAGAGTAAACGAGAAATACCCACTATATAAAACTTGGAAATTGAAGGGAATATGAAACGACACGAAGCTCAAGAAAGAGAAGAAATCAATTGGTTTAAACTAGGAATTTAGATTGAAGAAGGAAACGAGAGAGGAGAAAGGCTTCACCTTTTTCAACGGGAAACAAAATTGCGAGTGAAGAAGAAGAAGAAGAATGATGATGACGATGATAGAGATCTGTGGGGGATTGATTCAAAAGAGAGGCTTTTATTGGTCCGCCCAAGAAACAATGACAAAATCATCCAATGCGACCAAGTTCACCGTAACTGTTATATACCAATTGAACCACGCTAAACTTGGGGGTGCTCTTAGGTTTATAAGCAAATCCCACGCAACAGAAACAATAATGGAAAGGTTTATTAGTTACATTGCCAAATTTTTGTTCAAAATTAGGAAAAATACGGAAAGTAAAATCGTAGTTAAAAATTAAAACCTATTGTAAATGTCAATAAAAACTGTCGTCAACAAAAGAAATCGTAAAATATTATTTTGTATAGAGTTTACTATTATTATACATATATAGTAATTTATTTTTGTACAACGATCGAATTCATGTAAGATAAAACATACACAACTTTAATTATAAGGTAGAAAATCTTTTTCTCTCTTAATTTATTATTCAGTATCCCGATTTTTCTGCAGGTATAAATTTTATCTATATTCATTCCTATTATAAATAAATAATTATTTATAACACGTTATCAGAACGATCACTCTATGATCGGTTACAAATGTATATTTATAATATATACGTTATTATACCGGGCGGTAAGTCGCCTCGTTAAAATATTATTATTTTCAGTGGTTGTTCAAAACAACATTATGTATTTGTTATTATAGTGGGAGGTACGTCGTCCCTATAATTAATATTGTAATGACTGCTTTATGCACCATAACAATGGACGGCTCAACCACCAATAATGTGGATGACTTCGTCACCATAATTTATTTAATGTTAGATGGATGACTTTGTCACCATAATAATATTGTTAAAATATATATATATATATATATATATATATATATATTATGGTTATTATATATGGAGGCTCAGCCACCTGTATATTAACATATATGTGAAATTGCTAAAATTGTAACTGACTGATTATTAAAATTTACAATTATTTTTTTTTTAATTTTTTCACCAACGGTCATAAAAAAAATTAGTTTTTTTTTTAACTTTTCAAACGGCTAGTTAACAGCTAATGAACATTAAAATTTAATATATATGTACACTCATTCTCACTCATTCATTTCACTCAAATATTTCATCTTTTTCAAAATCATTTCTAAGAATATAATTTATTTTTCTAAAAAAAAAATGGCTCATCCATTCTTAGTTTTTGTAATAGGTTTTATAATTGTGGCTATGTAATTATCTTTCTTGTAATTGCGCTACTTATACAAGCGCCTCCTACGCTTTAAAAGAAATTAAATAAATTTTATAATAATATTTTTTGTGGATTTATTTTAGAAAAAAAAACGAAATGGCAAATATCGAGAAACTCCAATACCCGGTTTTAGACAACACTGGAGCTAACTTCATATCTTGGACTACCAATGTCAAATTACATTTGCAGTCTTATGGGTTAACGGAAACAAAAAAAAAAAGAGGCTAATACTTCGACAGCCAAAGAAAAGGCAAAATCGGTGATCTTCCTTAGAAGACACCTCGATGAAAATGTCATATATGACTATGCACACATGATGGATCCCAAAGAGCTATGAAAGTCCCTGAAGGATCGATTTGATCATCAAAGGGACATAACTCTCCCACTTGCTCGGGATGAATGGCAAAATCTAAGATTCCTTGATTTTGATAAGGTGATGAGTTACAATTCCACCATGTTAAGGATTATCGCCAAACTAAGATATTGTAGTGAAACCACCACTGAATCTCTGATTCTTGAGGAAACGTACACCACGTTCCACAAGAACCACATTACTCTGCAACAACAGTATAAGTTGCGAGGATACACCAAATACTCAGATTTGATTGTGGCGCTCTAAATAGCCGAAAAGAATAATTAGCTCCTAATCAAGAATCACATGTCTCGACCCACCGGATCAAAAGCATTCCCTGAGGTTAATGCATTGGATGTTAAAAATTTAGTGAGAGAAAATTGATATTTTCGGGGACGTGGCCGCCGAAACTATCGCGGACGCGGGAGATACTATAACCATCAAAGCAGGATGTCATACCAATGGATTCATTCTGAACAGGGTATGAAAAGAAACGAAATCCAAGCAAGTGCCTCTCCGAAACGTAAGAGTGCTTGTTTCAGATGCGGCACTAAGGGACATTGGTCTCAGGTACGCCGGACCCCCGCACATCTTTGTGCTTTGTAGAAAGAATCCGCTAAGGCCAAAGGAAAGGAGGTGAACCTCACGGAACATTCCAAGGGTACAATCCACCTTGATGCTTCAGACTTTGCAAACGATCTCGATAAGTGCTTGCGGAAAACTGAAATGACTATCGTGTGGAACTCGAATTTGCGATAACTATGCTATAAATCGCTAATTGTTTGAAATTTTCTAAATTTGAAGTTGTATTACCTATCATGTATAATTACTGAATGCTTAATGCTTCATGAATAAATTTGCTTTGTCTTTTTATTAATCAATTATGTTTACTACAGAAATGGATCACAATACAAATGGAACAATATCCAAGACAAATGGAGATATTTGCATACCGGATAGTGGAACAACGTACACTATCCTTAAACATAAAAATTATTTTTCCGATTTGAAGTCAACGAAAGTTATTGTTAACACAATATCAAGTCTCACCGATTTAATTGAAGGGACCGGTAAAGCAAATTTTGCATTACCTAATGAAACAAGGTTCTCAATAAATAATGCATTATTTTCTCTAAATTTGAAAAAGAATTGGTTGAGTTTTAAAGATATATACCTTCATGGATATGACACTCAGTCTGCAACTGAGAATGGAAAAACGTACATGTACATTATTTCTGAAAAATCGAAAAAAAAAAATATTTTCGAAAAATTAACAAGACTCTCATCGGCCTTACATCATACATGTATAAATATGTGAAAAAAAAACATTAGGGTTGAGGAGTTTACAAAAACAGTGACGAGTTCATACCAAAAATCGTATAGCGCATATAGAGAGTAAACGAGAAATACCCAATATAAAAAACTTGGAAATTGAAGGGAATATGAAACGACACGAAGCTCAAGAAAGAAAAGAAACCAATTGGTTTAAGCTAGGAATTTAGATTGAAGAAGGAAACGAGAGAGGAGAAAGGCTTCACCTTTTTCAACGGGAAACAAAATTGCGAGTGAAGAAGAAGAAGAAGAATGATGATGACGATGATAGAGATTTGTGGGGGATTGATTCAAAAGAGAGGCTTTTATTGGTCCGCCCAAGAGACAATGACAAAATCATCCAATGCGACCAAGTTCACCGTAACTGTTATATACCAATTGAACCACGCTAAACTTGGGGGTGCTCTTAGGTTTATAAGCAAATCCCACGCAACAGAAACAATAATGGAAAGGTTTATTAGGTACATTGCCAAATTTTTGTTCAAAATTAGGAAAAATACGAAAGGTAAAATTGTAGTTAAAAACCAAAAACTATTGTAAATGTCAATAAAAACTGTCGTCAACAAAAGAAATCGTAAAATATTATTTTGTGTAGATTTCACTATCACTATGCATGCATAGTAATTTACTTTTGTACAACGATCGAATTCATGTAAGATAAAACATACACAACTTTAATTAGAAGGCAGAAAATCTTTCTCTCTCTTAATTTATTATTCAGTATCCCGATTTTTCTGCAGGTATAAATTTTATCTATTATTTATATTCATATCTACTATAAATAAAACAATTATTTATAACACGTTATCAGCACGATCACTCTATGATCGGTTACAAATATATATTTATAATATATACGTTATTACACCGGACGATAAGTCATCTCGTTAAAATATTATTATTTTTAGTGGTTGTTCAAAACAACATTATTTATTTGTTATTATAGTAGGAGGTACGTCGGCCTTATAATTAATATTGTAATGGCTGCTTTATGCACCATAACAATGGACGGCTCAGCCGCCAATAATGTGGATGACTTCGTCACCATAATTTATTTAATGTTAGATGGATGACTCTGTCACCATAATAATATTGTTAAAATATATCTATATTATGGTTATTATATAAGGAGGTTCAGCCACCTGTATATTAACATATATGTGAAATTGCTAAAATTTTAACTGATTGATTATTAAGATGTACAATTATTTTTTTGTTTAATTTTTTCACCAACGGTCATAAAAAAAATTAAATTTTTTTTAACATTTCAAACGGCTAGTTAACAGCTAATGAACATTACAATTTAATCTATATGTACATTCATTCTCACTCATTCATTTCACTCAAATATTTCATCTTTCTCAAAATCATTTCTAAGAATATAATTTATTTTTCTAAAAAAAAAAATGGCTCATCCATTCTTAGTTTTTGTAATAGGTTTTATAATTGTGGTTATTTACTGTTTACTATTTGGAGAGTTCTCTCCTGAAGAAATTTTGATGGTTATTATTTTATTCTTTTTTGTAATTATCTTTCTTGTAATTGCGCTACTTATACAAGCGCCTCCTATGCTTTAAAAGAAATTAAATAAAATTCATAATAATATATTTTGTGGATTTATTTTAGAAAAAAAAACGAAATGGCAAATATCGAAAAACTTCAATTCCCGGTTTTAGACAACTGATAATGCTCAAATTTACCCTTGAGCTACTCTCTCAAATTAAGAGATCAATGTAGTACTTAGGGATCAAATCCACAAGGACTAATGTTCACGCAATAGATTAGCAGTTTGGAAATTTAGCTAAATGTCAAAAGATGTAATGTAAAACTAACAAAGTAAAAAGTAAAGGATGTAAATTCAGTGAGGAAAAAGGCTAGACTTAGAGAAATTCTCAGGAAATTCAGAATTGCAGAACAAACAATTATCAGGATTGTAATTAAGAACCGTTCTAGAACTCAAATCACTAATGTAAAATCAACCAACTTTCGTTGCGAATATTACCTATGCCTAAATTTTAGAATCTCAAATCTCTTTGCGAATTCTTCAAATTAAACAAGCATTAAAGTTCAGGTTTGATATCTTCACAAAATCCCTAAACCAAATCTCTTTGCGAATAGGGTATTTTGCTCATCTAAGATAGTTCAGGCAATCAATTACACTTTCGTGTCAACTAATCAACCTAATATCAGATTCTAGGTAGCTAAGCTAGAATAAGCAATAAACACAATCTAGATAAAGAACTCTATAGATTCAATCCTAACAATCTAACAACCTAATAATTCATGAATTCCTTTTAAAACGCTAAACCTAATAGGGAGATTACTCAGACATGATTAATGAAACACAAATCATGAATGAAATAAATTGCATTAAGAAAATCAAAAGAAGAAGAAAGGAGTTTAGAAATCTTCTCCAAAAATCCCTGAAGAGATGGCTGCTCAAAAATCAAGCATTCTAAGCATATGTCTAAACAATGACCTTAAAATCCTATAAATAGGCTAAAACACGATTTGGGCTTTATTTATAAACAGGAAACAATTCTAGGTAGAATTTGCAATTCTTCAAAACTTCAAAAAGATGGAAAATTCAATTGCCGTCAGATATTGGTGTCGACCGACACTAACCTCTGATGTCGATCGACACCCACACCAATTTTGATCTCCGAGTTTGTTTCTTCAGCGTAGCTTCTCGACTTGCTCCAAAACGTCCCATAATCTCCAAATAAGTCCAAAACGTACCTGAACCTACAAAGACTCTAAAAGACTAGAAAATACTGTAAAGACTCTATAAAGACTCTAAAAACGACTCCTATATCATGGTTAAAAACTGTAAAAACCATGATATATCAACTCCCCCAGACTTAGCCTTTGTTTGCCCTTAAGCAAAACAGAAACTTAACCTGTGAAAGAGGTTTGAAAAACGCGGAAACTCTCTCTCTCTTTAGACTGTTGCATTGAGCATTCAAACCAAATCCATATGCTTAGCAGACTAATCCAAATCGAACCACTATGTACTTCTCCGTAGACATTTCAACTCCCCAAATTTAACCCACAACTTCGCAACATTCTCCACAACCTTCATCGCTGGGTCTCATCAATGAAATCAGTGCCAAGAACCTTCTAGACTCATTTCCGTGCAATACCATGACAAACCAAGCAATTTCGCACTCTTTGGTACTCATTCTCTCCCCCAGACTTATTCTTTTCTCAACATCTTTTGTGTTGTTTCTTAATCAAAAGTGTAGGCGAATAATGGTATCATAGGAAATTTTCCTAACCTTGCTTCCAACTTTCGTGTGATCATTCCTTTCAAAGTAAAATAATGGGGTCGTTGGAAATTTTTCTATCCTTTTACTCAAAAAAAATATCATCTCATCTTTTCTGCTTGTAAACACACATTTTTTTTTTACTGAATAAGGGAGAGGAGTACCATCACTTTTGCTTAGGCTTTCGTTTGTCAGGTAGGAACAGGGAGTCAAGCCCTATGAACATCAGTTGCATTGATGAGGTAAAAGGAAGAGCTCATATATTCGCTCTGGCTGTAGTGGATTCTGTTGCGAAGTATGGATCGCTCTGGATCATTGATCAGTCTTTAGATTTTTCATTACTCAGATTTGAACTTAATCTGCAGCATTAATCACTCAGGCAAATAGACTAAGAAGAGAGGTCGTTATTTTCTAACCAAATTTTTGACTCAATAAAAACGAAATAAAACTGACACGACTGACTCTCAAAAACAAACACAACGTCAGCAACTACCTCCCCCAGACTTAAATGACACTGTCTCCAGTGGCACCAAACCCAGGGTTGGTAAAATAAAATAAAATAGAAAAGACAAGAATAATCAAAATAAAATAGAAAAACGTACGAGTGGGTTGCCTCCCACTAAGCGCTTGTTTTCAGTCATTAGCTGGACTGTGGCGGAGCTCAAGTATCAGGTGGAGTAGAGGGTGGCAATGAATGCTTCCGCGAAATTAATCTCATCATCCATAGTGGTGTATAGGCATTAGGTGCATGAGAACGACCAAGGAAGTGAGAAATAGGAGCAGGGTGGGACTTAATCTTGTGTGGTATACTCTTTTTGCCTTCACAATCATCAAAAGAAGAAACAAGCGCTCTACGAAAATCTCGTGGCTTGTTAACTGCAAAACAGTTTTTGTACTTTTGAAATTCTTATTGATAAAAGAAGATGGTTTGGGATTAGGATGTACGTACCGCTTTCCCTGAGGTGAATGGAGTGTAGGATGTGGAGCTTTCTGTTGTAAAACAGGTCTCGGACGAGCAACAAGAGAATCAACCTGAAAACAGTGTTTTGGAGGTAAATCCGGGTCAACTCGTGCGGAGTGTCGACCGATACTAGTGGTGGTGTCGCTCGACACCGTGTCCTTATATCGAGTCCCTGTGTCGAGTGTGGTGTCGATCGATACCCTGGTGGTGTCGATCGACACTGAGTCTATTGCTCGGATCTCGTCATTTTTTCTGCAACTCTTCTTTGCAATCCCTATCTCCATCTCAAAAACATCATCTTCTGGCAACTTGTCACTGAGTAGAACCTCTTCCTGAAGCCTAGTACTGAAAAGATGATCACCACACCAATCCTTAAACGCAACAGCTTGTTTATTCCCTTGCTCACTTGGATCCAACTCCTTGACATACCCAGCACTAGTGTCTGTGGAGATCTCTACAGAGAATGTCTGTCCATCAATAGTGTGTGTCCTCCTCAACTTGTCCATGTCGAAATTCATTATCACATCACCCACATTCAGAGCAATGCGTCCCTTTTTCACATCAATTAGAGCCCCAACTGTAGCTAAAAAGGGCCATCCCAAAATCAAAGGATCCTTGGGTTCCTCCTTATATTCCAAGACCACAAAGTCTGTAGGAATCATACATTCACCAATTTGCATTGGAACATCTTCTAAGATACCTTCTGGAATCCTTTTGGATTGATTCGCTAAGATGAGAGAGATCCTGGTCGGCTTGAAATTAGTCATCCCTAGGCGTACAACAACAGAGTTAGGCATCAAGTTAATACTGGAACCAAGATCGCAGAGAGAATGCAAAAATCGTCCTGTGAAGACTGAGCAATCTAGCACAAAACTCCCCGGATCAGGTAACTTCTCTGGAATCTTACTCTGAATCATGGCACTGACTTGTTTTGAGACAATCACTTTCTGCTTCGTTTCTTTCTTTCTCTGTGGGGTCTCATGCGAGATATGCGCGACGATGTCCCTGGTAAGTAAAGCTCCTTCTTCAGGACTCAGACCATTAGTAACCATTCTCTTCACATACCTCTTTAGTGGAGATGAAATCGTGACTGCATTAGCTAGAGACATGTCAATCACCACCTTGTCCATGATTGCTTTGCATCAAGCGTCCTCTATCTCCTGTTTAGACTTCCTAAGACTCTTTGAAAAAAGAACCTTAGGCTTATAAACTCTTTTTCCGACTTGAAGAAGATTGTTGAAAGGTTTTGGTTCAGTCCGCACAGGGTCTCGACCGACACTAGGTTGGTGTCGATCGACACTGACGTCTGGTGTCGACACTCTGGTGTCGACACTCTGGTGTCGAGCTCGATCGATTTCTCTCCGCCTTGCGTTGACTTCTTCTCATCCCCTGAGGAGTGTCGAGTCCTTTGTATCGACCGGAGTCGATTTCTCTCCGTCTCGACTCGAATTCTCATGAATGTAGGCTGGTGTCGAGCGACACATAGTGTTGGTGTCAACCGACACTGAGCATAAATCGTCAAAATCCTCACCATTTCCTTCAATTTTGCTGAGATCATCCCGATCTTCCACCAAAACAGCATTGCATGCACTCTGTGGTTGTTCTCAGTCCTTCCAGGAAGGAATCCCTCTTGTCTTTTTACAGACTCAGTGGTATGAGCAACTTGAGTGTCCAGTTTCTTGACATGGGTGCTCAGAGTTTCGAATTTCTCATTCAAATCAGTGTACAGTGCTTCGAGCTTTCCGTTGAAATCCACTATGATCTTCTGCTGACCTTCCAGAATCCGTTCCAGCATAAACTTAACCTCACTCTCTGAATCGGGTGGAGGGGGGGCTTGGTAAGAAGAAGAACCATAGTTCCTGGTGAAACTACTCCTCTGGTACTCAGGCATCTGGTTTCCTGTGAAGGCACTCCTCTGTGCATTAACATATTTCGGACCCTGAAATCCAGCTCCATTGACATAGTTGCAATCCTTTTCCACTGGCTCAAAAGTCTCAACCTCAGCAGCAAAGTGAACTGATCTCTTACCCACGAGAAGATTATGCACAGAATCTAGCTTAGCTTTTACTTCAGCAATCTGACCACCCTCAGAGTTTTCTGCGTGCTTCTTTCTCTCGAAATCTGCATTTTTTGTGCTATTGCTAGAAGCTAAGTTCTCAATCAAGATAACAGCGTCTTCGGGATACCTGGTGTTGAAGTTACCATTGCTCGCAGCATCCAGAGCCATCTGATACCTCCAATCTATACCTCTAAAGAAGATACCCAACAATTGTACCTCACTGAACCCATGATACGGACAATCTCTCTGATAAGCTCTGAATCTTACCCAAGCAGTCTTGAATGCTTCAGCTGGTTGTTGAGAGAAGGTGGAGATTTTTGTTCTCACGTCCTCAGATCTTGCGTCATCATAGAAGTTATTCAAGAAGACATTCTTGATTTCCCACCAAGTCGTCAAAGATCCTGGCTTCAATTGCTTGAGCCAGTAAGCTGCTTCCCCACCAAGAGAGTAAGGGAAGAGTTTGCAGAAGAGGAAATCAGTAGAGACCCCATTAGCCTTAATGCTTGTAACGAGATCCTCAAACCTCTCGATATGATCCATGGGTTGTTTGTGAGGAAGACCATGGAAAGGATGCTGTCCCACAAGAGTGAAGTATGCGGGTTTCAGCTCGAAGTCATTCCTCTGAAAGGGTGGGGGAATGATCGCAGACCGATTCGCATAGAATGATCGCAGATCAATTCGCATAGAATTGATTTGGCCTGTTGTAGTCCCCTAGTGTCCTACCACGAGCAGCAGCAGCAACAGCAGCCTGCACATCCGGAGCTTCAATGGCAGGTGGGTGTCGAGCGACACCCTGTTGGTGTCGATCGACACCAATGGCGGGTTCGGGCATCACATTGCCCTCAACATCAAGTTTCTGGCCCTGCTCGTTACGCACGTGGCCCTCTTGATCACGTAGTACCCCAGCTTCATCCCTTACCAAAACAACAAAGTGATCCATTAGAGTAAGTTTCTTTGCTTTTCGGTTTGTACGCTCAATTCTTGTTATGTCTTGGTTGGAAGGATTTGCAAGCTGAAGATCTTTGTTGCTCCTGGTTTTGCGATTAGGCATAAACCTGAAACACAAAGAGAAAAGAAAAACAAGAAAAACGTAAGTAAATAAATAACAAAAGAATTTAGACTAAAATCTAACTGAAATCTAATGGTGAAACAAGAGTCCCCGGCAACGGCGCCAAAATTTGATAATGCTCAAATTTACCCTTAAGCTACTCTCTCAAATTAAGAGATCAATGTAGTACTTAGGGATCGAATCCACAAGGACTAATGTTCACGCAATAGATTAGTAGTTTGGAAATTTAGTTAAATGTCAAAAGATGTAATGTAAAACTAACAAAGTAAAAAGTAAAGGATGTAAATTTAGTGAGAAAAAAGGCTAGACTTAGGGAAATTCTCAGGAAATTCAGAATTGCAGAACAAACAATTATCATGATTGTAATTAAGAACCATTTTAGAACTCAAATCACTAATGTAAAATCAATCAATTTCGTTGCGAAGATTATCTATGCCTAAATTTTAGAATCCCAAATTTCTTTGCGAATTTTTCAAATTAAACAAGCATGAAAGTTCAGGTTTGATATGTTCACAAAATCCCTAAATCAAATCTCTTTGCGAATAGGGTATTTTGCTCATCTAAGATAATTCAGGCAATCAGTTACACTTTTGTGTCAACTAATCAACCTAAGATCAGATTCTAAATAGCTAAGCTAGAATAAGCAATAAACACAATCTAGATGAAGAACTCTATAGATTCAATCCTAACAATCTAACAACCTAACAATTCATGAATTCCTTTGAAAACCCTAAACCTAACAGGGAGATTACTCAGACATGACTAGTGAAACACAAATCATGAATGAAATAAATTGCATTAAGAAAATCAAAAGAAGAAGAAAGGAGTTTAGAAATCTTCTCCAAAAATCTCTAAAGAGATGACTGCTCAAAAATCAAGCATTCTAAGCATAAGTCTAAACAATGACCTTAAAATCTTATAAATAGGTTAAAACACGATTTGAGCTTTATTTGTAAACATGAAACAATTTTGGGCAGAATTTGCAATTCTTCAAAACTTCAAAAAGATGGGAAATTCAATTGCCGTCAGATATTGGTGTCGACCGACCCTAACCTCTGGTGTCAATCGACACCCACACCAATTTTGATCTAGGAGTTTGTTTTTTCAGCGTAGCTTCTCGGCTTGCTCCAAAACGTCTCATAATCTCCAAATAAGTCTAAAACGTACCTGAACCTACAAAGATTCTAAAAGACTAGAAAATACTGTAAAGACTCTATAAAGACTCTAAAAACGCCTCCTATATCATGGTTAAAAACCGTAAAAACCATGATATATCAACAACACTGGAGCTAATTTCATATCTTGGACTACCAATGTCGAATTACATTTGCAGTCTTATGGGTTAACGAAAACCAAAAAAAAAAGACTAATACTTCGACAGCCAAAGAAAAGGCAAAATCGGTGATCTTCCTTAGAAGACACCTCTAGACACCTCGATGAAAATGTCATATATGACCATGCACACATGATGGATCCCAAAGAGCTATGAAAGTCCCTGAAGGATCGATTTGATCATCAAAGGGACATAACTCTTCCACTTGCTCGGGATGAATGGCAAAATCTAATATTCCTTGATTTTGATAAGGTGATGAGTTACAATTCCACCATGTTAAGGAGTATCGCCAAATTAAGATATTGTAGTGAAACCGCCACTGAGAAAACGTACACCACGTTCCACAAGAACCACATTACTCTGCAACAACAGTATAAGTTGCGAGGATACACCAAATACTCAGATTTGATTGTGGCGCTCTAAATAGCCGAAAAGAATAATTAGCTCCTAATTAAGAATCACATGTCTCGACCCACCGGATCAAAAGCATTCTCTGAGGTTAATGCATTGGATGTTAAAAATTTAGTGAGAGAAAATTGATATTTTCGGGGACGTGGCCGCCGAAACTATCGCGGACGCGGGAGATACTATAACCATCAAAGCAGGATGTCATACCAATGGATTCGTTCTGAACAGGGTATGAAAAGAAACGAAATCCAAGCAAGTGCCTCTCCGAAACGTAAGAGTGCTTGTTTCAGATGCGGCACTAAGGGACATTGGTCTCAGGTACGCCGGACCCCCGCACATCTTTGTGCTTTGTACAAAGAATCAGCTAAGGCCAAAGGAAAGGAGGTGAACCTCACGGAACATTCCAAGGGTACAATCCACCTTGATGCTTCTGACTTTGCAAACGATCTCGATAAGTGCTTGCGGAAAACTGAAATGACTATCGTGTGGAACTCGAATTTGCGATAACTATGCAATAAATCGCTATTTGTTTGAAATTTTCTAAATTTGTATGTTTGTATTACCTATCATGTATAATTACTGAATGCTTAATGCTTCATGAATAAATTTGCTTTGTCTTTTTATTAATCAATTATGTTTACTCCAGAAATGGGTCACAATACAAGTGGAACAATATCCAAGACAAATGGAGATATTTGCATACCGGATAGTGGAACAACGTACACTATCCTTAAACATAAAAAATATTTCTCCGATTTGAAGTCAACGAAAGTTATTGTTAACACAATATCAGGTCCCACAGATTTACTAGAAGAGACCGGTAAAAAAAAATTTACCTTACCTAATGGGACAAGGTTCTCAATAAATAATACATTATTTTCTCCAAATTCGAAAAAGAATTCACTACAAGAAATGTGGGTATTAATAGCGGCCGTTAAACGCTATGTGCCACATAACATAGCGTTTCCTTAAACGCTCTGACAGCGCCCGTCATCGTAGGTCAGGCACTTTAGATAGCGGACTTGTCGTATGCTATAGTTAATTAAACGACAATAGCATTTATGGCGCTGCTATTATTAACGTTTATAATAGCGTGTAATAATTGTTATGATTGGGTTGTACCTATACCAATTGTTTTACAAAGATAGCAAATATTTTGTGTTATTAAATTATTTTATAAAATGACCCGAAATTATATTTAAATAATTATTTTTAATAATGATAATTAATTTTGTATTAAATTGTAATTTATTTTTGTAATATTAGTTTTAATAATAATAATTTAAAGAATGATTTCTTATTGAAAATACCATTAAACATTTCCATGTTTACAAATCCAAAATCATCAACAACCAAAACCAAAAATCATCAACATTACCCTATCAATCAACCACTAATAACCCTTCACAATCATCCCTAACATAAACACTATCATCATCAGAATGTTCACCATCGAGATCTTCAACTTCTGGTACAGGCAAAGGTGCATAACCTAAATCCTCCTCTGTTTCCAACTCATGATAGCCTCTAGGTGGTGCTCTCATAACAACATACCAATTTGAAAAATCATCTTCCCTAGAGTAGAATACCTGTTTCGCTTGAGAAGGTAGAATGAATGGATCTTTCAAATATGCTGCTTGGTTCATATGAAGGTTCACAAGAGTGAAGCCATCTTCTTCATTCACACCATTCCCTGAGTTTGCCCAATTGCATCTAAACAGTGGTACTTTGAACATGTGGTAGTCCATAAGTAGAATCTCCTTTATCACTCCATAATATGTAAGCATATCAGCTACTTGTCTTGTATCTCGTGCACTTGATCTACACATGCTAAATGCTTCATAAGTGACTCCACTGTTTTGTGTCTTCCGCTTAACTGCATCTGTATGAAATCGCTGCCCATTAACGATGAACCCTTTATGTGATAAAGCAACATTTCTAGGTCCAAATGCCAACCACTTTATCTCTTTGGAATGTCCTTCAGTTGCGTCTGAATGAAACTGATGCAGGAAAAACACAAATTTCAGAGTAATCAGTTTTCTAACTTAAAAATCTGAACATGAACATCAAGTAATCAATCTGTATATTACTGAAATGGTAATCAAGAAGAGTGAAGATGACAACCCATTTTTTAACCCATTGTGCAAACTGCTCTGTATGGTTTTTCCACAACAAAGTTTCATTTTTTGCACATCGAGCATCAGTAGCTTGTAATTCTTCCAAATGCATCCTGATTTTACAATAAACAATAATTATGAAAATGAAATAATAATTTTAAATAGCTGAAACTAAAAGGGTAACCTCTTACCCAACATATGGTTCCATACAAGCCATGTTCATTAGCACATAGCGATGTGCATTGTCTTTATCTTTATCAGAAAGGGTGACCTCTTTACCCTTCTACAGAGGTCGACCTTGACGCATCATCCTATCATCCTCAATATCTTCATTACGATTAAGTCTTTCTTGAACTGGTACTGAATCTTGAAGGAACTCTAAACAAAATGCAATGCATTCTTCAGATAAATACCCCTCAACCATACATGCTTCTGGCTTTGCATGATTCTTAACATAAGCCTTTAGTTTTTTCATGTACCTACAATTCAGTCAAGATATATGAAATATTAGACTAACATTATTTGAGGAAATACATACAGTAAAGCAATTGAGTACATCAAACCTTTCGAAGGGATACATCCAGCGGAAGTGTACTGGTCCTCCTAAACGTGCCTCTTTTGATAGATGTATTAGAAGGTGGAACATGATATCAAACAGAGATGGAGGGAAGAACCGCTCCAGTTGACACATTGTTTCCACAAACTCAGTCTCCATTGATAAAAGTTTCTCCGGGTCAATGATACGCTGGCACAATCTGTTAAAGTAATTGCATAATCTGGTAATGGCAATCCTAGGTCCTCTACGTAACAACCCTTTTAACGCAGCTGGTAACAAGTTTTGTACTAGCACATGATGATCATGCGACTTCAAACTAGCTATATTAGGAGGGCTAAGTGAAACACAATTAGCAATATTACCACAATAACCATCATGACCTCTAAACTTAGCTAACCTTTGGCAAAAAATGTTCTTCTCTTTCTTGGATAACCAATAGGCTGCTGGAGGTAAGTATGTTTTCTTTCCCCTAACCTCTGCGTGCAAGTGCTTTCTGATTCCAATATCTTCTAAGTCTTTTCTTGATTTCAAACCATCTTTCGACTTGGCACTTTGCATCAAGATAGACAATATAGCATCCGAGACATTCTTTTCTACGTGCATCACATCAATATTGTGACGAACAGGCAATTCCTAAGACAATAATCAATAAACTGTTAGGCATATACGTATACAACAATCTGAGAATATAGTTTAGTTACTCTACTTTACCTTCCAGTAAGGTAGTTCAAAGAATATTGATCTCTTCTTCCACCGCCATAGATCATTTGATTCTTCACACTCTTCTTCTTCAACCAGCTCATCATCTTCCAAATCTGTTCTTTTTCTTTTTCTTTCCTTATGTAGAGGTCTTCCAAAGTCATTCCTAAACGCCTTTACTGTCTCATATATTTCAGCACCTGTTTGTATCCTATTGGCACTCCCAACTTCAACAGTGTTGTCAAACCAGCCCTTTTTATATCTGTAAGGATGGCCAGGCGGTAGTCTCTTTCTATTTCCCATGTATACATACTTATGGCTAAAATTAAGCCACATACAAGGAGTATCCTTTCCACAGACGTTGCAAGCTTGTTTCCCCTTCACTTTACATCCAGACAATATTCCCAACGCTGGATAGTCAGTGATACTCCAAAGCAGTATGGCTCTAAGGGTGAAGTTCTCCTTTGCGAATGAGTCATACACTTCAATACCCTCAGACCACAAATCTTGTAAATCTTCAATCAATGGTGCTAAGTAGACATCTATGTTATTACCAGGAGCTGTTGGACCAGGGATCAACAAAGTTAACATTATATTCTCAGCCCGCATACACATTGTTGGAGGAGTGTTGTAGTTCACCAACAACACTGGCCATGTGCTGTGATTGGTGTTTTGCAAGGAGAAAGGGTTCATCCCGTCTGTAGAAAGTTCAAGTCTAAGATTCCTTGGTTCGACAGCAAAGTCTGGCCATTTGTCATTCACTTGTGCCCAAGATATAGAATCAATAGGGTGTCGCATTGTACCATCTTCAGTGCCATTTGTAGAATGCCAACGCATATGCTCAGCCATCCTTTTTGATCTAAACATCCTCCTAAATCTGTCTTTGATTGGAAAATATCTAAGGATCTTCGCTGGAATCCCTATCTTCAGCTCATTACTGTGCTTATCCTTCTCCCATCTAGAAACGTTGCATCTTGGACAGCTTTCTAACTTTTCAAACTCCTTCCTATATAGTATGCAATCATTCTTACAAGCATGAATATTGTCGTAGCCAAAACCAAAGACCTTCAGAAACTTCTTGATTGCGTCTGTACTCCTCGGAAGAACATTGTCTTCAGGTAGCATATCTTGAATTAAAACCAACAGCTGATCAAAGTAGTTCTCAGACAAACCACTCTTAACTTTGATTCTGTAGAGTCCCATGATTGCTGCAACCTTTGTGTATTTGACACAAGTAGAGTACAATGGAGTTTCAGCTTCTCTTAACTTTGTCCTGAATTCAGTTTCTTCTACAGCTTCATCCTCTTCAGTGTCATGCGTCTTACTTGGATTACCTTCACCTATACAAAATGCTGTCTTCAACAAATCAAAAGCCTCACTTTCCGATCCAGGAGCAATATCTGCTGTATCATCTCTTTTCTCACCATGAATACTCCAGCAAGAAATCTTATACTTCATATCCATACCTCTAATGACTAGATGGTCAACAATCTTATCTAATAACTGATGGCTTAAGTTCCGGCAATCTCTACAGGGGCATAGCATTTCAGACAGATTACCTAATCTTCTTGCCGATGAATTCACGAAATTAGTTGCTCCTTCTAAGTACTCAAGAGTATTCCTACATGTTAAATCGGGAAATAAAAGTTAGACTAACAAGATAAATTGGGAAAAACAAGTATAAGATCCAGAGATTGTGTTAACAAGATCAAACCTTGGCAGCAAAATCCATGCCTTGTCCATATGAAAACGACTGAGATCGAGAAATTTCAGAGATTGTGTTACGAAGAATGTGGTGTGGGATAAGGAGAGATCGAGAAATTTAGAGATTGTGTTACGAAGATTGTGGTGTGGGATAAGGCGAAAGATTGTGTTCCTTTTTTTTGTCGGCGCCAAAGATTGTGTGCGGTAAAACTCGTTCATCAATAAAGAACGGCTCAGATCAGAGATGCAAAGCTGGAGAGACATATCCAACGGTGTAGGAAAGGCCACGTCTGCGATCTGCGTATAATTGATTCATTGGCTAATCTATTTATACAATTTTTTATGTTTTAAAATAGGTTTCGGGAATTAAAAAATACGTATATAATCCAAAAAAAATTCAAAATTTATACAAATCAGTATTTAAATTTTGGAATATTATTTCTTATATTTTACTTTCATAATTCAAAATAAATAATACAAACAATATATGATATAGTACTTTAGGGTATAGAGTTTACTCAAACACTTTAGGGTATAGCACTTTAGGGTATAGAGTTTACTCAAACACTTAGTTGTATATGTACAAAGAAGTTTTTAAGTATGGTTTAGGTTTTAGAGAATCAATTCATATAATCCAAAAATTAATTTTTAGGTATAGAGTTAGTATGGTTTAGTGTTTAAGAGTATTAGGTTTTAGTGTATAATTTCTTATAATTCGAAAATTAATTTCAGGCATAGAGTATTGGTTCATTTTTTAATAATTTAGGGATTAGGGTATATGTATTTAAAATAAATTCAGTTAATTATTTTTAAATAATTTAGGGATTAGGGTATATGTATTTTAAAATAATTTAGATTAATTATTTTTAAATAATTTAGGGATTAGGGTATATGTATTTTGTCATATTATTTCCAATATCTTTTTAATTTCAAAATTCAAAAATTTTAAAAAACCGAAACTTAGTAATTTTAAAACATAACCGTAGAAATCAAATTCAGAAGTTAATGACCAACGGCCATAACCGTAAACCGGACCAGCATCTTAGACTACCAAACCATGTCTTAAGTTTCAAATGAACAATATTTTGTCATTTGGCCATGCCACAGCTGAATCTATCGCATCACAAATGTATGCAATCTCTGAAGTTGGTCTCCAGACCTTTGCAGTACCAATCTTAGCCACTTCAACCCAAACCTTGCTTGCATTTGGACCTAAGGGTACAAAGTGGCACACATCGTTTGGATCCGTTGAAGATACTCTTCCTTCAGCTACCTTGCATCCAGAGTTGTTGCAATCTAAAAGAAAACACTTAGTCTTTGCACTTTTGGTGGAACTATTGCTGCCTGGACTCTACAATTCAAACCAACATCAATACAATAGAATCAATACAAACATCAATACAACAGACAAACAAATAAACAAACTTCATATAAATAGCATACCACTGATTTTGTCTCAGATGCATTTGGCTCAGATGCATTTGGCACAGCTGTTTTGGTAGGTGTTGCATCTGCATACATGATTTCAACCTTCAGGACTGGCCATGCGATTTTCTCGTTAATTGCATCACTAAGCAAGAAAAAATCAGCGGTTGGCCTCCACAAATAAGCATCATTTTTATACACCTTCACAACTTCAATACTAACAGCATTCGGACCTAGAGGTATATTGTTAACCATCTCTTTTGAATTAGATGAGCACATGATTCCTTCACCAATAACCTCCTCGTCTTCATTAGTCCAATCAAATATTTTGCATCTTCGAGTCTCATTTTCATCGGTTTGCTAAAATGTAAAAAGCTAATGATTAGAGATATTGCAAGGAATTACAAACCAATATTTACTAACCTTACCCTTGATACATCGACATAAGAGTTTGGAGCCCTGTCTAAAATTACTTTGTCTATTGGCCAAGCTATTTTGCATCCCACAGCTTGCTGAAGAGATGACATATCTATTGTAGGCCTCCAAAGAGAAGCTTCTGGGGTTAATGCAGACTTCACAACAATAGCCACTGCATTGGGACCAATTGGTACACGACCAATTTTGTACATCGGTTCAGCAGAGCAGAATTCGGCAGCACCAATAACAACATCTGTTGACTCAAACCAATCCAGTATTTCTACTTTCACTCCTTCTTTCATATACCCACTACTCGCAGATGTTTCAGGATCACCTTACTTTTCTGACAGAAGGAAAATGAATTATTAAATGTCATAATACTAGTTAACCAACTGACATATGAAAATAGTTACCTTCTTCCCAGCTAAGTCGTGGACCATTCCCTTTAACTCTCTAATCTCACTTTCCATATCAGCAATCTTTGCGTCTCTAGAATGCAGAAACGCTAGCTTAGTAGCTGTAATCCCTCTGCCAAACCCCCTTACTCGGCCAGGTTTGTCTTTTCCCAAAACCTTGCTCACAGCATCTTCCCTGATATTTTCAGAAGCTGATGTAGAGTCCATTTGACTATCAAGTGACCGTATTTGTTCCTGATACAAACATATGTGCAGATGTTAACTCAATGATCATAATCCATTAATTGTACACAATATCTCAAATTTAAGAATTCTTACAATAGTCTCAGCAAATTGAGGCTTCACAGGTCTACCATCACCATGAGTGTGTCCCGCAATCCATATCTTACTCCTAGTTACCTTACGTGGGTCATTACTCTTTTTTTCTATATAAAATACAGACATATGTTAGTACCATTTTATTCTAAAGTACTTGATAATATAGATGTTTGAGTAACTGTTTTACCATATCATCAGCTAATCGAAGCATTCCTTTGCGACTGGTGGTGTGAGGAATCTGATTTCTTCTCAGCTCTCTGTACTTGTCACTTATTACCTACAATACAAATTTGAGTCAGTGTAAATCTATAAGACATCACATGTAAACAAGACAGTAACTTATTAAAAATGGCTAACTAACCTTGAAATTTGTGTTATACTTGCTCCTAACCCAAGAGTTCCATATTTGAATGGATGGGATGTTGCTGGGTTTTAAAGCTAATCTATCAGCAGCAGTCTTCGCAGCTCTTACTTCTGTCACTAGCCTTGACTTACCAGCCCTCCACAAACTTCCCAACTGCTTAATAATAACAGCTTTCTGCCACTCTTCATGCACGTTAAACCTCCCCTGCATCAAAATTTGCAGAGGTCAAACATGTTTATAATTTCATAGTTTTTCAGGAAACTAAAATGCAAATATACCTTAATTTCCTCCCACATTGTGTCTCTTGTCACTGCATCAATTTTTCTCCAATCAGGAAGTGTAACCAGAACGTGTTCCCTCACAAGAGGACCAAGAAAAGATGATAATGTTACTGAACCAGGTCCAACATGATCACCACAGTCAGTGAATGTAACTTCAACCTTTTCTTGAGGATTTTCAGCCACCTTACGCATCTTTGTTGGTCCTCTTCTTTTTTTTTCTTTCACTACATCATCAGTGTTACCATTGCTAACTCCATCTTGTTCCATATTGACAGGTTCTTCTTCATTTTCATTATGTTCCTGTCCAGGATTCAAACCATCTTCTGCATCTTTCTCAGAAACTTCTATCTCAGGAGCTTCATGATTAGACTCTTCTTTCTCTGAAACTGCTTTCTCAGGAATTTCTTTCTTAGAAACTTCATCTTCGGACTCCTCATTATCATCATCTTCCCCATTCGAAGTTGACAAGCTAATTGGTTGCGGTGTAGCATCTTCTACCTCTTCACATGGCACTTTCTTTTTTCTACCACCATTTCTTTTCTTAGCACCAGTTTGTCCTTTCTTCACCTTGAGTGTTGTTGCAGGAGTGGCCTCCAAGCCTTGACTACGTCGACTACGACGGGAACCAACTTGTGCTCCTCCTCTTGTCTTTGCCATATCTGAATAAACAAAATGAAACTCAGACTCAGATTAAGATGCATGTTCACAGAAACTCAGATTAAGATGCATCTTAACAAAATAATCAAAAAAATCCAAAAAATCAAAATCGTTGTACAGATGCATGTTTCAATCCTTTGCAGATAGATGTACAGTTGGCCTTCACAGATAACAACTCAAACTTAAATTAGCTTTTCGACAGAACCCAACATGCATTCTAAAAGATCAAAATCGATAAACAATGAAGCTTCAATTCGAGTGAGAACAAACCTTTTTATTCGATCCACAATGAAGCTTCGATTCGATTCGATGGTATTGAAGCTTCGATTCGATTCGATTCGATGGTATTGAAGCTTCGATTCGATTCGATGTGAACGATTCGATACAGAGAGAGAATGGAAGACAGAGAGAGAAAGGAAGACAGAGAGAGAGAGTTACGGATTTTCTGAGAAACAATGAAGAGAGAGGTTAAGTTATTTGGAGATGAAGAAAAAAATAAATTTATTTACTTTAGAGATATTTTAGAAGTAAGATAGCGTTTATTTTTTTAATCTGCAATGGTAAGGTTCCCGCACTCACCAAATTTAGGCGGCTAAAAGTTTTCATTATCCCGCGATAGTAATCATAGCGTTTTATAATCATAAACGCTATGCAAAAATCTCGTCTCCGTATACAATAGCATAACTGTCAACAACGCTATCTTCCGATGCTATTAATACCCACATTTCTTGTAGTGATTTGTTGAGTTTTAAAGATATATACATTCATGGATATGACACTCAGTCTTCAACTGAGAATGAAAATCATACATGTACATTACTTCTGAAAAATCGAAAAAAAAAAATATTTTGGAAAAATTAACAAGACTCTCGTCGGCCTTACATCATACATGTATAAATATGTGAAAAAAACATTAGGGTTGAAGAGTTTACAAGAACAGTGACGAGTTCATACCAAGAATCGTATAGCACATATAGAGAGTAAACGAGAAATACCTAATATATAAAACTTGGAAATTGAAGGGAATATGAAACGACACGAAGCTCAAGAAAGAGAAGAAACCAATTGGTTTAAGCTAGGAATTTAGATTGAAGAAGGAAACGAGAGAGGTGAAAGGCTTCACCTTTTTCAACGGGAAACAAAATTGCGAGTGAAGAAGAAGAAAAAGAATGATGATGACGATGATAGAGATCTGTGGGAGATTGATTCAAAAGAGAGGCTTTTATTGGTCCGCCCAAGAAAAAATGACAAAATCATCCAATGCGACCAAGTTCACCGTAACTGTTATATACCAATTGAACCACGCTAAACTTGGGGGTGCTCTTAGGTTTATAAGCAAATCCCACGCAACAGAAACAATAATGGAAAGGTTTATTAGGTACATTGCCAAATTTTTGTTCAAAATTAGGAAAAATACGGAAGGTAAAATCGTAGTTAAAAACCACAAACTATTGTAAATGTCAATAAAAACTGTCGTCAACAAAAAAAATCGTAAAATATTATTTTGTGCAGAGTTCACTATCACTATGCATGCATAGTAATTTACTTTTGTACAACGATCGAATTCATGTAAGATAAAACATACATAACTTTAATTAGAAGGCAGAAAATCTTTCTCTCTCTTAATTTATTATTCAGTATCCCGATTTTTTTGCAAGTATAAATTTTATCTATTATTTATATTCATATCTACTATAAATAAAACAATTATTTATAACACGTTATCAGCACGATCACTCTATGATCGGTTACAAATATATATTTATAATATATACGTTATTACACCGGGCGGTAAGTCACCTCGTTAAAATATTATTATTTTTAGTAGTTGTTCAAAATAACATTATTTATTTGTTATTATAGTGGGAGGTACGTCGGCCTTATAATTAATATTGTAATGGCTGCTTTATGCACCATAACAATGGACGGCTCAGCCGCCAATAATGTGGATGACTTCGTCATCATAATTTATTTAATGTTAGATGGATGACTCTGTCACCATAATAATATTGTTAAAATATATCTATATTATGGTTATTATATAAGGAGGTTCAACCACCTGTATATTAACATATATGTGAAATTGCAAGAAATTTTAACTGATTGATTATTAAGATTTACAATTATTTTTTTGTTTATTTTTTTCACCAACGGTCATAAAACAATTAAATTTTTTTTTAAACTTTTCAAACGGCTAGTTAACAGCTAATGAACATTAAAATTTAATCTATATGTACACTCATTCTCACTCATTCATTTCACTCAAATATTTCATCTTTCTCAAAATCATTTCTAAGAAAATAATTTATTTTTCAAAAAAAAAAATGGCTCATCCATTCTTAGTTTTTGTAATGGGTTTTATAATTGTGGCTATTTACGGTTTATTGTTTGGAGAGTTCTCTCCTGAAGAAATTTTGATGGTTATTATTTTACTCTTTTATGTAATTATCTTTCTTGTAATTGCGCTACTTATACATGGGCCTCCTATGCTTTAAAAGAAATTAAATAAATTTTATAATAATATTTTTTGTGGATTTATTTTAGAAAAAAAAACGAAATGGCAAATATCGAGAAACTCCAATTCCCGGTTTTAGACAACACTGGAGATAACTTCATATCTTGGACTACTAATGTCGAATTACATTTGCAGTCTTATGGGTTAACGGAAACAAAAAAAAAGAGACTAATACTTCGACAGCCCAAGAAAATGCAAAATCGGTGATCTTCCTTAGAAGACACCTCTAGACACCTCGATGAAAATGTCATATATGACTATGCACACATAATGGATCCCAAAGAGCTATGAAAGTCCCTGAAGAATCGATTTGATCATCAAAGGGACATAACTCTCCCACTTGCTCGGGATGAAAGGCAAAATCTAAGATTCCTTGATTTTGATAAGGTGATGAGTTACAATTCCACCATGTTAAGGATTATCGCCAAATTAAGATATTGTGTGAAACCACCACTGAATCTCTGATTCTTGAGAAAGCGTACACCACGTTCCACAAGAATCACATTACTCTGCAACAACAGTATAAGTTGCAAGGATACACCAAATACTCAGATTTGATTGTGGCGCTCTAAATAGCCGAAAAGAATAATTAGCTCCTAATCAAGAATCACATGTCTCGACCCACCGGATCAAAAGCATTCCCTGAGGTTAATTCATTGGATGTTAAAAATTCAGTGAGAAAAAATAGATATTTTCGGGGACGTGGCCGCCGAAACTATCGCGGACGCGGGAGAAACTATAACCATCAAAGCAGGATGTCATACCAATGGATTCGTTCTGAACAAGGTCCGAAAAAAAACAAAATCCAAGCAAGTACCTCTCCGAAACGTAAGGGTGCTTGTTTCAGATGCGGCACTAAGGGACATTGGTCTCAGGTACGCCGGAACCCCGCACATCTTTGTGCTTTGTACAAAGAATCCGCTAAGGGCAAAGGAAAGGAGTTGAACCTCGCGGAAAATTCCAAGGGTACAACCCACCTTGATGTTTCTGACTTTGCAAACGATCTCGATAAGGCAGTGCTTGCGCAAAACTGAAATGACTATCGTGTGGAACTCGAATTTGCAATAACTATGCAATAAATCGCTAATTGTTTGAAATTTTTTAAATTTGTATGTTTGTATTACCTATCATGTATAATTACTGAATGTTTAATGCTTCATGAATAATTTTGCTTTGTCTTTTTATTAATCAATTATGTTTACTCCAGAAATGGATCACAATACAAATGGAACAATATCCGAGACAAATAGAGATATTTGCATACCGGATAGTAGAACAACGTACACTATCCTTAAACATAAAAATTATTTCTCCGATTTGAAGTCAACAAAAGTTATTGTTAACACAATATTAGGTCCCACAGATTTACTTGAAGAGACCGGTAAAAAAAAATTTACCTTACCTAATGGGACAAGGTTCTCAATAAATAATGCATTATTTTCTCCAAATTTGAAAAAGAATTTGTTGAGTTTTAAAGATATATACCTTCATGGATATGACATTCAGTCTGCAACTGCGAATGGAAAAACGTACATGTACATTACTTCTGAAAAATCGAAAAAAAAAATATTTTGGAAAAATTAGCAAGACTTTCATCGGCCTTACATCATACATGTATAAATATGTGAAAAAAAAAACATTAGGGTTGAAGAGTTTACAAGAACAGTGACGAGTTCATACCAAGAATCGTATAGCACATATAGAGAGTAAACGAGAAATACCCAATATATAAAACTTGGAAATTGAAGGGAATATGAAATGACCCGAAGCTCAAGAAAGAGAAGAAACCAATTGGTTTAAGCTAGGAATTTAGATTGAAGAAGGAAACGAGAGAGGAGAAAGGCTTCACCTTTTTCAACGGGAAACAAAATTGCGAGTGAAGAAGAAGAAGAATTATGATGATGATGATAGAGATCTGTGGGGGGTTGATTCAAAAGAGAGGCTTTTATTGGTCCGCCCAAGAAACAATGACAAAATCATCCAATGCGACCAAGTTCACCGTAACTATTATATACCAATTGAACTCCACGCTAAATTTGGGAGTGCTCTTAGTTTTATAAGCAAATCCCACGCAACAGAAACAATAATGGAAAGGTTTATTAGGTACATTGCCAAATTTTTGTTCAAAATTAGGAAAAATACGGAAGGCAAAATCGAAGTTAAAAACCAAAAACTATTGTAATGTCAATAAAAGCTGTCGTCAACAAAAGAAATCGTAAAATATTATTTTGTGTAGAGTTCACCGTGCATAGTAATTTACTTTTGTACAACGATCAAATTCATGTAAGATAAAACATACACAACTTTAATTATAAGGTAGAAAATATTTTTCTCTCTTAATTTATTATTCAGTATCCCAATTTTTCTGCAGGTATAAATTTTATCTATATTCATATCTATTATAAATAAACAATTATTTATAACACGTTATCAGAATGATCGCTCTATGATCGGTTACAAATATATATTTATAAAATATACGTTATTACACCAGGCGGTAAGTTGCCTCGTTAAAATATTATTATTTTCAGTGGTTGTTCAAAACAACATTATGTATTTGTTATTATAGTGGGAGGTACGTCGTCCCTATAATTAATATTGTAATGACTGCTTTATGCACCATAACAATGGACGGCTCAACCACCAATAATGTGGATGACTTCGTCACCATAATTTATTTAATGTTAGATGGATGACTTTGTCACCATAATAATATTGTTAAAATATATATATATATATATATATATATTATGGTTATTATATATGGAGGCTCAGCCACCTGTATATTAACATATATGTGAAATTGCTAAAATTGTAACTGACTGATTATTAAAATTTACAATTATTTTTTGTTTAATTTTTTCACCAACGGTCATAAAATAAATGTTTTTTTTAACTTTTCAAACGGCTAGTTAACAGCTAATGAACATTAAAATTTAATCTATATGTACACTCATTCTCACTTATTCATTTCACTCAAATATTTCATATTTATCAAAATCATCTCTAAGAATATAATTTGTTTTGTCTAAAAAAAAAAGGCTCATCCATTCTTAGTTTTTGTAATATGTTTTATAGTTGTGGCTATTTACGGTTTACTGTCTGGAGAGTTCTCTTCGAAGAAATTTTGATGGTTATTATTTTACTCTTTTATGTAATTATCTTTCTTGTAATTTTGCTACTTATACAAGTGCCTCCTATGCTTTAAAAGAAATTAAATAAAATTTATAATAATATTTTTTGTGGATTTATTTCAGAAAAAAAAATGAAATGGCAAATATCGAGAAACTCCAATTCCCGGTTTTAGACATCACTGGAGCTAACTTCATATCTTGGACTACCAATGTCGAATTACATTTGCAGTTTTATGGGTTAACGGAAACCATAAAAGAGAATAATACTTTGACGGTCCAAGAAAAGACAAAATCGGTGATCTTCCTTAGAAGACACCTCGATGAAAATGTCATATAAGACTATGCACACATGATGGATCCCAAAGAGCTATGGAAGTCCCTGAATGATCGATTTGATCATCAATGGCAAAATTTAAGATTCCATGATTTTGACAAGGTGATGAGTTACAATTCCACCATGTTAAGGATTATCGCCAAATGAAGATATTGTAGTGAAACCATCACTGATTCTTGAGAAAACGTACACCACGTTCCACAAGAACCACATTACTCTGCAACAACAGTATAAGTTGCGAGGATACACGAAATTCTCAGATTTTATTGTGGCGCTCTAAATAGGTGAAAAGAATAATGAGCTCCTAATCAAGAATCACATGTCTCGACCCACCGGATCAAAAGCATTCCCTGAGGTTAATGCATTGGATGTTAAAAATTCAGTGAGAGAAAATAGATATTTTCAGGGACGTGGCCGGCGAAACTATCGCGGACGCGGGAGAAATTATAACCGTCAAAGCAGGAAGTCATACCAATGGATTCGTTCTAAACAGGGTCCGAAAAGAAAAGAAATCCAAGCAAGTACCTCCCAGAAACGTAAGAGTGCTTGTTTCAGATGCGGCACTAGGGGACATTGGTCTCAGGTATGTCGGACCCCCTCACATCTTTGTGCTTTGTACAAAGAATTCGCTAAGGGCAAACGAAAAGAGGTGAACCTCGGAACATTCCAAGGGTACAACCCACTTTGATGCTTTTGACTTTGCAAACGATCTCGATAAGGCAGTGCTTGCGGAAAACTGAAATGACTATCGTGTAGAACTCGAATTTGCGATAACTATGCAATAGATCGCTATTCGTTTGAAATTTTCTAAAATTGTATGTTTGTATTACCTATCATGTATAATTACTTAATGCTTAATGCTTCATGAATAAATTTGCTTTGTCTTTTTATTAATCAATTATGATTACTGCAGAAATGGATCAAAATACAAATGGAACAATATCCAAGACAAATCTTGGAGATATTTGCATACCGGATAGTGGAACAACGCATACTATCCTTAAACATAAAAAAATATTTCTCCGATTTGAAGTCAACGAAAGTTATTGTTAACACAATATCAGGTCCCACAGATTTACTTGAAGAGACCGGTAAAGCAAATTATGCCTTACCTAATAAGACAAGGTTCTCAATAAATAATGCATTATTTTTTCCAAATTCGAAAAAGATTTTGTTGAGTTTTAAAGACATAAACTTTCATGGATATAATTAGTCTCCAACTAAGAATGGAAAAAAGTACATGTACATTACTTCTGAAAAAGTTGGAAAAAAAAAATGTTTTGAAAAAATTAGCAAGACTCTCATCGGGCTTACATCATACATATATAAATTCAATAGAATCACATCTTGTGATCAAAAGAAATCCTGATGATTTTAAATTGTGATATGATCGCCTTGGTCATCCAGGCATTACGATGATGCGAAGAATTATAGAATGCTGACATGGGCATTCAATGAAATCCCAAGAGATTTATCAGGGGAATAAAATGACATGTGTTGCGTGTTCTCTAAGAAAATTGATTATAAGGCCATCGAAATTGAAAAAGAATCACCAAAGTTCCTTAAACGAATTCAAGGCGACATATGTGGACCTAGACACCCACCATGTTGACCATTCTACTATTTCATGGTAATGATAGACGCGTCTAGTAGATGGTCATATATTTGTTTGTTATCATCTCGAAATATGACATTTGCGATATCTCTGAATCAGATAATCAAACTAAGAATTTAGTTTCCTGATTATCCAATCAAAGGAGTTAGATTAGATAACCCTGGTGAATTCACTTCCCAAATATTTAATGATTATTGCATGGTAACAGGAATAAATGTTGAACACTCTGTAGGCCATTTTCATACACAAAATGGTTTGGCTGAATCTTTAATTAAATGTCTGCAATTAATTGCGAGACCGTTGATCATGAGATCAAAACTTACAACCTCAGTATGGAGACATGCTATTTTGTATGCAGAATCACTTATACACATAAGAACAAGTGCATATCATAATTACTCTCCATTACAATTAGCAATTGGTCGAGAACTAAATATTTCTCATCTAAAAATATTTGGTTGTGCAGTATATGTGCCCATTGCACCCCCACAACATACTAAAATAGGACCACAAAGAATGTTGGGAATATATGTTGGTTGTGATTCTCCATCAATTATACGATACCTAGAACTTCAAACTGGTGACATATTTACAGTACGTTTTGCCGATTGTCACTTTGATGAAAAAGAATTCTCGGTTCTAGGGGAAAAGATAAAAAGATGGAAAATGATATCAAATAGTGTGTACCGTCGCTGTTACACCTTGATCCTCCCACAAAACAGTCAGAATTGGAAGTTCGATGAATTATACATTTACAGAGTATAGCAAATCAACTAACTGATGCTTTTGTAGATACCAAAACGGTAACTAAATCACATATACCAGTTTCAAATGCTTCCGCTCAAATTGAAATCCTATAAGAGCATGGAAAAGTAGATGATACACATGAGTGTTAAACACGCTTGAAGCGTGGAAGACAAATTGGTTCTAAGGACAAAAATCTAAGAAAAAGGAAGGAAATTGAAAAATATGATACTCCCGTAATAACATAAAATATTATGGGAGAAACCAATCATGGTTCCTCCACCAATATAGAGCATCATGAATCCGAAAAAAAAAATCATGAGATTTCTATCAAATACATCCATAATGGAAAGATATGGAATAAAAATAAAATGGATGGCATTTTTTCGTATCTCGTTTCAAAAGAAATAAGTGAAGAAAACAAGGACCCATAATCAAAGTCAGTATATGAATATCAAAAGAGGCATGACTGGATAAAATGAAAAGATACAATATAAGTCGAATTTGATTCACTTAACAAAAAAATGTATTCGGACCTATAGTGGTCAGACCTAAGGCTATAAAACTTGTCGGTTATAAATGGGTCTTCATCCGAAAACGCAATGAGAAAAATGAGATAACAAAGTACAAAACTCGTCTTGTGGCCTAAGGTTTTTCTCAAAGTTCCGGGATTGATTACGAGGAAACATCTTACTCCGTTATGGATGCAATAACGTTTAGATTCCTAATGAGTCTAGCAGCTGGAAAAAATCTAGAGATACGTCTCGTGGATGTCGTTACAGCATATTTATATGGATCATTAGATGCAAATATCTATATTAGAGTTCCCTATGGGTTTAATATGCCATAAACATTAAAATCTAACCTCAAAGAGTTATGTGCAAGAAAGTTTTAAAGATTATTATATGGGTTAAAGCAATCTGGACGAATGTGGTATAATCATCTCAGTGAACATTTAACGAAAGAAGGATATGTGAATGATCCTATATGCCCATGTATTTTCATTTAGAAAACAATATCCGGATTTGTAATACTCGATGTATATGTTGATGATCTAAATATAATCGGAACTCAAACAGAAATACAGAAAGCAACAAACTATTTAAAAGGAGAATTTGAGATGAAAGATCTCGGACAGACAAAATTTTGTCTTGGCTTACAAATTGAACATACTCTAAAATTTATATTTGTACATCAATCCACATACACTAAAAGAGTGTTGAAACGTTTTAATATGGATAAGCCAACTCCTCTCAGTACTCCAATGGTCGTTAGATCACTTAACGTTGAAAGTGATCCATTCCGACCACTTAAGGAAAATGAAGAGATAATTAGTCTTGAAGTTCCATATCTAAGTGCAATTGGAGCCCTTATGTATCTTGCAAATTGCACTCGACCTGATATTTCATTTTCTATTAATCTTTTGGCCAGATTTAGTTCGTCCTCTACACGAAGACATTGGAATGGAATTAAACATGTCTTTCGTTATCTTCAAGAGACTATTGATTTAAAGTTATTTTATCCTAAGAATTTATATGGTCAAATGATTGGTTTTGCAGATGTAGGATATTTATCAGATCCACACAAAACTCGATCACAAATAGGATACGTATTCACGATTGGAGGCACCGCTATATCCTGGCGTTCTCTAAAACAGACGCTTGTGGCTCTTTTTCAGACCATGCTAAAATCATCACACTATATGAAGCAAGTAAAGAATGTGTATGACTAAGATCGATAAGTCGACACATTCAATCAAGTAGTGGGATTCATCTAAATATAGAGCAAACTATTTTATGCGAAAACAACACTGCATGTGTTGCTCAGACAAAGGAATGATACCTCAAAAGTGATAGAACCAAACATATCCCTCCAAAATTCTTTTCATACACCCAAGAATTCGTGAAGAATAAAGACATTGAATTAAGATATGTTCGATAATTCGAGAATTCTGCAGATCTTTTTACGATCATTCGAGAGGGAGCTTGCGAGGTTGTACTCTTTTTACCTTACTAAGATTTTTCCCACTGGGTCTACTTAAAAAGACTTTTAACCAGACAATAGAAGATATTATGCAAGAGACATAGTGACACTGGTCTCCAAAGGAGAGTGTTGTATATGTCAACAAAAGCTGTCGTCAACAAAAGAGGTCGTAAAATATTATTTTGTGTGGAGCCCACCGTCACTATGCATGCATAGTAATTTACTTTTGTACGTTTATATAAACGATTGAATTCATGTAAGATAAAACATACACAACTTCAATTATAAAGTAGAAAATCTCTCTCTCTTATTTTATTATTCAGTATCCCGATTTTTTTGCAGGTATAAATTTTATCTATTATTTATATTTGTATTTACTATAAATAAAACAATTATTTATAACAAAAACATCTATATCAGCTTTGTTTGAAACAAGTTTTTGGAATTTACCAAACGGTTGAATTCTGTATAAGTTTATTTGTTGGAGAATGTCGCGTATAATAGATTAATGTTGATCATGGGTAGGCGATTCGACTATTGGAGAGTGAACCTAACTTAACTCCTCTTAGTGATGTTCTAGTGGGGAATTGAACCCTCTACCTTTAAATTTAGATGGTTGATGGTACATTCTTAAGCATTGGATCACGTGCACAATAATTTCAATGCAAAATCAAAATATTTTATATTTTACCTGGTGCAGTTGTACCCCTCTCCACCAACATGGGTCTGCCCCTGGTTCATGCTCAAATTTTCTCATTTTGTCAGAAATGTTAGAAGCGTATAAAAGAATTATGTTTGTGTTATTGAGAATAAGCCAAGAGGCCACCTATTTATACAAGAGATTATACATAATTGCATAGAAGATACAATGATTAATCTACCTTTACATTCACACATATACATATCACTAACAACCCCCTTCAAAGTGGAGCATGGAGGTCACAAATGCCCATCTTGGACTTAAATCCATCAAACTCAGCCTTTCCAAGAGCGTTAGTCATGATATCAGCAAATTGTGTCTTTGTAGACATGTGACGAATCGCAATTACCCCACTCTTGACAGCATCGCGAACAAAATACAATCATTCTCAACGTATTTTGTGCGTTCGTGAAAAACCGGATTTGCTGTAAGGTAAATAGCGGTCTGACTATCACAATAAAGATCATCCGATGCCAAGTAATTAATTCCAAGACTAAGAAGAAGAGCCTTGTGCCAGATGATCTCTCGAACTGTGTATTGCATAGCACGATATTCTGCTTCTACAGATGAAAGAGAAATCGTTCTCTGCTTTTTTGTTTTCCAAGAACTAGGAGACTGACCAAGTTGAATGAAGTAACCCGTGAGAGATCGGCGTGTGAGAGGACAACGAGACCAGTCGGAATCGCACCATGCTGTTAACGTTAAAGGAGAATCAGCACGAAGTAAAATCCCTTGACCAGGATTACCTTTAAGGAATCGAACCACCCGAAGTGCAGTTTCCCAATGATTGATCTTTGGTTGTTTTATAAACTGAGTAAATATATGAACAGTATAAGATATATCAGGTCGAGTAACCGCAAGATAAATCAATCGTCCAAATAACTGGCGCTACCGAGCTGGTTTAGGAAAATCATCACTCTCGGAAAGACCAAGCTGATGATTTTGATCAAGAGGAAACGCCACAGGCCTTGCGCCAAGAAAACCAACTTCGGAGATTATGTCGAGTGCATAATTTTGCTGATATAGACAAATGCGAGACGGACTGCATGCGACTTCAATACCCAAGAAGTACTTGCAAAGCCCCAAGTCTTTCATACAAAAACAAGAACTGAGATAAACCTTGAAAGTTTTTATCAACTTCGGTGAGCTCCCAGTAATTACTAGATCATCAACATACACCAGAAAATTAAGTTGAGTTTTATCCCGATGTAGAGTAAAAAGAGAGTAGTCGAAAATACATTGAGTAAAGCCGTATTCAACAAGGGCCGATGCAAGTTTTTCATACCAACAACGCGGTGACTGACGAAGACTATATAGCGATTTGTGAAGACAACATACCTGGTATGGATTACTAGTCCGAAACCCAGGAGAAAGTTTCATATACACTTCCTCATTCAAATCTCCATGGAGAAAAGAGTTATGAACATCCATTTGGTGAACCTCCCAATTCTTAGCAGCAGACACTTCCAGAACCATACGAACCATGGTCATCTTGGCAACATGGGCAAATGTTTCATCATAATCTTCACCCTCATTATGTTTATTCCCAAGAACCACCAAACGCGCCTTGTGATGCTCAAGTGTACCATCCGATCTGTATTTAATGGTAAAAACTCATTTACACCCAATCGCTTTCTTGCCTGGAGTAAGTTATTCAACTGTCAAAGTCTGATTCTCTTTACAAGCATTAATCTCAGCCCGCATAATTTGTCAGAAATTTTCATCGAAGACAACTTGAGAATAATGTTTCGGTATCGTTGTACTTGTTATAGCATGAAGATAAGCACAATGAGAAGCCGAAAAACGCTTACAAGAGAGGTACTGGTCAAGTGGATACGAACACTCATTAACAGGAGCAACAAGGAGAGCCGTAGATGGAGCTTTGATCGTAGGATAAACGTAATCACTTAGCTTCACAGGTGGTTTACTCCCACGGCCACAATATCGAATGGTCGATAACCTGAGTATTCTCCATAGCCGATTTTACCAAGCCATGTGTAGCTGACTCCTGCAACACAATTGGAGTTGCTATTCGTGGATTGTCAACCACAGTAGGAGCAGGTAGAGGACCGATCGATCAGTCAATAACTGAAATATTTGTTTGTGGTTGTGGATCGATTGATCTCTAAAGTAAAGCAATCGATCCCGGTAGATGATCGATCAGTCTGGCATCAATATCAACAACTGAGCTTGTAATAGACATCATAATAGTCACCAGCACAAGAGAATCAAAAAAACTCATTTGTATCAAATATATGAGAAGAAGAACTTGAATGTGATGAGGAACCAACACCCGCCAAAGCAGTAGGAGATGCATATAGGAATTGATCCTCACAAAAGATGACATCTCGATATATAAAAAAATTTTCCGTCTCCAAATTATAAACTCTCCAACCCATTTTCCAAAAGGATAACCAAGAAAAACAGATTTTGTGCTTCTACTCGCAAATTTGTCTCCGCAATGATGTTGGTTGTGAACATAAAACAGACAACCAAACCGTGTAAATGAGATAGAGGCAGAAGAAGATCATAAAGAACCTCAAACGGAGTCTTACCATCAAGAGGAGCTGTTGGTGTACTATTTATCATATAGTCCGCAGCCAATACACATTGTCCCTAAAATTCAACCGGGAGTGCAGCTTGAAATTGCAATGCACGAGCAACGTTAAGAATGTGACGGTGTTTCCTCTTTACTCAGCCGTTTTCTTGTGGAGTGCTTACACATGATGTCTCATGGAGTATGCATTTTTCTCAAAAATATTGAGTAAGGCAAATAAACTCAGTCCCATTGTCACTGCGGATGCTTTTCACTTGCTAAAACTGTCTTTCAACCATAGCAATGAAGTTTTTCAAATTCTCAGGTGCAACTTGTTTGTTTGGAAGTAGGTAAATCCAGAGAGCGCGCGAAAAATCATCAAGTATTGTAAACCACACAATGCAGCAATACGATATGGTCCCCAAAGATCACAGTAAATTAGCTCAAAAACACTGGTTGTTTTATTCAAAATAATAGGAAATGTGTCACGAGACTGTTTGGCACGAATATAAATGTCACATGCCTTATGATCAAATTTGAAATTACTACTTAAATTAGAAATAGGTAAAAGCTCCAATGATTTAGAATACAGATGTCCCAAACGTTTATGTCATAACTCCGGAGAAGTCATCTTCTTGATATGCATCGTCGCTGCTACATCCAGACTTCTAAAGAAATATAATCCATTACGCTGCTCACTACACCCAGTCAGCATCCGCGTAATGCGATCCTGAATAATACATAATGTAGCAGTTATCTGGAAAATACAGCCTCTATCTCTAGTCAACTCAGAAACTGAAATCAAATGACACTGCAAGCCATCAACAAAATACACATCTTGAACACTAAGATGTGAACCCAACTAAATTGTCCCTTGTCGAGTATACCTAGTATGATGACCGTTTGGTAACTTAATAAGTACTGGTGGCATGTCGCAAAGATTATCAAGCATAGATAGTTAGCCAGTCATGTGATTAGATGCACATGTATCAATTATCCAAGAAGAGATAGATATCTTACCATAAAGTTTTGTGGTAGATTTTTTCTGGCTCCTCGAGAACCAGCTTCAAACTTTTCCATTGTGCATCAGTAATACCGATGAGCCCAACACGTTCAGCTGTGGTTAACACAGAATTAGCTGCAGCCTGAGGTACACGATCCACCCTAGCAGGTGCCATACCCCAAACCGAGTTCGCACGAGCAGCATCCGCTCCACGTCCTCTTCCTCGATTCGCCAAAGCTGATAGTTACGAGGTAGAGCTAAAGCGAGAACGAGGCTGCTCAACCCACCATTCTGGATACCTAAACTTCCGAAAACAATTCTCTACAAGATGATTGGTTTTTTCACAGCTTGCACAGACTGGTCGGTTCCAATGATTGTTTGGTCCACTCGGTTTAAACAGGGTTTGAACCGCAAAACTCATCTCTTCTACTCTCTCGGCAAGAACACGACTAACCACTTTTGATTCTTTATCTTGCACAAGAACATTGTACGCTCATCAAGTGTTGGCAATGGATTCCGAGATAGCAAAGCTGATTTGACCGATCCGTATATGGTCTTATCTAATTCCATCAAAAACTGATGAAGTTTGTCTTCCTCACGTTCTTTATACACTTTAGTCATTGTTTTAACTTGGTTATAATCAGCTAAACTTTTCCATAACTGTATAAATTTTCCATAGTAGGTTTCCATGGCAAATCCCGTTTGACGACAATTAGCCAGCTCTGCTTTGAGGCGTTGCACACGCTGCCCATTTCGAACCAAAAACCTTCGCTGAATGTGAGTCCAGAGATCACACGCAATCTCATGATAAGAAAGGGATGTCCGAAGCTTATCGTCAATCGTCAGTTTGATCCACGACACCACCATGGCATTATTTGCCCATCAATCTTCAATATCTTCATCATCGTTGTCGGATTTTGGCATAGTCCCATTAATGAAACCAAATTTCTTCCTCGCCTTAAGCGCCAACCTGATGTCCGTGGCCCACTCATATAATTGTGTCCTCAAAGTGGCGGTTGCGAGATCACGCTTCTAGAGTTATCTCCGGAAGTAAGGTCATATGGATCGATGGTACGACGGGTTTTCGCAGTACGATGTTGTGTTGTTGTCGCAAGAGTTGTATCATCTTTACCCATCGTAAGAGATCTATTTGATAGAACGAATCAAAGTAGATGAGGTCAGGAGAAAAAGAAAGAATCAAAAGAGAATCGGCAGCGGAAAGTAACCTAGAATCGTGCAAGAAAATCAAGTTTTGTATAATGATTTTGTTGACTCTGATACCATGTCAGAAATCTTAGAAGCGTATAAGAGATTTATGTTTGTGTTATTGAGAATAAGCCAAGAGACTACCTATTTATACAAGAGATTATACCTAATTACATAGAAGATACAATGACTAATCTACCCTTACATTCATACATATACATATCACTAACACATTTAGCTTTCCTTTGCGTTCTTTTTGAAGCAAAAATATGGTTGGGATGCTCACAAAGACAAATAAGGTTTTGTCCTTCTAAGGTTTTTCCACATTTAAATCAGACAACGTGAATGGTTGGAGAGTCAAGATTTATAGAAAGAAGAAGAGTAGGTTTAGTTTTGAATCTGGTCGGATAAGTGATTCTAGGTCCAATCTATTATTTAGTGGCTTTAGAATAGAGGCATAATGGATACATAAGAGTTGTGGCGTTAAAACTTTTCGGCTAGCGAATGCCGTCGAAAAGATCGTTCCCGATCGGAGATGTTGGTAAAAATAAACATAAAAGAGATGTTGTTTTCAACTTAGGATTGAAGCATCTTTTTGCTTGATGCGGGTGTCTTATTTATTAATTTTTATCTTTTTGCCACTTAACTTTCACCTCATTTGTTGGAAGCAATGATGGAGTATTTATATAAAAATACCTAACTAATATTATCTCGAAACCAAATTTTTGTGTAATAGGGTCGGATCCAATTTTGTTGGATTTGGAATTTCACTTTCTGGATTCAGATCCAAGTCCTTAAATAGTAGTTGAACTTTTGGAGCATAATGAAATAGATTTCAGATCAAATAATAATTTCAGCCGATTTTAAGATACATTCAAAATATGAAGCCTGCAGTTTGGCCCCAAAAAATCTAAATATGAAACACAAAATGAAGATAGTCTAAGTTCTAATAACCTACTAAATAAATATTAAAATCCATTGTAGCAGTTAAAAGGTCCAAATTTAAACAGGAAGAATTCTTTTTTAGTCACAAAATGTTACAAAAAATGTTTTTAAATCTGGACCGGACTGGCCGGTCGGGCTAGTCTAACCGTGACCCGGCTGACAGTCCTGTCCAAATTATCTCTAAAAACCGGATAGGTAAACACTCGAATAGAACCAGAAAAACCCGCTAAAATCTGTGAACGTATAGTTGAATCGACGAGTTTGATTAAATCCAAACACTTTATTTCAGATCTTTGACGTGGACGTTCAAAGCCTAAACCAATTTTAATACCGATGTTGCTATTTTATAAAAGAAATCACTTAGTTTCTTCTCCTTAAATTTCAATGTGGAACAACATGTTTTTGATCAAGCGTCGCTCATTCTTTTTTTACGGTTCATTGTGTTTGTTTTTAAAAAAAAATTTATGCTTCGTATTTTCGGTAGAAGATTTATTACTTTTATTAACATTCTATGCAAGTTTTGTCCAATTATCAATTTGAGTTTTATTTAAAAGGTTGAATTTTAGTTGCTTAGTGTTGGTTATGTATGTGTTATTCATATATTTATAGAAAATAAATAAATATTATATTCATAAAAATAAACAAAATTATAAATTAACTGATCTGCGATTCAACCGGTCCGACCGGTTGATCCGGTAACCCGACCGGTCCGATTTTAAAAACATTGAATACAAACCACTAAACTAATCACTTAATTTATTATTTATAGAAAGCGAGGCATAAAATTGCATTTTAACGTTTGAAAATTGAAAGAATGTTCGATGATATTTTATTATTTTTGGTCGACCAATTTAAAATGGTTTTAAAACTTGAAAGTATTGAAGTTTCATAACATGGAATATCTAACCAATAAATTGAATGCATAGTATAGTAGTTAAAGATTTAGCCAATTCATTTACAGAGATGCCTAGATGATTAGTCAGATCCTTCGATGATTAAGTTAAATTATTATTTTTTGACCAACCGTACTTTATTAAAAAGACCAAAGCTTAAACAATTACAGCATCAATAGGACAGAAAAACAGTTTTACCAGATAAATCGCTATAGAACATTTGCTTTTCTCTGATTATACAGAAATTGGTGATAGAACAATCAGTTGACAAACTAATTAACCAATTATAACAAAAATGAACACCTGTTTAAAATATAATAAAATCCTAAAATTCCTTAATTAGCTGTAACCCTAATTTTATTAAGAACTTGAACTTTGATTTTGGATCCTCTTATGCTTGGTTTATGTTCGAGGACTTACATCCAACAAATTTCAGCTTAATGACTCTCTACTTCTTTTAATTCAAAGTCTCTACCAAATCAAAAAGTCTCTTAGCAACAGACTAATAATATTATAATAAAATTTTAAAATAGACGGAATTAATTTCAACCAATCCATAGTTTTAGGAAATTTTTCGTTGAAATTGATGTATTTCTGAAAGAAAGAAGAAAAAAACAGACGAAGCAAGAATTAAAAAACTAACCAACTAGATTGATATTTGTTTTTTTTGTTCTTATGGATATTTGTATATGTTGACAGCTGACCAAAAGAAACTAATGTATACGATAGCTGTTTGCATAATGATGTACACAACTACACATGTTTCATGCTTCTAACTAGTTATTCAAATTAAAATACTTTTAAGAATATGAATTCATAAGTCATAAGTCGTAAGCAATATTTTCAAGATCACACACAATTTTCAACTTCTATATTCATTTTCTTTTTCAATTCCTGTCCACACTGTTCTCCTTTTATGCACTCACAAAATTGGGCATTAGAAAAACTACTAGGTATATATATATAGGTATTTTCGTTGGTCGGGATCCTAACAAATATTTTATTATTAAATTAAAATCATTTAAGTTATAATTTTATATTCGTGTTGAATAGAAACTATGAAATGTTGTATTTACTAATTTCTCTTAGATTTACTTATATATTTTAAATACTGTATCTGCCTAAATTTATATTTAAAATTTTAAGAAAAGAAAAAAAAAACTTAAAATTGATTTGAATAATACTCTTTTGTAACTCTTTAAAGTAATATTTTAATACTAAATATGAAAAAAACATAATTAGTCGTAGATGAAATTATGAACATCCCATAATCATATATTATTTTAATTAGTAAGATCTCTCAAAGGTTTACAATTATTGAGATTTACTAGATATTAGATATTAAAAGATGTGTAGTTCGTCTAGTCAACATAAATGAAATTTTCGAGGCTGAGAAATGCTCACTAGTACGCATGTTTTGGCTCCATTCGTGTCCAATGAATATGTGATATACATAGACATATCACGACTGAGACTTGGATGTGTTCAAATGCAACAAAGTCATGTGTTCTCTTATGCCTCAAAGCAACTAAAAAAAAAAATCAAAGATTTGATGATCATCAGAATGTAAAATATACTTTCACAAACCTGGAACACTGATGATTTTTTTATAGCACCTAGTTCTATCAAATAATGGAAGAAAAGTAAACTACTTAAAATTATCCTTGTGATAAGCACCACACAAGATTCTTTTTTCTTTTTCTTTTGGACTTACCACACAAGATTTTCTAATTTATTTAGATTTCTCTATTTGGCATGCTATTTATCTTTCATATTCAGGAGATCACTAAACAGAACTTTGCTAAGAAGGTACATATAATGTATGAAATAAATAAGTAAAAAAAAAAAAAAAATTCCCCAAGAACCATGATTTGGTGTTGCTTCAAAATCTGAATCTTTGACTGTACTAAACCATTGTACTAAAAAAATAACCATATAATATTAGTTATAAGTTTGAAAAAATAAGGTCACGAGACTCACATAGTCACAAGTCACAACCTTTGACATCAGCCTCCACCACACACACACAATAATAATAATAATATATTTATATGTATATACATTATTCTCCTCTATTCCCTATTCTCCATTTTCATCTTCCAATATCTTCAAGTCACACTACCTAGAGGTTCCGTATTTCTTCTACTCTTCTCTCTCTTATGATTTTTCTCTTTTGCCTCTTTTTCTGAATCCTCGTTGAGTTTTGCAAAAACACACCCTATCTCCATAATCTTTTTATATATCTTGCAGATTAGTTACAAGTTAAAATGATAAAGGTCTTTTAACTTTTTGTTGGGATTTATCTTTAAGTATAGATACGATATTCTTGTATTAAGTTGTTGAGATGATTTTTATCTCCAAGTAAGTATATATGCTAATCGAATGATATCAATATAGTAAGCACATAAATCTACAATTACTTTCTGTAACTGGAAGATCTAATTAGTTTCTTTCTTCTTCATTTCTTCTACACTTATTAGATGGTGGTGAGGATGAGATTAGGGAAGATTATGGAAGGCTTGAAGTCGAAGATAAAGACGGGTCTCAGGATACGGAAGAGATCATCATTATCATCATCATCATATTCATCTTCATCATCATCTTCATCATCGTATGAGAAGATAGAGAAGAGTGAGAGCATGAGATTTGAGTTGAGAAGCAGAAAGGCACACAAAATTATCCAAGAAACCCTTCAAATTGCCGACTCTCCCACTTCAAGAACTTATGCTTTCTGATTTCATCTTTTTAACATCCAAAACATATTCATACATACATATGGATTTGCGTGTACGCATCTGTTTATACATATCTATCAAAAAAAATTGTACGTGTGTATGTTTGTATGAAAGGTTATATACTTATATGTGTGATGTGATGGATCTTATCTTGGCTTAATGATGATTAGGTGAACACAGCAATACTAATAGTCATAATTCTGCTTTTAGTTGCATCTAAAAGAAAAGTATTTCTCGGTTTTACTAATTTTTTTTTAAATCATGGAATTCAAGAGTTTGGAATTATATCTTCATTAAAAAAGAACTCTTATATATTTGCAAGGTTACCATATTAAGTAGGCATGTATCAGATATGCATATTCAGGGTTTTTAGAGTATCCGGATCCGAATTCGGAACCAAGTTGTGTTTCTCATTTTATCTGGGAGATAACAATAAGATTTCAAATCAGAATTTGTGTAGAAACAACTAAAGTGGGGTCATTGACCTTTCATAACCATAATACAAACAATATAGTTTTAAAATATTTTCAGAATAATAAAATTCACTTTGTCTCTTATTATTTAATTTGGATCATTAACATTCTCTATGTCTTTTAGTAGTCTAAAATTTTGTAGAACTACAAATGTAATGTTTCTTATGTTCAAAGTACGTAAAAAAAAAAAATTAATTCCCTAGACGAATAAATGATCACATAAATGAAAGTTGTTATACAAGTTTCTCTCCAACGTAAGCATCATGTCTTCTATATTCGTAAATCGTGACCAAGACTTGGAGGGAAAAAAATCCGTATAAAATTAATTTAAACAATTAGATCAAAGATGATGTGTTGTTCAACCAACACTCTGAAATTTTGTCATAATTCCTCCTATTTATATGGTGCAATATCACAATCTAGAAACAGATTTATTGCCGACACAAGAATAATTAACACAGATTTATCGAGGTTTTGTTTTGTATTGTCAGTACATCTGGTGTATCTCAACCTAACAAAAATTAATTTTAAAAGAATTGTCAAAATATATTAATTAGTTGACATACAAAACGCAAGTCTTTATAAAATATTATTAAGGGTCGTTGATCTACAATCTTTCTCTAGCTAAGATCAGTGTTAACAACAAATTAATGCACGTGATAGATCGATAAATCAACAAAACTTTGTCAACACCAAAACGGAGGATATGCACTTCTAGAACCTATTACTCTACGAACAGAAATAGAGATGTAAGATTAGTTCCTAGGAATCGATTATATGTATATAAAAATATGTGTAATTTAATTTATGATTTGTGACTTAGATTGAAAGGAAATTAAGTTGACAATTACGAAATTTTTTTTTTTTGCGTTTTGTAAAAAGGTTGATGCAAGCTTTAAACAATTTGACATAAGTGGTGTCGTTATGTTGACTCTTCATAACCTAAAAAAGAGGTTGAGACGTAATAGATGTTTCTTAAGTAGGTGAAGAGACATGCATGCCCATGCCTATACATTACTACAAACCAAAATTTACATACCAAATCCTCTCTCTCTCTCTCTCTCTCTCTCTCTCTCTCTCTCTCTCTCTCTCTCTTCCCCCCCCCCCCCCCCCCCCCCCCCTTTGAATTATAAACGTTATGATTAAAAATATATATAAGATATAATCAAGAAATTGAATTTTGAATGAATTCAAAGTATATATTTATATAGTGATGAACATCGATACCAATTTCTTGAATGGGATTCAAATAGGATGTGTTTTAAACTATCACAATTTTAATTTCAATAGTAGTTACCAATTTATATTATGCAAAAAATGTGCTTAGTAATATTATCAAATAGTTGCATTTCATGTCTTACAAAAACAGATTTCAGATTCATATAGTTTAAACTATCCCCTCTTAGTTTCAGTAGCAGTTACCAATATATATGAAATTATGTATTTAATAGTATTCAAGAAGCGCTTGGAATGGAAGAAGGCATGGAGATAGGTCCCGACTGTATAAAAGGACAAGAAATAGAGAATAATATTACACAACACTAAGATCCAACAGTGTGAGGACAATTAGCCTTTATTAATGACAAAAACAAACACAGTGTGAGGAAAAAATCTTACCATTTACTCCACCTTAGATGCATCTAACAAAACCAATGCAAGCTCTTGAATTGGGGAAGAAGACAACAAATCTATATATATAATAAGAGTTAAGAAGAAATAGGAAACTGCAAGGCACATGAAAATGAACACTCAATGATATCATCTAGCTAAATATTGTTCACATGATATGTTGGTCATACAATCCACAAGTTTTGTGAGAGGGAGAGATAGAGTTGTCAATTGGGTCGGTCGTCGTCATCGGTCTAAGCTTGATTGAGTCACATATTGTTTTAGTTTTGTACCATCTCATCTTTTGAACTAAAATATATTAATTTATCATGCAATTTAGTCTGGTAGAGTTTTAGAAGTGATGATTATTTTTACCTTTAAATACCAACCAAAAAGAATAAGGAAAAAAAAGGTTGAACTTTATTTTTTCAAATTTTTGATTGAATAGAAACCAGTCCTCATTTGGTAATTTTGTTGGCTGGAAAGAACTAATTTTGAAGAGACGAAGTGAAGCATTAGGAGAAATGCATATTAAATAGTTGGTTCATTTATAGAGAAAGAGATCAACTTGGAGTGTGCTAAATCTTTCCTCTTTGCAAAACATTGTGATCTTATGCAGTCGTAAATCTAGAATTGAGTTTTATAGAGGTCATATTAAAAATATATATTATGCTATAACAATAAATTGAAAAATTATATAAATTAAAGGGGTCATTTGGAAATTCAAACACAAATTTATAAGAATTAAAAACTAATTTTAACCAAATATTTTATCAAATTCAATTAAATTTACACTAAAAATAATTAATATATTAATTTTATAGAAGTCACATGACCCCTTCATGATTTCTTACCTCCGCCCCTGATCTTATGACAAAGATATCTTCTTAATACTTTTTTCTACTTTTTTTAGTCAGCATGACAATATAACTACACAAAAACTTTGATCATATGCAGTCCCACCAAATTTCGCAATCGAATCACAAACCACATACAGCTTTGAACTATTCATGTAACTACAAAAACTTTAATTTGCAGCCTCTAACAACATATTTTTTTTTTTAATACTGCCTCCTTTGAAAATAGTATTCTTCCTAATTAGTTTCTATTTTTTATAGGGTTTTGCATTCAACGACACTCAGATGACATACATTTTTTTTTATGATAGATAAAAAAATCCAAATCAAAGCAATAGTAAAAGGAAAAGCCATAGTAGAGTAAGAATAATCCAAATCATATAAACATCAAATAGTTACAATATGCAATGTTTAAATTTTCTTAAACCCAAATAAAGCAAGCCTTTCCATATAAACCCTAGTTTATCATCTGGTAGGATTTATGTATAGTTGGTGAATATTACCGTCGGATTATTCATCGATCAAACCGTACTGGTAATGTGCGAATGTCACAGTTTGATATATGAGCTGGTCTTTGAGCACCCGTCGGCAGTTGATCCATTGTTGCTCATCTCCTTCATTATTTCCCCTGTTAAATGTTAAATTTCTCAATATCTGTTTCACCTTAAAATATTCTCTTCTAGATAGTGATAACCCAAACGTTATTGTCCCAGTTGTGTGTTAGGTTGATTATGAAGAGTTATAGGGTTCTGACCGGTATGAGACATAAGTTTATTGAGATAAACAAGATCTGTATTCGAAGAGTACACGCCAGTCGTCTGCACTTAACCAGTCGTTTCTACAGAAAATTTATCTAAGTAAAAAAACTAGAGAAAATTGAAAACTTTATCTAAAATTCAATTCACTTAAATGTTAACAATTTATGTTTAGATTTATCAGAATATTGGATCTAGTAATAATAGAAAAATGTGTCCAAGTATCTATTATATAAAGACTCAGTTTGGGTCTCACGAGAGTTTGACATGTCAGCACCCCTCCTCCTGACACGTCAGCCTTCCAAAAAAATAGAAGAAATAAACAGTTTCCTTTATTAAGTAAAAAGGTTTTAAATTTGGGATTTTACCATCTCTCACGCCGTCGTCACTTTCGTTTCTTTTGTTTTTTCTTTCTCTCTCTGTTCCTTCTGTCGTTGCCGTATCTGACTTCCCTGTCATCCTCCTCCTTCCTTTTTGCTTTTTCCGTCGGATGTTTCATGAGATGGCGGAACCTGGTGGGATTGGAGTCGAATCTATTAGTTACGCCACTATCTTGAAAGTGATTTTGGTTCTTTCCTCTTTAATCTAATTTTGAATTTTGATTTCGTGTGAGAAGAACAACTACACCTTCAGAATTTGATTAGTTGATAAACAAAAAAAATTAGTATTATATTGGTTAGATACCCTCAAGAGTATCTTCACCAATGGAGATCAAAATTAATGGGTTTCTTAACTTAGTTTATGTTAAACATAATATTAATTTTTAATTTGAAGATATTTGGTGGAGATACCCACTAATGGAGATGCTCTTAGGTTCGAAGTATTAAGCTTTTTTTGTATTTACGTTTTCTTCTCTTGCAACTGGTTTCACCGGCTGGTGACGGGTTTTATTGATGGTTTCCACGGCGGCTAGGACCTTCGTCAATTTTCCTAGATTTTTAAAACCAATTTTCCTAGATCTAGGGATGTAGCGGTTCGATCTACTGGACCTAAGTGAGTTTCTCTCTCTCAAAACTAAGTGAATCAATTTGTTAGAAGCCGGTTTTAGAAGCCAGTTGTGGATCCCCCGTGTTGTTGATTCCGGTCATTTGGGAATTTTTAATTTCTTAACGGTTTAGGTTCTCAAAACATGTAGAAATCATATGCTTCATATGGGAAGAGGGTGTTAGTAGCTTGCATCATTAGTATGTAGAAAACCAATCTAAAAGGTACATTGTTTTCTGTATTTTGCTTAAACAAAATTTAAGCTTAGTTCCTTGTGAAATATGTAGAAATCGTTTGCTTGACATGGTAGATAAGTGTTTCTTCAGAATAAATATTTCAAGCTATCTGACCTCTGTCTATCTTTATCTTCCCTGCGTCAATCTTGTGAATCTTAGTAGCTGGTGATTATTGCTCTTAGAAACATCCGTATGGACAATGAAAGAGAGGTGTTAAGGTCTATCTGACTTATAAGTTGTTATTATATATTAAAAAAAAATCCCCTAATTTCTTATAATTCTCCTATCACATTATGTATTCACTTCAGAGGAATCTGTCAAATAATGTGGAAGGACACAGTTACTATGAACTGGTGTTTGTCTGCAACGGAACAAATACTTAAATTATAATAAATTTAACAAACCAGAATTCTGTTAACGAAAAAATAAAAGCCAACTAAAACAACAAACCATAAATGTGTTAACGAAAATAACAACAAAGTGAAACATATTTTAATTAAAGTATTCCATGAAACGATAAATTTCCTTCCGGATGAAACATTCGTTGCATACTTCTTCAAAATTCCCACCGTCGCAATCTGCACCATCTTCCAATAGAGCAAGCAGAATATCATACTCTCGATACTCTCTCACACTCAGCTCCAAAACAACCCGACAAACATGCATATGACATTGCCTCACCGTTTCCATCCCTTGATTTCTCCATAGTTGAGTGAGATAGTTACATCCTTCACTAAATTCACCTTTAGTAAGTAACAGCATTCCATACAAGTACATAGCTTCGAGATGAGTTTCCTTAGCCGCCACTTGAAGTTGATTCAAACCTACCGACAGATTCTTAAGATGGAAGTAATTGAACAGACCACATAAAAATGTAGCATGCAAATTACCATACTTAGCACACTCTTCCAATAGCATCATTTCCTCAGGTATTCTCTCATAAGGGGGTGTGACAACACCATCCAAACGTAGGCTCCTACAAATTTCAGGATATTTTGCGATGTCACGGAAGGTTTTACATGTTACCATACAAGAACCCAGGTCTACGTGAGAATCAGCTGCAACTTTTGAAAAAATAATCGCTTGCATCTCGTATGGTAACATAGTCAGACTTGATTCATAGACTTGGCGTTTCATGATTTGTAAATGATAATTTTCTTTCGTTTGTTTTCATAAAAAAAATATCACACTAACACTCAGTTTTTATAGTGCTCCAAAGAGATTAATTACCCTTACAGTTTCTATATTGTACCACTTAGTCAAATCAAATCATTAGAACGACCGACAGTCAATGGAAATAGGAATCGTTATACACTGTATTTATCGACCTAAACAACACCCCCTCTAACATACAATTGTTATACATCATTAAATCATCTCAAAATCATTAAATTTTGACTCTCTATATTTCCGTGTCCCATTATTATTGTTTGCTGGTCTCGAGAAGCCAAAAACCCACAACAGTCAATCATATTATAAATAACATATTCAACAAGTCATAGTCACTCATTCTCTCTACTCACTCTACGTAAGATTTTTTAAAACTTCGGGTGACAATGTTCTATTTCATATAACTCAATCTTCTAACGATAGTTCTCTGCTTTTTCTAGGTTCAACACAATGAATATGGAAGAACACATTCCAAGCGATCTACCTCCGAAAGCAATTCCTTTGGAAAAACTAGAGGAAGGAAAAACTGATCAAAGCATAACGGTTCGTCTCCTGCGTTGTTGGGAAGTCCGCAATTTCAAGCTCAATGGAGCCCTCATGAGTTACGACCTACTACTCTTGGATGATAAGGTACTGTCATTTTAAACTCTGATATGTGTATTAAAATTCAATTTAAGACGTTAAATCAATGGATTAACCTACTTACAAACAGGAAACAATGGTCCAAGCCTCGATTTACCACAGAAGGATCCAAAAATTCAAAAGCAAACTTAAAGATGGCAATGTGTACTCTCTGAGCAAATTTGAAGTTGTCCCCAGTTATAATCATTATAAGATCACTGACCACCAATACCAAATCCGCTTCACAGAGGAGACTGAAATTGACGAAGTGCCCGACGATTTCGTCTCTACTATCAAAGAAGAAAAATTCAGACTACGCACATACTCTGAATTGGAAGCTCTCGCTGACACAAACCTTCAACTTCTCGGTAATTCCTTCTTTCAAAAAGAAGTTATATAATCAATCATCTGCTAAGCTAAGAAATTATATACAGATGTAGTAGGACAAATAATAAATGTCCAAGGGTCAAATCTAGAAGACTCGAGCTCAACACAAAAGATTGTCCTCCTTCTCCTATTGCAACAGTACGTTCCAAAACTTTAAATTCAAATAGAATAGGGAGCAAAAAAAATAATCTCAGACTAACACTTTAAACATTGTTACAGTGGTTCTTCTGTTCGAGTAACTCTATGGGATAGTCAAGCATCAGCGTTCCGAAAACTTTTCCACCAAACTGGACGCAAAAGTAGTGTAATTGTGGTTACGTGTTTGAACCCCAAAAAATTTGCAGGTAACCATCCGTTACCAAATCTTCCCCACCGCCTTTACGTGTAAACCTCAATTCATCACATTTTAAACTGCAGGAAAACTCCAACTAAGCTCCAGTGGTTCAACAAAGTACTACATCGACTATACCTTAGAAGCTGTTCGAGAATTTATGGAAAGGTAAATTACTCAAACCAACACCACATAATCAAATTTCAGATTACATATAATCTATTATTTAACTTCTTAAACCCACATGTACTTGTGAAAGGGTTGGAATAGAAGAGACTTCAGTCCAACCAACAGTCGAAGAAGAGAGTAACAAAACAAACAAATTTGAGAATTGGACAATAGCACAAATTCTGGAATTCATTGCTGATGGAAAACAACAGGTATAATACACATTCTCGATCATTTCTATACCTACCTTGAACTTCGAAATTTGTTGAAATTGTTTTATACAAATTAATTATTATTAAAAAAACAGGAGAAAGAGGTTATCTGCCAAGCACAAATAATTGACATTACAGATCGCAATGGATGGAACTACTTGGCCTGTACTAAATGTTCTAAAAAACTCGATAAAACTGCCACTTCTCTCCAATGCTACGTATGCAATAAAGATAGCACGATCGGAGTGGTCAGGTACACCACAAAACTAACATCATAATGTAATTGAAAAACAACTTTCCAATTGCTGATGTTAATTTATTTATGTAGGTTTCGAGTAGAAATTCTTGTGCAATCTGGACTTGCAACTACCAAGTTTGTTTTGTTTGACAAAGATGTACGCAAACTTACAAAGTCTACAGCTGAAGATATCACAGAACAAAAGGTACCACAAATTTAATTAATGAATATAATTGTATTTTCAAAAATTAAGGAAGCAACATATAATTTAAAAATATTACTAATCTTACGACAATAAGCAGGAAGATGAAGATGAGGAAAACAACCCAAAACTGATCCCAGATTGTATTCGTCAAATAGTTGGAAAGACAATGGATTTTCAAGTGAAGATAACAAAATACAATTTTAGAACCTCTTTCCAAGCTTTCACTGTATCAAGAATCGTCAAAGAAAACACACAATCAAAGGTAAAACTTATCTTCAGACAGACATTCGTGATATGTAGAATATGAATGACTAACAAAAACGTAAACTATACAGGTTGAAACAAGGGAAGGAGTAAGAAATATCTCAGACACCAACGTCGACGTGGGGATTAAGGTTAAAAAAGAAGATGCCAAGACACGTCCTAGCTTCGATCTTGAAGATCAACATTCTGATGAAGAAGAGCAACATTCTGCCAAAAAATCACGTTCTCGCTGATTGTCAACCACTAAGGCGACTATTATGAGCAACTTCTTCTAAAAATCTTTATGAGGAGATATATTTATCTATGCAAACTTATCTTTACTTTTACAAACACAACTCTAGGTTTTTATTTAAATAAACAAGTTTCTACCATTTGTTTCCACAACAATATGTCCCTCTCAAATTATTATATCATATGTAATAATATTTATCTATTTCGTAGCCAAAATTTACTTTAACAAAAAATTTTAAAAGTGCACATCAAAATAACTGCTGAATTTCGAATCATGAAATGGACGAAAGATAGATGATATTTTTCAAAATAATAGAATTACAGAATTCGTAATTATTTAAAGTCTCCAAAAATTATATGCATGGTATATCTTAAAATTTAAAAATTTAATGAATTCACATTGTGTACAAATTGAATGATATAATATAATGCAAATAAATAAAAACACCATAATTGTATAAATAAATACCGAAATAAAAATGGTTATATTCTCATACATTTCTCCACTATTTCACACTTGGGCGTTGCATGCCAACATGCAACAAATCTCCACGTCCAAAATAACTCCAATGCTTTGCTAAAACTAAAGTACCTCATTGTTATATAATTAAACTAAAGTCGATGTCCAAAAATAATAAATGCATCGCACAATACAAAGCATAACTCTTTCTATAATGTACCACTTAGTCAAATCAAATCATTACAACGATCTACAGTCAATGGAAATAGGAATCGTTATACACTGTATTTATCCACCTAAACAACATTCCTCTAACATACAATTGGTATACATCATTAAATATCACCTCAAAATCATCAAATATTGACTGTATATATTTCCGTGTCTCATTTTCATTGTTCTCTGGTATCGACAACCCACAAACCCACAACAGTACAACATATTATAAATAACTTATTAAACAAATCATAGTCACTCATTCTCTCTACTCACTCTACGTAAGATTTTTTAAACATCTGGTCACAGTGAATGATCTATTTCATATAAAACAATCTTCTAACGATAGTTCTCTGCCTTTTCCAGGTTCAACACAATGAATATGGAAGAGCACATTCACAGCGATCTACCTCCGAAAGCAAATGTGGCCACATATAGTGAGTTTCCTACATCTTATGTGTGGGATAAAACAAACAAGAAATGGAGTCCACGCCAGACAGAAAAGATCAACAAAACCATATATAACATCCACCAACCTGCAGGGGAGATATATTATCTACGACTGCTGATGAATCATGTGAAAGGAAGTATGAGCTATGAAGAAATTCGAACAGTAAAAGCCGTTACACATGAATCTTTCAAAGCAAGTTGTCTTGCGATGGGTCTCTTATCCAATGAGGAAAAAAACAATAAAAAAAAAACTTCGTACAAATAATAATGAGGAAATCAAGGCGAAAAATATAGTAAATTGTATCACGGCAGCTAAATTTCCAAATTCCCGTATTTAGTTATGCTATTCAAATAATATAATTATGTTCACAAAACCCCCCTCTCAAAAATATGTCCCTCTCAAAATATTTTATCCTATAAAATAATATTTTTCTATTTAATAGCCAAAATTCACTAAAACAAAAAAACTGTAAACGTGCACATCAAAATAACTACCGAATTTTGAGACGTGAAATGGGCGAAAAATAGATTATATTATTCAAAATAATAGAATTACAGAATTCATAACTCCACGTAAAAAACTAAGCCTCACAAGTTCAAATAAATATCTTAAAATAAGATTACTTATGCTGCCGTCCCTTTCTATTGGCTTAGAACATAAACAATCTTTAATACTAACTACAAACAGTTACAACTAACAATATAAAAAACTCTAACGAGACGTTCAAACTTACAAAGTAAAAAACATTCCAACTTTACTTACAGTCAAAACATGTCCACATACAATCCTCCAAAATGCAACGCCTTTAGATAGAGAATCTCAACATTTAACAAAAAAATCATTTATAAAACCAAACGACAAAGAAAAACAAAGGAGAGAATGGATCGAAGACAACGCTACGTGCCTACGTAAGTTCATAAAACTATGAAAAAACTTCAATAAATAACACACTAATTTCCTCATGTTCTTGTTATTCCCAGCCATTTTCCCACCAACGTCATGGAATCACGTAAGCGCAAAGCATCCGTAATAACCCCAGAAGAGTCAAGATCAAACCGAAAGAAAAGAGCTAACATTCTCAGAGAAAAAAAAACGGGTACGATGACAAATAATTCTGTAAAAATAATCACCATATCTAGCTGTTAACCAAATCCGTTCATTCCAAACAGTACAAAATCTCCAATCAGAGAATCAAACTGCCGAAGAAACGATGCACACAACTTCTAACTCAAAAGGTTTGCATTACGAAATTCCTATAATTAAAAAATAATTACAAATGCAATCAACTTCCTTTACTTTAGTAACTGTAAATATGCAATTTCAGAGATTGGTAAAAGAGCAAGAGATCGACGACGTCGAATAATACAACAGAAGAGGCGCTACCAAAGCAACAGAAGAACCCCCCAACCATCCAATAACAAACAAGGTATCCAATAAAATATCAAATAACAAACATGGTATCGAAAAAAATATCAAATAACAATCACACCAAGTTAATCAATTCTTACTAATTTTTTAAAAATACAGGTTCACAGAAAAAAGACAAGGCGAAAGAAGTTTCAACGAAGGGAATATCTATAGGTACTATACAACATAAAATTTTAAACAAATATATTTCATCGAAACATTATTTACTAAATATATATATTTTATACGAATAGGAAAAAAATCCAGACAGGAAAAAAGGGATAATTCCATAATAGAATGTCCTTCATGTAAGGCATTAGTTTGGAAATCTGAAAGTACGGAGAAATCTCCCGACGGAAAACCAATGTTTTCGATATGCTACCAAAGAGGAAGAGTCTCTCTCCCAAAAGCGAAAGAACCACCGGCGCTCTTATCAAGACTAATGAATGAAAGAAGTTTTAAAGATAGTATTAGAGTAGCGAACTCAGTACTTGCATTTACTTCAATTGGAGGAAAACTGGATAGGTCAGTTATGTCAGGGCAAGGACCGTTTACATTCAGAATTCACGGACAGAACCACCACAAAATGGGGTCAATCCTACCGGTTGAAGGTCAACGTCCAAAATTCCTCCAGTTATATGTTTTTGATACGGACAATGAACTTCAAAACCGTATGAAAGTCGTATATAAAAACAGCGTAGCTGAGAAACTACAAGAAAACATAGTAGAGGAGCTGATTCGTATGGTAGATGAACATAATTGGCTCGCAAAAGAGTTTAGGGGAGCTCGCAATAAATACAAATCAGGAACCTGCCAAGATTTCACCATACGCCTCATTGGACAAAAGGAAAAGGGAAGACAATTCGATTTGCCCACATCATCGGAAACAGCAGGGTTGATTATAGGAGGATTAGAGGAGTCATCGGTAGAACGTGATATCATAGTCGAATACAAGTCTTCCAAGCTGCAAAGGATAAGTACTATACACCCTTACTATATGGCTTTACAGTATCCTTTACTGTTTCCGTACGGGGAAAAGGGATTCTATTTGGGGATTCCGTATGCCGCAGACAACAAAACAAAAATACGAAGACAGCATGTCACCAAACGGGAATTCTACGCGTACCAAATTCAAACAAGGTTGTCTGAGGGAATGACAATTATCAAAGGAGGACGTCTGTTCCATCAATACGTTGTCGATGCCTACACCGCTATTGAAGAAGATAGATTAAAGTTTCACAGAAACAACCAGAAGAAACTAAGAGCAGACCTCTACACTAACATTTGTGATGCTATTGGGAAAGGAGACACTGATTTGAAATCACTTGGAAAAAGAATAATACTTGCTGCATCATTTACGGGAGGACCAAGGTACATGATAGAAAACTATCATGATGCAATGGCTATATGTCGTTTCTACGGGAATCCACACCTGTTTATCACGATAACAGCCAATCCAAATTGGGACGAAATCAAGGAACACTTGGAAATATATGGCAATGACCAACCAAATGATAGGCCAGACATATGCTCAAGAGTTTTCAAGATGAAGTTAGATGAATTAATGCATGATTTACAAACAGGGGAATTCTTCGGCCCCATGCTTTCAGGTAACGTCCACTGATGTTATTTATTTAGTTCTTTTAACATAAATATCATTTACTAAAATTATTTAACTACAAATAATAATATTAATATGTATACATATACAACCGCAGTCGTCTACACAATCGAGTTCCAAAAAAGAGGACTTCCACATGCTCATATTTTGTTATGGTTACAACAACCACACCGCAGTCCAACACCTTCACAAATTGATCGGTTCATATCAGCAGAGCTGCCTGATAAAAATGACGATCCCGAAAGATATGATCTGATTAAAAAGCACATGATGCATGGTCCATGCGGTATTGATCGTCCCACAAGCCCTTGCATGGAAAATGGAGTTTGCTCAAAAAAATATCCAAGATCATTTGTTGAAAGCACAACAATTGATAAAGAGGGGTATATCATTTACAAAAGAAGATCGGATGAGGAAAAGTTTGTCATGAAAAACAACACACGACTCGATAATCGGTACGTCATCCCACACAATATGGCTTTACTTAAGAAATATAAAGCGCATATCAACGTCGAATGGTGCAACAACTCAAAAGCAATAAAATATCTATTCAAATACATCACCAAAGGAGTAGATAAAGCCACTATTGTTTTCCAAAACACTATGACTGGAGAACAAACCGAAAGGAATGAGAAACCAAAGATCGACGAGATTGCAAACTTCCAATAATGTCGATACTTATCAGCATGCGAGGCTGTCTGGAGAATTTTGAGTTTTGATATACACTATAAAAAACCATCAGTACAAAAACTCATGGTACATCTCGAAAGAACAACAACCTGCTGTGTATGAAGAGGATGAAGACATCGAGAACGTAGTATCAAGATTAACTCTGCGGGAAACAATGTTCACAGCTTGGATGAAAGCAAATAGAGACATACCAGAGGCGCGAGAGTTGACGTACATCCAATTTCCTACGATGTTTGTGTGGAATAAGACACAAAGGATATGGACAAGACGAAAACAGTGTTTCACAATCGGCAGAATGGTTAACATACATCCATCATCGGGGGCTTTGTACTATCTAAGGATGATGTTAAATCATGTCAAAGGATGTAGAAGCTACGAAGAAATCCGCACAGTGAAAGGAATCATATATGAAACCTACAAAGAGTGTTGCTACGCAATGGGACTTTTAGACGGCGATAAAGAATGGCATGAAGCGATGGAAGAGTCAAGCCACTGGGCAACTGCGTTCCAGTTACGAGAACTGTTTGTAATGCTGCTGATATATTGCGAACTCACCAATCCTTTGAAACTGTGGAACAAATTCTGGCAAAGTTTTGGAGAGGATATGTTACACAAGCAACGTAAGAAGCTCACTCACAGACACATGCAGTTAAACGATAAGCAAGTGCAACAGTATACCTTGATAGAAATCCAGAAGCTCCTTCTTCAAAATGATAAAACGCTATCTGATTTCCCAGACATGGCTGTCCTAGACAAAAGCATACTGAAAGACATGACAACCACAATGCTAACAGAAGAGCAGAGCTACAACGCCGATTACGAAACCCAGGTACGCAGTGGCGCACCTATAATTTTAAAATTTTCAGGGTCAAAACATAACTAATAAAAATAACTACTTAAAAAATTTTGTCTAATAAAATTTCCTTAATAAAAAATCATCCCAAACACCCTATTATATTTCATATTATAATTTATATACCGCAAATCCATTTATTACTGAGAAAAATGATTTATCAGAAAATTTATTAAATTATAATTATAATTATTAAAAAATAAAAATATTTCGCAAAAACAAAATATCCAACCATAGATAAAATAAAACATATATTAGGACCTAATTAAATTGTGTTTCAAATATGAAGAAAATTAGATGAAAAAAATAATGAGGCATCAAATTATATTTAAAAAAATTTATTAAAACAACAAAATATTTCATAACCGATAAAAAGGGAAAAACAAAAGATGTTAATAATTTTTAAACAAATAAATATAAAACTTATTAAAAACTTTAAATTTGTAAAAAAACAAAACTACAGTTGGGAAAAAAAAAACCCAAGGAACACTATACGATTTTATATGTGTTGTATAATATTGTATTAAACTCACGTAATTACAACAGAGAGAATTATTTATAATTTCTCTTCCGGGGCCACAATATATTGAACAAGAGAAAAAAATTTAGTTAATAGGCATAATCGGACAACGTATATCTATTAGACTCTTACTGGGTCCCCCTCTACAGGTACACTCTGAATCATTCCCTAAACTCAACGAAGAGCAAACTTCTGTTTACGAAGCAGTGATGGACTCCGTCAACAATTCCAAAGGAAAACTATTCTTCATCTACGGACCAGGTGGAACTGGAAAGACTTATGTTTACAAAACAATAATTTCCAAATTACGTTCAGAAGGTCGGGTAGTTATTCCGGTCGCAACATCAGGAATTGTTGCAACACTCTTGCCAGGAGGAAGAACAGCTCACTCAAGGTTTAAAATACCCATCGATCTCCACCAGCACTCGATGTGTGATATCAAACCAAAAACCATGCTTGGAGAACTCCTTATAAATGCTGATTTGCTTATTTGGGACGAAGCACCGATGGCCCATCATCACGCATTTCAAGCATTAGATCATACCCTCAGAGATCTCATGAGTACGGATGAAATTTTTGGAGGAAAAACAGTTTTGCTGGGAGGGGATTTTCGACAGATATTGCCAGTAATACCACAAGGAAGTAGGCAAGATACAGTGTTGGCATCTATCAACAGATCTTACTTGTGGGATAAATGTCATAGATTTGATCTAACCAAAAACATGAGAGTTAAAGCTGAACAGAAAGAGTTCGCAAAATGGATACTACAAGTCGGAAATGGAGAAGCAAAAACAGCATCTGAAAAAAACGAAGATTCTTACGAGAACAACAACATCGAGATCGATAGGCAATTGATGTTGGATAAAAGAGAAAACCCTTTCGAAGAGATTCAGAATTCAACTTTTCCAGATTTCGAAAACTCTTTCAAAGATCGAGATTATCTAAGAGCCCGTGCTATCCTAACACCTAGGAATGAAACTGTGGACGAGATAAACGATTACTTCTTAACCAAAGTAGAAGGAGATATGAAAGAGTATCTCAGTGCTGACACCATAGCTAATGATGACAAAGATGTCAATGGAGTCAACCTGTTATACAGAACAGAGTACCTCAACGCACTAAAGTGCTCAGGATTACCAAATCATCAGCTGCGTTTAAAACAACACGCACCAATACTTCTTCTCAGAAACATAAACCAAAAAGCAGGTCTATGCAATGGAACAAGGATGACCATCACCCATCTAGGTGAAAAGGTAATAGAAGCTGAGATACTGCTAGGACCTAACGCTGGCAAAAAAATCATCATCCCAAGGATCATCATGACAACTGCCGAAACAAACTGTCCGTACAAAATGAGAAGGCGACAATATCCAGTAAGAGTATGTTACGCTATGACCATCAACAAAAGTCAAGGGTAAAGCTTGGAGAATGTAGGGATCTATCTTCCAAAACAAGTTTTTAGCCACGGACAGCTTTACGTAGCGTTGTCGAGGGTAACATCGAAAGAAGGATTACGTATTTGGAGCGAATCAACAACGGAGCAAACGCAGCCAACAGTGAAAAATGTCGTCTACAAAGAGATATTCAACAACCTTATCCTAAATGAAATAGGTACAATCAACTAAAAAACCAAATATAAACATACAAATCCATAAAAGAAATGCTGATGCAAAAAAATTCACAGAAGGAGATGACGACATTTTCAACTGAAGGGAACAAAGAGGAAACCACAACAAAACTGGAAGAGCAAGGTGCGTATCCAAACATTTTAAACAAAACATAACATAACACAAGAAATAATTAACCAATTTCTTCTCTTTCTCTCTTAGCAGAACAAACAACGGAGAAAAAAAAAAAGAAGCGTCCACATCCACACAAAGAAAGACATATCATTACTAATTTATATTACTTTTCCCTGCCAAATTTCTTCTCAGTTTCTATCTCTCTCTCTCGACATTTCTATTAACAATTTTAAACTTTTTCATAAAATATTTACAGTCGCAAATACTACAACACACATTTGAAAAACAAATAACCAACAAAAACACCCGCGTGTATACGCGGGTCATCCCCTAGTCCAAACTAATAATAGAAAATGGTGTCAGAAGTACCCAAACTTCCATTTGGTTTAGAACCACGAATTTTTTTTATCTTTATGCGTTAAGAGCAGTTTCATCGGGTAGAAATTCATTTAAATATCTTAAAAATAAAATAATAATTTGATATAATTTAATTAAGTTTTTATTTGTTGAACCAATCAATAAAAAACAAATGTGGATATAGTTCAAGATGAGTTTCTCAAACAAGAAACAATTATACTCTCTCTTCTCTTTTCTAATTTTTATTTTATTTTAACGGGGAATCTCTCGATAGAACTGCTCTAACCACACAATCTTAATTTCAAGAGCTAAGACTCCACAAAATATAGATCATTGATTCCCTTAACTAAGGTTCAAACAACGTTTATGTACGGCTCATCATGTATTTTTTGCTTATCAGTCATCAACGGAAAATTGGATTTAGACAAGAGTTTTGAAAGGTTGTGTAGTTAAGGGGCTGCAAAATTAGGTGGCTGGGTTAGAATTCAATTGCGAAACCTTGGTAGGGTTGCAAATTGAAAACCCACGTAAACTGAACAGCTGTGTTCGGTCAGTCCGGTTTAAATCGGGTTCGTGCATAAATTTTTTCAGTTTTTCATCATGCTCAGAACAGAGAATAAAGATATATTCACATTAAGCTCAGAACGACTTCAAAAATCCAAAGTTCAAATCTTTACACATGCTTCAAACTTGTTTTCAATAACATCAAGAAGAAGAATCGTTTACTCGTACTCAAATTGTACCTCGACATGAATGTATTTTCTCATGAGTTGAACAATGGACCATGTGAATGTCGCCAGAATTTGACAATCTCCCTGTGTTTTGGTTTCTGAGACAACCCCATAAATGATCAGCTTCTTCAGATTCGGACATCTTCTCAGCAACTCCTCGACCCAGATTGAGAAAACATCATTGATCACGGTCCATCCGAGCTCCAGTACAGTCACGTTCTCCAACTGAGTGGTCCCTTGCAAACTGTAATGAGCAGCTCCATCTTTTAGGTCGTAGCTTAAAGAAAGATGGGTCAGTTGAGAGAAACCGGCAGCAATGGACTCAAGATCGATGATTTCATCGTCATCATCAAAGACCACATCCCATAAACGGAGTTTCCTGAGCTTCTGTGATCTTGAGATCATCTGATAGAACTTTGGCCAGACCATTGTGAAGTGATTGACATCAACTACTTCAAGGCTTTCGGAAGTCTCCATGATATCAAGATGTATAACACTGACATCGTCGAGCTTGAAATGTTTCAAGGTCCCGTTTCCTATAAGCTCAAAAAGCTCGAGGACACAGTCTTTCATGTGCAAGAACTCGATACTATCAGCCTCCAAGATGAATTTATCCAAACTAATCCCATCGAAATAAACACTCTTCAGGGTCGGGCTGCTAAGTTCAATCGTCACTTGCGCATCCGACATTGCAATCTCGAGACTCACAAGTTCCAAACTCTCAATCATCGGGCAAGCACTGAGCAAAAGATTCAGATCCAAAGCTGAAATGCTGACATCACTCAGCGAAAGAGACTTCAAACAAGGGAATCTCTGAAAAGTTGGTTCAACACCAGTAATAGAATTATGAACCAAAACCAAAGCTTCAAGCTTTTGCCTCCCACAGATCTCAAGAATGTTAACATTAGGAGTAGTACGAACATTATAAGACAACCGGCGCAAAGTGTCCCTAGTATACATAAGCCAAGCAATAACCGTGGCAGCCGAGAACTTATTCGCACCATCCATCATAATGGAAAGACCTTGCAACCCCGTGGTTTGGAAAATGGTTTGAGTTATAAGTATTTCTAGACGATTCGTTGAAAGGTCCCGATAAAACGGCCAATCAGCGGAATTAAAAGAAAGCGTCTGAAGATGTTTGCGACAAGCTTCTCGCCATTTCCTACATGTTGCAGAAGCTATCACAACATCCCGTGCTCCACCGAGGCGTGAGAGTATGTTCCCAATAACTTCCACAGGAAGATAGTCCATAAACTCAAAAGAGGATCCACTGGTCAATTACAAAACAAGATATAATAAAACACAAGCAAAGAAGAATCTCTCGTTTCTACTGAAGAAGCTCAACACAATTCCCAGAGATATTCAATGATCCAACTACATTAAACAAAAATGTAGATCCAGATACATCTCAAACCACTTATTATACTGAAAGTTTCGAAGTTTTCGAAACAAATCACCACAATCAAAGCTAGAGAATCAGGTAACGAAAAATCGCGTAAATCTGAGCAAGTTTCTATGAAAAACATATGAATCAACCGAAAGGTAAGTAACAGAGATGATTAGAAATGAAGAGAGAGAAAACGATCAATGAAGCAAAAATCTACCGATTTTGGTTCTCCGGGGAGAAGAAAAATGGACGACGACGGTGGATCTGCGATCTGCTTATTAGAAGGAGAAGAAAACGAGAGAGACGACGCCTCGAGGGTTTTTTTCTTCTTCTTCTATTTTTTCACTAAAATAAAAAAGAAAAATATATAATTAATATTATTTGTGGGTGGTGGGGTCGTGGCGGGATGTGAAAATCAACGGCATCTTACTGAAAGAGTGCTTTTTTTTTTCCACGAAATTTGCTTTTCTGCTATTTATTGTTTATAGTGAAACTTTTTGGTTAGACAGTTCGATTCCGTTGGATTTTGGAAATTTTCATTTAATTTGACACCCAACTTTTAGTCCTATTTTTTTTTTTTAATTTGATGTGTAACTAACTTTTTTTAATTAATGTGTAATTAATACTCCATCGGTTCCTTATTAATCTATTTTTTAGAAAAAAAGATAGTTTTGTTAAGTTTTTTATACAATATTTATTAGTTATTATTGATGAATTGTGTAAACATAAAAAAAAAAAAAAATTGAATATTACTCCCTTTATTTCACAAAGAGTGGCATTTTGATATATTTCACACAAATTAATAAACCTATGTAAATTTCTATTATACCCTTTATAAATACACTAAAAATTATCTTTCTAATTAATAAACTGAAATAATATGGATAAAAAATAAATTTAGTCTTAAAAACTGCATTGAAAACACAAAACGACATTTTTTGTAAAACAAGATTAAAACTTTAAAACGACATTTTTGTGAAACAGAAGAAGTATTAATTTAGAGTTATAAAAAATTATAAACCACAAAAAAATAATGCATTTACAATCAATTTTTAATATGTTTTCTTATATGTGTGAAAACTCTATAAATTACACCATTTAGGAACAGAACTCTATAAATTACACCATTTAGGAACAGAGGAGTATTATATTAATTTTAATAAAAAATTATTAAAGTTAAAGTTAAAACCATTTAAAACATTTTGGTTTGGTTTTTTTATTATAGAATTTGGTTCAGATTCTATCCAGTCTATATGTTAAAAGCGCCATAATATGCAGAACTTAGATTGATGTGGAAATGCTTCTAAAAAAGTTTTGTGAATATTCTCTTTTTTTTTTCACTTGTTTCAGTTTATTCATGTAAATGAAAATAGAATAATATCATAACGAGTTTAAAGACCATAAACTATGGTAGATATTGTTTATGTCCATCATTTCAATATCAAACATTATGGTCATACTTTATTTTAGTAGTTACGACGCTGGTACATCATCTGAAGATCATTGCAATGCTTGCAGGTCCAAGGAAGCAGGTAAGGGTCTAAACAATACGAGTGGATTCGCCGGAAATTGCAGAGGTGACATCTTATGAGAAGCTCCTCTGGCTCAGTCAAGTAGCATCTACTGCAGCCTGAAGCTCGAGCCTGCAGAAACAAAAAACACAGGCAGAAGAATATTTTAATTAGGATCAAGAGCGCATACGTAGAAACTCAAGACTCTCAGGGAAATGGCAGTACCAGTGCATTGAAACCTCGTCTTTCTTCTTCAGGGAGTACTACAAGAGTGTTATTCGTTGAAGATAGGTCAGGGACTGTTTGTGAATATATCTTTTGATCGGAAGAATCAGCGTCTTCTATCTTTGTGATGGTGATGAAACTGGACTTGCATAATGGACATGTTGTCTTCTTTCTTTCTGAAACCTGCAGATATAATTTGATTATTGCATTTGCATCCTTACAATATCCGGATTTTAGGTGTGTTAATTTTAAAGGCGAAGATAAACTCACCAAACGGTCTGCCCATTTCTGGATGCACGAATAACAAAACCTGTGGCCGCAAGGGAGAATGCCTCTACTGGAACTAAACTCAGTCCAGCATATGATGCAGGAAACCTGTGCAGGAGCCTTCTCAGTTGCTTCTGTTTCTTCTCTTGTTGATTTGGGTTTGTTGTAGTTTGACCCATCATCGTGCGGTTTTCTCTCTGAACTATTTGATCTTGGGCGTTTAAAAACGGCTGAATAACTCCAATTCTCAGACTCCTCTATTTCATCTACATCCCAGTTTTGTGTTGCAGAGTCTTCAGGATGTCGAAGAGCTGATGTTTCTCCTGGTTCGAAAACACAGTTCCTCACATTTTCATCATCAGGCTCTCTAGCATCCTGAGTCTTATTTCGGTTCTCGTCAGAATTTTCAAGACAGTTATTATCAGATTCCTCATCAGGTTCAAGGTCGATAAGGTTTCTGCAAGAGCGTTGCTTTACTAACCGCCTCTTTCCTTTCCCTGAAGATTCCGCCATGCCAGTGTTTTCCTTGTCTTCAAAAATATGACTCGGCCTCTTTGTTCTTAATCGCACTGAGTGTCTGTTTGCTTCTATATTTTTCTGTAGACCAGGGACAAGAACTACCAAAGTTATTATACCAACACAGAACAGTGATGCAAGTAAGCATTTTTATTTGCGCTGATTCAAACATTCCACAGTGACCACCTATTGCTAATCTTGGTAGCTATATGCCTATAACGCAATATGAAAACTAAACCTGATGAGCATATGCTATTACCACGTCAGATCTCTCAAATCATACAGAAAACGATTGTACTAATACTTAATTCAATAAAACTAAACTGATAGGTGGAAGATCAAGAATTGAAATCTGTAGAGCTCTAAATTCTGCTTGTATCTAAAGCAAATAGATAATAAGAGAGCGAGGATTACCTCTTTCAAAAAGACAGAGTCCATCCAAGTGGCAAGCTCAGAAGTGGAGCCTTTCCTGCTTTCTTCACCATTGTTAAAGTATTTATCAAAAGTCTCAGCAGCCTTATTCACTTTCTTAGTGACTTTAGCTTCCCCAGAAACCTTAGGAAGTTCAATCATCAAAGGTCCAACCTCTTCCCCACTGAAAAATTCAAGGCCCTAACAATCATCTTTTAGGAACATAGAAGGCATCCTACACATTTCAAATAAGAAGACTGAGCAAACCTTTCAAACATATAAGGCGTTTCAGAAACTCGTCTCCCTTCCCTTACACATTCTTCCACCCATTGATGATTTACTACTATAGTATTGAACTTCTTTGCAAGATCATACTTTTTCCCCTCCAATTTCCAACACACCTACACACACAACCATTAAAAAAAAAGGGTATGACTTTGTTTCTCCATGGTATTTAATCTCATAAAAATTAAAAAAAACAGAACAATATACACGAACCAAATGTGTTATAGATCTTGACATTGCCCCAACATAACTTGCTCCAGAATGAGAGATAAGCTTGATGAGCTTGAACCTCTCAGAGCCATGATAACCACTAACAGTTGCAACCACATTTTCCATACCTACAATAGCAAAGCCACAAATCTGAAACTTTGGGCACGAAACCAAAAAATGGATTCTTCAAAATCACATGGTTCGACTAAACCCCATCGCCGAGAGGATCAGTATTGGGAAATCTTACATCTTTCTTACTAAATGGGTCAGAATCAGTATACCCTAAACTTAAAATCGAGCTAATTAAACCAAGTTACAGCAATTGAATTGAGAAATAAAAAAAAAACCCTTTTACAGAAATCGAACGGCGAAACCCTAGAAATCGCAATTTCTTAATTCGGGCAGAATTACCTTGTCTAATTGGTACCAATTTGCTGCGATTATCTCTTAAACTCTCGCTTATGTCTCTTCGTTTCCCTGAATCCTCAATTTCTTCTCAGGTCTGTTGTGTTGTGAGCGTGAAGACGACAAATAATTAATGGAAGCAAATGGGCTGAAGGAGAAGCGAAAAGTAGATTGGATTCTGGCGGGAATTTAAAAATATCAAATTTTCGAACCATCCGTTTGAATGTGTTTTTTTTATGATTAGTATTGATATGACTAGTACAAATTTGCATAAAACTTAGGAATTGAAGAATTTTGGTGGAATTGAGCATAATTTCAGGCATATGAGGAATTACAAAATTTCAGCTAAAAGAACACCCACTTTGAAATTAATTTTTGACTGTCATTCCTTTTTCTTCCTTAATTTTTGTTTGATTCTTGATTTTATTTACAAGAGAAGCTATAAAAAAAATGTATATAAAAGTTTAGGGATATATTAACCGGCGCTAGATTTAGTGATACAAAAAAATTGTGAATTAGATAACCTTTAAGGAAACAAAAAAATTACTTTAGACAAGATAAAGATTGAAACATGGCAAACGACATCGTATAATATATTAAAAGTTTGGCGTTAGATAAACTTGTATACGACGTCGTATATAACTTTTTATAGAATTCAAAGTTAATCTAGGCAACCCAAAATTATATCATGCCACACGACGTCGTATAAATACTAATCTATTCGACGTCGTTTGGTATGTTACAATCTTTATGTCGTCTAAGTTAATTTTTTGGTATTATAAAAGGATCCGATTCACAGTTTTTAATGTGTTCATATTTGCGTACTTTTTATAACAAACATAGCGAACATATATCCTAGAAAAGTTTGTGATTTTTCGATTGCATCAATGAAGAAATCTCTAATTCGGTTAAATTTTTTGTAAAAGGTATGTGCTAATAAAACAATTTTTAAGATCTTTTACATTCATTCGATTTGTATTATTATTGAATACTCTTTGAATATCTTATTGTTATTTTTATTTGTTTGATTGCTTGATGTTTATGTTTTGACTCATGAATTTTTTAATGAAAAGATAAAAGAATTCAAATTTGGTATAAAAATCATCTAAATTTAGTATAAAGCATCTTCGAAAAGAATTCATTCGATAAATGTACATCATCTTTAGAGGTGGAAAATTTTCTGAAATCTAATCCAATCGGATCCGAAAGATGATATATGAAACTTCCGGATCTAGATCCAAATATTTTGATTTTGAAACAAGATATTCAGATCCGACTTGGATTTACTTCAAAATATATATATATATATATATATATAAGTATGAAAAATATAATTTTAAAAAATATTTTGTGGTACCTATGAAAAGAAAATATTTTTTTTGTTTTAAGATATTTATAAAAATATATTACATTTTTTAATAAAATTTAATTTTAATGTAATTTTTTAAAATTTCAAAGAGAAAAAATATATTGAAAATTATTTCAGATTTTATCCTTTTTTGCATTGTTTTCAATTTTATGCTAATGCGCTTATTGGTTTACAATTTGGGATTTTAGAAACAAAATTGTTTTATTTTTTATTGTTTGTAAATAAATTGCCACAATAAAATACAAAAAATAGTCTTTGACTGGAAATTTATGTAAAAATGGTAAAATAATTTTTTTATTTGAGTTGTATAATAGGATGGTAGAATAACAATTAAGAAATAAATCTTTAGAAAAGGGAAAAAATCTAATCATTCTTCAAATTATTTTATAATTTTCCAAAGTATCACCATTAAGTGCTACATGATTTGACAAAGAAAAAGTGGGTTACATAAATGTCCATAGAATTTGCATAATCTAAAGATTCTTTCTTAATTATTATTCTACCATCCTATTATACAAGTCAAATAAAAACAATTACCTTTTCTTCATTAACCATTATTTTATATTGTATAAATTTTCAGTCAAAAGTCAACATTTTTAAATTTCATTATGCCAATTTATTTACAAAAAAAAGAAATAAAAGATTTTGTTTCTATAAATCCTAAAATTTACACCAATAAGAGCTTTAGCATAAAATAGAAAAAGGTCAAACGAAAGGATGAAAATCTTAAAACACTGCCATTTTAAAATCTTTAAATCTTAATTACCTAGTCTCCTAATTCATTAATTTGTCATATAATTTTCAAAACTTTCATTAGATTCTCCAGTTACCATTTAAAGTCGTAGTTATTCCGACAGATTCCACTAAAAATCACAAAATTCTTCTAGCAAAGTAACCGTTAAAAGTAAAACTAGAGGATACTACAGTATTAGGTGAAAACAACTTTCAATTCATTTATTATCTTTTTAACTGAGTGAAACAAACGAACAAACAGCAAATTTCTCTTCTTTTTATTTTTGTCTTTCCCGATTTTACATCTCTCTCGTATTACAATTAAACGTAACCAAAAAAAATTCTATTATTGAACGTAACAAAAACTTGTTGAAAATTAAAAATAACCAAAACTTGTTGAAAATTAAAAATAACCAAAACTTGTTGAAAACCGTCTCATAACAACTCCAAGTCAATCTCTCAACAAAATCAGATAAACAATAGCACTCAACGTTCACCACTGTACCAACTTATCTTTACCCATAAGATCATCCAAACCGGTAACAATTCCACAGTTAAAAGGAATATGTAGCTGGTGAGTTATTATTATGTACTCTTGGTTGGAGGCCTTATCTGCGACTAGGGTATCCACGTGCACCGGCTGCTGCAGCTGACCCGTAAGGAGTATTGTTGGATGGTCCAGGTGGGAATGGAGCGCCGTAAGGTCCTGAGGGCAACCTTGTTGTTGGGTCATATGAACCAGGAGGGCCTCTTGGGAAGTTGTAACCGGGTCGTGGAGGGAAGTACCCTGGGTGAGTTACTCCTGGATAAGGGTATTGAGCTGCCGCAACAACTGAATTTGGTCCAGTTGCGTTACCAGCAACTGCTGGAGGAATATATCCCTGCAAAAGTAACAAAACACATATAGCTCAAGCACAATTAAATCTTATTCCAAGCAAGTAAAAAATGAGCAAAGTTTTAAACAAATCTAGAGCTCATCCTTTCTACTAATACTGTGGTCAATAAACATGGAAAACTATAATGAGTCTCCGAAATATGAGCTAAAAAAGGAAAGGCTTGCAAAGAGAAGCTCACGAACCTGGGGACCAAAAGCATCTTCATAGTAACCGTTTCCACTATGATGCCCAGAAGCGTCAATCTCAGCATTTATGTTGCTACCATAAGGGCCACCTACATTTGATTGACAGATACAACTCATCAAATACTGAAAAAACTTGTGGAAGAATGAAGCTAAATAGAACAGAAACTAATTTAATACCAGCTCTTCTGTCTGAATTTGCACTGTTCATCAACTGTGCTTGAAGTTTTTCTACTTCCCTAGCCATAGTCATATAGTTTTTTTCCATTGCTTGAAGGGACTCAAGATGGTCGTTATAAAATTTCTTCTCATAGTCGTATGTTGCCCTGCAGAATCAGATAAAATAAGTCATCCCAACCTTCATAGAGGATGATACAAAGGCTGACAAACTTAATAGCTAAAAAGGAGTGTCAGAGCCTGTGGTATAAGAAAGTTCGATACCTATAATCGTAAACATCAGTTTTCAAATTCTATTTCTAACCATATTAACTCCGAATAACTACAAAAAGGAAAGAGAATTAGAAGAAATACCTGCACTGCTGGTACTCCTGTCGTAAATTCTCAAGTTCGGACATCAGAGCAGGTATTTGCTGCACATCTGAACGAGATTTCTGAAGTTCCTGAGTCAACTGATGCACTTTAGACATAAGCTCCTCTCTTGCCACAACAAGACTACGTGCCTCAGCACGTGCTTGTTGCATCTCCAACTTCACAGCCTCAGATTTATGAAGCTCAGTCTCCATTTTCGCAACTTTCTCAGCAAGCCCCATCATCCGTTGCTCTCTCTCAGACTTCATCGACCCAATTTGTGCGTGCAACATCTGCAATTCATGCTGCGCTGCTGCTAGCTCTTGTCTTAAACTACCATGAGTTGCACCAAGTCTCTGATTCTCTATAGCAAGTCTCTGCAATTCCCCGTGTTGTGCCACGAATTTTTGCTCCATAACTTCAGGTGGAGGCAACATGTTGAAAGAACGAAACACACCCTGAGCAGCTGAAGGCGGTATAGCACCGTGACCAAAAGTCTCGGGATGTGCAATACCGCCGGGACCTGGAAAAGGACGCCTCATATGATGAGATGGATGAATTCTTCCTTTGCTTTCCATCAAACAAAAGCTTCAAAGTCCTTATCAACTGTGAAAAACATAACAAAAAGATAAAAGATGACACACATTCACACCAATCTGTAAAATCAATGCAGGTAACTAGAAACATTCAAATCAAACTTTTTTCTTTTTACATTCAAATCAAAACTTATTCATAGGCGAACAGAAAAATCATCGGAAGATCAATTGATTTGAAAATTCATGACCAAAATTAGGGTTTTACATCACCAAAATCAACTTCGAAGCAATGATTTAGATCCTGACTAATCCCGATTAAATCCTGAAAAGGTCTAGGTGGTTTAAAGATTCATCAATAAAACGAGATCGACTCGTACCTTGGAATGGTGTAAGAGGAGGATCGAAGAAGCTTACTGGGATTATTTGATTGAGTTTGAGGTAAAGCGAGAAAGACTAGCAGCAAACGACGGCGAAGTTTTTTATTTCTTTTAACCGGCGTGAATTTTCTTTTTCAGTTCCAGGAGATTTTAATTTCTGAATCTTTTTCTTTTTTCTTTTTTCATGTATTTAATTTAAAGGATACATTTATAAATATTTTACCAAATAATTTTTTCATATAAACCGAACAAAATACAAAATTAACCAACATTTATCACTTATGTTCGTGCAAACAGGCACGGTGTGTTCGTGCTGAAAATCATCATATCACTTATGTAAACAATATCCCCTATCATTGGTTCATTTGAACCAATCAAATAGATTTGTTGAAAAAAAAAAAAAAACCTAACATTTATCAAATTAGATTATTTAAGTAAGAAGAAAAACTTTTTATCTCCCTTCTTTCTAGGCAATTCATAAATTTTCTAGAATCATTACTATGGTCGATTAATCTTTACTAGGTACATCCATTTTGAAAATTACTAGAATTTAACTAGCGCTATACTGCGTGATAATTTGTTTTTTACATAATTATAGTTTAATCAATTTTATTTGATATGTCTAATATTTTAATATTGATGGTGCTAACAAAATAACGAAATGATGATTTATCCGTGTGGTAGTATTAATGATATTTTAAATTTGTATTGATGTCGAGCCAAACTCGTCCGCTATATAACTCCGTCCCGTGATATTTTAACTTTTTAAAAATTTAAAATTTATTATATCCGGTATAATTAAACGGTTCGACTAAAAACCGAATTAAACAATATACAAATTTTTAAATTTGGATGTTTGTTAAGTTAAGCTTCCTGTTCATTTAGATTTAGATTTATTTTGGTTTTATTTATAATATGTCCATCCTTGTCTGTTTCATATATGAAAAACTCAAAAGATTTTGTTCTTCTTGTGGTAGTCTTACTCATGATGCTGCTTCTTGCAATTTCCAAGTTCAAGCCCTTTGTAGCTGATCAACTTCGTTTGCCAGCTAATCCTCAGGAACAGCCTCAAGACAAGATTTTGGAGATTAACACAAATTTGATGGGAAATATGCTGAATTTTCCCTCTAATGTAGCAAATGACACTATGGGAGAAACTGTTGGATCCAATCTTAACATGGATATCTCTGGTAATCAAGCTCCTAGGGGATCAACAGGGGACTTCATGGATTTTCGTCATCCGGACAATGCTCAGCTTTACACTAATCAACCTCTTACTATTCGCAAAGTGGGATCCACATCACTTGCAATTCAAGAACGTGGTACTAAGCGCAAGGTTGATGTTGTAGATGCTGATGATGAAGTTTCAACTACCAGAAGAAAAACACAAGGTCGCTCTACAGAATAGGCTAAAGAGGAGGTGGAAACCTCGAAGCCACCACTTCCAAAATGATATAATACACTGGAATTGTCAGGGTTTGAGGAATGCTCTGACAATTCCCTACTTGAAGGATATTGATGTAGTCTTTTTGGGAGTACTCCAATTAATTTATCGAACCACTTAGCACAATGATATATCACAGTACGAATGCACATATTCGCTTAATCTAAGCATGATTATTATGGTTTTTGGTTATGGTTTCTTTGTAACAATACTATCCAAGCAAAGTTATAAAGGCTAACAAGAGTAATTACTTATGAAACAAGAAACATACAAGAAGATAAATTAGGTTTTAAAACAAGATTATAAAGGCAAACCCTTGGGTTAAGGCAATTGATTAGGGTGACTATTGGCTAATCTATGATGTTAATGTTCAATACCATGATGATCCTTAGCCTTAGAACTCTTAGTTAAACTAGTGCACTTCCATGCAACTAATCCTATGCAAATCAAGTAATCAACACCAAATTTCCATTTTGCAATCACAAGACAAACATGCATTAATTCCAAGTCTAATATGGCTACTAAACAACCTAGAACAACTTCCATTGGCAAGATTTAGCAAAGCACTCAATAGATTGATTCTAGAATTTTTACAAAAACCTTCCGGATATGAAAATTCCAATAATCTAAATTAGCATTGATCAAAGCTAATCTAGCATTAAGAACATCTATTGAGAAAGGATAATAAACTATCTAACTTAAACATCAAAGAACAATCCTCTAATCACTCTTAATCTACCTAAACCCAAAAGCTCTAAAGAACTACTCACACATGCTTAAATCAAAAACAAGATCCATAGAAGTATTTATAATCATAGAACAAAGACAAAAAGATAGAGATAAGGAAAACTTCTTCAATATATAATATTTTGCACAAAGAGTTTAAACTTGTTCTTCCAAAAGAAGAACAAGGGAAGAACAAGGGAAAGAAAACAATAATGGAGGCCTCCTAAAGTCTCCCACACTTAAGAGTATTATATGGTTGTTACACAACTTGTTTGCACACTAAAAAAGGTGAAAAACACTGTTTTTGGCCGCCTAGGAGGTGGATCGATCGATCCAATTTAGTTTGGTCGATCCGTGGCTCTATCGATCATTTGGAATTTTCTCGTCGAAGTGGATCGATCGATCTGGATTTGGATCGATCGATCCATATACCACATTTCCCCATCAGCTTCAACCGCTCGCCAGAATGACTTATCTTCACTCAATCGGGTGTATCTCTTGAATGCACCGTTTGATTGTCTTCAAATCACTTGCAAATGAAAGCTAACATCTGTAGCTAGGTTGTGTCAAAATATTAGGAAGATCCAACGGTAGAAAGTCCTCCATTTGTCAAGAAACATTTGACGGTTGTTTATGATCCTGCATCTCAAATGTGTATTTTTGGCCAAAGCAGCTCCTTTTGTTCCAAAGCACTCTAAAATCTGTAAAAACTCAAAACACAACCAAAAAGACACAAAGACGGACAAAAACAAGACTAACGAAACAAACACGGAATGAAAACAATGTACAAAAACGTGTAAAAACACAACGTATCAGATATCAATCGTAAATATAAAATTAATATATTGTTCCTCGTAGAAACTAAAAATAAAGATAGTTATGTACAACATCTCGGCGCTGAACTTCACTTTCTTCACATTTTCTGGTGTCTCTTGATGGGTTCAGTGGAAGTTTAGCTATCTTTTGGCGGGATACATCAAAGTGTGATTTTCTCTCCTCACCAACACTTTACTATACTGATATGTATATATCGGAAGGGCCAATTACCTTTTGTTTGACATATGTGTATGGACATCTCGAGAGAAAACCAAGGCATCAGATGAATTTGGTACAAGCTAGTCTGTATCAAAGTAAGCCTAGGCTGGTGTTAGGCGACTTCAATGAAATCAATTGCAATGAGGAGAAGCTTGGAGGGCCACCAAGACCAGATTGGCAGTTTACCAATTTTCGGAGGATGTTAAATGTGTCAGGACTTCATGAGATCAAAACTTTTGGAGGGTTTTACACTTGGATAGGTAACATATCATGTGGCACCATTAAATCTAAGCTGGATAGAGTTGTAGCTACTGCGGATTGGCAAGAACTATATCCCAAAGCAGTAGCTCATATGCTAGAATGGACTGGTTCTCATCACAGGCCCTTGCTTATTCCAATTTTGATAAATATATAACTGGATACATGTGGTTTGGTTATTGTGATTTGATAAAAAAAATTGAAGATTTTATGTACTAAATGTGCGGGGTTTTTTTGTGTGAGGTTGATAATGTGTAAAGATTTTGTTGTTGTAGCGAAGGCGATTAAACTGTTTTAGATGATTGTGAAATATTTGTAGATGACTAAATATTAGCGGGACTTAATATTACTAAGAAAGGTTCTCGATATATAATTGGTGATGGAGAGTCCACTCTCACTGGAACGACCAACGTTACACATACCCATCCTCCTCGACCAATAAGAAGCGTCTAACCGGATTTGAGCATCCCTTTTAAAGCGCTAATCCCAAAAACAAGTTCATATAGATGTTGGAATGATGATATGATTGCAAGTCAGATTTTACAAGAGGATTAAGCGATACTCAAGCAAATTCATATCCCACAAATAATACTTCCGACAAACTTATATGACATTATAATAAATCGGGAGATTACTCAGTTCAGTTCGGTTCGAGTATTGGCTTGCAACACACAATCATACCTACGTCGGTACTCAACCTGCTGCTCCTTCACTTGAACTGGAAAATAAAATCTGGAAACTAGTCAATCTACCCAAAATTAAACATTTTATGTGGAGAACTCTTTCAAAGGCTATTGCTACTTCTACACGATTAAACACTCGAGGCATGAATTTAGATACTCGGTGCCAATTGCCAACAATGTTGTTCTGTCGACGAAACGATTAATCACGTTTTATTTACATGTCCTTTTGCGACTATGATTTGGAAACTATCGAATACACCACTTATATCTTTACAATCTCCCTCAACAGATTGTGAAGAAAACATTTTCAACATTCTAGATTTCCAAACCAATCAAGTACTATCATTGGAACAAAAACTTCTTCCCTTGTATCTATTGTGGCGCATCTGAAACCGTGGAATAATTTCATTTTCAATAGGATTAAAGATAGTCCCACACTCGTCGTTCAACAAGCACAGGCGGATGTTCACGAATGGCTCATGAACACTAGATCACCAAGAGGAAATGATTCACAAAAGAAGTTACACAACCGACGACTCAATCTTGGAAGCGTCCCATGCTACCGTACGTCAAATGCAACTATGATGCAAGTTTTGAAGCAACAACAATACAAGTATCGGGAGGATGGATCATACGTGATAACACCAGTATTGCAAAGTGTTGGGGCTCTTTGGTACTTCCCAACGTCATGTCGCCATTAGAAGCGGAAGCTAAAGTACTCCTAGCGGCGATGCAACAAGCTTGGATAAAAAGTTTTACAAAAGTCTGTTTTGAAGGTGATTGCGAGACGTTGGTCAACATCATCAATGGACGTACTTATGATATTTCAATTGACGGACTATACCACGACATCATGTCTTGGTCAACTCATTTTCTTGACACTCAATTTGTTTTTGTTAGACGCCATTGTAATAACTCAGCCCACCTACTAGCTAAATATGGTTGCATAAACTCTGTTTTTATTTTATTTTGATAGTTTGTTACCACCTCAATGGTTAACAGAAGAGTTGTATCTTGATTTTCATAATTCATAAATAAAATCCAAATTTCGACAAAAAAAAAAAAAAAAGAAGACTAAATGTACATGGTGATCGATGATTGAATATAAGAATGACAATGGTTTCATGTGCAATTGAATAAACAAACAATGGTTTCGACCCGGAAACTAAATTAACCCGACCCGGAACTAAATCCGGCTTCTCTCCTCCGACCCCAATAGATCTGAAAACAAATTATTCCGACTCTTTCTCTCTCACTACTCTTTTGTTTTCCTCCTCAACTCTGGGCTTGCCTTCGCTCTATGTTTCTTCTACAGTGCTAATGGCGAAGAATAATGCGAGCGACAACGTTCCTCTGTCGCGATTCGGCGTTCTCGTCGCCCAGCTTGAGTCGATTGTGGCGTCAGCTTCACAGAAAAACCCTGACCCTCTCCTCTGTTTCGAGATCCTTTCTGATCTTATTTCCGCCATCGATGAAGAGCCCAAGGTCTCCTTTCCTTTCCTTTATTGAATCCTTCTTAATATTTATCCGTTTCACTTTTTCATCTCGAATAATGCTCAGTGTCGTCATTTTTGCATCTGAAAATTAGAAGAATTATCTGGAACAACGATGATGAGTCTTTTGTTATTCATAGACTTTGATCTGTGATCAACTAGTAGTCTTCTTACTTTCACAGGCCATTGCTTTGTTCTTTCATTTACCGTCGGATTCGTTCTAGATTGTCCGCATTCATGTTGAACTTGATTCCTTAAAACCACTCTGAGAATGAATTTATAACTAGGAACATTACATTCAAGTACCTTTCTGTTTTTCATTGTGTATATATTTTTGGCATTTTTGTGATACTTGGATTTCCTATCTGATTGGTTTTCAACGATCATTATATTAGGAGTCTTTGTTAGTCACGCAAAGAAAATGCGAAGATGCCTTGTATTCTCTGGTTACTCTTGGTGCTCGAAGACCAGTACGTCATCTTGCGTCAGTGGCTATGGCGAAAATAATATCAAATGGTGATAGTATTTCGATATACTCTAGAGCTAGCAGTTTACAAGGGTTTCTTTCGGATGGGAAGCGAAGTGATCCTCAGCGAGTTGCAGGTAGGCTGCAATTTTGTTAAGATTACTGGCAAACTATAATTGAGCAGCTATTATTCATTAATCTTTTAAATACTGTTGGTTATAGTGATGTTTTGGAATTGAAATTATTATTGGTCACCCTTCTATGATAAAAATTTCAGTTTTGTTTTGTTGTTTGGTATGCATTCTATCGAGCACATCAAGCATCCATACATTTCATAAAGTTCATCCATGTGGAAGTTTTTCTATGTTTATTTGGTCTTATGCTCCTAAGTTAATAGATACAATTCTTTTCTAGGTGCTGCGCAATGCTTGGGGGAGCTGTATCGTCATTTTGGGAGAAAAATTACTTCTGGCTTGTTCGAAACAACAGTTATTGTAACAAAATTAGTGAAGTTTCACGAGGTATCTAAGTTCAACTTTACACTTTAAGTTCTTTCTGTCATGTGGAAAAGTAAATTTGATTGGTTTAATCTACCTCAGTAGATCATGTCTTTTTATCATTTGCCCAGTTGGACTATTTAGAAAGAACTATACACTGTGAAAATATCAAATAGGTATGGGGCATGTGGCAGTGAAGGCATTAAAGCTCTGCTACCGTTGTTACTGTGTCCTAATATCTATGGTTGATATAGATTGGTATAAACCAATTTACTATTCCTAGTCTCTGAATCTGCTGTTTCAGTTTTTCCAGTCATTAATTTATTTCCACCCAGCTATCATATTCTAGAATTTTGTGAAGAACCTTGTGGCAAAGAAAACTGACCTGTATTACTGCAGTTATTAGTTATTGATTTAATTCTGCGTCGTTTCCCTTGTTTTCAGGATTTTGTGCGACAAGAAGCCTTTATCTTGCTCCACAATGCTTTGGAAGGCTGCGGTGGTACAGCTGCTGCCACTGCATACTCAGAAGCATACCGTCTCATCACTAGATTTTCCACTTTGGACAAATCATTCGTTGTGAGAATTGCTGCTGCTCGTTGTTTGAAGGCCTTTTCTAACATTGGAGGTCCTGGTCTTGGTACTAGCGAATTTGATACTTTAGCCTCTTACTGTGTCAAGGTCAGTTTGATGTGCTAGTGAAACCTGTATGTTTTTAACTCGCTCTTCTTTCCATTTCTTGGTGGGCTGATGTCTATCTCTGAATATATACATGCCTCTGTTAACGTAGGGTATTGAAGATTCAGAATCATCGGTCCGTGATGCATTTGCAGAGGCTTTGGGCTCATTGCTTGCGCTAGGAATGCATCCTGAAGCGCATGTAGGCTTATTTTACTAGTAATTTGCGTCCTCTTCTTCATAATTTTGCGGTTATGGAATTTGGTTTTTGTTTGCTAGGTCCAACCTAGAGGTAAAGGTCCATTTCCACTAGCAAAGAAACTGGAAGGTGGTCTGCAGAGACATCTAATTTTACCCTTCACAAAAGGTAGTGTTATGACTTATGAGCCATTGGAGACAGAATTGCAAGCCATTCTGACAATATGATGACATATTATAGTAGCGATCATGTTGTTGCCACACGTTTTATACCTCTTCTATTTAGCCTTTGAAATTGTGGCAGAACTTTTTTTAGTCCCTATAATACGGGCACGGTGTGGAGGCGTGCACAGTAAGAATAAGAATGCAGTTATAATGGCTCACATAGTAAAAGCAAATTATACCTGATTTGTTCTTTTATAATAATTTCATATCGCTGTTAGAAACTAGCATATGGTTCCGGCCTCTTGAAAAATAGGTTTTTGACTAGATCTCTGTGTAAATTTTTGGTTCATTAACTCTTCAGACTTGGGATATATATAAATTTTTTTTGTTTCTGTTATAAAAAAATATAAATCGCAGCGGGTGGATCTCGGGCAAAGAATACACGGTTTGGTTTGGCTCTGTCATGGGTGTTCTTTTTACAGGTAAACAAACGCTGGAAGCTGTAGATTTTTTTTTTTGTGTTGTCCTTGTGCGTTGATTAGATTTTGCATTTCAGACTTGACATTGAGTCATATTATCAATTAGATTTTATATGGGCATTATTAGGAAACCACACCAGTTGTTATCAAGGGTTATATCTGCATATTGCCTATATTGCCATATCATAAAAGACCTGCATTTTTTTCTAGTAGTGAATCTATTCGTCGAGTCTTGTGATTATCTTCAATTTTTTTTATACATGCATATCTGCAATTTGGCACCATGGCCTTGTAAACTTATAAAGTGCGAATTAAATTTCGCAGGCCATTAGGATAAGGTATTTGGATTCAGATAGTGAGCTTCAAGACTATTCTTTGCACGTCATGGACATGCTGCGGGGTGACTCGTCAATTGATGCTCATGCACTGGTAAGTCATACTTCTTTCATTTCCTTGCAATTCCAACCTTTTCATTTTGTCTTACAAGTTTTTCTTACATAGTTCTATCTTTCAAAATTTCGCCTTTCAATTCTATTGCTATGTTGGGAATCATTCATATCAATTCTCTGCATAGCTTATAAACAAAGAGGAGACATTGCTAACTCTTATGAAAACATTAGTGATGTTCTGCTGGATCAAATTCCTTAATCTATATTCTTACTTTTGAAGGCATGTGTTCTTTACATCCTACGGGTTGGCGTAATTGATCAAATGATGGAACCAAGCCAGAGAAGCTTTTCCGTTTTCCTCGGAAAGCAGGTTTTGCAGTTTAACTGAACCACTCTTTGTCCCTGCAAGTCAGAGCTACATATTCAAATTTTTAATTAATGTTTCTAAATCATAATCAAGTAAGTTATGTTTTTCTTTTATTTTCTGAAATAAATGCAGCTTCAGTCTTCAAATGCTAGTCCATCAATGAAAATAGTTGCTTTGCGGGCTTTGTCATACACGTTGAAAACACTGGGAGAGGTGAGTCCCTACTGGCGTAAACTCTTCTGATTAATTTATGTCAAACTCTTCTGATTAATTTATGTCATGAAACTTCTGTTCTTTAACTCCCTAAAGAAACTGTTAAGCTCAATTTTTATTTGCCTGCCTGCAGGTTCCCCATGAATTCAAGGAATTTTTCGATGATACAGTGGGTGCAGCATTGTCACATTTTTTGGACCTTGTAAGCTTTCACATATATTGTTTTGACAGTTACTCTCAATACGAGTCCTTTTCATCCCTTATACTTTTCTTGGCAGCATTTATCAGAGAATTCTATTTCTTTTCAGCAATTAGATATTCTTAATCCTTTCAATCTTCTAGATTCTAATCTTCCTTATTTACGTGTTTCTTGTTTAGTACCAACAATTTCACTGAAAGACATGTTCATTTGAATTTCTTGCTACTACTGGATGTAAAATTGTTTCATCTGCTTTCAAAGTTAGGTAAACAAAATCTTTATGAATAGAAATAGAGGGTTGGAATAATCCGATATCACAGTAATCTATAGGTAGGTAAACAAAACCTTTATGCATAGAAATAGAGGGTTGGAAGAAGCCGTTATCACAGTAATTTCTGATTGCTTTTCTGAATGTAGTAGCTTGATATATTGATACAGATTCGGTTTTGTGCAGTGTTTATTAGTTTTAGTTGTCATGCCAACATGAATGTCTCGGTACATTGGGTCAAATGACAACCCAATGGTAATTGTAAATGCATATTTACAAACTTAAACTTGTTTTTTTCAGGTACGTGTTGAGGCCGCTTTAACTTTACGTGCTTTGGCTGAGGTTGATCCCACCTGCGTTGGTGGGTTGACATCTTTTGCTGTAACCACTCTTAATGCTTTACGGGAAAGTTTATCCTTTGAAAAGGTAATACTAGTGCTTTTAATTTATGTCAACTGAGTTGGGTTTTCTTCTTTTAGTACGATGATATCATGTTTATATTTATTTGAGTTTCTTTTGAGTTTGAAATGTATATTTTTTATTCTATATTTAATTACACATGCGTGCCGGCCTGCTGCATTTGTAATATATATTTCTACTAAATATTCTGTCAGAAGTAAGCAAAAGATTTTGGACATTAGATGATCTAGCATATTCTAGTATTGTATGAGAGGTGTGGGAACAAAAAGAGAAAGTCTGATCCGAATATTAATGAAGATGTGAAGTGACATTCTGATCCGAATGCAGAACAAGAAAGTCTATCAGTGATAATTAATATGGTGAAATTGAAGATCAATATATCATGAAAGACATCATAGTTTCCCTTTATATGCTTATGACGTCCTTGGCCTTCATCTAATTGAATTTCTCCATCTTTAAGTCTCTATAAATAGACATTCTCTATTGTAAGCTGTAGCAACTTCATTACGGGAATGACGTAATAATTCGCCATTGTCATTTTCTGTAGGGAGACAAATTGAAAACTGATCTTGCTTCTTTGCATGGGCAAGCAGCAACTTTGGCAGCTCTAGTCTCCATTTCTCCTGGACTCTCTCTTGGTTATCCTGCTAGGTAATAGTCTTCATAACTCTCCATGATCACATCTTATTCACTGTTTCAGCATTCAAACTCAACGTTAATGCTCGTTTCAACACGTTTCTTACATTTAGACGGCATAGTTATTATTATCTTTGTGAGCCGATGAAGAAATCTTCCCACTAATCCTGTAAATTGCTACCTTTCTCCTTGCCTTAGACAATTAGATGACCCTTCACACTTGTAGTACTTTCAATAGTTTCTGGGAGTTTGTCATTTGCTCCTTATCCTAATCAAACTAGTTCATGGCCATACACCTTTTGCGCCATGACTTCTTTAGAATTGCCAGTACAGAACTTCCATTAATCCAATTGCAATACTTTTCTTGTAATTTTTTGTTCACAGATTGCCAAGGTCGGTGCTTGAAGTTTCAAAGAAGATGCTAACAGAATCAAGGAGAAATGTTACAGTTGCCTCAAGTGAAAAGGAAGCTGGATGGTTATTGTTATCATCACTATTAAATTCAATGCCAAAGGAGGTAATATATAATAATCCTTATGTCTTTAACTGTGGTGTCTGGAGCATGCATTTTCTTATGCAATTCTATTTGATTATATAGGAGTTTGGGGACCAAGATTTTGATATTCTAATCTTGTGGGCTGACGTCTTTACTGGAAACCTAGAACACTTGATCAAACAACAGGCAGACTTAAAATCTATGTTGAGGTAACTGGCCCGTGATGCATTAAGCATTTGTTGAAATGCCATGGTCTGAATATTCTTGCCCTATGTTGTATATTTTAATTTAGCTCCTGGAAGCCAACCATGTTTATCTTTCATTTTACACATAAACAATGCACACGCTTTTATAATAATACTTGTTTATACTAGTCTCCAAACTCTGTCTTAGTTTATTTTGGACACATTAGTGGCTGGTTTGAGAGGGCTGAGTTCCCACTTCTCCGTGATTACTTCATGTCCAAGAGCAACAAAAGTGATGACTCCACTTTTTTGTTCTTCATAACAAGTAAATGATCAGTATTCTCCTTTTTGCAGTGTGTGGTCCGCCGCAATTGACGCACTCACAGCTTTTGTGCGACGTTTTGTCTCTTGTAATGATGGTATTCTACTTCAACCCGTACTGGCAAACCTCCGTAGGTACGACATTACTGATGGTTCCTACAGTTTTTTGTCTTCATGTAATTGCCAGTTTAATAATTCATCTATTTTCATTTGAGAATAAGTTTCATATCTTTACCTGTATGATGAGTGGATTAACAGTATCTTATTCCAAACAGCGCTTTGTCTTGTGTAACGACAATGGCCAACAAACGATTTTCTGATGTCAAAACTTTGGTCGACATACTCATCATAAGAATATTGATAGCTTATCAATCCATCCCAGATCCCTTGGCCTATAAAAGTGAGCATCAGCAAATTATTCAGCTATGCACAACACCATATAGGTAAAAATATATCATCCCTAACTGCTTCTTTCTAAAATCCCTTTATAAATGAATGATAAGGATATGACTTGATAAATCTCTTTGTTAATCACTGAACTAGTCATTCTTTCATGTTTGTTTAATTGAAAGGGATCCTTCCGGATTCGAGGAAAGCTCGTGCTTGAAGGCGCTCCTTGACAAAAGAGATGCATGGCTTGGTCCTTGGATTCCTGGCAGGTGCATATATGTTCATCTGTATTTATTAGTTTGCATTCCCTAAGGAATTCTTCTGCATTTTTTTCCTCACATATTCTCGATCATGCCGCAGAAACCTAGTCCTCCCCAGGGAGATGTAACTTTTTATGAATTTTTATCCAGGGATTGGTTTGAAGATGAACTTCGCTATTTTCAAGGTGGGGAAGATGGTCTAGCACCAAGTGTATGGGAAAGTAAAGTTTCTAGTTTTCCTCTGGTAAGCGCAAGGGCTTTTTGTTGGAATTTGTTTTTAGTGGTTGTGCTGGTTTTTTATTTGGCTACAGACTTGTCTTTGTTATTTATGCTCAACTCTTATGCAAAATTTCCGTAATCATGAAGCCAGAAACTGTGAAAAAGACATTGGTGAATCAGATGGTTCTCTGCTTTGGTATCATGTTTGCTTCTCAGGTTTGTGATTACTATATGTCCAGATAGGTCCTTGTTTTGCTATGACATTTGCTATTTTGATAGTCTGAAATGTTTGTAACCTTTTCTTCGCAGGATAGCCAAGGGATGCTCTCACTTCTTTCGGTCATACAACAGTGTATGAAAGCTGGAAAGAAGCAACAATGGCGTACAGCCAGCTTGACTAACATATGTGCGGGACTTCTTGCCGGTTTAAAGGTGCTCCCAATACTTGTATACGAGTTTTTTGCGTTTTAACAAACCATATTGAAAATATCGGTCAAGATAGCAGTATGGTAAAAGTACAACCATGTTCTGGTGTCCATCTCGTGTAGGAGTGTACTGAGGGCTGAACTCAGGTGGTGTTGGAATGCTATAAAATATATATATATATAACATGACATATTTTTGGTCTATATATAGAGCCGTTAAGTTTTGTTTCATTAAAGAATGAACCAAGCACTATTCTCTGAGTATGGAACGGTTGTGCTACCATGCCTATGCAATGTAAAGACTACTGTGCTGAATAAATCATCTGTATCTGAGTTCAGATCATTTGCTTGTTGTTAAATGAACATAATATGGTTCTGTTACATTCAGAACTTCATGTTTAATTTATTTCTTACAGGCTTTGCATGCTCTACGTCCTCAGCAACTAACTACGGAAGTATTAAGCTCAGGGCAAGCCATTTTTCAGGTATTTTATGTCAATAAGGATGCTAGTTCAGGATTATGAACCTAATCTCAAAATTGATTCATTTGTTTTCTTATATATATCTTTGTGATGTTTCTGTTGCTATAGAATATTTTAACAGAGGGAGACATTTGTGCGTCGCAACGCAGGGCAGCATGTGAGGGTCTAGGTCTTCTAGCTCGTCTTGGAAATGACATCTTTACAGCAAGAATGGTTTGTCCACAATGCAATTCTCTACAAAAAAATATTTTGTGATCCTTTCTTTATGCTCCTTAAATTGGATGCTTATGGACTCTACTTTAGTGTATACCATGTCTCTGCTTTTGCTTGGTTCACTTGTTTCCTAAATGTAAAAAATTTCAGTACTGATTTTCTTGGTCTAGATGTTCGGTTTTTATCTATATATAATGATAGGACGTATGATGAAACATTCCTTTATTTCTCACATATGTTTTTGCATGGTGATAAATAGACCAGAGTGCTTCTTGGCGACCTGAGTGGAATAACAGATCCAAACTATGGTGGATCAATTGCTCTTGCACTTGGCTGCATTCATCACAGGTGGAGTTGGCTTCTAACTTGTTTGATATATTGTGAATATCAATAAAATTGAAAAGTAGGTTAATATGTGTCTGGTTGTGATGCTTTAACAACAGTTAAGTTCAAATATTATCCATCTTCGCAGATACATATTATTTTAAATATTGAAAGCTACTCTGACATGTTGATCTGTTATATTTTGAATTTATTTTGTACATGGTGTGCAGTGCAGGAGGAATGGCATTGTCGTCCTTAGTACCCGCTACTGTTAGTTCAGTCTCATCTCTGGCCAAAACTTCTGTTCTTGGTCTTAAGATCTGGGCCTTGCATGGGCTTCTTTTGACCATTGAAGCTGCTGGTTTATCATTCGTATCTCATGTTCAGGTAAACAATTTCGTAGTTCATTAAGATCTTTGAATGCACAGTTTTCATATTTTGCCCTTTCGTTTTAAAAGATCTCATTTTGGTGTTCGGGCTGTTAGTTCGGCAAACTAAAATGAAATTCAGCGCATCTATAAAATTGGCTAAATGTGTGACTTGGTTATCACCTGAATCTGTTAATGCTTGACAGAAAGAAATTCTCTGGTGCAGTTCAATAGCTGCAACTCGTAAGATGTTGAATAAAGTTCTCATCCTTATATTAGCTGCATGATCATAATTGCTAACTATTGAGAGGACTGCATTTTCCCAGCTTGATTGATATCTCCATCCATTGTATCATCTTATCATTCCTATTCTGTATTCATTATTAGGCAGCATTAGGACTTGCCTTGGACATTTTGTTGACTGAAGAAAGTGGATGGATCGATCTTTCTCAAGGCATTGGACGCCTTATTAATGCTATTGTTGCTGTCCTTGGCCCTGAGCTTTCTCCTGGCAGCATTCTGTTTTCACGCTGCAAGGTACTATTCTGGACCTTCCAACCTTGTCTTTGAGAAAAGGATGATGCATGCATTTGTATGTAAGGCAATCTGCTCGTTCTAAATAAAAGTTTTTTGCAGTCTGTTATTGCAGAGATTAGTTCTTGGCAAGAAATTCCAACACTACTTGAGTATGTGAATGCTTTTCTCTTTGCCACCATCATTTTAATCCATTTTTACTACTAAATTAATTATCTCTATCCTGTATCAAGCTTAATTGTTATTGTACATCTAAACATTTTCAGGAGCGTCTGTTTTACCCAGCAGCTTATTCTTTTTGCTCCACAAGCAGTTTCAGTACATTTACATGTAAAAAATCTTTTAATGACGCTGGCATCACGACAGGTTTTTCTCTTTTGCTATCTCTTCTTTTCATAGGTAAGTCTTCAAAGGCATCCCCTGATGAAAACTAGTTATATTTTTTGTAAAACAGCCAATAATTAGGCGTCTATCTGTGTCAACTCTTCGGCATCTGATTGAGAAAGACCCGGTAAACAGCATGCTTTGATCCAAATTTTTATTTCCAGAATCATCAAGTCTTGGAATTAATCGCACCCTCGGAATTTATCACATTCTTGTGTTTCTAGGTTTCTGTCATTGACGAGCAGATAGAGGATAACTTATTTCAGATGTTGGATGAAGAAACTGATTCTGAGTAAGAAATTGTTCTTTCAGTAAATGTTGTCGTCTTATGGAATGTTGTGTTCTTATGTAAGGTTTTGATTAACTTGCTTTGTGCTCTTGTAGGATTGGGAACCTGATCCGTAGTACCTTGATACGCCTGCTTTATGCAACATGCCCATCACGCCCATCTCGATGGATGTCGATATGCCGCAACATGGTAATAGCAAAGAGTTTTTCATACTATTTTCTTGTTTTTTTTATGGACTTTGCATTGCTGCAGTATGAACTATCTGAAATGGGACCATGGCAATTTATTTGTTTTCTCATGATTGTTGCCGTTTTGTTCAGAATGTGCTATTATATATCCAGATCTGCCTTCTTATTCCCATAATCAATGGAAATTTATTTTTTACTCTGCTGACAGGCCCTTGCAACATCCGCTGGAAGGAGTGCTGAAACGAGCATTTCAGAAAATGATCCTGCGAACACAAGAGAGAACCTTGGCGATGATGATGAAGACATGGTTTCTAACTCTAGTGGGAAATCTATACGTGCCAATCCTGATAAAGACAAAACCTTGAGATATCGAACCAGAGTTTTTGCAGCTGAGTAAGTGGGAGATGTTTCTTTGGTCTTACCCTACCTCTCTAGTGAATACCGTTGACATCAATATTTTCAACTAATGCTCTGGAATAGTTCGTGACCATAACTAAAATTTGATGGAAACTAAAATTTCAACTGATATTTCGAAAGTGTATGTTGACGCAGAACCAAATTTTCACAAGTGCTTGAAGGGTTTCAGCATTGAGCCAATATTAAATGAAATCTGAACATTTAGTTAATCCTGAGCACTTAATAACTTAATGGTTGCAGCTCTCAGTCAAACTGCATAAGAGTTTATATCTGTTCGTGTTCTAAATTATATCCTTTTTAGCTAAATTAGCCCAATTGATTTTCGACTGTAGGTGTTTGAGTCTTTTGCCAGAGGCTGTAGGCAATGATGCTGCTCATTTTGATATTTTATTGGCAAGGAAACTTGCTTCTGATAGACAAAGCTCAGGTGACTGGTTAGTCCTTCAACTACAAGAGCTGATATCTCTTGCTTATCAGGTAAAGAAAAGGAATTAACTTTGTAATGAACCATTTGAAAAATTCTAATCTGAAGGAATTTTAACAAGAGCTACCAAATTATTCAGATAAGCACTATTCAGTTTGAAAACATGAGGCCAATTGGAGTTGGACTTCTTAGTACTATTCTTGAGAAGGTGAGACTTTCTGGTAGTGGAAGATTTCTAAATTGTACTATCTACATGTGGTTCCCAACACTTTTCTGTGTTTCTTTCTTTCTACTTTCAGAAGTTGTTTGTTTGAGTATTCTTCACCACCACCCGATTCTTTTCCTCAAAACATGTGTTTCTCGCCAATATTTTGCTAGCCTCCTTGTCATATTCACCTTGTTGATCTGATGTGGTAGTTTACAGTAAAAAATAATTTATAATTGTCTGATACTGGTGCAGTTTAAATTAGTAGCCGACCCTGAACTTCCTGGACATCTTCTTCTGGAACAGTATCAGGTGCTCCCATTCAAAATTATTTCTCAACGAACAAAGACTAATTTAAAATTTTTAATGAACATAATAGTTACTGACTATTTTCACACTTAGGCTCAACTTGTGTCTGCTGTTCGTACTGCCTTGGATGCAAATTCTGGCCCTGTTCTTCTGGAAGCTGGGTTACAATTGGCCACAAAGGTGAGCATGACATCTGTCGTAATTCTTCCTTCAGATTTTTTGGCCATTATGTTACTAAATTAATGTGTTTAATTCCAGATAATGACCAGTGGAATAATAAGCAGTGATCAAGTTGCAGTCAAACGCATATTTGCTCTACTTTCACGTCCACTCAATGACTTCAACGAATTATATTATCCTTCGTTTGCTGAATGGGTCACAAGCAAGGTGCATAAGCAACAAAAGGTTTTATTTTCTAATTTTATTTGGCTTTCACTGAGTAGACTTATTCTTGAAACGTAGATCAAGATCAGGCTTCTTGCTGCACATGCCTCGCTTAAGTGTTATATATTTACATTCTTGAGAAAACACCATGGTGAGGTGCCAGTAGAATTTGAAGCACTGTTGCCATTGTTTTCCAAGAGTTCAGACCTGCTCGGGAGGTACTGGATTCAGGTCCTAAGGGGTTACAGTTATGTTTGCTTATGTCAGAACCTGAAAAGAAGTGTGAGTCAACATTTAATAGTTCTGTTTTCTCTTTTTAGCTGAACACTTCTGTCATTGTGGTCCCCTATCTTCTAATAAGATCTTTGACTTGCCGCAGCAGTGCTCATTCTTAGACGAAATCCCGTCACATACTGTGTCAAGAAGGCTACAGCCTTGTCTGGAAGAGGCATGGCCTGTCATACTGCAAGCTTTAGTCCTGGATGCAATTCCTGTGAATCATAGTGTGGAAGAATTTTCTGAGAGGTCCTTAATATCTAGACATCGCATGGTTACACTAGAGGTTGAAGATTATCAGTTTCTATGGGGCTTCGCTGTACTTGTCTTATTTCAGGGGATGCATCCAGCCTCTAATATGCAACTAATACCTTTTAGCTCAGCTAAAATCAAATGTAGTGGAGACTCCAGCATCAATGAGTCTTCGTTCCAGAGCCTAAAGTTATATGAAATTGCATTACCAGTTTTCCAATATCTTTCTGCTGAAAGATTTTTTTCCAGTGGCTTTCTTAGCATAGGTCTCTGCCAAGAACTATTGCAGGTAGATTCACTTCAAATATTTTATTTCCTTTGAAATTCTTCTCATGCCATTCTATTTTAGTTCTTATTATCATCAGCTACTAAATGGATTTAATATTGGTTTAAGCAACACATGCTTCCTCTTTGGAACACATAATACCTTGTGCTTTGTGCAGATCTACTCCACCCCACATTTTTCATATTTATCCTAACTGGCTTCTGCTTTAGCCATGTCCAAGTGCAATAGGCTGTAAGCTTTGATTAGTTATTCACTACTCTAATTGGATTCATTTTCCTTTTGTAACTCATCCAGGTTTTCTCGTATTCCTTTCATATGGACAGTTCATGGGATATTCTTGCAGTATCAGTAGTACAACAGGTACACAACTTGTTGATGTTATTGAAGCCATTGCTTTAGGTCCTAAAGCATCAGTTTTTGCTTGCATTTACTCACTTTTCTTAAGATTGGAAATGAGGTTCAAGAACGTCTGTATATATGTATTCTTTCTCTGTTCTCTTTTACCTTTATTTAGTTGGAACAAAGACATACTATTCCCTTGTAGGAGAAATTATCAGTCACCCTTTTTTCTTGTTACTCTGCCATAGGCATATCAACAGATATTAAATATTTCATGGTCATAATACCACTGTTAGATGAATTTCCTCGTAATACTGATTCCTGATTAATTTTCCAGGACTATATATGCTTTATGCGTTAGAAAAGATGTGAGTTCTGATGAAGTTTATTTTTACGTTTCAACAGATTTCACAAAACTGTCCAAAAGATTTTCTTGAAAGTGAGCAATTTGCCTATTCGACCATTGAACTCTGTCTGGGGTACCTGTTCAAAATTCTCCACAGGTGTGCACTTTACCTGAGAATTCATGTAGAGAGAAATATACTGCATTACATCTGGAAGCGACCGTAACAAAGATTCCTTCTTTTCTGTTTCAGACATAACGGAATTTCGCCAGATGATGACATTTGGGATAATATGCTTTCTCCTTTATTTATCTCCATAAAGATGCTAGTGACACGTTTTGAGTTGAAGGTAACATATAAACTTTGAGGGATTTTTGCTTTATTTGTTGCATTTCTGGATTACTGTTATATTTGTTGCACTCTTTACATCTAACTGATGATTGTTGGTAAGATGCAGCATCGTTTGAATTCGGCGCCTTTGGCATTTTTATTAAGTGGCTACAAGTGCATTCGGCAAGTCCCCACTGACGCATACCTACCAAAAGCTCTTGAGATTGTGAAGTCCACCAATGAGTTATTGCTTGAGCTTACCAGAGCCTCATCGCAAAAACCTTCTACTGGTATGAGAATTGAATCCACAACTAACGTGATAATATGATAAAAAGGCCGCTGACAAGAGTTTGTATAGAATGAACAGATAGTAAGTTTGTATAGAGTTGGAGCTAGGTTAATTTTTTTGTCTACTAGGCTGATTAGGGGTGGTTAGTAGATGGTGTCAAAGTTCTGTGAGAAATTAGATTCGTTTTGATGGTACATTCAGTATAGATCATGTATGCTTTCTGTCTGTTTTATGTGAGCCCGAAGTTGCAAATGCAGAATTTTTAAGTTGATTTGCTGCAACTGAAAGTTTTTGCTTCCTTTATTGGGACATTTGAAAAGTTTGTTGAAGCTGTTTAATCAAAATGTTTTTATTGCAGATGGCACTAATTTTGCTGCCGATAGTAGCGTCCATCTAAGAGCAATTTTTGGTGCTTGTCTGCATATGGTTGGTGATCTGACTAAAGATTGTATCAACGGTATCCATCTTGTGGACAACAAGAGATCAGGGTTACGCAAGCTTCTTCAGTTGAAGCTTGTATTCTGTCTGGAACAACTCTTTTCACTGGCTAAGCTTGCCTACGAGTTTGACTGTCCAGGAGATGAAACTAATACCAATTCTATCTGTATTGCCATGTTGAAGAGTTGCCAAATTAGTATAGCAGCAGTAGTTAAAGATTCCAATGTTCAGGTATCTGAGACTTGCCTTCTTGTCATAGTTCAATAATTGATGATCGAGCTCTTAACAGTATAAGTTCAAATATCTGTAGGTTCAAGCTACTGTCTTACAAGTGCTAAAAAGCTTGGTACACCGATACAACAACCCAGAGGAGAAAAGTTTTGTGATCTTATTTGTCGGCGAACTTATTGGAGATATTGTCAGTCTGATGCAGAGGGCGCTTCTGGTTGTTTTCTCATTTCTTCCTTCCAAATTCACTGAATTTACATTTTAGAAGAAAAGAGCAATTTTGACGTCTTTTTAGATTAAAAAACTATGCTAACTGACTTCTTTCTTATTCTTTTGGATAGAAACCTATGAATAAGGAATCGGTGGTCATAGCTGGTGAATGCTTGCGGTTCATGATGCTACTTCAGACACACTCACTTACTGATGAACTTCAGAGGGGATTCATGAGCCTTTTTCTTGAAGTGGTTCTTGTGGTTTTCTCTAAGACTTCAGATGGCGTTTCTCAGGTTCCATTCCTTTTCCGACCTGTAAATTTGATATTAGAAATTTTGTTGCTCCTAAGGCTTAAATGTCTTTTTTAATTGTTTTATGGATAATACCAGGAAGTCCTCGAGTTAAGAAATGTAGCTGTGCGGCTTGTTTCCCATCTAGCTCAGTTGCCTTCCTCGGCTGTTCACTTTAAGGATGTTTTGCTGTCGCTTCCAGCAACACACCGGCAGCAGCTTCAGGTTCTTAAATGCATTCGATTTGATTTACTCGCCTGGAAACAGTGTGTTCGAAAGTTCTAATGGACCCCAAATCCCCTATACTTTTAATCAACTGAACTTTCTCTTTATATTCCTTACATGTGTTGTGCGTAAGCATTTTGCATGAAAAAAAATTGAAAAAACTATCTAACTGGTGTCCTTGTTCTTCTGATGTTAGGATATTATCCGTGCTTCCGTCTCTAAAGATAGTGCCCTTGCGAAGCCAAAATCCTTGATTCCACCCATGGATATCAAACTACCAGCACCTGTGGCAGCAACACCTGAAAAAGTTACCTCTACTGCTAATATGGTTAAAGCAGAAGCATTGTCCACTGTGCCAACATCATTCAATCAGGTTAGCACAGTAGAAAGTGGTATTGACGAAGAAAATGACGAAGAAGAAGAAGATGATGATGATGATTGGGACACTTTCCAGTCTTTTCCTGCTTCCACAAATCTTGAAGGGTCAGCGTCTAAGACAGAAAGTGTTGCTGAAGAGGAGCTAGATCTTCCTGGGAGTTCTTCTATACAGGATGATGAATCAAATGAAACAAATAATGCACTACTTGCAGAAGAAGCTGATGATCAACATCTTGCATCTGACCACCATGCCACAGACACCACAAGAGAAGATTCAAATGACAAAAGCAAAGAGGTTGAAGAGGAAACAGTAGAGCCATGTTTCACGACAAGAGAAGACTCGATTGACAAAACCAAAGAGGTTGAAGAGGAAACAGTAGAGCCATGTCTCATAGAAGAAGCTCTTACAAGCCAGAATGACAAAACCTCATCTGATGACCATCCTGTTGAAATGAACGAACAATCAGTTGAAAGTAAGAATTTGGAATCTGAAAATATTGGAACTGATATCAAACTTGCTTCAACTGAGTTAGATTCACCAGCCCTAGATGATACATCAGATGATCTTGAACCGCAACAAATTCAAACGTCACTCGAGGATGAATCTAGCAACGAACATGTTGGAGCTGATGTTATTGTAACGGAACAGACAATGGCTGAAAATAAGAGCGAGGAGGATTAAATATTTAGGAGACTGATGATATAAATTTTACTGTAAACATTTATGATTTATTTGTGTTTGTCTTTATGCGTCATTTCAATTGCTGTGAATGCTGGTTTGGGGATAAAACTTGAAATTGGTTTATACATTGTTTGGTTTTTCTACTGTGATTTCTTGTAAAAAAACTCCTCAATCTCTGCGTAAGTGCTAATCGCTTCGGAGGTTAACAAGGCTGTTAGAAGAGTTCATTTTATTTTTCTTAAATCCTCACCAAATCCATTTCTATTTTTGAAGTGCCTAAATCTGCCTGTCACAGAGCCACCAATTTAACATTCGTATCTGCTATGAGAATAGAGACTAAGATACGCTTCTTTCTTTCTTCATAAAAGTTTAGACTCCCAAAAAATAAAAGTAAACATGCACTTTTATTTAATTTAGACTCCAAAAATAAAAGTAAACATGTATCTTTATTTTTATTAGCGACTGTGTAGAGAAAATTAGATTAAAATTCAATACTTATTTTAAGAAAAATAGAAAAACAAAAAAAAGATCATTGGTGGCTCTGTAGCATGAATGTGGAAAGAAACTTGAGGAACAGAATTAAAGGATCTTTTGTAAGTGTACGTCGGAGAGAACCAGAAGAAGAAGAGATACATTGTGCAAGTCTCTTACTTGAACCAGGCTTTGATCCTCGTATCGTATGGGCGGCTTGACGATTCCTTGTCCTGAAGATACTTTTCTCACTGTAACTTCTTGCATCCAAGGATGTAACTTCTTGCAAAGTCAATCGCTAGGTTTCACTGCGTGTCGAAGCTATGGGTGTCCATAATTCCTCACAAAGTTGTTCTTGACCAGGTCCGCGACTCGTCCACGTACGAGACGGTGATTGGAACTTCTTCTCGTCGCCTCTGCCATCCAGATCCTTATGGGAAGTCGTCTCCTGTAGTAGCCGCGTATTTTCAAATGAAGTTCTCTGGAGACATAAGCCCTTATGACATGTGTCGATTTGTTGTTGGTTAATCTGATCTTGGAAGCCAACCCAGATTCTGGCAAAAACATGTTTAAAGACCTGATTGTTCTCAAAACAAACCAACAGACACAGAAGTAATTGTTTTCAGGAACCAATTAAGCATCCGGTTCAATTGAAACATGTTTCAGCTTCAGCTGCTTCACCTCATCCACTAGCCAACTCTTGCAAGAGTTTCTGATTCATGTTGAACTCAGAAATGGTGATGTTTGTACCGAGGTTGTAACAATATATAACTTAGGCGGGTTTTCAGGGGAAACGTAGCGAACGCTTTTATTAACGATGAATGAGATTGGTGATTACAGAGAAAGAAAAGCAAACTAAAGTTTTCGGGGTAGACAACGATTCTCTCTTTAATTCTCTGGATAATGACCTCTGGGTAATGACTTCTGAATTAGTCTCCTTTGTCCAATGGTTTCTCCTGTTATTTATAGGGGAGTCTTTTACCCTAGGGTTTCTTCTGTATTCTTTGCGACATTTCCGTTCCGTCCTCCGAACTTAAGGGGCCTCATTTAGGGTCAAAATAGTCCGCTAGTTTTTTGAATCCCTGTTCGGGCTAAGAGGCATACTAAGGACAAGGCCCGTATCCTACAATAAGCCCCCCCCTTAGTTCGGAGAGCGAAAGCTTGCTTGAGCTCGGTGAGCGTATCTTATGAATCAGAGGTATGCCATCTTGGCTCAAACGGAGGGTAGTGTTGCAATCTAGGGAATAAGAAGCCCTTCATAAAGTTTTATGCCTTGTGTACGTTTTTCGAGGAACATGGAGTTCTAACAAGAGACTTGTGCCGTTGGCACATTTCCCGAGGAGCGTGGACTCTAACTGGAGACTTGTGCCGTGGGCACATTTTCTGAGGAGCATGGAGCTATAACAGGAGACTTGTGCCGTGAGAACGTTTTTCGAGGAGCGTGGAGCTCTAACAGGAGACTTCCGTGGGCACGTTTTCTGAGGAGCGTGGACCTCTAACAGGAGATTTGTGCCGTGGGCACGTTTTTCTTGGAGCGTGGAGCTCTAACAGGAGATATATGTCGTGGGTACGTTTTTCGAACGTGGAGCTCTAACAGAAGACTTGTGCCAAAGAGCGTGGAGCTCTAACAAGAGATTTGTGCCGTGGGCACCTTTTTTGAGGAGCGTGGATCTTTAACAGGAGATCTGTGCCGTGGACACATTTTTCGAGGAGTACGTAACTTTTATAGAAGATTTCTCTTTTTACTTTTGTAAATGTTGCAGGACAGGACCCCTATATATATGTCTTCTTTAACTTCATTTAATCGTTTTTCACATCTCCTCCACACAAAAGGTAGACTTTTTTCTCTCTCTCCCTTCTCTTTACACATTTTGTTTTTACGTCCGATTTTGCCACCGCCGCTGTGCCGTACCGCTGTGTCGTCACCGCGACTTGCTCCGTCGTTCCGTTCCTGCCGCCATGTAGTCTCTCTTTTGCCACGTCTCGCCGTCTCGATTCTCTCCTCCACCGCGACGACGTGACTCTCACCGCTCTACCGTGACTCTTGCTGCGCCGCCGCAAGATCTTGCCTCATTTCGCCGCGCTGTTGTGACTCTCGCTGCTCCGCCGTGCTTCTCTCCGCGCCACCGCGAGATCTCCTTGTTTCACCGCACCGTCGATTCTCCCCCTCGCCGTGCCGAATCTCTTTTCGCCGTGTCGAGATTCGCCGCGGCTGTGCCTTAAATTCGCCGCGTCGAAAATCTTCTCTCGCCGCGATTCTCTCTGCGCCGCCGCGGCCATCTCTTCTCTTGCGCGCCCTTCTCCCTTGCCGCGGCGCCATTTTCCTCTTGCCGCGGTTTCTTTTCGCCGCGCCATCTCGCCGCCGCGTCCATAACTCGCTGCCTCCCTTCCCTCTTGCCGTGCCGAAGCTACGCGTCGTCTCTCTCTCGCCGCGCCGACTCACCACCGTGACTCGCCGCCATGACACGCCGCCGCGACCGTTTTTTCAGACCTTGTATTATGTCTCGTCGGCCAAAAGATTACATTAGTGGAGACGGCTCATAGGATTCTGCTGAATCTGATAGGCATGGGTATGGCGGTCTCTCGTTTGGTATGGATGAATTGGCTGAGGCAACTCGAGCTAATTGGTTCGCAGGATGCGAGCCTGGCGAGGGTCTCGTGGATTTCGACGAGGGGATCGATATCGGCGTTGATCACATTGAAAAGGCGACGACTTTTTCAAGGGGACATGATAACACGAGTTTGTGTTGCGCCAGTTCTAGGCCGGGGTTCAAAATCTTTGACGGAGCTGAGAGCAACGTTTGCGACTGGCGGAGACATTATTTTTGTGTGAAGTTGAACGAATTCTCGGTCGAGGACCTCATTTTGTCGCATGTTACTGAATGAAACTTGTTTCCTGGTAGTTTTTAGTTGGCTCTGGTCTCCAAACTTAGCTTTTATGTTTGCAGAACCTGTTACCCGTGTACGCGAGCTTCCCGACGGCGTCCAAGCGAATCTCGAGAGAATAAAAGAGAAAAGGACTCTGTTGTGGCTAGACGTATTAGAGCATTATTGGAGGGAATCGTAACAAACGTTGCGGTCATCCACTGCTGGAGCTTCGCTGCTTTAACAACATCATCATTTTAATCATCTCAAGTTTATTATCCACAACTTGATTTTCTTTTTGACTGCAGTCAACTCAACTATATATGTTAATTAAAATGTTCTTTAACTACAATGTCTCAGAATCTTCTACAATTATTGCTGGCAATCAAAAGTTTATTTTCTTCTTTTTTGTAGAATTTTCGGTACTTCTTGAATCTTTATCATTTGTTTGTTATTTTTTCCTATATTCTTATGTTTTCTCATGTTTTGCTTATGTTTTGCTAATTAATGGTCAATTTTTTTAAGCTGTCATTAATTAATATAACTAGGGAGTGTCTCACGTAATGCGTGGATTCGAAATTAATAAAGTAAAACTACTTGAATCTCTCCAGCAGTTGACACATCAGCTTTTTAGGCTGTTCTGAGATTGACACATTATTAAAATTGATACCCAATCAAAACATTTCGATTAATACACATCAGCTCTCCAGCTTGCCACATCATCTCTCCAGCTTGCCACATCATTTTTTCACTAAAAACACATTATTTTAAAAACGCAACCAATTAAATTAAAATAAATAATACATACTATCATTTAATTTTTTTTGATAATGATATATGCATTTCTAATTTTTTCAAAGAAAACAAAATCATATTATATATAAAATGAACATATTTCGATAATATTAAAAAAATCAATCAAATTAAAATAAATAATACATACCATCATTTTAAAAATTTTATAATAATCAAATAAAAATAAAAAATACTTACCATCAATTTAATTTTTTCGATAATGATATATGAATTTTTACTTTATTCAAAGAAAACAAAATCATATTATATATAAAATGAACATATTTCCATAATTTTAAAAACACAACCAATCAAATTAAAATAAATAATACATACTATCATTTTAAATTTTTTTATAACAATCAAATTAAAATAAAAAATACATACCATCATTTTAAATTTTTTTATAATGATATATGGATTTCTAATTTATTCAAAGAAAACAAAATCATTTTACATATAAAATGAACATATTTTCATAATTTTGAAAACACATCCAATCAAATTAAAATAAATAATACATACCATCATTTTAATTTTTTTATAACAATCAAATTAAAATAAAAAATACTTACCATCATTCTAATTTTTTCGATAATGATATATGAATTTCTAATTTATTCAAAGAAAACAAAATCATATTATATATAAAATGAACATATTTCCATAATTTTAAAAACACAACCAATCAAATTCAAATAAATAATACATATCATCATTTTAAAATTTTTTATAACAATCAAATTAAAATAAAAAATACATACCATCATTTTAAATTTTTTGATAATGATATATGGATTTCTAAATTATTCAAAGAAAACAAAATCGTATTACATATAAAATTAACATATTTTCATAATTTTAAAAACATAACCAACTAAATTAAAATAAAAATACATACCATCATTTAATTTTTTTTGATAATGATATATGCATTTTTAATTTTTTCAAAGGAAACAAAATCATATTATATATAAAATGAACATATTTTGATAATATTAAAAAACCAATCAAATTAAAATAAATAATACATACCATCATTTTAAAATTTTTATAACAATCAAATAAAAAAACAAATACTTACCATCATTTTAATTTTTTCGATAATGATATATGAATTTCTAATTTATTCAAAGAAAACAAAATCATATTATATATAAAATGAACATATTTCCATAATTTTAAAAATACAACCAATCAAATTAAAATAAATAATACATACCATCATTTTAAAATTTTTAATAACAATCAAATTAAAATAAAAAATACATACCATCATTTTAATTTTTTCGATAATGATATATGGATTTCTATTTATTCAAAGAAAACAAAATCATACTACATATAAAATGAACATATTTTCATAATTTTAAAAACACAACCAATCAAATTAAAATAAATAATACATACCATCATTTTAATTTTTTTATAACAATCAATTTAAAATAACAAATACATACCATCATTTTAAATTTTTTGATAATGATATATGGATTTCTAATTTGTTCAAAGAAAAATAAAATTATATTATATATAAAATAAACATATTTCTATCATTTTAAAAACACAATCAATCAAATTAAAATAAATAATACATACCATCATTTGATTTTTTTATGATAATATATGAATTTCTAATCACTTGTTTTAAAAATATCAAAATCATATTATATACAAAATAAACATATTTCTAATTTATTTCTGCGACAGAAAAACTCACCATCCGCAGCATAGCACGGATCTGATACTAGTGTAATATTAAATATTGTTCCCTAATATGTTAGTCGTCGATGTAGATGTCTAATTTATTAATATTTTTAACAAAACTAAGTCTTAAACCTAATATCTTAAAGCCTAACCTATCATTCCATAACAATTAGGTGAGCATTGAACAGTAAAGCCGTCCAAATTCTACAATAAATTAACCAATCAATATATTAGTTTTTCTCATTGTTATTGCCAAATAGTGAAAAACTTTGGGTATATGTAATTTTATGTAACTATATGGTAAAAGTGTATATTAACATGTCGTTTGCATTCTCATATGGTTGACATATAACAATATATATAAGAAAGTTTTGCTATTGAACATGAAATGTTAAGTGGTCCAAGTTATTGAAAAACCTTGATAAATGATATTCAAAAAATAATAAGAAAATATATCACATCTCGCAAAAAAGAGATATTAACATATATTAAAATTTTAAATTAAATTATGACAAAAAAATTATGTTAATTTTTTTATTATATAGTGATTAGAAAACCAAAAAAAAAATTCAACTTTTTCTCTTGATTTTCCTTATTTCACCATCGGTCCATCACATTAATGTAAAAGTTAACAATAAATTACTACAACATTTGATTTAAAACAATTACTGCAACATGTATACTATTTAAAAGCGCAAGGTAAGACATTCTATATATTAAAAGGACAATATAAAATATTTTAACTAATATTAGAATCTATTATATCATATTTTAGAGTAAAGTAATATATTATATATTATACTTACCACATTTAATTTAAATTTTAAATAAATTACTACAACATGTACACTATTTAAAAGCTCAAGGTAAGACATTCTCTTATAACTAAAATGACACTATAAATATTTTAACTAATATTAGAATCTCTAATATCTTATTTTAGTGTAAAGTAATTTAATCTTAAATATTTATTTTAAATGATCACAAAAAAGTAGGAATATGTCTCCTTGAATACAAACGCCATGTCTAAAATGTATAAAAAGTAGACTTTTTAAATCATAAAAAGGTCCTTAAAATTTTGGGACTTATTTAATCTGTTTATACAAAATAATTTAATATTTTTGAATCTTTTATCTATAATAAAAATAATATATAAAAATTTGGATATTTTTTTTATTTTAACCGTACTTTTATCTATATACACAACACAAAATATCAATTTTATCTATCGAAAGTGCTCAACTGTTTTGGACCATTACCAGTTGACAATATATATTATGTGAGATATAGTGTTCTACAACACTTCAAATAACTTGAATTCCCTTGAGAATTAACAAATTTTTCGTTATTACAACTTGTAATCTAGTAATTAATTTGTGTTAGTGTCGTCGTTGTGTCACTATCCAAAGTTAAACACGGCATAATAAATATTGTATAAAATACTATTACTTTTTCATATGTAAAACATAATTTTAATAACCGAAAATTATAATAAACTTTTTTATTTATGCAATGACTTAGTATCCCATCTCCAAATTTAACTCGAATTACTTTGCATCGAATATTCCTAGGCTTTGGTCATCGAAAATTCATATCATCGTAACGCTGCGTTTCGGCTTTTCGGGCCAAAGTAGAGACAAACAAAATAAAGTGATTAGGTTTATAATATAGGGTAAATTAAAGGGTTCATTTTGTAATTATTCTTTCGATTTTTTATTTGTTCTTCAATACTCTCTAAAACCCAAACCGCCTTTTTGCTGCAACAAAAACCTTAAAGGCGCTTAAACCCTTAAACCTGTGACTGCGCCGCGTTCTCTTCTTCATCCTCCCAATCTCTCTCCATAGCTTCCGTTCTCTAAAACGTAAGATTTCTTCTAAAGGTACTTCCTTTCCAACTCTTGTGTCGATTTCAAGTTTCATCGTCTATGGAGGATTTGAGTGTAGAGACGATTAAACCTAATTTTCCCCTTTTTTTGTGTGTCAAAATTGATCCCTGGTTGCATAGAAACCCTAATTTCAGTCTCTGGTTTCATCTATCAACAGGTATCGATGGCTATTGATGGGAGTTTCAACCTTAAACTTGCCTTGGAGACGTTTTCTGAACGTTGCCCCAAGGTGGCAGCTTTTCCATTTTTTAGCTCTATTCTCAGCAAGGTAAAGTCTTGTAACTGTTGATAAACGTTACCCAGAATTGTGGGTTTGAGTTTGTTTTGAACATTTTTTTTGTCTTTCTGGGTGTTTGGTTGTTTAGGGAGGAGAAGTGGTTGATAACGAAGAGGTGATTCGTGCTTTGTCGGATGTGTTTCTTCACCCGGAGTATACAATTCCGTTGGTCCATTGCTTCCTTCCAATAATAAGAAGGGTTGTAGATAGAGTGGTGGGTCTTCTTCATCTAGTGGGTGATCTAAGGTCAAGTACTGACTACTCAGACGATGTATCATCAGTTTTGGATAATGCCATGAAGGAAGGTATTAGTGTGATCGATTTTTATGTTCGGCGTGGACAAAGGTTGGAGCTTCATGAGTGTGCTTGCTTGGCCTTCAGTCGTGCGCTTCATTTGAATTCGTCTTTGCTAGGGTAAGATGACTATTTACTTTATCGCCTACGCAAGATGAGATCGGTGATGTGAACCAGCAATAAAGCTGAGAAATCAGAAAAGAAGTTATGTTGGTTTAATAAAATCAGCTCGACTATTCTCCTAACAGAAGCTTTCTTAATTTTTTTAGGTCTATTCTAAATTATTTTAAGGAAGCTCCACCACCGTACGAGCGAATTCTTGTGAAAGAAATAATTTTTGAGTCTCACATGGAGGTATGCTTGTTATATTTGACGTTTACTGATCATATGTAAATTATTTGACATTGTTTTTATTCTTATCCACTTCCTAGTCTTTGGCCAGTTACATTGATTATTTTGCCCCCTGAATCAGGCTACAGCTGCATACTTGCTTTGTCTTCGAGTATCATATCGTTTTCTTGTCATTAGACCTGAGGTTTTCTCTAAGTTGTGGGATTGGTCTTGGTACTTGGACTCCATGAAAAGGCTCTCAGAATCTCCTAGACAAAAAAGGCATTTCTTGGAAAAGCATCGAGATGCTGTGTGGTGTGGGATTCAAATTCTTTCTGTTGTTTTGAGATGCAGTGACAGAGTAGCAGGATGTTTTGGTTTTGAAGTGGAAGAAGCACAATCATGCTTGCTACGGTAATCCACTTTTAGCTATACTCATGACTTTTCATTCGCTTTTCGTCCGAAGTTTTGTTTCTAAGGGTTTATTTTCTTTGACACATTCAGCTGGGAGGAATTTTGTCAGGATATAGAAATAGAAAAGGCTGGTTTATACATTCAACTGCCTACATACACTGCGTTGAGGTCTTTGCAACAATTTAGTACCCTTGTACCTGCGATTCACAAGCCACCATCAGCAGGGTTAGAAATAAATGAGCCATTGATGAAGATTCGGAGGCTGGACACCTGGTCGGTTCTCTTTGTGTTTCTTTTCAAATAAATTTCACCACTTATGCCACATGTACTTAATGTTAGTTTTCTCCTTTTCGGGTTGAACTCCACCTTCCTCTTCAATTCAGGGATGTCAAATCTTTCTCTGAACCATTTGAAATCCACTCTAGGGTGAAGAAATCTTTTGAAATGGTCTCATTGGCTGTTAGTCAAAAGCGACCTGTTCTTCTGTATGGTCCCTCAGGCTCTGGAAAGTCTGCCCTCATTAGGAAGTTGGCTGATGAAAGTGGTGTTCATGGTATGTTATAATTTTAATATCTACGTATATTGGTCTCGAATAATTTTTAGTTGGCTAGGTTAAGGAGCTTTCTACTTTACTGGAAGAGAAAAACAACTATCTTGAGATGTTGCTGTGCATACTAAATACATAGAAGATTTCCACTGTTAAAATGAAGGCCTTAAACTAAATTCTCACTATATTTTGTTTCTCCTTTAATTTTGGTAGTTGTATTTATCCACATGGATGATCAACTGGATGGGAAAACGTTGGTTGGCACTTATGTGTGTACTGATCAACCTGGCGAATTTAGATGGCAGCCAGGATCACTTACCCAGGTTTGTGGAATTAAATATTGATGGCAGCCTATTTTTTGTATCTATCCATCCTCCTACGATTACGTAAGTTTTTTTGTTTTTTCCATCTTGGCAGGCTATCATGAAGGGTTTCTGGGTGGTTCTTGAGGACATAGACAAAGCTCCATCAGATGTTCCCCTCGTCTTGTCACCTTTGCTGGGAGGCTCTTGCTCATTCGTGACCAGTCAAGGAGAGGTAAACACTCTCTTTTTTCTGCTCTGTTACTTATCCTATACGAAAAATATTGTAGTGCACACACCTTTTGAATAACTCTATTTTTAGGTACTTGTATTGTTTCCTCGAGAGGTTTATTCAGGTTTCAGATCTTCTTACCTTTTAATCTGCTTGCAGGAGATACGGATAGCGGAGAGTTTCCAACTGTTTTCAACAATATCGACACCCGAATGTAGTGCGTTACACATCAGGGAAGGTATGTCTTGCGGACACTGATTGGTTTGACAGCTTAGCTGTTGCATTTTGTTGGTCTGATTCTGCACTAGATCCACGTGACATTCGGAAGGGCCATGATAACTGTGATCTTGCTATAGTTAATGTGATCTAGGGGTAACGTACGTGGTTGCAAATTAGGTCGAAGGGTATTTTAGCTGGATAAGCTTGAAACCTGCAACTTTACGGAGTTTATTGATTGAAGCATAAAGTCAAATGCCAATGGGATTAGAGGCTCAACAAACGGCTGTTATAATGAATATTCATGCTGGCTATTATTCCCAGTTAAAAAAGCTGATATAGTGATTGCAAATAACCAACCTAGCTCAAAGTGCATGCTAGATTAAATATCCAATTTTATTGATGTTTGCAACACTAAAGCTCTTATGAGGTCTTATAACTATATTTGTATTATTACGTGGCATTAGAGCTGAACAAAACCCACCTTTTCTTGCTGCAAATAAGATTCAGTTCAAGAAACCTTATTATTATTATTTTTTCTGGTTTTCTTGGATGTAGCTGGAAATTCGTTAAGTCCTCTATGGAGGAGAATTGTTGTTTATCCACCAGATCGTGAAAGCTTGCAAAGTATCCTGGGTGCTCGGTATCAGAACCTGGGTCCTGTTGCAGAGAAACTTATTGGTAGGTTCCTCTTGCACATACGCCCCTTGACATGGAATCTGATTAACAGTGAAACTATTCCATCTTTGCAGAAACATTTGAAACCGTCAACTCTGCTCTTCGTCCCCAATTTTCTGGTTCAACAACTGAAGCTACTTTCAGTTCCCCAAGTAGATTTTCACTGAGGTTAGCATATATCTATGACTGAGATTTCTTGTTATTAATGGATTGGTCATTCTATTCTTTCTGAATGGTCATCATTTCCAGAGATCTGCTCAAGTGGTGTGAACGGGTCCATGGTCTGTCTTCTTATGATGGCCATGCAATTTTTCAGGAGGTCTGTTCTTGAAATTTTGCTTATGTTGGTCTCTTATTTTAATTTTTATTGATTTAATTTGGCGTTATTGTGCTTTTTCCTCAGGCAGCAGACATATTCTCTGCGTCTTATATGTCAGCTAAAAACCGAGTAACAGTAAGTAATATTGTGGCTAGCATTTGGAATGTCGCCGTTCCAGAATCTCAGCATAAGCCCCCAATTCAGGTACCTTAGTTTTCTTGACAGTGTTTTGTGTTGCTGCTTTGAGATTGCTTTATAATTATTCGAACTTGCAGGATTTTTCTGGAATTCTTAAAATTGGCAGAGTTTCTCTTCCACTTGGTGAAACTGCGGTTAGTTTATACGCATCTCCTTTCTGATAAAAATATTAATCTGTTAAAGTCTCTTATTCATCTGCTTCTTTTTTCAGTCGCATGATCGGTCGAGGTTTGTTGAAACACGCACATCTACACGGTTACTTGAGAAAATAGCTCGCTCTGTCGAGTACAACGAGCCAGTTCTCTTAGTAGGAGAAACAGGGACTGGGAAAACAACACTAGTTCAAAATCTTGCACAGTGGATCGGACAGAAACTCACTGTTTTGGTGCGTTTTGACGTACATTCTTCTAGTGACATATTTATCGTAGTGGTTTTCTATAATGGCTAATTTTCTTTTCTGCAGAATTTGAGCCAGCAAAGTGATATAGTTGATCTATTGGGAGGATTTAAGCCTATTGATGCAAAGCTTATGTGCACAATGCTTTACAATGAATTCAATGAATTGGCAAGAGATTCGAAGATGAAGGTAGCTGTACATTAAAAAAATTGTCACTCCTATATTCCTCCTGCACTCATTCCTAACCAGATATGTTTTGGAATGAATTTAGCATTTTTCTCGAGTAATGAGTCCTTTTCATTTCTGGTATTCAGGATGATTCAAAAGTTATGAAATGGCTGCAAAAAAACTTTAGAGCCAAGAAGTGGGATACATTTTTGAGTGGGTTAAGGAAAACTACTGATTATCACATTGAAGGTAAAGATGGGGAAGAAAGGTCTACTAGATCTGGTAGGAAGAGGAAGAAACCCGAAGAGATTAAAAACTGGACGTGTCTGTCCAAAAAAGTGGAGAAGATTCATCAACAGATTTGTTCAGGTGGAATGGTTTTTACCTTTGTTGAAGGTGCGTTTGTGACTGCCCTCAGGGAGGGGCATTGGGTTTTACTGGATGAAGTGAACTTAGCCCCACCGGAGATATTAGGCAGGCTTATTGGTGTTCTTGAAGGAGTGAGAGGATCACTTTGTTTAGCTGAGAGAGGAGATGTAATGGGCATTCCCAGACATTTGAATTTCCGTTTGTTTGCCTGTATGAATCCAGCCACGGATGCTGGTAAACGAGACTTGCCGTTCTCCTTCCGAAGCAGATTTACAGAGTATGCTGTGGATGATGACTTGTGTGATGATGATCTGGAGACATTTGTGAGGCAATTTTTAGGTGGACGTGAATCTGACAGTAAGTTAGTAGGCAACATTGTTTGCTTTTACAAAGAAGCTAAAAGGTTATCTGAAGAAAGCTTGCAGGATGGTGCTAATCAGAAGCCACAGTATAGCTTAAGGTCTCTTTACCGTGCGCTAGAGTATGCAATAAAAGCAGAGGGTATTGGAGGATTTCAGAAAGCATTATACGATGGATTTTCTATGTTTTTCCTCTCCTTATTGGATGCTTCCAGTGCTAAGATCATGGAACTACTAATAAAACGTATCTCAGGGGAAAATATCCGAGGCCAACCACTTCAAAGATACTTGGGAGAATTAAAAGGCAGTTCTGATGACAGTTATGTTAAGACGAAGAGTGTAATTGAACATCTTAATCGTTTGGCACATGCCATTTTTATTAAAAGATATCCTGTTCTCTTACAAGGACCAACATCCAGTGGTAAAACTAGCCTTGTCAAATATCTTGCAGCAATAAGTGGAAACAAATTTGTTCGAATCAATAATCATGAGCAGACTGATATCCAAGAATATTTAGGTTCCTATATGACTGATTCTTCAGGGAAGCTTGTATTTCACGAAGGAGCGTTGGTTAAGGCTGTCAGGGGTGGGCATTGGATTGTCTTAGATGAACTAAATTTGGCTCCATCTGATGTCTTAGAGGCACTAAACAGACTGCTTGATGACAATAGGGAGCTTTTTGTGCCTGAGCTAAGTGAAACAGTCTCAGCGCATCCTAATTTCATGCTCTTTGCTACACAGAATCCTCCTACTGTATATGGTGGGCGCAAAATACTGTCTCGAGCTTTTCGCAATCGCTTTGTGGAGATTCATGTTGATGAAATTCCAGAAAATGAACTGGGTGAAATTCTTGCTAAAAAGTGTTTTATTGCAAACAGTCATGCTTCAAAAATGGTTGAAGTGATGAAAGACCTGCAACGAAATAGGCAGAGTAGCAAAGCTTTTGCTGGAAAACATGGATATATAACTCCAAGAGATTTATTCCGGTGGGCAGCTCGTTTTAGGACTTATGAAGGTGCTTCTAATGAAGAACTAGCCAGAGAAGGGTATTACATCCTTGCAGAAAGGCTGCGTGATGACACCGAGAAGGTAGTTGTGCAAGAGGTGTTGGAGAGACATTTCCGGGTTAGTCTTGCCAAAGATGATTTGTACAAAATGGTAAGTTTTGTTATCCAGTTTGAAACTTCTATCAAAACCATTTTCAGATAATTGATGTAACAGCATGTCATGCATCTTGCTAAGTTGTCTTTTCTTCTTGGAACCAGTTCATTTAGGTTTCCTGAAATTAGTTTATATTGTAGGTCTTTTTAACTTTATATATCCATTGGATGGAGCTGTGTGTCATACAGTGAACTGCCTGTTCATGTTAATTGCTTGTTCTTAATCTGTTGCTTTGCACTTTCAGAGCCACTTACCTTCATTCTGATAGCCTTTTTTTCAAGGAAGCTGTTGGTCTTACGGCATTATTATCAATTTTTGCTATTACTGCATCATTTACAAAGTTTTGCTATTTCTTACGTAATTCTGCGATAAGTAATGGTTTCTGATCTTTTTTGCTTTATTTTTTTACCCCAGGAGTTTCCAAGATTGGATTCCATGTAAATGCCTTTCCCCTCCTATTTCTTCTATTATTGAATCATTTTTTTCCGAGCTTGTTTGTTTTATCTTTGACACAGCCTTGGCTGAATTTTATGGTGCTATTAATTTCAATATTTATATAGGCAAAACAGAACAATCACCTGGACTCAAAGTATGCGGAGACTATATTTTCTCATCAATCGTTCTTATAAACTGCGTGAGCCTGTTCTTCTTGTTGGTGACACTGGTGGAGGCAAAACAACAATCTGCGAAATACTAAGCATTGTTCTGGAGCAAAGATTGCACATACTTAACTGTCATCAATACACAGAAACATCTGATTTCCTTGGTGTAGGCTTCTCTTTTTCATCTTATAGTTTTTGGACTCCAATGCTACACTGTTACTTCTTTCATTTACAATTTCTAATGTCAGCTTCTTTCTTAGGGGTTCTTTCCTGTGAGAGACAGATCAAAATTGGTCACGGAATATGAGAATCAAGTCAAACAATTGGAGCTCTCTCAGGCATTGGCACCTCTTGGCCAAGATATTGTAAGTATCCCAATACCCATTAGTGATGTTGGTATTTCACGTCTTTCTCTCAACGTGGATGCTATATTTTCTTGAACATGTTATGTACAGGACATATCTGCAGATATTGGTAAAGCTGAATTGTTGATCAAATCAATAGAGGCAGTTCTGGAGAAGTACAAAAATGATTCAGTAATAGGAGCGGCTTTCACACCGCAGGATGTTGATGTTCTTGTCAAGATAAGGAACAATATGGTGATGCTGTATCAAAAGTGGCGTGCTATTTTTGTGTGGCAAGATGGGCCCCTTGTGGAAGCGATGAGAGCTGGAGATATCATTCTTGTGGATGAGATATCTTTGGCTGATGACAGTGTGTTAGAAAGACTGAATAGTGTGTTGGAGACGGGCAGGAAATTGGTGAGTATTTCCAGTTCACTACTAGTAGTTCATAATCTTGTGATTAAAAAATCCTGCTTTCATTTTCATCATCGAGCCATTCCTTAATACTTCTCCATGCTGGTTTTCATTTTCTTTGTTGAGTTTTTTTTTGTCTGGTTAATTGTCCACTCATGTTATTGTATTCGCTTTTATCTTTGTAGTCGTTAGCTGAGAAAGGTGGTCCCGTTTTGGAGGAAGTTGTAGCTCATAAAGACTTTTTTGTTCTTGCCACTATGAACCCGGGTGGTGATTATGGAAAGAAGGAATTGTCACCTGCACTTCGTAACCGTTTTACTGAGATATGGGTACCCCCTATTACAGATACTGAGGAGCTCAGAAGTATTGCTTCTTCTGGGTATGTGGTCTCCGTGACATGTTCAAAAGGATACTTGTCAGTAGATATCTTGTTGCTAATTCCTGATTTTCTTGTTTTGTAGCCTTTCCAGTTCAATGGAGTCTAATATCGTAGATCCCATTATCAACTTTTGGGAGGTAGTTTCCCTTTCCTATTTCTCGTAATCTTATTTCCTTCTCAAATTTTGTAATCCTGAAAGTATTACATGCTTTGAGGTTTATAGTATAGAAGCTTGATTGCCCTTAGTATTGTATAGTGTCTCCAAACTGTTGTTTACCAACATGAACACGACCACACATCTCCAGGTTTTGTGTTATTGGAAAACAATTTGATTGCTGAATCGTTAGTATTAATATTAATATTTCGTTTTGAGGATTCATGAAATTTTTGTGCGGCACCGTTGAGCACCTGCTTCACTCTTTAGTGGGTCCGTTTTTTAATCTTGTCTCCATACCATCTTTTTCTTTTCCATGCTCTCTCGTCAGGCACATAATGTTCTGAGCTTTATAATTATCATTATAATCATGTCAATGCTACAAGATACTTTATAAGTACACTGAATTATATGTTTTTTACATCAATAGATTCAATGTAGTATTCTTTACTGCAGTGGTTTAACAGGTTGCAGACTGGGAGGACGCTTACTGTCAGAGATCTCCTCTCTTGGGTTGCGTTTGTCAATGTGACAAATGAGAGTTTAGGACCAGCATTTGCTATTCTTCATGGAGCATTTCTCGTGTTACTTGATGGTATAAGTCTTGGTAGGTCTTTCCCGTATTCTAAATTTTCTGTATAGTTGTGAAATTTGTCTTTTGAATTTGGTTGCATCCTTTTATGAACAATCTGGCTTTTGAACTTGTCGATGTCCAAAAGCACCTTAATAAGATTAGCATGTATATCTATGGCTGGGTGTTTAACTATAGCTTAAGCTACAGTGAATCCCTCATATCCCTATGAAAAGATGCTCTTTGACTGGTTTTCCATTAAAACATAATTTAGGTTCTCTGGCTGCTTCTTAGATTGATTGCTCTGTTAAATGCGTTTGTCATCTACAGTTTTACATTTTATTGACAGGTCTGTCTCTGATATAATGATATAAGAACACTGGATTATGTTAAACATCTAAAAGATTGAATAGGCCTACCTAGATAGTTTGTGATATAAACTCATGCAAATGATGAGGATACTTATATATACAACTTGTGTTATGTACTTGTTTCTGTCGTGGGATGTGTTGAATTTGGGTATTTGATTATAATGGTATTCCATATTCATTAGCTGAATCTACAACTTGTGTTCTGTACTTTCTGTCGTGGGATTTACTGAGTTTGGGTATTCAACTTTATTGGTATCATCTTCATTAGCTGAGTTTGAGTAGTAATGCTTTTATATTTTCTTTACCCAGCGTATATGATTGATTTCTTTTTGGAAATAATATCTTTCTTTTTTTATGTTTTGTAAGGAACTGGTTTCTCTGGGAGAGATGGTCAAGATCTGAGAAAAAAATGCTTCGCTTTCCTATTACAACAACTTGAGGTAATTTGAATCTTGACATCACAATGTTTCTCTCTATTTATGTTGTTTTTTTGCAACACAAACTCGCCAAATTTCCCCTACTGGATTATTTTGAATTCAACTACTTTTTCTGTCATTTTTGTTATTCTAGGATTCGACATTTCTAGCCATGTTTAAAGTACTACTATCTTAAATTCTCAAGAGGTTTTAATTGTATCTAGCATGTCTCCCATTTATTTTTGAAAGGGTGGGAGCTAGGGATTCTCTTTTTCTACTTCAGGGTAAAATAATATCCAGTGACGCAGTTTGGTTTGGTTATAGAACAAAAAACGTTTTCTTATCATCTTTAAATTGTTAATATCGTGTGACTCATATTTTTGCTTAGTCCTTGAACTCATAGTGATGCTCGTTTATCAACGACGAATGTCTCATCATGTCTGCATCTATCTGAGTATCCGACTTTTCTGGTTCAGCTTTTTGCTAGCGATACACTCCGTTTGGAACTTTCAAGAATGGAGCAATATGGCTGGGGTGATACCAAAGCAATTTTTGAAGAAAGTAAGAGTGTTCTACATGATGACATGTTTGGCATCGATCCCTTTTATATAAGTAAAGGTGAGCTACTCACTGTTTTTTTCTGCAAAGGATATGTTTATATTGTCAAAGTATAGCAACCATGATTATAGACATTTCATGATATTTTGTTTGGAACGAACATGTCTGGTCAGGTGATGAAAATCCTGAGATTGGTGGATTCGAGTTCTTAGCACCAACCACCTGCAGGAATGTCTTGAGAGTATTGCGTGCAATGCAGCTTTCAAAACCAAGTATGTCTCATTAATTTTGGTTATCTTGGTAGTTGTTGCAGATTGATGTTTGGCTTTAATATTTTATTATATTACGGTTTCAGTTTTATTAGAAGGTAGCCCTGGTGTTGGAAAAACAAGTCTGATAATGGCGTTGGGAAAATATTCTGGCCACAAGGTTGTGCGCATAAATCTATCGGAGCAGGTTCGATTTCTTCACCAAGCATCAATACTGTGTATGCTACTTCGTCTGTTAGGTACTATAACTTTGGTTCTTCTGATGCAGACTGACATGATGGATTTGCTGGGATCGGATTTACCTGTTGAAAGCGATGAGGACATGAAGTTTGCGTGGTCTGATGGAATTCTCTTGCAGGTTAAAGAATGCCTAATGTTAAAGTATGTATCAATTTGAAAATTGCAGACCCTCAAGTATGTTATTTCTACAGGCTCTAAAAGAAGGCTCCTGGGTTTTGTTAGATGAACTGAATCTTGCCCCACAATCTGTTCTAGAGGTGAGCCACCAGTTTTATTTCAGTAAAACTTTTTCTGCGTGAGAACATGTTAAATTCTGTTGCCTTTCCACATATATTATTATAGTGAAGGTTATTAAGAATATATATGTTTCTAGGGTTTGAATGCGATTTTGGATCATCGTGCTCAAGTATTCATCCCAGAACTGGGCTGTACCTTTGAATGCCCCTCGACATTTAGAGTTTTTGCATGTCAGAATCCTTCGTCTCAAGGTGGTGGCAGGAAAGGTCTTCCCAAGTCTTTCCTTAACCGATTCACGAAAGTATGTTCCACTATTCGTTTTCTGGTCAGGGATGCTCATGACATCTCTATTGATGCCAAAATTTAATATAATTCAAAATGAAAATTTCTACTGATCCGCCTCAAATGCTGTCAGGTTTATGTGGACGAGTTAGTGGAAGACGATTACCTCTTCATCTGTCGCTCGCTTTACCCATCAATACCCAGTCCATTGCTTTCAAAGCTTATTGCTCTCAATAGACAGTTACATGATGGTACTATGTTATATCGAAAGTTCGGTCACGATGGCTCACCATGGGAATTCAATCTACGTGATGTGATCAGATCATGCCAGTTTCTGCAAGGTAATAGCAGAGTCATTGAAATTTTTCATATTAGCATTTTTTCCAGGTGACAGTAGTTGCTTCGGCTAATTTGAGTTCTCGTGTCGTTTCAGAGGCAACACATGACTTAGAAGTTGAAAGCTTTCTCAATGTTCTGTACGTTCAAAGAATGCGTAACGCAACTGACCGCAATGAAGTTCTGAGTATCTATAAGGCTATTTATGATAAAAACCCGTCTATAAATCCGTATCCTCGAGTTCAGCTAAATCCTGGGTACTTAGTTGTGGGAACTGCTACTATTAAACGAAATTTGACTCAGTCTAATATTTCTGGTGAGCAGTTGAAGATTTTGCCTGAAATCCGTCAAAATCTGGAAGCTGTTGCACATTGTGTGCAGAATAAATGGCTGTGCATCCTAGTCGGACCATCGTCATCTGGAAAGACTTCGGTGATCAGAATATTAGCTCAGTTAACAGGATTTCCTCTTAATGAATTGAATCTTTCATCTGCGACTGACAGTTCTGATCTACTTGGATGCTTTGAGCAGTACAATGTCTTCCGTAATTTCAGATTGCTGGTCACTCGAGTTGAGCATCTTGTTGATGAGTACAACAGTCTTTTATCACAGTCTTCCCAGGAGGCCCTTTTGAGCAATAGGAGTGGCTTAGTTTCCAGTTGGCTTTCCTTTTTATATAAGATTGATTCCTCTCTCTTGGAGAACCATTCATCCTTCTTGAACGACTCTGACACACTATCTAAATTAACCGAGATTGTAGAATATCTGAAACAGGTCTTGGAAGAAGGTATTTTGCCCGTTAGTTGGTCAAAAGAGTATATGGACCAAATCATGAAGACAATATTGAAGCTGCAAAATCAGAAGAAAAAGCAGTCTACGAAATTTGAATGGGTGACTGGAATGCTTATAAAGGCAATAGAAAACGGAGAGTGGGTTGTCCTCGAAAATGCTAATCTCTGTAATCCCACGGTAATATAATCTCCCTTTTTTTGTTTCCTGTTACAATTTTATTCCTTTTGCTTTTACCCATGTGAGTTTCATGTTGCATGCAAAAATTTATTACCTCTGATAATTTCCCTTGTAGCTAATTGCCATCATTAACTTAAACTTCAGGTACTTGATAGAATCAACTCTTTAGTGGAACCGTGTGGAACCATCACTATAAATGAATGTGGGATTATTAACGGCGAACCTGTCACTGTTGTTCCGCACCCAAACTTCCGTTTGTTCCTGTCTGTAAATCCAAAATTTGGGGAGGTATCAAGAGCAATGAGGAATAGAGGCGTTGAGGTATTTATGATGGGGCCACATTGGCAGCTCAATGAGGAAGGCTCTAACTGTGAAGAGCTTGTGCTGAGAGGTGTGGAAAGGTTTCTTGCTCTGTCAGGTATTCCAGGTTATAAGCTGGTTACTTCCATGGCCAAAGCACATGTTCATGCATGGCTAAATGGTCAAAGCTTTGGTGTACGGATCACGTATCTTGAGCTTGAACAGTGGGTTCACCTCTTCCAACTGCTGCTCATGAATGGTAATCAACTTCTGTGGAGCTTACAGCTAAGTTGGGAGCACATCTATCTCTCTTCGCTTGGGGTAACTGATGGGAAAGAAGTTGTTGATTTTGTGCGTGAGACATATTTGTCAGATATTGACCTTTCTGAGTTTGATTCATTTATGAGTGGGGGTCTGTGCCTGCCTGGAGGATGGCCAAAGCCTTTCAACTTGAGAGACTTGACATGGTACTCAAGAGAAACAACAGTAAGACAGAATTGCATGTATCTGGAGTTCTTAGGAGCACAGTATGCATCACATCAGTCTAAAATAAGCTACAATGTCAAATTGAGAGATAGGGAGTTGGGTGCTGGGGAACCAAGACTAATTTATACGATTGATTCTTGGACGTTGAAAAATATATTGTTTCCTAAAGCCTTAATTGGGTCAACCTGTGCGCCAAATGCAGCAAAATTTGAAAATGATATGGCTTCAAAAATGCTATTGTTTGCTGCCAACTGGACAATGGAGCAGGCAACCGAAGATGATATTCAACTCTATCTTGTGTGGTTTAGTTGGTTTGGTTCTAGGCTGCAACAATATTGTCCCTTTTTGCTGTGTTTTCTCAATATGTTGAAGGATGAATTGGAGCATCCAATCTGGAATCATATATCTAGATGTCGGAAACATCTGAAATCCCTCTGCAAATTGGATCCGGATGCTGTTCCAATTCCTATGTTGTCCTCCAAATTGATTGATGTAGCTGCGTCAAATGACCAGTCAAAACCTTACAGTAGACCCCTCTTTGAGTCTCTCAACTCTGTAGGCGTTCTTCGGCTTTCCTATCAGCAGTGGCTTGCAGAGAGTAATTACAACCACACTGATGTATCCTCTTTTACCCGCTTTTTGGATTCGCTTCGCGCATTGGAGAAGAAAATTCTATGCCAAATTGTTGGATCACCTTCTTTCAGTGTGTTGATTCAGTTGTACACCGAGATTATTGAAAAACATTCATTCTTTTGGTCTGGTTTGGTCTCTTCTTCAGATGAGTATTTATTGTTTTCCTTTTGGTCGCTGATTAAAGCTATCAAAAAGATGCACAGTTATTTTCCTGAAGAAGTTCTGGTGGTTCTGGTAAGCCTACCTTTCAGTAATGCCATTTTCTTTTTCTCAAAATATTATACTGGTTGATCAATAATATCCTTGGCTTTCTTCTGTAGGAGGAAAGCAAAAATATAAACAATATAGTTTTGCATGGTCACCCAGAAAAGTCTTTGCTATGGGCTTATGGGGGCCATCCTACTTTGCCGGTATCTGCAGAGTTGTTCCATAAGCAGCAGGAATTTCAACAGCTCTGCAGCACAGTTTGGCCATTGAAATCAGAATCAGATGAACAAGGTTTGATATCTAAACGTCTTTCAAAGTATTGAAAAACTAGTATTTTCTCAATTTCTCTTTATTTTCTCTTTCTTAAAACAAAACAGTCTCTCTTATATTTAAGATGAAAGATAAAAGACATAACACGGTGCCATTTGAGGCCTACACCTGTGATTGTTTTGTTAGAGAAATTAAACTCTCTTCTGACAGTTGTTGGGTGTTGGCAGGAAATGATCATCTTACCAAAGTCATTGCATTTTCTGGCTCTGAATTATGTTTGCTTGCCTTGGAAGGTAAATCCCTAATGAATATTTGCTCATCTTTGTTTCATTTTACGTATCTTCTCTAATGCAAGTAGACTGTAATGTTCTGAACACTATCTATATTCTTGTCTTCAGCCAAGGCATAATTGATTGTTGTGGTTTAACGTAGAAGTACATGAAACGGAACCATATGGCTGTATAGAATACCGATAAATAGTGATTGTTATCTCTTTGGGATTTTTGCCCTTTTTCAAAATCTCTTCTGTCTAGTGTCAACAATCTAGCTAAAGAAAATTTATAAATGTTTAATGACAATATCAAAACCGTTGCGATTGTCTGATTGTGATGTGATTTACGTTGTTGTATTTCTCTGTTTTCTTTCCAAAATATGCAGGTCTTTGCATTTCATCATACATTGCTGACGATGACGACGTAGATTATGTAGCTGCTGTTCAGCTGGATGAGATCTATCAGGTTTGTTTTCTTTATTCTGCTTTATGTAATGAGATGTCTCTATCTGCTGCTCACAATTAACCATCATCACCAGACATTTTTGGAGCGGCTGAAACTAGAGAAGAAGAGACTGGAGGATAGCATAGGTTTCAATGAGAATGATAATATTGAAAATAAATCTGTTGCCTGCTGCGTTTTCTACCCAGAGATTGTTGCTACAGGGTCTGGGTTTAGCAGTTGGGCGAAGATATGTTGTATTGCTAGCAGTGAAAGTTGTTCTTTAGATGTAGAGTTACTTGCTGCACTTCAGCACCTCTTGGTGGCTCGACCTGCTGAACATCAGGCTAGTGGATAGTTGGAATCTCTTTTTTATTTTTTTTATAAGCTAATGTTTTCGTTTTATATGAAATTTGATGAATAAGAGATAACTACTCTTTGTCATGCCCTGGTTAAAGTCATTTTCCTGTTTATTTCTCTAAGACTTTCTTTTTTTGAGTTGCAGGATCTTGTGGACATTCAAAATTTGCTTAAACCGGCACTAGAATATTCTTTATCCTCAACAAGACCTCCACAGACTCTTGTAGCTCATCAAAAACTCCTGTGGGCAATTGATGCACGTGCCTCTGAACTAGGAGGTAAACAAAGTTGGATTTTCAATTATTTTTTCCTGTATACAAAGGTGAACTGGCTGATTAACTTTGACGCTGTTGCAGTGGACACCAAAATTGCTGGTTTCGTTCTCGAGATGTGGTACTGGTGGCATTCTGTTTTGTGGAAGGATAATCAAATTGGTCTCCTGGTATTCGATACTAAACTAAATGACTTTTGTTCACACATTACTTAGATTGCGCTTTATGTAACATATTTCTTTCATCTCATGTTCACAGGGCCTACAGAATATCTCAGACATCGGAAACTGTCGGATTATGCCACCTTCTATGCTTATTCAGCCTGTGAAAACAGCTACCGTTGCTCAGATTCTGTAAGAGATCTATCTCCATTATGACGTTTGAGAAATTTTTATTTTGAATTGCAGCTCTCTACTTCTGGTCAACTATGAGCATGTTAAACGTTTCATACTTGTCCTTGCAGTTTTATATATCTAAATCTAACATTCATATGCCACACTGATACATTGTACTGTGACTGCATTGCTTACCCTCCAGGATAATGCAGTTTTAATGTTTGATGACGGGGAATTGTAGTTCCATTAAACATACGATAAAACTCATTTTTATTAATGTTTTATGTAGGGAAACTGTATTTTCTGTTAAGGATTATCCTGTTCAATCAATGAAACTTCTTTCTGCTTCACAATATCTGTGGAAAAGCTCACAACCCTATCAAGAGATGTCTGGTTCTCTAATGTCAATAGCACGTTCCCTTTTCCAACAGGTATTAGAATAGTGATAATTTGAATAGTTTATTTTGTTTCTTTGCCTACTGTGCAAATATTTTTATCTTGATTTCAAACTCTGTAGATAATATATACGCACCAAAAGTCATTTGAGCCAGAAGTGTTTGTGGAAATTAAGTCTGCATATCAGGCAATTGAGAAGAAGGAGAACAAGGTATGATTCTAAAAGTTAGATTTTCCATTCTTCCTTTCCTCTTTCTTTTAAAAAAGAGTGGAATCTTCTTTATAATTGAGGTTCAATGTAAAACATTGCTAGTCTCCAAGTTTACGCTTCTCTTTTCCCTTATGCAGATGGATGGCATACAGTTTCTCATCTCATTGATTGGCTCATCAAGCCATCATAAATTGAAATCCGTTACTCACTCATTTATCGGGCCATTAGCTAAACATCTTTATTCTGAGTGCTCGTCAAATGGTAGTGTTATATGGTTCTTATTTAAGCTGTAATAATTTTAGTCTTGGCAAGGTAAACCTTCCTCGACCGTTGTTATTATTTCTTACAGCTTTATGGCAACTTTTGTAGAATTCTACTCCAAACTTGGCTTGGCGTGGCTTTATCTTGGAGGGCTACGCTTCCATCTTTTGAATAGTTTAGATGCTATAGATCCTGCCATGAAGATTACTTGCAAGCTGTTAGAACTAGAAGAGAAAATTTCATCGCTTGAGCTAAACATCAAGGTGGTTGCTCTTTTGCATTGTGTAGGTTCACAATAGCAGTTGCATATTGTCTGTGTTTGTTTTATTGATTGGCCTATATCAATGTATTACCAGGTCCGTGGAGAATGTGAGTATCTGTCTGGACTGCTTTACTCTGGAAACAATGACGAAAGAAGTGAACATACATTATATAAGCTCAAAACTGAGCATAAAAGATTGCAAAGAAAGGTATGTAGCAGCTACTGTAGCTTTTCCCCCCTCTTGGCTGTGTGATTATTATGTGATGTATCCCATTTCTCCATGCTCACTTTTTTCTTTTGTTTTTCTTCGAAAACAGGTTATTTTTCGCTCTGATCCTAAAAAGTACCAGGATTTAAGAAGAGCGCTGGATGAGTTTGCTGGTTTTCTCACACGTCCCATAAGTCTGGTCAACGATATTGAAGTACTTGATTGGAATCAGGTTGTTGAGCAGGTTTTCAACTGGCAGGTATGTTTCTCTCATGATTGTCATTTGTATTCTTTTTGCTTTAGCCATCAAGCTTCATTTTCAAATATCAAATCCTTGGATTCTGCAGGAGACAGCAACATCTTTTATTGAGCGGCTGTCCAGTGACTATTCTGAATATGTCGATATAACTCAGCCAATTCAAGTTTCAGTATATGAGATGAAATTGGGTTTATCACTCTTTGTATCTGGTGCTCTCTTAGGAAAACTTCTCAACAGATTTGACATAGACATGGTTGACTCAGTCATGGTACTTAACCTCTTGTTTTTCAGAAATGTTTGAACATGTCATTTCCTGTAGTCAAACTTAATGACTTTGTGTGTCTGGCAGGAAACAATTTATGCCTTAATGAGATTTCCAAGGGGCTCCTCCTTAGCTTCAACTACCTACATTGAATGTTTGCCACCTCTGCACCTTTCTCATGGTGCAGATTCTCGTGCTAAGTCCTTAGGTTTGGATGTTGGCTTGCTACACAAACTTATCTCTGTCTCAAGTGCAGATGATTCGAGAAAAGTAACGTTTCATAAAATTTCCTGAATTTCCAGTATTAAGAATTATGATTTCCGTTCACATATTGAAAAGATTGTGAGAATTTTGAATTCTACTCATGTATGCATTAATGTTTTGCTTGATTATTGTAGGCCTCTGAGTTGCAACTCAAAATTGCTCTATATAAAAATCTACATGCTCGTGTTTTGCAATTCGTTGCAAATACTGGGCTAATGGATGAAGCTTCTTTTGAGGTAAAATATCTGCTTATTTGTATGCATTTGAATATGTTAATAAGTTATCTAATGTCGCAAGATTTCTATCCGCAGTTACTGGATAAAATATATATTGAATTGGCGAGAATTTGGATGGAGATGAAGTTTCAAGCAAAAACAAAGGCTGACAATCTTCCTGGGCTGTACAAATTTCGTTCCCGGGACTTCAAAATTGAGAGTGTCATGGAAGTAGATATATCTGCCCTTGGCAAGTATTTCCCAAATGATAGTTTCTCAGAGTGGCAAGAGTATCTGGCTGATGATGATATGAAGGATATGAAGAATATGGTAAACCCTTCACTCTTAGGTCTACTGGAACTTGTAAATTCTTTTGTTTATTACTTATGATTTTCTTTTGCTCTCCACAGACACATATTGACCAGGAGGAGGAAAATTTGGAGGATGATTGGGACTTGATACAGGAGCGTCTGGATGGTATATATAGCACACATAATGAGTTATTTGGTTTCTGTAACCTCACTGAAAAGGTATTGGAAACAACCGCTTCTATATTTAAATCTGCAATTGTTGCATCCGGCACAGTCGCAATTCTCTTGTATCTAACAAGACAGTATATTCTATTCAGTCTGGAAGATTCTGTATTACTGACAGTAGAAGGCTGGATTCATTCTCTGATTCCTATGAACTTGGAGTCGATATGATCAAAGGTGATCAGACACTATTTCTCTCTATTGTTTAACGTAATTCAATTCATTTTATTAATTCTATTACTGGATTATCTCTTGATTCCAGGGCTTAGGGGTTTATTTACATCAAGCTTGGATGCAAAACTTGTTCCAGAACACCTGCTTTGTCTTTGCTTGGAAAACAAAAAGTCCTTCACTTCAAACTATCAGTCTGCCAGTAAATATAACTTTTACAAGGTCTGCAAAGCTTTTACTTCCTGAAAAAGTTCATCTGCTTTTAGTTTTACGTTTGCCTTTGTTCTGACAGTGCCTTTTATAGGACTTCGATGGTCCTGAGCTGGGGAAAATGGTCAAGTTTCTCACTGCATTTCAACGGAGAATTAATTCTCTATTGCAAGAACGGGAGGACCATCCTGGTCTTCAGAAACTTTCTGATGTACTTCGGATGCTCTTGGATATTCCCTCAAGTACTCCTCTGGCAAAGGTATTTGTAAATTGGTTATAAAAGATACTGCATCAGTCAGTAAGAAAGCAACTCTGTGGTAGCAATTATATGGAAAGTACTAATGCAATGGTAGCTTTTAACAACGGAATAAATTTCTTTAAACTGCCGTCACTGTTTGGTCTTTTTTTTGTTAGTTCATCATAAGCATTAATTTACTAAACCTTTACTTTCTTGTTTGCCATTGTTTGTGAAGACTCTTTCAGGATTGCAATTTCTGCTCTGCAAGGTTCACAAGTTACAGGAAGAGGGATGTAAATTGCCCATCTCTGGTATGGATTTTTAATCTTCTTACACTGGGTTGATTATGGACTCTCTCAATTAGTTGTACCATATGTTCCTTCCATTATTTTATTATATTTTCATGTGTTACATTGTGTTTTTTTTTTTTTTTTTTTTTTTCCTGTCCTACAGATCTTTTGGAGCCAATTATTTTCCTTGCAAGCTCTTGGCAGAAAATGGAATTCGAGCGCTGGCCTACATTGCTTGATGAGGTTCAGGATCAGTATGAACTAAACGCCAGGAAGGTTGGTATAGTTAGAAAATTTTATTGTTGTGAACAAAAATACTGTTATGGGTAACATTTATTTTTCTCGTTGCAGTTGTGGCTTCCTTTGTTTTCAGTTCTATTTCAGAAGGATGGTGTTGAAATTTCAGAACATGAAAACGAGTCCATTTCACAAAGGTGTTCGCCAAACGAACGTTGTGGTGCTTACATTTGTATTCTTGCAAGTATTCGGTCATCTAAGAGATATTTTTTTTGCAGTTTGGTGGAGTTCATTGAAACGTCAAATGTTGGTGAATTTAGGAGACGTCTTCAGCTTCTCTTTTGCTTCCTTCTTCAATTAAGTATGGGTGGTTCATTGGGGATATATTCAAGGTTAGCTGCATATGAATTATCACCTGATTTCTTATTTTCCTCTTTTCTTCTTTCCTTCATTTATTTACTTCAGTCCTCACAGCTGGTTGCTCCTCCACTGTTTTGACAGTTGACTTCTAACTTGACTGTATTTGCCTTTTGCCGCGCTTTTACTTTGACAGTGATTCACACAAGAGGAAGGTGGAAATTTGCTACAATATTTTTGGATTCTATATTCAATTCCTACCGGTGTAAGCTCCTTTCCAGTTTTGTCTTGAGTTTATCAGTTCATGATTGTTTCGCCAGGGTAATGTTCTCAGATTAAATTTCTTTTACCAGTGTAATGGAGCAGTTAGATTTGAATAGAAAAAATGTTGAAGCTGAGTTAAAGGAGGTTCTAAAACTTTGTCGGTGGGAGAGACCAGATAATTATCTGTCCAATGAGACCACTAAAAGAACCAGGCAGAAGGTCAAGAAACTGATACAGAAGTTTACTGTAAGTAATTGGTTTCTTTTTTCATTTTCTGGGTGTTATTGTATATAAACACACAAGACACAATTATATCTGTTTCCTTATAGAAGTTGAAATGAGAACCTTATTAAAGAGTTTTCGAAATGGCATCTTTTTCTTGAGCAGGACATGCTGCGGCTCCCTGTAATGCTTGTTAGGCCAGACCTAGCGAAGGAACGAGCTCAATTTCTCCCTCTACTGGGTCCAGATCTTATGAATGGAGCATCTTGCATGAGGATCGAGGTTCTAGTTGGTGCTTTAGATGCAGAACAATTGATTGACAGGTATATATTTGCATCCTGTACTTTTTGGCATGCATTGATAGAAGTTTATGGAAGCTGAACCCTCCATCATTTATGCTTTGAACTTTTCTTGGTAGGTCTTCCTGGTATGGTGTCTGGTGGGATAAATTAAAGGAATCGGTAGGACACTTTCACCAAGAAATGCACTTTAAAACAATGCTGATGGGTGAAGGTTCGCTTGTACACTAGCTCCAATAACTCTTGGTTCTCTTTGGTTATTTTCCTCTATTTTTGGGGAGTCTGCATATTCTTAAGCTTGCATTATATCTTTGCAGAGAATCAGTATTCTTCCCCTGTCTATCAGGGTGATTGGAAAAATGTGTGGAGTACAGTTGCTAGGATTGGTGAAACCATAGCTGGCTGTTCAGATCTATGGAGAAACAGTGACAGAGATGTTGCAAAGAAGAGGGCCTTGTTTGAACTTCTCAAGTTATTAGAAAGTAGTGGTTTGCAGAAACACAAGTTTGAAAATGTAGAGGTAATATACTTTTGCTTGTCCATTTTTGTTTGTGTTTCTAGTCATGCTTTATTTATTGATCAACTATATTCTCTGATGATCTTCTTTTATAGATGTCAAATCACTTTAAAGGGTTGCTTCATCAGCCAGCATTTGATCCAAAGCATCTGTTGCTGCTAACACATACCAAAAGTAGCATGCATCCTTCCAAGGCTGTAGAAGATCAAAACAAGGAAAATTCACTAGTTGAGTGGAAAGTGGCGAATGAGTTTTACTTTAAGAGCTTGGCTTCAGTGCAACTAATGTTAAATATTGACCGAAAACACTCGGATGTTTCAGCTGAGCAGGTAGACTTTGGAGCTTGTGATTTATATATGGGCTTCTCTGAGTCTCAATTTTTAACTAGTTGTTTCAAATTTGTAGAGTCCTCACACTAAATTTCCTATGTTAACAGGTTAAGCGGTCAATCTCATTTCTCAACCATCTTGTGGAAATACAACGGCAGCAAAGAAAATCTGCTTATGGATTTGCCGAACTTCTAAACCGTTATCGCCAGTGTGTTTTATCTTTAGCGAAATTACTGGGGGATTCAATTGGTGTGGACAAAAAGGATAATTCTGTGTTCAGTTTTCCCCAAAATCAACATGCTATCTTTAATTGCTTGTGGCTACAGAAGGTATTTCAGCTTTCTAACTTGAATGATGTGCAGTAAACGTCTGTTACAACAACACTGGGTTAAGCTGTTACTTTTTTTGTGATATGACAGCAACTCTTTGATAACATTACTGCGAGGCTTCTTGAGGAGTCGGCCTTACTGAGAACAGTTGGAAGTACACACTTGGACTCCTGTCAAGCTGTGAAAACCTCATCATGGAGTTTGCTCGGCTTTATAGAAAAGCTAATTCCCATCGCTGAAAATTCTAAGGTGCAGAAGAATCCTTGGGCTTCTTTTAAATCTTTTCTGGTCTGTTATTTCTTGCAAGAGTCTGAATGTCTTTGTCATCAGGCTTCACTGGATAGGCTTCTACTTGATTGTAACAGTTTTATCATCACACCAAGTAGCTGTCTTAATCAGTTTGTCACACAGCATACGGTTCAGCTGCTACGCCAGAACTTTGATCAACTTACGGACCTTGAAAATCAAATTTCATCTTTTTGTGAAGACAGTGAGAAAAGCTATGCTAGAGACGTTCTTCTCAGTCAATTTTCCCCTGTGTTTAAAGAGGTATCCCTGTCTTTTATTCAAGCTTTGGGGATTCTGTTTACATTTTCCTTATGCTAGCCTAGCAAATAGATTGTGTTGGGTTCTTAGAGTCAGATTTAAGAAATGTACTTTATGCAGGGCAAATTGCTGGCTGAAAATCTGAACTGTTTGCTTAACGTGGGAGACCAATCAACTGGAATAGAACCTAAGGAACAATTTTTTCTTGAAGAAAATCTTTCAAGTATATTTGCAAATGTCAAGGATGTGATTGGAAAGCTTTGCACGTATAAAGAAGGAAGTGTTTCTCAAGAAGAGGAAGGGAATATTACTACATGGGATGATCTGTTTAAGAAGGCAGAAAATGACCTGAACCTTGATAACCTATGTAAACTGCTGTCAGAAACATTTGGTTCCATCGTAAGTTGGATTGTCTTTTGAATTATGGGGATGCTATTTCCTTTTATTCTCAAGCTTGAGTTGATCTGAGGCTGTTATCTTCACAGGAACAACTGTTGAACTCATCAGGCGTGCTTTCAGCTCGTGTTGGAGACCAGTTGAAGCAACTTCAAGCATTTTTGGATCTTTTATTGAGCTTTGGGGATTGTTACCTCAAAGAATTTCTGGCGATAAGTAAAACGGTATGATTTTTTATCTTATGTTGTTCTTTGAAAGGCATTCGGGACAATAGTTATACTTGTCTGGGCTCTAACTGATCCTGTTAATTGAATAAATCCTCTTTCAACGACCTATATGTTAAGCATGTTCGTTAGTGTGAAGAGATCTCGGCATTTACTCACCTTCTGCTATTTTATTTCAATAAGACAACATCATGACTTCGTTTACTACAACTATTTGGTACTTTGTGCTTTTGGTCTGTAGGTGTCATTGATAACCCATGTCCTTGCAAGTGTTCTTGCCGATCTATTTACAAACGGATTTGGCATCTCTAAAAATGATGAAGATGATGGCTCTAAAGCTGACAAATCAGAAGCTGCAGAAGGTACTGGTATGGGAGATGGCGTGGGGGCGAAAGATGTAAGTGACCAAATAGAAGATGAAGATCAGCTGCGTGGCACAGATAAGAAGGTTTATATCGTAGCTTTCCTTATTGCCACTCATCCTGAATTTTGCAGGGTATTTTACCAATAGAGTTTTCTTCCGTTGTCTTTTGTAGGAAGAGGAAGAGAAAGAGCAAGATACTCCAGATGATGTGCTGGGAAAAAACAAAGGCATTGAGATGAGTGATGAATTTGATGGCAAAGAATACAGCGTCAGCGAGGATGAAGAAGAAGAAGACAAGGAAAACGAGGATAGTGAGGATGAGCAGTTGGATTCTGCAATAGGAGATGCGGGATCTGATGCTGAAAAAGCTGATGAAAAGCCATGGAACAAGGATGAAGAGGATGAGGAAGAAAATTTGAATGAGAAGAATGAATCTGGACCATCTATAGTCGACAAGGACACAAGATCAAGGGAGCTAAGAGCCAAGGATGATGGTGTTGACACTGCCGATGAGCCTGAGGAGTCCAATACTTCTGACAAACCGGAAGAAGGAAACGATGAAAATGTGGACCAGGATAATTTTGGTGATACAGAAAATTTAGAAGATAAAATCCAGACCAAGGAAGAAGCACTTGCAGATCCAACTGGACTAACTCCTGATGTGGGCAATGAACAGATTGACGATGACATGGACATTGATGAAACAGAGGAGGTCGAAAAGGAAGATGCAGATCAGCAGGAAGAACCTTGTCCAGAAGATCAAAAGCATCCTGAAGAAGGTGAAAATGATCAAGAAACTCAAGAGCCTGCTGAGGAAAAAATGGAGGCTGGGGCTGAAGATGTGTGTGAACCCCAAAAAGAAGAACCTGGAAATGGTCTTGAACAGAAACCAGAAACAGAACCAGTAGAAGGAAAAGAAGTCATGTCTGAAGACATGAAACCGAACTTCTGTAATGATAATATTTCTGGTGTGGAGTCTGGTTCACAAAATCCCCATGGATCTAATGTGTTGGGTGCAGGAAGTACAGCACCACAAGAAAAGTTGTCTGCTACGGATGTTACGGATGAACTCACGGATTCAATGGATCTGCCTTCGGGGAGTAACACTGAGATGAACCTCATGATGACTAGCTTGGCCAGTGGTGAGACATTGACGGACAACATACCAAAGATGGAGTTTCCTCAAAACCAGTCATCTACTGCTCAACAAACCAAGGTGAATCCTTATAGGAACGTTGGTGATGCATTGAAGGAGTGGAAAGAAAGAGTTAGAGTTTCCTCAGACCTTGGAGAAAAGCAAGAGGCTGAAAATGAGATGGAAGACCCTGATGCTAGTGAATATGGATATGCTTCTCAGTTTGATGCAGGAACTTCCCAAGCTCTAGGACCTGCGTTACCTGAGCAAGTAAACACAGATATGAGAGAAGGGGAATCCGAAGAAGAAAAACTCGCAGGTAATCAGGATGAAGTCTCTCCAATGGATATTGATGACTTGAACTCCGAAAACAAACCTGCTGTCCAATCCAAACCATTGATCAGTAATAGCATCGCTGAACAGGCCCAAGAACCAGATACAGACAAGACCCACCAAGAGAACTCTCCTATTAATAATTTTGGTCATGGTAACAGCAGGATGGACTCTATGGTCTCTGTTGACAATACTTTCTTGGGGGAAGATGCATGTAATCTGGACCGGATGCAAGTGACTGATAATGACTCGGAAAGCAATCAAGATAATCAGGAAGATACAGATGCCAAAAGTAATGCTGTTGTTCTTTGGAGGAGATGTGAGTTGCTTACTGCAAAACCGTCTCAGGAGCTGGCTGAGCAACTACGGCTTATCTTAGAACCCACGCTTGCTAGCAAGCTCAGTGGTGACTACAGAACGGGTAAAAGGATCAACATGAAAAAGGTTATTCCGTACATAGCAAGTCACTATCGGAAAGATAAAATTTGGTTGAGGAGGACAAAACCAAACAAGCGTGATTACCAAGTTGTTATTGCTGTGGATGATTCGCGTAGCATGTCAGAAAGTGGATGTGGTGATTTTGCAATAAGAGCTTTGGCAACTGTATGCCGAGCTATGTCACAGCTTGAGATGGGAAGTTTGGCTGTTGCAAGTTTCGGGAAGCAAGGGAACATAAAGATGTTACATGATTTTGGTCAGTCTTTCACCACAGAATCCGGCATTAAGGTTAGTGGCCTCAAATCTTTCATTTCCCATGAGTTGCACTGTGGATTGTCTTCTGATTGCTTACAAAACACCTCTTTTCTCGTTTCTGTGATGCAGATGATCTCAAGTTTAACATTTAAACAAGAAAATCTCATTGAAGATCAACCAGTCGTCAATCTGCTGAGAAACATGAATGAAATGCTAGAGAATTTGGCCAGCACAAGACGACAGTCTTATGGGAGCAACCCGCTTCAACAACTTGTACTAATCATCGGCGATGGAAAGTTCCATGAGCGAGAGAAATTGAAACGATCTGTCAGAAACTTTCTCCAGAAGAAACGTATGGTGGTATATCTGCTCCTCGATGACGCAGAGCAATCTGTTCTGGATTTAGCGGTATGTCCAATTCTATTACTTCCTATATTATACACATTTATAAGATTGAAATTAGTAGTTGTCATGATGCTAAAAACTGCTTTGTCTTTTATTTTCTCTAATCAGGACTATGTACAAGATGGTGCAAACAGACCTTATAAGAAAATGAATTACTTGGATTCCTTCCCCTTCCCATACTACATTGTGCTAAGAGACATCGAAGCCTTACCCAGAACACTTGGTGATGTGTTGAGACAGGTAACTTTTGACTATCCATTCTCTGTTTTTTTTTTTTTTTAATTTGCGAGGGAAAGAAAAAAAACACTGTCAAATACTTAAACAACTTCTGTTTTGCAGTGGTTCGAGCTGATGCAAAGCTCACGGGACTGAACACTTGTTGGAAGAGAAAGGGTCAAGGGCCTATAAAACGTAGCTTAACTTAGTTTGTGAACTAGACTTGTATACATTATGTGCAATAAACTTAGTTAATCACATCAGACCACAAATGCTGTTACTGCTACAATATCTTTATATATGAAAAAAGACCCTCTTCTCTTCTCTTTCGAATTCTCACAACTGTTATCACTCTCCCATTCAAACCTGTATTAGATTCACCTCCAATTCGGTTTTCGTATTCTTTAAAACCTGTTTTAAGTTTTTAGTCTTATACATTCTGAGTTTTAAGTTTATATACATTACCAACGCATTATATTTTTCTTTTGACCCGAGAAGAAGCAAATTCTCTGATACTTAAAATATAATTCTTGGTCACATGAATCGCTTTTTTTGGGTCATCGGCCCTTTAATCATTAACACACAGGACTATATATGACTTCTTAATACTTTCCGTCACCGAGTTTTTCCTGAGTTAAAAGTTTTAAAAATACGATTAAATGTAAATTTAATATTTGATTGGAGTAGGTTTCATCTTTTTTTAGTAGATTTACCAAGATATGTAACCTAATAAAAGAACAAAATTTGTAGTTCTTAAATTTCTTGCATCGGACAAAATCTAAACAACTAAAAGTTTTAAGTCTCTTGGTTATAAACTACATCAAATCGTTTGGGAAACGTTAAAGTCTATGAAAACAGTCGGCAAATTATGTAGTAGTGGAAGCATTAATCGGTTTAAGTTTTTAATTTTATTGATTAGAGTATGGTTGTTGGTACGTTAATTGGGGGATTAAAGTACTTACCGACTAATTTTATCATGGCAAAGAAAGAGAATGATCATCTGTTGATTTGACCCAAAATTGGTTATGTATTGATAGCAAAGAAAATTATGAGGTATCTTTTGAAATTAAATGATAATATGGGGATTGATTGTTCTACAAGTTTCCACTTTTCACTTGGCATGCGATGGGATTGTGTTGCACGTTGTGGAAAAGGAATGTTCAGTCTTACTTCGAATTTGAAATAAGGTTTTGTGATCATCTTTGTTGATTCTGCAATCTTTGACTAAATAATAATTATTATTATATATTAATTACATTCTGATCATTTTTTAATGGAATCTTGATGTATCTAATCTAACGATATCTATTTGGATGTCACTATGAGAATGATCCGCTAGATCTTTTATTAGATATGTGAGCATTTGATAAATTATTAGACATAGATTTACTCTAGTGACATATTTTGAATAGTAGAATCTTCTTGAAATATCTTTTGGTTGTCTTTAGAAGTTTCCAGATAGAATTCTCACACACTAACTTCTTCACATGATGGGTTATTTAACAACAGAAAATATTTTTATGTATTTAAGTTATAATCAATAATATTACAGAATAACGTAGAAAATGAATAAAACAATAATGAATTTTCGGAATTATCAAAATTACTGAACAAATCTTAATTTCGCAAATTAAATTGTGTTTTTAACTTAACTTAATGGACAACGATATAATTTCTCTACTCGGCAGCCACTTACAACCATAGTTTACCTAATTTTATATAAAGAACGATTAGCTTTCAAAATATTCTGAATGCGTCTTTGTTAGTAATGTAAACATCTATAAGATAATCATCATGATCCATATATGGCTTACTAGTTACTAGAATGTAGGTACTGCCACCTATACAACCATCACTGTAACCGTTTGTCTAGAATCACCGTCTAGATTAACCACGAATTAAGCTCAATATGTATATTCAAAGTGATGGTGACATCTCTGACTCAGGGGTTGCGCCATTCTTTCATTTATTTCTAATGTGTATACAATAAACTAGTTTCTTCATACAACCGGTTGTTACGGAATGACTTTGTCACCAAACATGTTCTTCAAAGAAGAAAGTGACGAGAAAAGTAAATAAAACAGTGAAGATAATATTGGAAAGAATATTTAGATATGTTTATCTTTTTTTTTCTTTTTTTTTTTAGTGGATTGTAGAAATCTGGGCAAGCTAGTTTTCTCAAGATTATTATGATGTATGAAGTTTTCATTGCTTTTCATATTCATTTTCCAAGATACGCAATCTTTACCCATCACTGCTTTTGCTTTTCTAATTGACGGCAAATCTTCTTTCTAATCATAAAAGTATATAAATCAAAACATACATGTAACAACAGCAATTCTTTATGCCAAATTAATATCTTTAAAAACCAAGGATTAAAATCAAATAACAAAATTTTAATTATTTTACAAATATCTAATTAATAAGAATTTTCTTTTTCTTTTTGGTCAGCAATAGAGTTATAACACCAATATTACATTTACAAATCTATATAATAAAAGCAATCCAAATAAATGTCTTTTACGATTGCGTCATAAAATATATTTTAAAACTTTTAATAATTTGAAAAAAAAATATCTTCTGTGTTTATTTCATGTTTTTATATATATTTTTCTCTCTTCTTAGATAACTACCAAAATCAAGCTATTTGACACTAATTTTTTTTGTTTTATGATGAATCCAAATAATTTAAATTTCCATAACCAACATTATTATATATTTTCTAAATTCTTTCTTAACATACATCGATTTATTTGTTTAAAGAAATTTCTATAATTCTTGATATATCTAAAAATTTTTGGAATGATTATAATAATAAAGATGTTTTAGTCAGCTGTAAATATGTCTTCTACCGTAGCGTCTATTTCTCGTAACTTTTGTAAGATATATTTTTAAACTTTTTAGTTATGAAATAGTTTTATTTTTAGAAAGTTGTGTCTCTTTATTAAAATTTTTTGTTGATTTATTTTTATTCAAAATTGTGTCTTTTCACTATATTATTTTTTATTTTCGCTCGCTTTTTCATAATAATTCTTCGTTTAGATAGTGGTGTAAGTGTAACAATCTTAATAAATGTTTTTAAGATTGCGTCTCTTTATCATAATTTTTTGTAAAAGTATTTTTAGTTGATTTTTGGTTATAGTTTTATATTTTGAAAAATTGTGAATATTTATTATTATTTTTTTGTTTGATACTTTTCATATAAAATTATGTCCTTTCACTATCTAGCATTCATATTTTTAATCTATATTTATATCTTCATCTTTCTAAATAACTATCAATTTTTGTTATTTGTTAAAAAAAATCCGATGATTGTGTTTTTTAATCATAATTTTTGATGCTATATTTTTATTATATATTTGTAATTGTTTAAAAAATTGAAAAGTTGTGTATACTTATTATAACTTTTCGTTTAATATTTTTCAATTAGGGTCGTGTTTTGTCACCTTAATATTTTTTATTAACAATATAAATCTCAATAAATGTTTATGAGGGTTGCGTCTCTTTATCATAACTTTTTTATATATTTTATATTTTCTATAGTAAAAATAATTTGTTAAAATTGTCTCGATTTATTATGACTTTTCGTTTGATATTTTCTACTAAGAATCGCGTCTCTTCGCCATAAATATTTTTAGTTACGTATATAATTTTATCATAAATTTTTGTTTTAATAGTTGTGTTATTTACTAACAGTTGTGTGTGTTTAATATTTATGTCTTTTTAATGTTATTTTCTCCTTTATTAGATAATTTCAATATTATTGTTATCATATACTTTTAAATTATTACATAACATACATAGTTTTGAGTTTGAAATCTTTTTTAAAATTCTTAATTATCTAAAAAAATTTGAATTTTTTTCCTCCCGACATCGCATAAAGTCTGAGTCCTATTGACTGTAGAAACTAAATAAAATAAAATTAGTTAAAAAAATTTTGGAACAGAGTCACGAATTTAATTTTGTATAAGCGATCGATAACTTTCCTTAGCTAATCGATATGTGCATTGAGTACCTTTTTTCTTTGTAAAAGTATAACGACTATCTATAAGTAGTCGTTTGTAGTGCCGAATTGTTGTGAAGAATTGGCATAGGTGTAAGTTAGTTGATTTCTTATTCAACACATGCATCCATCGCTGATGGCAATCACTTTCAAAGACAGCCTTTGGATATCTTGAACCCCATCTGTAATGTTTTAACGCCTATTGTCTGTGGGTTCCTATGCTTTTTTCGGTACCTTTGTCTGATGGTTGGTATGATATTTTGAGAGATTCGAAATAATTGTTTATCGATCCTACAAATTATAATTATATTTTTTATATATTATTTACTTACACTGTATTAGAAATCATTGTCTTATAGGTAACTCATCCTCAATCGTTCCAGTTCAAAAACGCTTGACTCTGAAATCTTGTTAAGATAATTGACAGAAAAGATAGGTGATACATATAACTAAATCAATTCTATTAAACTCTCCTCATGCATCACCATATTTTCATAAATCGGAATATTACATCATATTGACTACATCGCCTAATAGAACCGTTTCAAATTATTTGTATACCATATTCAAAATTTTCATGAGAGATAAATTTAATGTGGTAAAATAGTATTTAAAATATTATTGGCCCCAATTTATATGTATATAAATTTTTATTTTTTTATCGGGGCTGTTCGACTATTCTACTAGCACAGGTTAAAACGGTCATATGACGCCCATAATAAGCTCTCACATTCGCTTCTTTGGGAGAGCATCGAAGCTGATCCGTCATCATCCCAGTCCATTATTACATTTCACCCCACCTTTAATTTATCTGGTTGTTTTCAAACGGTATTCCGGCTAATGTTTTGGAGACCCTTAATTTGTCTCAATTCCACTCAATTTCTGTTGTGTCCTTTTATTTCTTTATTGCTTTCTCCTGTTGACCCAAAAGTATGATCCAATTTATTGAAAACCATATCATTTTTAGACTTTCACAAACACATGCCATGTCTTTTTTTTCAGAGTCGCTTTAGATTGAGATAATTTATAAGAATTTTTGTTTCAAGCTTCAGAGGGACCATCTCTTAGACATAATATATTGGATTTGTTGGTGACATTTTACCACTACAGCAAAAAAATATATGATTTGGTGATGCTATTGATCAGCGATATACAAAAGAACTACAGTATTGGCGCTATAGTAGACAAAAATTTGAACAAGAAATTCGTTGCAAAAATGCAACTGCCATTGAAACAATTCTTACCACATTGTTAAAACTTTAATTAGCTATCAAAATTAATATTAAACGATATTTTTTTTGTTTAAATATAGTCGACATAGTTGCATGTACGACGTACTTTAAATCTTTAAAATACTGGTTATACATTTTTTTATGATGCATCATTTTATATAAACAACGGTAAAGGATTAGAAAAATATTTAAAACTAACAATTGAATATTCATTAAAAAAAAATTTTAAATAATTTATACTTCCTCCGTATCATAATAAGTGATGTCTTAACCAAATAATTTTGTTTCATTTTAAATGATGTTTTACATTTTCAATATAAAATTAATTAATTATTACTATTATAGTTATTTCTATTTTGCAGTTTGATTTTTCATTGGCTGAATAGTATTTTAGTAGATAATAAATGATGTTTTATTTTAAAAAAAGCAAAAATTAAATAATTTTTTTATCTATGTATTAAAACCTTAAACATCAAATAAAATAATACTGAAGGAATATAAACCCAAAAATATGGCTTAAATACAGATTAAAGTGCAATATTTGTAGTGGAAAAGGGAGCAGCTTAATGCACTCAAACACAACCATTAACCATACTACAACGACACTTGATTTCAATCACCCAAGTGGATAAGCACGTAAAACAAGAATCTAGTTATTGCCAATATGGAAAAGCTTTAAATTTTGGATCTGACTCAGATACATATTGCAATATAAAGTTAGGCAGTTGTTTAAAACAAAAGCCAGTTTAATAGCTACTATCTAATGCTCTAACCAAAAAAAAATATCATATTATGAATGATTGGACCGATCTTATTTTTTTGAAAGTATTAATTAGTCATGCGCATTCAGATACCCGTACTTGATCAAGTTTTTTTCGGATATCAGATATGTTCGGGTAGAGAGTTATAGATCTATTCCGGTATTCGAAAAATTCGGTTTGAGTTCGTATTCGGGTTCGTGTATTTGTGTTGAGAATTGAAAAATATCCGAAATATTTCGTATCAAATATTATGATATCCGAAATATTTGGGTTCGGTTTTTTTTAACCAAATCTTCCCAAAAATACCCAAAATATCTAGAATACCCCAAAAAACTAAAATATTGGTTACATTTTACCCAAATGTACTCGAAATTACTAAAACATTAGTTATTTTTTACCCAAATATATCCAAATGTATCAGAATTACTCAAAAGTATCTAATATATTTGGGTTTATGATTCTAGTTTTGGGTATTTAAGTTAATATAACTATACGTATAACTAATATTTTTAAATGTATACTTGTATTTCAGATACATTCGGATATTGGATTTGGTTCGGGTTTGGTTTCGATTTTTTAGGATATAGAGGTTTAGGACTCATTCGGATATTTAAAAAATAGGTTCGGATTTGATTTGGATATTTTTTTGGATTTTTCGATTCGGATATTCGATTCCAATTTTTTTGCCTAGAGCTAGTATTAACTATATATTATTAATGCTTGGCGTAAATTTAGATATAAAATACTAAACCACAAATTTTGTCCCCAGACATTTTAATAGATATATATATTTGTATGTTTCCATTATTCATTATATAATATATATAAAGATAAAACTAGTATTAAATATACTACATTATCAACTATACTCTCTATAAAGAAAATCGATGACAACTAATTTTTCTAAATGACAACTAACTTTCACCACTCCTTCTTTATTAACTACTAGTGTTTTGCCCCGTGCTTTGCACGGTTTTTATATAATTTGTGTTTTTTATAATATTTTGTTAATAATAAAAATATAGTAAAAAAAACAGTTTGAAAAAAAGAACAAATAAATAAAATTTAAAAACATACGACAATCGTAAAAATGTAAAAATTGAGATTTTTGCCACGTGGCATAAGGAGAGAGTGGAAGTTTACTGCAAAATGATTTGTGAATTATATTATAAAGGATTATAGGTTTCATTCATACAAAATGTTTTTTGAAGGATTATTTACAGCCAAAATCTTTAAATTATAAACTAGAAGCTATAGCACCAGCCAACCTCGATCATACAATATCCGTTATAATAATAATAATTGAATTTAGGATCTGCCGTTAGTCGACGAATTTTCTTCTCCGTACGTGTTTTTCTATAATAATAATGAAGTCGAGAAAATAATAACAAATAAATAAGTATTAATTAGTTTTTAAAAAGTACTAGACATTTTTGAAAAAGTAGATGATTAAATAAATAAATAACAAGAATAAGAAATTATTTTCGTTTTAACTCCACTGCAGCAGGCTCTGCAGCACTATAAATAGATGCTTTGGTACTCAGCAATGTTGTTAATTCCGTATCTCTCACCAAACCATATCTCTCTCTCTCTTTCTCAAAATCTTTATTTTTTATTAAAAGAAAAAATTAAAAGATGATAGTTACATTAGTAAAGTATATCCTCGTGATAGTCATGACCTTGATATTGAGAGTCCTATACGACTCCTTTTGTTGCTACTTCCTCACACCAAGACGCATCAAGAAGTTTATGGAACGTCAAGGCATCACCGGCCCTAAACCCCGCCTCCTTACCGGAAACATCATTGATATTTCCAAAATGTTCTCTCACTCCGCTTCTAGCGACTGCTCCTCCATCCATCACAACATTGTTCCGCGCCTTCTTCCTCATTACGTCGCTTGGTCCAAACAATACGGTATGTACCAAAACCGGTCCAACGTTTCCGGATGCCGGTCTAAGATTAAAAAATTGTCTATTTTATGTTATTATGTTACCATAAAATAAAATTTAATTTGTTTTCCCCAAATGCTAACGTTAAGAATATGAAAATATAGTTTCCTTTGCCTATGCTCAAGACCGGACATGCCCACAATACATCTTCTATTGGATTACATACACACTTACGCAATCGAAAATAACTGAAATGCTCTTTTGCAGGGAAGAGATTTATAGTGTGGAACGGGACAGAACCGAGGCTGTGCCTGACGGAGACAGAGATGATTAAGGAATTGCTAACGAAGCACAATCCTGTCACCGGGAAATCGTGGCTGCAGCAACAAGGGACAAAAGGGTTTATCGGGCGTGGGCTCCTTATGGCCAACGGTGAGGCTTGGCACCACCAGCGCCACATGGCAGCTCCAGCGTTCACACGTGATAGGCTCAAAGGATACGCGAAGCATATGGTGGAGTGCACGAAGATGATGGCTGAGAGGCTGAGAAATGAGGTTGCGGAAGAGGTGGAGATCGGAGAGGAGATGCGGCGGCTCACGGCGGATATAATATCGAGGACGGAGTTTGGAAGCAGTTGTGACAAAGGAAAGGAGCTTTTTAGTTTACTCACTGTCCTTCAACGTCTATGTGCTCAAGCCACTCGCCACCTCTGTTTTCCCGGAAGCCGGTGAGTTTCTTATTTTTTTCATAAATCTTTTTTCTAATTTTATTCTTAGATTTTGATTAATAAACCGCGAAATAAAACTTTTTGGTGTTAGGAATTGCAATTTGTATTAAATCATTCTACACTTATACAAATCAAACAAAAATTTTCATTTCGCGGTTTTTCAGTCAAATCATTTAAGAAAAAAAAACAGCTATAGTATTTTATTCAATTATATATAGTGTTATTGTTAATTAATGAAACGTTAATTTAACAACAATATCCACTATAACATACTAAACTATAAAATTACAATATTTTACATGAATGACGAGTTTACATGGTTCACTATATCTTGATTAAATTCGCTTGCGCCAACATAAAAACGTTGCATGCATCTAACTGAGATTTTATTTTTTCCGTGATAAACGTTAACTCAACGTGTAATTAATATTTGTGTCTCAAAAGGTTCCTACCGAGCAAATACAATAGAGAGATAAAGTCTTTGAAAACAGAAGTGGAACGTCTTTTGATGGAGATTATAGAGAGCCGAAGAGACAGCGTAGAAATCGGTCGTAGTAGCTCCTACGGGGAAGACCTCTTAGGGCTTCTTTTAAACCAGATGGATAGCAACAAAAACAACCTTAATGTTCAGATGATAATGGATGAATGCAAGACTTTCTTCTTCACGGGCCATGAGACAACCTCTCTTCTCCTCACGTGGACTCTCATGCTCCTTGCTCATAATCCCACGTGGCAGGACAAGGTTCGTGATGAAGTCCGGCAAGTTTGTGGCCAAGATGGTGTCCCCTCCGTTGAACAGCTCTCAAGTCTTACTTCGGTACGTTCTTTTCACTGTTATCACCTGTCTTCGTCTTTGTTTTTCTCTTAACTGTACAATGGTTTTTTTAATAGTCCGATTAATCAATCTAGGACAGATTATAATATATATATATATATATATATATATATATTAACAATAAAATACTAATGGAAAAAACAATATCTAAAAATATATAATTAATATCATATTTTAATTTTTATATTAACTAAATATTAAAAAATCAATAATACGACAAAGAAAATTTCCAATTAATCCTCGTTAGTCGGCGATTCATTGATTAGGCGTAATGTCCTCCTCCGATCAAATGCTCGATAAGTGCCTAATGAATTATAAAATATTGATTCTTATTAGTGTTTTAAATAAAAATATTTGTTTGTCTAATCGTGAGGTAGGTGATTTCTCGCTCGTAAAGCTAGAATTCGTTATCTATTATTTCCTTATTGGTTGGCTTTCAAACCTAAATAGATAAATAAGCAAAGGTGATCTAGTTGGCCAAAAAGAAATCAGAACTCTTATGAATATTTTAAAAACAAACTGAAAGAGAAAGCTCTTACAAGTTTCACGTTTCCATTAAAATTTTACTTGAAAATAATTTTAAAAAATAAATGATATATATATATATATATGAGATATTAAATGAAATAAAAAACAATAGTATGACACTTTTACTCAAAACAAAACAAAAGTCGTTTAAAAAAAGATTGAAACATGTATAATGTCTTATGCGTTGTTATGCATATACACATGTCTACTAAGTTTTGACTTTGTTCGAATATTTGGGATAGAATCAAAATTATATCTTTCATTTAAAAAAAATATTTTTTGCTTGTAACGCCAATTTTATGGGTGCGGGTGGGGTACTACCTTCATTCAACACACTACAGGCAATGCCACTAAGTCTTAGTGCTTCTTCCGTAACTAAATCTCAATTAGTACATATCTAGCAAATTTTATTAATGTGTTTTGCCATAAATTATAGTTATATAGTTTGAAGTCAGATCATTCATTTCATGTAATGACATAGAACAAATTTCAGGTATTTATTAGACTAATATCAAATTTACATTACCATTGCTTCAACATTTGATTAGATAGAGCGATAGAGAGACTCATGATGAATTGGCTTTCCACATTAAAAATCGAACTAAAGCATATTGTAATATGAGATAAATAAAATATTCCACTTGTTGAAAAGATTAGCACTACAACATGCTTTGCATAAAATACTAAAAGAAATCATTCATGAAACGATTTTGACAGCTTGAAAGGCAATTCTTAAAACCATGTAAAGATCTGTGCAAAAGACTCACAAGGCACTTCACAAGATAGTTAGATATGAATCATATGATATCTTAAAAGGGTTTTCCATAATTTAATATTCAACTAACCTATCTATCTTCCTTTCTTTATTTTTCTTCTTTCAACAGTTAAACAAAGTGATAAACGAGTCATTAAGACTTTACCCTCCTGCTACTCTTTTACCAAGAATGGCATTTGAAGACATAAAACTAGGTGACCTAATCATCCCTAAAGGTTTATCTATATGGATCCCTGTCCTTGCAATCCATCATAGTAAAGAATTATGGGGCGAAGATGCAAACGAGTTCAACCCTGAACGGTTTACGACTAGAAGTTTCGCATCTAGTCGCCATTTTATGCCTTTTGCGGCTGGACCTAGGAACTGCATTGGCCAGACTTTTGCGATGATGGAGGCAAAGATAATATTAGCAATGCTTGTTTCCAAATTCAGTTTCACAATATCAGATAATTATAGACATGCTCCTATAGTTGTGCTTACTATAAAACCTAAGTATGGAGTTCAATTAGTATTGAAGCCACTTGATTCGTGAAGGGATAGTTAAGCTCCCTGAGATACTGATTTTGAGTGACATGAGGGATTTGTAATTGAAACGATTTTGAAATGAGAATAATGAAGAGTTTTTATTATATAATTACAAATTGAAATAGGTCGCAAGTTATTTCACAAATTGGTGACAAATTTTCGAGTTACGTTCGTCGTTAAATATATAACAACATATCCATATATCTTTATTTTCAAACTATTCTCCAAGAAACAATATGTATTTTAACAACAATATTTGGGTATTTTATAGTAATATTGTACAACATGCATGATTACTCTCTATCCAATACTCCGAAAGCAGATGACACTGGGGCCTCATGACACGATCGTTCTCATCTCGCCATGACCCCAAATGATACTCTTTCTTTGACTCATCTATAAGAACAAAAACAAAATGAACTTTTAATTTAAATGAACTTTCACACGTTTAGAGATTGGCTTAATTTCCACTGAATCTGATCCTCGTTGCTTAAGAAGAGAGATTGCTCAAAGTGCTTCTACCTCAACGTCTCTATTGAATTATATTTGATTACTAATCTGTAATTTTTTGTCTTACTCCATTGGGGAATAATCTGTAACTGTAAAAGGTAACCTTAATTACTCTCTATTTGAGGAGAAAACTTTTGTGGTGCTAATAACATTTGACAGAAAAAAGTAAAAAGAAAAGAATCTAACCAAACTCCAAACTCTGCAATATGGAAATCAAAGTCAACTTCTAAAAAAATAATGGAAAGGAATACAAAGTCAAAACGAAGTGGAAATGCACTGCATCAAACAACATTTAACCTTAGAACAAGTTATTTTAAAAGCCATTTACCAAAACTAATGATTTTATCGCGAATCTAATAGAAGAACACATTGCAAGTCATAGGGAAGAGGGTGAAAAGTGGGTTGATGGCTACCAGTTTTAAAACAATTTATATGTATACTTTCTTTTGTCGACAGACTTATTTATATTTTGGGTAAAGGAATATATATATATATATATATATATATATATATATATATATATATATATACTCTTTTTGTCGACATGCTTATATTCATTAGATAGCCTCGTCTGGAAATTTAATTTACTCAAATAATATTCACATTTTGTTTTTTTGTTTTTTTTTAATAATAAGGTGATCCGAACTTTTACCACCCGACTAATCTTCCATATCTCTATAGTAAGTGTAAACGTCGAGCCGTCCATTCATCGAGTTTTTTAATAATCCTAAAACATGATATTATTTCGACTGGTCAAATAAAATAATTTAGTAAATTTTGCGCTTGAGGAAAATACACACATTTTGTTAATAGAAACAATCGTTAATTGATAGAAACTTTTTCGTTTATGGAACTTTCATCGCTGGAAATATACGGCTGTGTACCTACACGTGGACCCACATGCGCCTACCCAGTTTCTCTCGCAGATTCGATTATCGAGATTCTTCTCTGAAACTCGTTTTCCGGCGTCGGTGAAGCTTTTGCTTGCTGGCGTCGGAATTTTCCGGCATCCCTTTGCATTATCAGCAAGACTTTTTCGTCTCGTCTTTGTTACTTTCTCGTTCTTTTAGTTATCCTCGTCCCTCTCTCGTTGCTTGTCTTCCACGGTGATGCGACATGCAACATAAATTGGTTGTGGCTTCTAACGAGTCCTTTTCTTCTTCTCACAAAATCATTTTCGGCAACAGAGGAGCCCTGCAAAGCCATCTGCTCCCCTTTCAAAAAAATCTGAGATTTGTCTCTCAATCCAACCTAAAGCTCGAGATCTCTTCCCAGCGGCGCTCTTCATCAAATCTTGGAGCCTTGTTGCATTGTTCTGAGATACTATATATCTAGACCCATTTCAGATTCCCCAGAAGATTCCACTCACCATACTTCGTTGACGGCAGGAGCAACAACTCTTGGACCATCAGTTGTGCCTCGTACGGTGAGATCGTCGGCGGCGCACGGCGAAACCCTAATCGGGTTGGCGGTCTCCCTTAACGGGCCTCAGAAACAGATTTCAAGCCCATCTCCCTCCTTAATGACTTTCAACAATAATAGCGGTGGCCCATTTGTCTCTCTATACCCAGGTTTGTTTTCATAAAACTATGGCACATTCCATTTATTTTGATGTTTCGATACTCTGACGTGAAAGGCAGATGACACCTTTCAAATTATATGTCGACATCTCTACTTTGGTTAAGTGATAGTTAAAGTGTTATCGTAGGATAATTGGTAGACATGAAAGTGTTATTAATTTCCTGAATTAAACTTTGATGAGCGCAAAGAAATTTGATTTAGTAATTTTGTGAACATATCAAACTTGAATTTAATGCATGCCTGAACTGTTGAATTTGCAAAGGAATTTGGAATTCTAGTTTTTAGACATAGATAATCCCTACAACGAAAGTTGATTGATTTGAAGTTTGTGTTTTGAGTTCAAAAACGGTTTTAAATAAAACTCATAACTGTTTATCTGTTTTGCAATTCTGAATTCCCGAAATTTTTTCCTAAGTCTATCTTTTTCCTCATTGAATTTACAACCTTACTTTTTACTTTATTAGTTTTACATTTTATCTTTTATCATTTAGCTATATTTCCAAATTGTTAATCTATTGCGTGAATCTTAGTCTTTGTCGATTCGACCCCTAAGTACTATATTGATCTTTTAATTTGAGAGAGTAGCTCTAGGGATAAATTTGAGCATATCAAATTTTGACACCGTTGCCGGAGATTTTTGATTCGCTATTAGATTTCAGTTAGAATTTAGTGTAGATTTACTTACTACTTTTCTGTTAACCAAAGTAGATTTGGACAGTGTACTCGTAAGATTCTCGCTTGGAAACTAAGTTGGGAGAGATGTACAAAAATATGAAGATATTTTCTTGATAGAAAATCAAGAGATCGTTTCTTAGACCAATAATAAATGGGTGCTATATGCAGTACTGGCTATATGGCCAAATTAAAATATGTAAAAAATATCTTTTCATGAAATTAATTAAAAACACATGATGGGTTTTGACGGTTGTCTCTGTGTAAGGCCAGATTATGTTTTTTTCTTTGGCTTTAAGGTCTCATTATGTTCTCTGGCCTAAGCCAAAACAGTTGGTCTTCATCTTATTTTTTGGACTGTATATAGAGCAAAAAGGTGACCTTTTAATATAAAACTATAGAAACTCATGATTATATAGTAAACTGGGTTCAATCTAGATAAGCCTTTAAATAATAAAGAAATATGATATAGAACTAATCGTATGATAAGTGATGGGGTAACGAGTTGATTTTTTTAATTAATTTTTATTTTGTTCTGGTTTTAGGTCAGCACTTATAATGACTATAAGCTTGATTTTTGCATCTTATCTTCCATTATTTTAAAGCACCAATTTTTATAACGGAGAAAAATGTCAACTTGTAATTCTATATAAATGCCAACTTTTAACTCTATTTATATCTATTACTCATTTATTGATTTTTTTCTTGTTGGTTTTTTAACTCCATCTCCAAATATATACATTAATGTTATATTCTATGATTCCAAAGACTATGACTCCGAATGGAGAAAGCGTATTGGATAGAGCGGATCGAGTGGATCAGATGTATCAAACAGAACAAAAGCGGATCAAGTAGATCTGGCGGTACAAGTGCGGATCAAACGATTCAAACGTTTTAAAATATAAGTTGAATGGTGAAAGTGGATTAGACAGTGCAGATGAAATATTTATATTGTTAGAAAAACGTTAATTTTAAATAAAATATTTTACATAAACTATACATACTAAAAACAATTATATTAAAAGAAATTTGCAATATTGGTTTAACATATTCTTGACATGTATTTAAAAATATATATTTATAAATGCACTAAAATATCTATAAATTAATTTCAATTTTATGGTAACATACATAAAACTAATTTACTCATTTCATTGAACGTCTACATTATAAAATGATAAAACGAAATCATAATACTTCATAAATTAAACTTATGAATAAATATGTTTTATGTATATTTCTAATTGTATTATGCTAATATTTTGAATTGTAGCTGGAAATATATTGATCAGTATTGTTACTTTGTTTTTAGTAAATTTTTATGTATGAGATTATAATGAAATATTTATAATACATAAATTAAAGGAATTTAAAGTAAAAATATTTGTTTTTTAAAAAAAAAAGGAAGAAACGCATGTGTACCGGTTAATAGCTGTGTATCATAAACCACCTGCGTTTCATACTTTTTCTTCATATATTTGTACCGCAAATGGTGCAGTTTGGTTTTTAAATTTTTAATTAATAAATATTTGCAGTTTTTTATTTATGTTGAATGGTGAATAATAAAGCGGTTCTACCGTTTTATCCAGAACTGTCTTATATCTGTTTTTATTTAAACTCACAATCATAAAATATTAATTTTAAAAGATAAATAATTGAATTAACCATTTATTTTAAAGTCTCAAACCTCTTGAGTGGATAGACCATACCATTTCTCATGTCTAATAGTTTGTTTACGGTTCTCCTGCTTTTACTAAAAGACAAAAATAATTTAGACCACAAGTGGTTCTCCCTCAATTTCCAGTTTAATTCAAAAGTAAAAAGTATTTGCATGAATGGCACCATTTTTGCAGATTGGTTCATCCCCTATTTATCCGCTATCCATTCACAGCTATAAATCATAGGTACAAAACTTCTTAGCCACCTAGAAGAGTGTTATCTACCGAGTTACCATGACACCAACACTACAGATGCGACGTCATTATTCATTCTAATTGTAGGAGTAATTTGTGGTGGAGGTGTGCTGCAATTGTATGCACTGTACACCTTTTTTTCTTATTAAATAATCATTATCTACATAGGATAATGACTAAAATATAACTTTTGCGATTGTGTACATGGGTCACCTTTTTGGTGCCTGAATGTGATATATCATATATCCTTTCAATAATGATTAGGCGCAAAAATCTTTTTTTTTTCTGTATTTTATTGTTTTAAAATAAGAATTTTAATTGAATCCACTGACGAGAAAAAGAAATTTGAAACACTGAAGTCCAACTCGTAAACTTCATGTCTATCTTTCACAGGATAAATCGATGACTTGATGCTGAAATTAAAAATATATGATTGATTAAATAATCCAATTTAAACTAGTTTGTTGTCATATTGTAGTGATCTTAGCTCTGAAACCATGCGGCTGATGTCACCATACCCACTAGAGCCCAAAGATTGAGTCTGTTTACAATCACCACTGACTGCAACAGTAGAACGATACAACTCATATTTTCAAGTTATCTGATCTCAAAACAAAAATCACATTTTAAATTCGAATAATCAAAAACAAATATTTAAAAGATTTCATTCAATCATTTTCCACATTATTTTATAAAAATATGCATGAACGTTCACCGATATGTAAAAGTTATTTATCTATCGTGTACATACATCTTATATTAATACTCTTTTCGATTCGTAAAAAAGGTCGTTTAAGATTTTAATCTTGTTTTATAAAAAATATCGTTTTGTGTTTTCAATGCAGTTTTTAAAAGCAAATCTTTTTTTTATTTTTATTATTTCAGCTTATTAATTAGATAAAAAGTATTATCTAGTGTATTAATAAAAAATAGAAATGAAATTTGTTTACTTTTTTAATTTGAGTGAAAAATTATAGAATGACACTTTTTATAAAACAAAAAAATATATGTTTACTAAATTTTACATTTTTTTTTTCATAGTCTCAATCTTACCAAAAATAATATTAATATTAGAGCATCTCCTTCTCTTTCTAGTCTAGACTATAATAGATGTGTAAAGTGTTGGGGTGATACTCTCTATGAGAAGTGAGTGTAAGGTGTAAACTGGAAGATAGATGGACATATTAATAACATGATTCAAGTCCAAAAGAGTTGGCCCATGTTTTTTGTTGAACATACAGTTCGACCCAATTAACTTAAATAATCTATCCTTTTTTCTAACAAATTTACAACACCAACTAAGTTTTAATCCTGATATATGTGTATTTTCTCTAAAGTATCAAGTAGGATCCAATTTCTATCCTAAGGGAGTAGCTTACACTTGGTTATTTAGTATTATAATTTTACATTTATAATTAAAAATTTGAAAGAAAATTAACACTTTCATTTAACTCATCCTATATCGGAATAATGTTAATACTGACACGTTTGATCCGCAAGTTGTTAAAAAAAATTTTCAAGATAATTTTTTTGTCACGTTTAAACATTTAAATTTTTTTTATCAAATTAAAATTTCATAATATATAATTTTTTATCAACGTAAAATATAACCTTTAAAACTAATTTTTTATTAAAATATCTTATTTGTTTTTAAGGAACTAAAAAACTTTCAATGTTGTAAAATATTGTTGCGATATCTTATATTTTAATATTGTTGGGGTTGACAAAATAATAAAATGAAGATTTAACCCATGTGGTAGCGTCTGGTTAACGGTATTTTAAATTTATATTAATGTCGATCTAAACTCGTCCCATTATATTTAAAAAATTTTATAAGTTTAAATATTCATAATATTTTAAACTTTTTATAAATTTTAAATATATCTATAGTAATATTAAAAAATTTAAAAATATAAAATTTGTTATATCTAGTATAATTAAACGTTTAAGAACCGAATTTAACTAGATACAAAATTTTAAATTTGGATGTTTGTTAAGTTAACTTTCCTGCATATTTAGATTTGGATTCATGTTGGTCTTATTTATAATATGACTATAAACTATTGTTTACAAATTTTAGCCGATATGAGACGTTAAACACACTTTTTTATTGATTGTCCGCTTTTAAAAATTAGAATCAGAACATATATAAAAAAGTTTTATTATTTTTCTGTAATATATGATAATTCAAAGTAACTAAAAGAAAAATTCAAACAAAGATGATAGGAGAATCATAATTTTAAATCTTAACATATCTATAAAATATTACACTATTAATTGTGGAACATTATATAGATATTTCTCATTTTATAATTAAAATTAAAAGATTTTAGTTATGTTTTGATTATATGAATAATACAAAAAGAATTATAAGAATTGTTTAGGTATATAAATATAAGTATTATATATTTTATATTTATTTTGAGTGAGTTTTCTAATTTGTTCTTTAATCATTTGATGTAATAATTTATAATATAATTTTTTTTTTCAAATGTATTTAAAAAATATTAGTATACATTCTTTGATAATGAAAATCTAACAGACATGTAACTTGTTAGCTGCTGAGTCATTCGGAATAGCTAATCATCATCATACGGAGATTTCGCCATCAAGCAACCTCGATTTTTTTTTTGTATTTAACCCTAGAGATTTCTGAAAACAGCAGATTTCTTAAGTTAAGACCTCTTTATCATTCATACGCATTTATGAAGAACACCAAACATGCACAACAAAACAAAACAAAAACAAAAACTCAAAAAGAGAAAAAAGAGAGATTCGTTAATCTCTATTTAACTTGTTAACTAAGACCAACCAAGAAAAAGCACCATTCACTCACTGCACACGAGTCCGAGCTCAATCTTACACGTGTCCTCATCCTCAGACGTGCCACGCCTCTCCAACTTTCTTTTCTTCATCGGCACCACCACGTGACTCCCACGTGATACAGGCTCCAACCCCAAAGTCAGCTCAAGCCCGATCCAAGTCTTTGGTTCCTCCGTCGTTGTCTCCTCCGACGACACCGACGACTGGTGACTCAGTGACGAGTCATGACTCAGCGACCTCCCGTTTCTCTCGTCCTTGCATGCACGACTCCGTCTCTTCACGTTCTCGTCCTTGCTTGACACGTGTCTTATGTCACAGAGTTTGTTGTTAAAAGGAGGAGCTTGACCCGTAACGGCCGCGTCGCATTCGATCTGAGTCACCGGAGAGCCTCTCATCACCGCCTCGACCGCCGCTTGACAAAGATGCCAATTTCCAGACCACAATAACCCGACTGATCCATATATCGGATTCACAATCCTCCCGCATGCTTCGTACAACAATGACCTAAATATCGCTGCAAAAAAAAAAAAAAAAAAAAACAACCCATCATTAGTTGCATGATAGAGAAAGAAACAAAATATTGCGACTTTTAGGACCCTTGTAGTGCCGGTAAAAAAAATGTATGAGTTTCAGCCCAGAACTCCTCAATTAACCATAACAAGAAAAACATAACAGGAGATGTTTTAAATACCAGGACGGAGGTGGTCAGGACCGGTGTTGAGGAGGTTCATGAGGCCGGCACGGCCGTAGAATTTGGCGAGGAAGACGGTGGCGTTGGCTTGAGATTCCGCGGATCTGATCCATTGAAGACAAGGCCTTATGCTACAGTTTTCACTGCAGCCTTTCCGAAGAACTCGACATCCGTTACAGCTCATACGCATTTTAGAGAGGGGAAACCAAAAAAGGGTTTATGTGTTTGGGTTTGAGGGAGGAAAGTACAGTACGGGGCAGATCACAGAAGAAGGAAGAGGTATTTAAGAGGGAGGAGCTGATGGGTTTGGTCGGAGAGATCATAACAATTAACAAGGGACGGAGTTTGTCGTTTTATTAGTGTGTAATTTTATGACGTGTATAGTATTTTTTTTGCTTAAAGAATTTCAAAATATCAAAGTAATTAAATATGTAAGATTTTAGAAAAAAATCCGTAATTTTGTTTTGTATTTTATGAATTTATGTAGTAAATGACAAGAATAAGAAATTTATATAGGTAAGTGAAATTTTGTTAAATTGTTGCTAGAAAATGACAAAAAAATATTAGTAAAAAAATTGACATATATTTTATTACGTTTACTTCAAACAAAACTTTATATAATTTTTTTTATTGATACTGTTATAATTAATATTTTATGTGAAAATGCATAGTCATAAAATAATGTAACCGCAAATTAATATACCAAAAATAGATATTTACGTAATAGAAATATATAAAAACATGTTATAGAAATAAATAACGGTTTCCACAATATTATGTTTAAATCTTTTTTTTTTTTTGACATGATATTATGTTCACTTAAACATGGAAATTTATCGTCAAATACTAAATTTTCATGGTTTGTAGAATGATTTTTTTTCTTTCTACGAAAGTACCATATGAAAGCTTATGAGTTTTGTCTCCGACTCTCATTTATTGCGCGTGATCGTCATCGACCGAAACAGTCAAAATGTTTGTTTAAACTGTGTTTACATCTGACCGCAGTTTTTTTTTTTGTCAAAACCGCAATTTGATGTTCCGGCAATTAATAATGGACTGCCAAAATATAATTGGAGAAGGTGAATTTGAAAACGAAATTACTAGAGGATAAAATGGTAAATAGAGAGAGGAGAGGTTCGAACTTCAAAGTTCGCATGCAAGCTAAAAGTGTGTGGCACACTGTGGCAGTAACGTTGTGGTAACAGAGTTTGGTCGAATCGCCGCGTTTTCTGAGCGGCTAACATTATGTAGCTCCATCATAATTCTGATAATTAACATTAATATCCAAAGACCTACTAATAAATTTCTCCATCTGAGTGACTACTATATTTTACTTTTTAACTAAATTATTAATGTCAACGTTTATTGGTTAGATTCGGTAGTTTTCTTTCATTAAAACAACCGGCATTGTATGGCGATGTCTAACCTAATAAAACACACACACACACATATATACACAATGCAATCTAGCTATAAAAATATAGTCGTTGTGACATATCTTTTTCTATTCAACAATCAACAGATTGGCATGTCTATGTGCTTATTGTTTATCAGCTGCTAGAAATAATTCCCTAAACCCATAGTTCCCAGTAAAAAAATAGTAAACGTAAGAGATTTACCTACGATTCAGGACAAAATCTTTGATATGTGTGCAATTTTTCTTCGAAAAAAAATTAAACACCGCACTCTTCTTATTGTGCCAAATTATTTATTAAAAATATGAATGCAACTAGTTTTCTTTCAAGAAATCTTTTTCAACTCTAATAAATTTGCATTCGAAATTAGTATCAGGTATGCTAAAAAAACAAAACGATGGACAGATATAGTTAGTCCTAATTTTGGAAATATACATAACTAAGATTCAGAATTTCCCGGTTTTCCGGAGAAGGAAAGGTAATGATGTAAACCGGTTTTGCCTATTCCCTGTGGGCGTAACGTAGTTTTGGAGTTTCCTTCTCACTCTTGGATTTTTCTTGTTTTACTGTTTGCAATTACTGGAAAAAAAACTAATTGTACTGTTTCCAAAAAGAAAAAAAAAATTAAGCCAACTATTTAAGATGGGTCGGCTTTGCAAATTTAAAGAATATTGGGCAGTGGCAGATTTGTACCAATATTAACTCTTTCTTGTTCATTAATCGACCGACTTCAACATGGCCATAACTAATACTAGTTTCTTTCCAATTTGGTTCGTAAATATTTAATGACAACCCGATATGTTTGTTCAACTTTTCGATGCAAAATTGATCTAACCTTTTTATAAGCAACAAATATTATTGACCATTTTAGTTATAGTTGCAGTGATCATTTTATTTTTAAGACATGTTAGTCTCAAAACTCTTCAGAAAATGAAATTTAAATAAAGTATTACATCAAGTAATTTTCTTTAGTCAAATCAATGAATCATTAATATATATTTTATTTTAATTATTAGTTTAATCTAGTAATTAATTAATCTCTTAAACTAAAGAACTATATTTTATCCCATGTATACTAGCATATGTTAATTTTTTTGTTTTTTTTTTCATCTCATAAATTAATATTACAAAAGAAGGATACATTGTATGATTACAAAAGCCGGCGGACGAACTGTAAATCCCCATAAACTAAACCCAAACAATGGAATCAAAGCTCTAAATTACAGGTAAACGAATGAAAAGCATATGAGAATAAACAGTTACTGAAACAAGAGACTCAACACTACCTCACAATGAAAGAGTTCCTAAACGACCACATCGACAAGACATGATCCAAGCCGAAGACATCAAGATCCACACATTTATCCCGGAAGCGGCGACGTCAAAGTCGAAAGTACCACGACAAGTTAACGTCTTGAAAGAAGCCTTTGAACAAACCAGATCTCGATCTGATCTCCAGAGTAGATCTATCGACTGAAGGAATCTCTGCAACAGAAATTGATAGATCTATCGACTGAAGCCACACCAAACACAAACCGCTACAACGCCGGAGATAATATAGAGAAGTTCAGCCGAGTAAAATCGCCTGCTTCAAGAGAGAAAAACGGAGGGTGGAGGAGACTCACACCGTCAAAAGAAGCCCGGATCTCCGAACATATCACCCCATCGTAAACCAAACTCGAATCCGGACTTCGTCTAGACCATCATCACCACCGGAAGGTACAAATGTCGGAAAGCAAACAAAAAGCATGGCGGAGACTAAGAAAAGCCACCGATACTGGTTTCAAGTCTAAGAAGAGAAGTGCCGGCTTCTTTAAGAGTAAAAGTTTAGAGAGAAAGTAGGTTTTTTTTTGCCTACTTAAAATTAATTCTTGTTTGTGAACAAATGATAATTTTTTTGTTAAACGACATTATAAATTTTAATTATAAAAAATATTCGGTTGTAAAAATAGTAAAATGATAAAAATAAACTCTAATTGGATATTGCTGAAAATATTTTGGCAAATTGTAATATTATTTTGTTCATAAATATTTAATATTTTGTTTAATTTTGAGTTTATTGTTGATAAAAATTAATAGATCTTAGGTGAAATATTTTTTCTCAAAAAATTATATTGAGTATATATTTGGAGAGATTTTATTTATTTATTTTGACTTTATATATTATATTTAATTGATATTAATTAATAATTTTGTGTGTTTAAAATATTGTTTTGGTTTTTATTTTTTATTTTTTCAAATAATGAAAGGAGTTGAAAACTAGATTTTAAAAAGATTGTATTCCTATTAAAAAATAAATATATTGTAATTAATTTTAACGGTTTGTTTGGTTAGAAAAATAGTTGTAAAAAGTCTTAACTAATTGTTTGGCTATTAGTATATAACTTTTTAATGTCATATTATGTATATTTCATCAAATTAAATGATTTTTTTTAAATGCTTCCGAATTGATATTGATATGATATAAAGTTGTCGATTATGTAATTTTGACATATTTTATTTTGAAAAATATCAAATTTTTAGATTATTTTATTTACGCAAATTTCAAATAATTTATGGGTTAATATGCTCAAACAAACTTTAGAAGTTATCACTAAACTCTATAGATGCATGCTAATTAATTACACGTACTATTTTATTAATGTAAGATTTTTTTGGTTTCTATGATAGTAGTTATAAGAATTTTTTCAATGCTGGCTATTTTGGGGTGTCAAAATGAAAAAAATAATATGGGTTAATTTAACTCAACTCAACCCATAAATTCTAATGAGTTAAAAATTTGATTCTAATCATCATCATCATCATATTACCATCATCATAATCATATTTTCATAATCATAACAACATCATCATCATCATCATATCAACATACCATAGTCATTATCATGATGCGATCATCATCATCTCATAGTTTTCTCGTAAAAAACATGTGAATCCGTAATTTTTCCGTCAAAAACGTAAATCCATAGTTTTTCCACAAAAACGAGAATCTATAAATTTTCTGCTAAAAACACGAATCCAAATTTTTTTTGTCAGAAAAGCGAATCAGTAAATTTTCTGCCAAAAACGTAAATCTGTAATTTTCTAAAAAAAACGCGAATCAGTAATTTTTTCACCAAAAATGCGAATCCATAAATTTCCCACAAATAACGTGAATTCGTAATTTCTCCGTCCAAAATGCAAATCTGCAATTTTCCACAAAAAATGCGAATCCACAATCTACCGCCAAAAACATGTGATGATAATGGTGATGATGATGTTATGATTTTAAAAATATGATGATGGTGATGGTGATAATAAAATTAATTATTATTGTTTTTATGTTAATTATTAATTAATTATTATTTTAGTGGATTAATTCATCAAATAAATTGGTTCATAAGTTGATCTAACTCAGTTATTAAATAGGTTAAATTAAATTAATATATAAATAATTTTTTTGTATAAGAAAGTAATATTTTTACAATAAATTTAAAATAATACATTCGATGATGTTTTACGTAAAGTTTTTGTTGAGTATCGCAGCGGTAAATCCAACTTGTAGCTAAGTGATTCGTTTGTGTCTTTCTTAGGTGATAAGCAACAATAACGTAAAAAAAACACCAAGATTTAACGAGTTCCCCGAATGGTTACGGGTACGTCTCGTGAGGGATCTCTTGCCCTCAAACTTCCACTAGAAATCAAGAATACACAAACTCTCAAAGGAGATTACAAGAACAGCTCAAGAACAAAGGTAACACTCGACACCTTAGAAGACAAAACCCTAGGCTGTATATAAAGACTATGTTTTTCTTCTCTACGTCGGTTTGGACGTAACACACGTGCTAATGGACTTTTTCCAGCTGAACCCAACTTCTTCTCTTTATTCTTCATATACCATGTGGCCCATTAGGCCCAAGAAGAAAACAGGTTTTGGGTCAACACTTCACAAAACTCCACCTTTAACCCAACAACCCACGTTGGTCTCTACGACAACACCAAAGCACCGACACGTCTTCTTCTTCTTAGATTCTCTGAGACTACGTCTCTCACTCCTCCTTGAATCATCGCTGATGTAACTCCACTTCTGATTTCTCTCTCCAAATCAGATTAGCTTTCTCAGGTAACCTTCAAGCTTCCCTTTTCTTTTCAATTTCAGAACCACTTTTCCAAAATTAAAAAAAATCAAACTTTCTGATTTCTGTATTAGATTCTGACATCTCAAACTCCTTCTGGTGTCATCGCCAATGTCTGTATCTTCACGGTGTCTTCGCGACTCCGATCTACAAGCTCAGGTAACCCACTTAAGCTTTCACCTTTAACCTCCGAAACAAAAAAAATTCTTTGATTTCTTCTCTTTAGTGAAATCAAAATGAAATTAATCATACTTTTGATTTCTCCATCTTTAGGTGAAATACGAAATCGAGCTCCACCTGCTTCATGGATCCCAGGTAACCTTCTAAACAACTCATCGTCCTTGCTTAGAATTCGATTTCTGTAATTATCACGCGACAAGAACTAAACCCGTTCTTTGTTTCTTTGCTTGCAACTGTAGCTTTTCCACACTGATTCTCTGACTCAAATTTCCTTTGATCCAGTCCAGGTAATATTCTCTAAACTTAGTTTCAGCTTCAGTTTAGACTTCGAATCTTTAAATACTAGTAACTTAGAACTCAGGCTGAAACTCTGATTCTTTCACTGTATTTACTAGATTCTATACTTGTTGCTAGCCACATGTCTCTAACTCCATCAAAAATTACTTCACAGACCCAGGTAACTCCTAAAACCCTCTGATGCTTGATCTTAGAACCTGTTTAAGTACATCAAATAGAGCTATGCATAACTCTGCCTTGTCTACTGTCTCTGTACTTTAAATATTGAAGACATCTGTGACTAATCTTCAACATCACCTTATTGTTTTAAATTTCTTAAACCTTGCAGCTCAACAACAACACTTTTGCAAATTTGCCTTGATGTCTATACCACTGCAAAAAATCGCTCAGGTAACTTCCAACTACAAAACACCGCAGTTTTCAGTTTATCAATTCCCCACTTCAGCTTAACCAGAAAACTAACCCGTTTCCTCTGCTTGTCTGAGGCACCCACTGATCCTGAGCTTTTGCCCCCAGCTTCAGACGACTCTGAGCTGCACCAAACCTTCTTCAAATCGCTTACCAGGTAATGATTTAGTAAGTAGGTCTGCTGGATTGATTGATGTGTGAATCTTCTCAACAAAAATTTCACCTTGTTCAACCATGTCTCTTATAAAATTGTACTTCACCGCCATATGTTTGGTCCTCTCATGAAAAACATTGTTTTTGGCCAAACATATAGCACTTTGTGAATCACAAAACACTTTAACTTCAGATTGAACAAACCCCAATTCAGAACAAATCCCTTTCAACCAAATTGCTTCCTTAGCAGCTTCTGTGAGTGAAATATATTCTGATTCTGTGGTTGAAAGTGCAACAACCTGTTGTAAACCCGATCTCCAACTTACTGTGTTACCTCCAACCTGGAAAATGTAACCAGTAATTGATCTTCTCCTGTCTAAATCCGCAGCATAATCTGCATCACAAAACCCTTGAACCTGAAAATCTGATTGCTTTGTGAATGTCAAACTTAGATCCAATGTACTTTTTAAGTACCTCATTATCTATTTTACAGCTTGCCAGTGAGATCTCCCTGGATTTCCCATAAATCTACTCATTAATCCCACTGCATAAGCCAAGTCTGGCCTAGAACCCACCATAGCATACATTAAACTACCAACTGCACTTGCATATGGAATTTCCTCCATGAGTTTAGATTCTGTTGATGCTTCCTCTTGACTTAAACTTTTGAGTTTGAATTGAGAACCTATGGGAGTAGTCACAGGTTTTGCCTCAAACATACTGAATGTTTTAAGTACTTGACTTAGATACCTTCCCTGTGATAGTTTTAGAATTCCCTTCTCTCTATCTCTGATAATATCCATACCCAAGATTCTGTTTACAGGGCCTAAATCTTTCATTTCAAACTCCTCCATCAAACAGTTTTTCAACTTCTGAATTTCCTTTAAGTCTTTTGAAGCAACCAGCATGTCATCCACGTAAATCAGTAGATACACTTGATTCGTTGAATCTGAACCTCTAAAATAGACACATGGATCATATTCACTTCTATGAAACTTCTGGTTTCGCATGAATTCGTCGAATCTCTTGTTCCACTGCCTTGGACTTTGCTTTAAACCATAGAGTGACTTAACCAAGCGACACACTCTATCTTCTTTTCCTTTAATTTCAAATCCTTCTGGTTGACGCATGTAGATTTCTTCTTCCAATACACCATGTAGGAAGGCTGTTTTAACATCAAGTTGCTCTAGCTCCAAGTTCTGATTAGCTACAGCTGATAGTAGTAGTCTAATAGAAACTTGTTTGACCATATGAGCAAAGACTTCATTGTAGTCTATGCCTTCCACCTGTGAGAATCCTTGTGCAACCAATCTAGCTTTAAATCTAGGTTCCTCAACTCCTGGAATTCCTGGTTTCCTTTTAAAAATCCATTTGCAGCCAATAACCCTCTTATTTTCTGGTGCTTTAACCAGATTCCAAGTCCTATTCTTCTTATGAGAGTCCATTTCCTCATCCATTGCACCATTCCATAATTTCGAATCTTTGCTTTTCTTAGCTTCTGAATAGGATGCAGGTTCATCTAGATCAACAACTTCAGCTCCAGATAATGCATATGCTACAAAATTTGAATCCGCAAACCTTGTAGGTGGTTTGATCTGTCTCCTAACTCTGTCCCTAGCTAGGAGATAATTATCCAAGTTGTCTTGATCTTATGCAGTTTCAGTACTCTCATCACTGTCTATTTCTGAAGAATCTGAATCTGAACTTTCTGTCCCTGAGGAATCTCCACCTTGAACTGAATTTTCTGTCTCAAATGTAACTCCACCTTGAGCTGAACTTTCTGTTTGCACATTCCCATTAGAAGGACCTTGAATGAGATCTTTGCTGAAAGTTACTCTCTTAGTTTTCTTTTTCTTCTGTTCCTTAGGTTTCAGGACATCCTTATAGACTTCTTCCTCATTAAACACAACATCTCTACTAATCGTGCACTTCAACTCCTCTGGAATCCACACTCTGTAACCCTTTACATTCTGAGGATAACCCATAAAGACACCTTTTACAGCTCTTGGTTCTGTCTTTCCTTGAATAGTGTGAACATAGGCTGTGCATCCGAATCTTCTCAAGTGAGACAAATCTGGTTTTGTTCCTGACCAAATTTCTTCAGGTAGCTTGTACTCTATAGACGAGTTTGGCGACCTATTAATCAAGTAAACTGCTGTAGATGCAGCTTCTGCCCAAAACTTTTGTTCTAAACCCGTTTCAGAAAGCATGCATCTCACTTTATCCATGATAGACCTGTTCATACGCTCAGAAACCCCATTCTGTTGAGGAGTGTATGTACATGTTCTATGTCTCTTGATACCAGACTCCTTACACAACTCATCCATTTGATTGTTGCAAAACTCCAAGCCATTATCAGTTCTCAAACACTTGATTTTCCTCACCGTCTGATTCTCAACAGCAGTTTTCCATTCTTTGAATCTAGAGAACACTTCATTCTTTGTTCTTAAAAAATAGATCCAAACTTTCCTTGAGTAGTCGTCTATAAAGGTAACAAAATACTGACATTCTGCAAGGCTCATGGGGATTGAAGGAGAACCCCATAAATCTGAATGTATGTAGTCTAAAATCCCCTTTGATGTATGTTTTCCTTTTGCAAAACTCTGCTTGTGTGATTTTCCTAACACACAGTTTTCACAAAAGCCCAAAGTCTTCACTTCTTTGTTAGTGAGATAGTCATTCTTCACTAACAACTGCATACTCTTTAGACTCATATGTCCCAGCCTTGAATGCCACCTAGTTGTCATATCAATGTCTGATTTAGCCACTGAAACTTCATCTTTTGTGACTGTTCCTTCAAGATAGTATAATCCATCCACATACTTTCCTGAAATCACCTTTCGATCCCCTTTATAGAACTGAACTCTAAAGTCCTTACCCTCATATCTGCAGCCTGACTTCTCAAGAAGTCCATATGATATGAGATTTCTGCCCACAGATGGCATGTACCTAACTTCTGTAAGTATTACTTGTGTACCATCTGGATTCACAATCCTTATCTTACCTATTCCTTTAACATCACTGTGTGTGTTATTAGCCATTAACACCTTTCCTCCTTCAAATTCTTCAAGATCAAACAGTATATCTTTATTAGGAGTGATGTGGAATGTGCATCCCGAATCCAGAACCCATTCATCTTTAGGATCTTGTACGCTTGTTGTGAGAATAAGAGGTTCACCACTACTTGATACAATGTTTACAGATTCCACTGGGTTCTTCTGAGGATTCTTGCTTTTTCTCTCTGGGCAATCTCTTTTCCAGTGACCATCTTTTCCGCAAATCCAACAGCCTTTGTTATTGTTATTCTTTGGTCTTGATTGTGATCTAGGTTTGCTTTTAGATCTTCCTCTACCTTGATTATTATTTCTCTGATTTTGTCTGTCTCTGGAACTAACAAATAACCCTTCTGCAGTGGACTTGGAACCAGACGCATCCTTAAGATCTAACTCTTTCGATCTCGTCGCACTAGCTACTTCTTCAAACGTTATGCCTTCTCGACTATACTTGAGAGTTTCTCTCAACAGCTCATATTTTGTTGGAAGTGAACTCAAGAGAAGAACAGCTTGTACTTCGTCTAGAACTTCAATATTCAGGTTGCTAAGATCTGCAATCATCTTCAAGAACTCATCGATATTTTCATCAATTGTCTTTTTCTCCTGCATCTTGAACGTGTATACCTTTAGCTGAAGATATACTCTGTTTGGCAGTGTCTTTACCATGAACAAGCGCTCTAGCATCGACCACGTCTCAGCTGCAGTAGTGCACTTTTCGATCTTCCTCAGCACCTTATCTCCCACATTTAAGAAAATAATATCCATCGCTTTCTCACACCTTTCTATTCTTGCTGTTTCATCTGCGATTCGCTTTTTCTTATTTGCAGGATCAGCTTCTTCTTCTGCTGTTAACGCCGGGAGCGGAGCTTGCTCAACCAACACATCCTTTTCTTCCACAGAGAAAAGTCTCCTGATCCATCAAATCGCTCAACCTCAAGCTTTGAATTTGTCATCTTGAATCAAGTAAGTCCTCCACCAAAACCTGTGGCTCTGATACCACTTGTTGAGTATCGCAGCGGTAAATCCAACTTGTAGCTAAGTGATTCGTTTGTGTCTTTCTTAAGTGATAAGCAACAATAACGTAAAAAAAACACCAAGATTTAACGAGTTCCCCGAATGGTTACGGGTACGTCTCGTGAGGGATCTCTTGCCCTCAAACTTCCACTAGAAATCAAGAATACACAAACTCTCAAAGGAGATTACAAGAACAGCTTAAGAACAAAGGTAACACTCGACACCTTAGAAGACAAAACCCTAGGCTGTATATAAAGACTATGTTTTTCTTCTCTACGTCGGTTTGGACGTAACACACGTGCTAATGGACTTTTTCCAGCTGAACCCAACTTCTTCTCTTTATTCTTCATATACCATGTGGCCCATTAGGCCCAAGAAGAAAACAGGTTTTGGGTCAACACTTCACAGTTTTAATTAGCTGATTCATTGTCCTCTCAAGTTATTTAGAAGTCCGGTATAAATTCTACAAAATCTTTTCTATCAAAAATAACTTAAAAATATTGCAAATAACTTTAAAATATTGTAAGATAAACATGAACGTCCTAATTCATAAACATATATTGCTTTTTCTAATTAAATGATATATATGTGCAATACACTATTTCCATGCTTAAATAGACCGTATGGATAAACATAATTGACGAACCGATTTATCATATATCGCTATAGAAGTGATTGAGAGACAGAGATAATAATTAAAATTAAGATGCATAGGTAAAATAGGTTGAAAAATGGATCGGAGGCCTACAAAATATAAACATATAGTATTCGAATACATTTGTCGTGTTATAATAAACAAATGAAGACAAATTCTTATAATTAATAATATGACCGGGCAATTTTTTGGTAGATTTATACAACGATATAGTTCTTTGTGGAGGTTTATCTGATACAGAATCCAACGTTAACTCTTCCATTTGTTTATCAATTTCTCTTTCTCCCGAATTCTATCAAAAGTGAAGCTACAAAAATCCAAATCTAGGACTAAAAAACAAGCCATGAATGTGTAAACGAAGAAAGGTAGTGAACTCTTGTTGATGATACATTGAACTGAAAAAAGAAAGACAAATGGAGGAGAGATAGGTGAAGAAGCCATGCAAAAATGTCCAGAAACATTTATATATTAGAAAAAAAAGAGGAAAGGGCCAAAAAAGTTTTAAAGAAATAATAAAAAAAAAATTTAAAAGAAATATAGGGTTTGGCAATCATAAGGCCGCGCGTGCGTATTATGTCATCCTACTTTTTCGACATCGATTTTAAATTGTTGGACAAAACCTCTTCTATCTACCAATCACTTCCATAATTTTAGGAGAAAGCTAATAATAATATTTGTTTTTTTTACATCGCCAATAATAATATAAATGTTAGTAATAATGAATCGTAAATTTATAATTTAAGAGAAATTTTATTAATATAAGAGAAAAGTAGAAAATAGAGAAAGTTTTGCATTGATTTTTGTTATGTTTCAAGTGTCCATATTACAATGAATTTGATGGTTTATATAGAGAAAAAATGTAGAGAAGTATAGTGATGGTGGTTTTCACACAAATGTTTTACACCATCCATTTATTAGTGGGATGTGTTAGTGATTTACACAATTGATTTCTTAGTGAAATGTATTAGTTGATTTTGATTTTCATAACACTCCCCCTTGGAGACCAATATCACTATTGTCTCTTCCGCAATATTTATTGTTGCCTCGTTAAAAACTTTTCCAGGAAAACCCAGTGAAAAAAACCATAGAAGGTAAAAAGAGTACAACCTCGTAAGCTCCCCCTCGAATGATCATGATCACATCTTACAAGTCCTTTTGATCACGCATTCCAATATTATGGACATGTTCCTTGAACATAGTGGTCGATAATGATTTCGTGAAGAGATCTGCAGAATTCTCGGATGATTGAACATATCTTATTTCAATATCTTTATTCTTCACGAGTTCTTGGGTGTATGAAAAGAACTTTGGAGGGATATATTTGGTTCTATCACTTTTGATATATCCTTCCTTCGCCTGAGCAACACATGCAGCATTGCCTTCATACAAGATAGTTGGCTCTGTATTCATACGAATTTCACTTGATTGGATGTGTTGACTCATTGATCTTAGCCATACACATTCTCTACTAGCTTCATGGAGTACGATGATTTCAGCATGGTTTGAAGAAGTAGCTACAAGCGTCTGCTTCTGAGAACGCCAAGATATAGTGGTACCTCCAAATGTGAACACATATCCCGTTTGTGATCGAGGTTTGTGTGGATCTGATAAATATCCTGCAACTGCAAAACCAATCATTTGACTGTTTGAATTCTTAGGGTAAAATAAACCTAAATCAGTAATCCCTTGAAGGCAGCAGAAGATATGTTTAATTTCATTCCAATGCCTTCGGGTAGGGGATGAACTGAATTTTGCCAAGAGATTAACGACATTTGATATATCATGTCTTGTACAATTCGCAAGATACATAAGGGCTCCAATTGCACTTAGGTATGGTACTTCCGGACCACGTATCTCTTCATAGATTTCATAAATGATCCATCTCGATCATTTTCTTCGCTTCTTCTGATCTCGTCAATGTATGACAAAGATTTTGGAAGAGAGATAGACCTTCATCGTTGATATTCTCTTTTGATGTCTATCTTTTGCGTGTCATTTGCTGCCTCGTTAAAAACCTTGTCATAGAAAAACCAAGTGGGGTAAAAACCATGATAAGGGAAAAAGAGTGCAGCGACGCGAATCATCATATTCCTCCTCCTGGAAATTTTAGCTTCAAAAGATGTATTCTTATCTCTGAAGATGCATTCTGAATGATGTAGCATGAAACACAATGATTTTGGTTGATTTGAGCAAACAACGACCAAAATCTGTTACGGGGAACGCCACAAGATTGTTGTTTTGCGATGCATCTTTATATGAATTCGAAAAAAAAAATTTCATATGCAAAACCAACTAAACCAAACTCGGGTTTTCCAGAATAAAATAAGCTTAATTCAATCGTACCTTGCAGATAACGAAAGATATATTTTTAACTCATCTCAATTTTTAGATTTAGAGGATGAGTTGTATCATGCAAGTAAATTAATAGCATATGCTATTTACAATGCATAAGATATATAAATGCTAGTCAACATTTAAATATGGTCTTTCATGACCAAATATATCTATTCGACTTCCTTTCGAAGTGATTAATATAACATCTGTTTCTTTAAATGTTCAATTAGAATACCTAAGACATTTTTGTCATTCCAAGGTGTTATATTCCAAATAACTCTTCAAGAGTTTTGATGATGTTTAAAACTCATCATGTTTATGAGTTTCCGGAAACATAATTTTGATACCATATCTTTAGGAATTAGTCCTTCAGACATCCCATGAGGCGCAAATCAAGTCATTAATTCATATAGCATCAATTCTATCGAATATTTTTAACAAACATGGTGCGACACACCATTTTGTTATATATCATTATACCCTTTTGATACTTGGACCACTAGTCCAAAATTACTCGTCTCTCATACGAGTATAATATAGACTTGGTTGCCTCTTTTATTTATTGGCCAATATAAATATCTCTTTACGCTCACATAGCGGAGATTCATGATCCTCATCAATCACATTACGCGCTAGATCCTTTTTATTGTCGACATTGTATTGTCTTTGGTTCTATATTTTCCCGTAATGACATGATTAATCGAGATCTCTTAATCATTATAAATGATTTTATTTAGGTACATGATATCATTTGTTTTTTAGTATTTTTATAGCTTTATTTCATTTAGTTTTCATGAATTTTGTCTCATTTAGGATTTGTTTAGTATGTATTTGCATTTTATTTGTTTGTATAGGTTGATGGAGTGAATCTTGGCTTTTTGGAGCCTTATGGAGCAAAAAGGACATCAAAAGAGGTGATTCAAGATATGGAGATCAAGGTGTGAGAAGGATAGTGAAAATGGACAAGAAGTGAAGCAAAATAGGAAGAGATGGACATGCGATCAAGCCAACTGAAGAAATGATGATCCATAAGCCTGAAAGAGCACGTCATATGAAGGCTTTGGATTGTGATTTAGCTTTGGATTCCTTCACAAAAGTTATAGAGAATTGAAGTATCTTTCCAATTATGGTAAAATCAGGTCAATCCGAGCTACAAGTCAAAAGTTATGATCCGATCGGTCTGCAACCGATCGAAGAAGTCGCTCGGCAAATCACGTTTTAAAGATCGACTCATATGAAGGTCTTTCCGTGGGAATTAGTTTCCGAGCTCTTAATCACAGTTGTAGGAAATTGAAGCAGCTTTCCAGTGGTGGTTAAATCAGGTAAATCCGAGTTATGCGTCAAAAGTTATGATCCGATCGGTTTGCAACCGATCGACGAAGTCGCTCGGCAAATACGAGATTTTACGAACAAAACTGCGCGAGCGGGTTGCAACCGCTCGAGAAAGTCGCTGCCAACAAAATTAGGCTGTTTTTCTCTATTTTTCACTATTTTTCTCATTGCAAACCCTACCACTATAAATACTCTTTTTAGTGTAAAGTAAACAAGGAGGAGGATATTTTCTAGCCTCCAAAGCTCTCTCTCTTGTTCTTGAGAGTTCTTCCTTGTTTTTATGTTTATAATTTCATGATCTAAACTTATGTTATTTACTTTTTGTTAAATCTTTTTATAGATCCTTAATTATGTCTTCCATATTTATCTTTTCTATAGTTTACTTTTGCAATTCTATTATGTGTGAGTAGTAGTCTTTTAAAGTTCTTGGGTCTAGGTAGATTATGATGAACTAGAGGTTGAGCTATGGAGTTTAGGACTAGATTTCATAGAATTCTTACTTATTGGTTGTTTATAAGGCTAAATCGCCATGTTGATTTAGAACTTAGAAATTTCACGCCCGGAAGGTGTTTGATGAAATTTCCGAACCAAAATCTTTAAGTGCTTTTCATTCCTTACCGTCGGAAAAATATTGACTAGGGTGAATTGTGGCTAAATAGACTTTTTTGAATGCTTACTGATCATTTTAATTGCGAACGGAAGTTGATGATGATTGGTGATTAGTAAAGGGTCTAATAGCATGAAAATGTGTTAGTCTTTCTTAGTGTTCTATGGCCTAAGGATCACACTTGTTAGGAGATAGTTTAAGCTCCTTAACCCATCCTTTAAGTTATTCTTATTCGATTACCTTGACCCGGGAATTTGCCTTTTATAATTAGTTTAAATCGTTCGTCATTTCTCAGTTGTTCGTACTTGAAAGTAGTTAGTCGTTTATATTTTATCTTGTTTCATTTACTTTAAATCATATCATTAGTCATTTTTAGTAAACCAAATACCATATCTATTTTGCTTAGATTAAGTAAATGTGTGCATTCCTAGTGTGTTGGTTCATTGCTCCCTGTGATTCGATAAATTAATTGGAGTACTCCAAACTAGACTACATCAATTTGGCACCGTTGTCGGGGAGCAATAGCAATTAGCCATTAGGATTTCATTTTTACTTGAGACTAAGATTTCTTTTATTTTGTTTTATTTGTTTGGTTACTAACTTTCTTTCAAGTGTTTGTTCTTTTTACAAGGTACAATCACAAGGGAGAAAAAAAATGTCTTCCTACATCAATTCTATGTTGAAGCTCATTCTGGAAGCACAAGAACGAAGTCTAGCCTGGAACCCTACAAGCTATCAAGGAGCTTATGAAGCATCATCCTCACGAGAGTATCAACCGAATGTACAACATTCTCAAGAGAACCAATGTGGATATGGAGAGGAATATCAACCTTGTAACATGGAGTTCGACTACTCAAGTTATCAAGGACCTTATGAAACGTCCACATCAAGAGAGTATCAACATGATCAAAACTATGCTCAAGACAACCAATATGCATATGATGATAGATATCAACCTTGCAATATGGAGTATGACTATGAAGCTTTCAATCCTTCCCCAATCTCCGATAAAGAAGAACTTCTCAACTTGATGAAGTTGCTTTTGGAAGAGCAAGAGAAGTCTAGGGAGACTCTTCGAATGATCAGCGAAGAGCATAAATGGACTCCATCTCCATGGGTTGTTGAGCTAACAAATGTCAAATCCATCGACACCAATCTTACACAATGGATCGAGGAAGAAAAAGAAGAAGAAGAAGAAGAAGAAGAAGAATGCATTCCTCCTAGTGAAGAGAAGACAATAGAGGTGCTTTTCAATAATATTGAAGAAGTTTTTGAGGAGAATGCACAAATCATGAATAATTTCCAACAAGAAACTGAAGAGCCTACATTGGCGGATGAACTTTTGGAAGATATCATCTTAGAAGACTTACAACAAAGCTCTTTAATGGTTAGCCAAGAAGAGTTTGGTGTGCTTGCAAGTGTTCTTGAGGTTGAAAAGATGACTAACAATGAGGATGCTAGCAATGGTAAGACTAGCATTGATAAAAATTTGAGTGAACTAAAAGCTCCAAAAGATGATCTCCAACCTCTCCCAAAAGAGCTAAGGTATGAATTTCTTGGAACAAACTATACTTACCCGCTTATAATCAATCATGATATAGTAAGTATAGTTGAAAAACCATTAGATGATCCTTGTGATGGTGTTTTGGATGTTGAGTACATAGTTGAAAATCATGATCTTGATATACTCTCAACAAATGAAATGAGCATTTTTGAACCGAAAAAGATACTCTTTGAGAAGATAAGGATGAACACATTTCGTGGATGGTTCTACGATGAATATGATCCCGGTGATACATTATCACCAATAAGGGATAAGTAGAAGAACATCAAGCTTATGATGTCAAACAAGCGCGCTTGGGAGGCAATCTCATGGTATCCTTGTACTTATTGATTGTGTGTTCTTTTTGATGTGTTTTGTGTGTTTTTGTTTTTGTGATTTTGTAGTGGGAACAGAGCTGGACTCCATCTCACTCTAATCTCTTGAGACTCCTCTAGCTCCACCACTCCTTAGAAGCTCCAAGGTACCAACACTCCATTGAACATACAATTTAAATTTGTTCGTATTTTTTGTTTTTCGTTAGTATTTTTTTTTAATTTATTCTCACACCGAGACGGTGTGAAATAAGTTTGGGGGAGAGACTAACCATCTAACATTGTGTTTTCTTTTATTTTATTTCTCTTGAGTCATTGCATTGTGATTATATTTGCATTTGAAAGAAAAAAAAATAGAAACATTTGAGCATTAAGTCTAGATGCATATATAGACTCAATGTGAAAAACCAAAAATATTCATATAAGTTTTTGCATATTTATTTTAGGATTGAGTCTAGATGCATATAGTTTGCATTTTCATGTGTATGGGGATAATATTGCCTTGTTGAAATTCAAATTTAGGATTGAATTTTTAAGCCCTCGATGATAGTTAATTGTTGCTTGAACATCTCGGTTATAATTGAAAAATTCCTACTTTTGTAAAACTCGTTTGACATTTGAAGCATCTCTATGAATTTGGTCTTAAAATCAATTTCAATCTCTCACTTAGGGGTTTTAAATACGTTTTCATGGTTGTGTAGAGGCATGTTTTTCTATATAATCTTAACCTTAACCATTTTCTTTCAAACCAATCATTATTCGTGAGTGAGGCCTTTTCTTGATAATGCTATAATGTGTAAAATCTTGAGAGTATCGAGAACGACAAAAGTTAACTCTCGTTTTAAGCTAGCAATGGTAAGACTAGCGATTAGGTTGAGAAAAGAATAATTGGGTGGATAGTTTGAATATTTGGGTCTTGGGGTTTGGAAAAGAGTTGAAAATATGAAAGAAAAGCTTGATCAATAGGAATTTAAAAGGGTTTCCTAGGGAATGAAATCATAAGTTAATAAACTCTAAATCTCAAAGTTCAAATAAAAATAAAAATAGAAAAGAGTTTAGTGCTAATAAAATTTTTTTTCCTAGGAAGCCATAAGAAAAAAATTGATCATGAGGTTTGTGGGGTTTAAAAGAAAAAAAAAACAAATAGCGTTGTGCAAAAAGGGTAGATATTAGAGAAATCATAAGTTGGGTAGAATGACGGAAGTTAAACTTTGTATTCGTCAATTGTTCTCCTTCTTAGATAAATTTTACACAATGTCTAGCATTCCTTTGGTTTGAGAGAAACCCACCAAAAATCAAAACCACCTCAAAAGCTTTTGCGTAAAACCAATTGAGAACGATTTACTTGTCCTTTGTGAGACCGCACTTAATCGTAAATGAATGTTAAAGAGATGTTTTGATTTGATTGTGAGTATTTTCCTAAGTTTTGGGATTCTGTTAAATATTGCATTGAGATATTTTGTTCTTGCACTTTTTAACTATCATTGAGGACTTTGAGTTGAATCCTTCTATTGATATTTCTTGGCTATTAATCCCCACTTTCAAACATTTTTCTCTTGCTATGCTTTGAAGTTTGCTTGAGGACAAGCAAAAGATAAGTTTGGGGGAGTTGATATCATTTGTTTTTTAATATTTTTATAGCTTTATTTCATTTAGTTTTCATGAATTTTGTCTCATTTAGGATTTGTTTAGTATGTATTTGCATTTTATTTGTTTGTATAGGTTGATGGAGTGAATCTTGGCTTTTTGGAGCCTTATGGAGCAAAAAGGACATCAAAAGAAGTGATTCAAGATATGGAGATCAAGGTGTGAGAAGGATAGTGAAAATGGACAAGAAGTGAAGCAAAAGAGGAAGAGATGGACATGCGATCAAGCCAACTGAAGAAATGATGATCCATAAGCCTGAAAGAGCACGTCATATGAAGGCTTTGGATTGTGATTTAGCTTTGGATTCCTTCACAAAAGGTATAGAGAATTGAAGTATCTTTCCAATTATGGTAAAATCAGGTCAATCCGAGCTACAAGTCAAAAGTTATGATCCGATCGGTCTGCAACCGATCGAAGAAGACGCTTGGCAAATCACGTTTTAAAGATCGACTCATATGAAGGTCTTGTTGTTGGAATTAGCTTCCGAGCTCTTCATCAAAGTTGTAGGAAATTGAAGCAGCTTTCCAGTGGTGTTAAATCAGGTAAATCCGAGTTATGCGTCAAAATTTATGATCCGATCGGTTTACAAACGATCGACGAAGTCGCTCGGCAAATACGAGATTTCACGAACAAAACTGTGCGAGCGGTTTGCAACCGCTCGAAAAAGTCGCTGCTAACAAAATTAGGCTGTTTTTCTCTATTTTCTACTATTTTTCTCATTGCAAACCCTACCACTATAAATACTCTTTTTAGTGTAAAGTAAACAAGGAGGAGGATATTTTCTATCCTCCAAAACTCTCTCTCTTGTTCTTGAGAGTTCTTCCTTGTTTTTATGTTTATAATTTCATCATCTAAACTTATGTTATTTAGTTTTTGTTAAATCTTTTTATAGATCCTTAATTATGTCTTTCATATCTATCTTTTCTATGGTTTACTTTTGCAATTCTATTACGTGTGAGTAGTAGTCTTTTAGAGTTCTTGGGTCTAGGTAGATTAGGATGAACTAGAGGTTGAGCTATGGAGTTTAGGACTAGATTTCATAGAATCTTTACTTATTGGTTGTTTATAAGGGTAAATCAACACACGCCATGTTGATTTAGAACTTAGGAATTTCACGCCCGGAAGGTGTTTGATGAAATTTCTGAACCAAAATCTTTAAGTGCTTTTCATTCCTTACCGTCGGAAAAATGTTGACTAGGGTGAATTGTGGCTAGATAGACTTGTTTGAATGCTTACTGATCATTTTAATTGCGAACGGAAGTTGATGATGATTGGTGATTAGTAAAGGGTCTAATAGCATGGAAATGTGTTAGTCTTTCTTAGTGTTCTATGGCCTAAGGATCACACTTGTTAGAAGATAGTTTAAGCTCCTTAACCCATCCTTTAAGTTATTCCTATTCGATTACTTTGACCCGGGAATTCGCCTTTTATAATTAGTTTAAATCGTTTGTCATTTCTCAGTTGTTCGTACTTGAAAGTAGTTAGTCGTTTATATTTTATCTTGTTTCATTTACTTTAAATCATATCATTAGTCATTTTTAGTAAACCAAATACCATATCTATTTTGCTTAGATTAAGTAAATGTGTGCATTCCTAGTGTGTTGGTTCATTTCTCTCTGTGGTTCGATAAATTAATTGGAGTACTCCAAATTAGACTACATCAGTACATGATTTTGTTATTAATCATATCAACGGTCTATTTGCTCCTCTTGAGGAGTATATGTGCTCCTAATTTTCAGAAGTCTATTTGCTCCTCTATAAGAGTTTAATCCTATTCTCAATAAATATTTGCTCCATTCTCTTTTCGAGGATTTTCTATATTTGGAACCAAAGTGGTTTGTCACGTTTCTTACGTGTTATAGACTTTAATATGTCATCATTTAGAGACATATTTTTACTGGAGCATTTTTAGCTGGGATATGAGATTTCTTTAAACTTTAAGTTCATATTCATTTATGCGAGGATCAATAATTTCATGAAATCTCATCCATCAGCCTTTTGCATTTGATTTACAATATGTTCAGAATAATGATCCTTTGAACTTTTGAACTATTAAGTTCATATTCATTTGTTCAAAGATCCGAACTATTCAACGATTCTCCCATATAATGATGGAGAATTTTGTCATATGATAATTTGCAAATCTTGTAATAAGCACATCTTTAAATGATGGCTCAATGTTATTAGAGCGGAGACTCATCTCCAGCATCTATATATTTCATCCTCTTTGAATGATATTTTTATATGGTGTGGAGGAGCATTTATAACATATATCACACACCCCATAAAATTCAAAATGAGAAATACTTGATCTCCAATCATGTATATATAACATGGGAGAAATATTTCTTATAAATTGTTGGCCTCGTATATTACTATATGCAAAAATGCATATTCCATGTAAAAACATGGAGATTAAATCACCATGAATCGTTTTGCAATCTCTTGGATTTGCGCTATGAACGATTCTTTAAAGCTCATTTCGAGAGTGATCATTATGGATGTTCCACTTTATCATAATCGACATATATAAGTGATAAATTATGTGATATGACTTCACCAAAATTATATCGCTCTGGGCTGTCAAATTCACTAAAATTTATCGAGTTATTGTCGATGTGGGTTTCCTTTAATTCTCCCCCTCGAGATAATAACTCTTCGAGTTCATTCATCTCGAACTGAATCCCACTTTGGGATCAACAACATATCCAATTTTTGGTCATGTGTTTAACTTGGATCTTTTTAAAAAAAAAATGTGGGACTCATAATACCCCCTCGCAAGATAATGGTTTTTCAAGCCTATTCATCTTGGGCCGAATCTCATTTTAGATTGGTTATATTCGAGGTTTAATTTGGAGATTTTTAAAGAAATCAACCAGTATATACAATGAGCTTATTTAACATTTAAAAAATGGGTATTTGGCCAAAAACCATATGATTGTGGAGGCAAAGCCTACCACAGAATTAAGGAGTAGGTATACAACCTTCGACTCCATAAAATAATTAAAAGAAATTTAAAATAATTTAGATGAACTGAAATAAATTTAACATAAATAAAATGTTACATATGAAATGTGAACGGAGAAATATGATGCTTGAATAAGCTTTTTATTTTATTTTATTTTATCTGATCGTAAATGAGGCAGAGCCTACTATATGCATAACAATCAATCCGGAAATGATATAGCTTTATATTTGATTATAAAGAGATATATATATAGTTATTGCTGGGTAATGTGGTTATCATGGAACGTGGTATACGTCTTCTCAAGCATCTGAGATTTAATAATCGTATTACCATAATATCTCAGTTTAGCCACAATTTTCAATATAGCAGAATTGTCATTTCATCACATGTCAAAGTTTTAGAACTTTAGACTTTTCATTCATCCCAAACAAGTGGGAGAGTTATATAGCTCTTTGATGATCAAATCGATCTTTTAAGGATTTCCATATCTCTTTGAAATCTTTTATGTGTGCATAATTACATGTGACACTTTCATCGAGGTATTTTATAAAGATCACCGATTTGGTATTTTTTTTTTTGAAACCGTCGAAATATTATTCTCTTTATTTTATTATTTTATTTATTTATTTATTATTTATTATTTTTTATAAACCCAAGAGATTTTAAATGTAGTTCGACGTTAGAAATGCAAGATATATAATTAGCTAAAATGATGTATAGAGCCGGAAAACTGAAGTTTCACATTATTTATCATTAGTTATCTAAACACAAAACCGAATAAAATTATTAGTCGGATAATTTTATTTATTTTAAAATGCACAATTTATATTAATAATGCATGCGATTACAAAGAATACAATTGCATAGAAAAGTAAAGCAATGTTTATGATAAACTCTTCATGAGTATATTCTCCAACAAAAATACCATAACTACAAGCGATAATTGCAACTAAGCAAATAATTAAAAACAAACGAAACATTTTCCAAAAATGAAAACTTAAACAATTTTCTTTAGAAAATTATTTGGGGAGAATGAATGAGTAAAAATATGAGTGTATTTATAGATTGAAAATATTGTTCACTAGCCGTTATATATCCGTTTGAATTTTTAAAAAATAAGTTAAATTGTTTTTTTATGACCGTTTGAGATTTAATATATTAACAAAATATTAAAATAAATAGTGTAATAAATAATCAAGAATAATATATATATATTAGTTCATATATATGATTATATATATAGGTGGCCAAGCCTCCTTTTATAACATTGATAATATAAACAATAATATGATAATGATATGGTGATTAAATCAAAAATGGTAAATAATAAGCATTAAATAAATTATGGTGATTAAAATCATCTATGTTAAAATGATAAGCATTAAATAAATTATGGTGATTAAAATTATCCATATTAAAATGAAAAGCATTAAATAAATTATGGTGATTAAAATCATCTATATTAAAATGATAAGTATTAAATAACTTATGGCGATTAAAATCATCCATATTAAAATGATAAGCATTAAATAAATTATGGCGATTAAAATCATCCATGTTAAATGATAAGCATTAAATAAATTATGGTGATTAAAATCATCCATGTTAAATGATAAGCATTAAATAAATTATGGTGATTAAAATCATCCATGTTAAAAGCGTTAAATTAAAACAAGTGGCGGCCGAGCCGCACTCCGATAATAATAAAATTAAAAGAAACATAAATTAACATAAACATGAATAAATACTAAACCTTTGTTGTTGTTTTTTTTTCTTTTTTTTTCTTTTTTTTTGGGCATGAGAGCGGTTGAGCTTTTTTATTTTTTTCTTTCGGGATAAAAGCGGTTCGTGCTGATAACGTGTTGTAATAATGAATCGTAAATTTATAACTTAAGAGAGATTTTATTAATATAAGAGAGAAGTAGAAAATAGAGAGAGTTTTGCATTGATTTTTGTTGTGTTTCAAGTGTCCATATTACAATGAATTTGATGGTTTAGATAGAGAAGAAATGTAGAGATGTATAGTGATGGTGGTCTCCACACAAATGTTTTACACCATCCATTTATTAGTGGGATGTGTTAGTGATTTACACCATTGATTTATTAGTGGAATGTATTAGTTGATTTTGATTTTCATAACAATAAGTTATTAATAATTCATGTTCAAAAAATTAGTAAGTATTAGTCGGACGCTTGAAATCGACCTAACGCTTACCAAAAAAGTCAGAAATTATATAAAGTTTAATCGAAAACTAGTTTTTTAATTAGTTTTAGTGTTTTTTTTTTAATATTATAAACGTATAATACAAATATATAATTGATTAATATAGTTGATTTGGTCTTGATTTCATCAACACTTTGGTTTTGTTTTGTATTTTAGTCTCCATTAATTTCAAAATCAGAGATTAGACATAAAATGATTAAAATAAATGAATTGTTACTAGAATTTTTGTAATTGGACTAAATTTTTATCAAATTTTGTGAAAAACAAATTCTGACCCTATAAAAAATTGAAAAATTGAAAAAATCGGCTAAACAGAAATTAATTAGAAAACCAATTTCTTTAAATAATTATACACTAATCTCATCAATATACTACTGTCTAACACCTAAATAGTCGATTTTTAGAACAACATTAATAACAAATAGAATTATAATTCAAACCCAGGGGCTCGCGTTTTCCATGGTTTTTGGAAGTTTGTGGGCTAAACCTTAGGAAGAGATTCAATATATATTTTTTTTTTCTTTTTTGTTAACGAATTAATGTATAATCTTCATTAAACTAATTGGTCAACAAATTCTTATCCAACAAGGAGGAAGTTTGATTCGGTATATCTGCTGAAATTTCCATTTATCAACCTTTTTCACCGAGTCTTAAAGTGGAATTAGAAAAATCCTATTATATCATGTCTTTAAAATTCTTATACAATTGGTGTTAACAAAAAAAAGAAGGAAAAATACAAAAATTTCTTATACAGTATTACTATAGTTTTCTAAAAACATTGTTTCATGGCCTCCACCATATTCGTTTTTAACTCTAAAATTAGAGTCTAAAGATTGGAATTCACAGTTAGAATTCACATCTATAACGTATTTTTTTTTTAAAGTTGAAAATATGCATTATTTTTTAAGAGACGGATTTTTTTCTAAAATATGAATTAGAAATTTAATAGGGGAAATCTCTTTAATCAATCGGTTAAAATTTACTCTACGGTTTTCGCCACCAATATTCGGCTTCAAATAATCGCGTAATAGAGATTGGACTGTGGATCGAGCTTTGTCGATGAAATTATTTCATAATTTTTTTTTTTGAAAATTCAAAATGCAGTTCCATGATATATCTAATCAAATTAATTTTTTTTTAAAAAAAAATGTTACATGCATCACTATATTTTCCTAAGCCAAAAATGCTTGTAGGTTATAAATACCATCTTACATCCAAGATTTGTAATGTTATAGTTCATAGTAGATCAATACTGATCTACAATATTTGTTTTTATATATTTTTAGAGGTTTTACCCTTTTGTTTTTTTTACAGCTTTAGGGGTTTAACCTTATATCTGGTGTACATGGAAATTTTTAATCTCTTACCTAACCACTAGATTAGTGACATTAATGCGTTTGAATTCCAATGATCCTATAAATTTTATTGGTATAAAAATACATATTGAATTTGGCACAGAAAAACCTAATTGATGGTTACTAGTATACGTATCTTGCATATTTCAAGTTATGGGCTTTCTACTAGAATACGCTCTGAAATGTCATTTGACCAGATCTGTAATCCATATATTTCGATTGTGAGCCCAATTACGCTTGCTTAGGCTTTTGTTTTGATTTTGTGTTGATTAGATGTCTTTCTATACAGCCCGATATATTAAGAGCACTGAGTGAGACATTGTCTTGCACATCAAACAGTAATTAAAAAACACCAATACAGCTGTGTATGTGGTCTCGAGAAACGGGTAATCTGTGTAGCCTACGACAGGATCAGAAGTGTAGAACGTTGATCTGTCGTACTTATTCAACGGCGCATTGAGTTCGATCTCCTAGGCAATTTCCAAGAACGCTCGTCCATTAGCCACCAAATCGGTTCTTCCTTCTGCCACTGCTTTGTTGCCCTCTTATCTAAAATAACCCCCGGCTACTATAAACGTGCTTTTAAATGCATTTCTCATCGGTGTAAGTGATTCCTTGCATTCCAAGATTTCTTCAAGGGTTTCCATTCTAGGTTCAACCATGTGGCAGTAGAGGATTCCATGCGTTTTCATAGCTCGCACTCCTAGTGCTTCTGGATTCGAGTCACCGGACTCCATGTAATCTGCGAATGGCGAGAGTCTGATTCCGACACGATCAGAACCTATCTCGTTCGCTACAGCCTCGATTATTCCAACAGCGAATCTGAAACGGTTCTCTAGTGACCCACCATACTCATCACTTCTGTCATTTACTTTGTCTTTCAGAAACTAATCGATCAGGTGTGCACCATGTATCTCCACTCCGTCAAAGCCTGTACTTATTGTGAAGTGTCTTGATCAGCTTTCATTTTCATTACATTACATCTAACATCAAAACACTTTGCTTACCAGCTTCCATTGCATTTCTCGCTGCAACTCTAAAGTCGTTGACAATGCCGGGGATCTCGTCGGTCCTTAACCGCCTTGGAGGCGTAAAATTTCCTCCGTAGATGTTCTTGGACATCAGTGGCTTGTCTGTAGAGGAGATAGGAGCTTCCTAACATGGCTTGTCTAAAGAATTGAGGAAAATAAGAATATAAAAGGGAAGAACCAAAAACATCCATGTTTCTTTTTTTTTAGTAACAACAAGGAGAATACGATTTTGTAGCAAAACCTTGATGAAAAACCCTGCCACCGTGCCAAGTCTGGCAGAAGAAGATACCGCCTTTCGAATGAACCGCATCCACGATGTACTTCCATGCCTCCACTTACTCTCTGTCCCATATTCCAGGTAAATCCGAATAGCTTTAGAACACAAACAGAGTGAAGCTATTGGTGTAGTTTTAGGGAAAAACAAAAAACAGGAACTTGTAATAAGCGATGAATATTAATCAAGAATATACCACTTTGATGTCTCGGACACTGCACAGGTTTCAGAAATAAGAAAACCACCAAGTGTTGTTGTTCTTTGAGTATAATATAACTTGGCGTGACGCTGAGGAATGTTACCATACGATCTCCGTCTAGTCAATGGCGCTAGAACAACCCTGATTACAATTTAAAGAGAACAATCAAACTAAATATAGTATGAAGAGTAGTACCTATGGATGCATAAGAGCAGAGCCCGTCCAAAGGTTTTTGATGCTTAAAACCCAAACAAATTTATTTGCCCCTTTACAAATTAAACTATAAAAATTGTTAGAAATTTTGGTTGAGCAAGGGTTCGAACTCATCAGCTTATAACATTAAATGAGACAATAACCACTAAACTATAAAATCTCTACAGAAATTTGATGTCCCTAAAAACTAAACTATATTATGCTGCCTAAAGCATCAGTTTGCTGGGCTTTAGGTCTGAGCCGGACCTACATAAGTGTAATAAAACACATTTCCAAAATCCAAACGGACTAACTGAAGATTCAGGGAAAATATAAGAGATACTAAGACTTGTACAAAGGAGTACATGTGAGAAAGATTGAAGGGTCCCATCTTATAGGGCATGAGGAGAGGGATACTCTGTTTAGTCTCCATGGTATCTGATGGGTAAAAACAAATACACGATACAGACACTTGGTAATGGTGGGTGGTGGTGTTGAGACTATTTTTTCATACGTCTTTTGTTAGTTTACTTTTACCTTCTTTTTTTTTTCTTTTGATTTTATAAAAATATATATCATCCTGTCATGAGGTAAAATTTACACTAATTATGGGGGTTTAACGGATTCTAGATTATTGACGAAAAAAAAAATCTGATTCTAGATTATTACCATTATTATGATGACCTATACAATGAACATGTTTTTAATCTTCATTGTATGCATAGAAGTATGTTTTTATTTTTTCAACAACTTTACTTGATTGACTTATATAAGTTACTGTTGTGAAATATTGTTTACATAAGTAACAAGATGTGGTTGAACATTTCGTGCCAAATTATCCGATTTAACGTTTGAACATCGCGAAACCAAAGATAAAGAAAATAAAGTAAACTCATCCTTATTGTTTTGTATCGCCTCCAAGTAGGTAGAAAATGTTGGCCACTCACTAGGGGAAGACACCATCTTCATCAGGTCTGAGCAGTCTGTAATAAAATCTACTTCTCGCTTATCTTGGCCGATCATGTATCTCATCGCTCAGACGAGTGCTTCCACCTCTGCATGTAGAGAGGTTAAGCTTCTTCGAAGATTTGCAGCTCCCATGCTCGGCATATCGTCGTTCGGTAGTAAACAAAACCATCCTAGTCTTGAAAAGTTGTCGCTTTCTTTCCAAAATCCATCAATAAAACATCGATACCCCGAGTGTCTTGACTCAAAAGTCTCACTTCGTACTGAAATATTATTTACACGTACCAGCAGATCGCAAGTTTCATTATTATCCTCTGTTCGCTCCAAAGTCCATACTTGTTCTTCAGTTTCTGCCAATCGAAGCACCTCCATTGGATTCATGAATCTTTGCATTTCTATCTTTCCAAATATACCACATTATCCATAGAAACATGGCAATATGTGATACAGTCGGTGTTCTCCAGAATAAGTGATCCATATTTGCATATAAAGCTTCCGATTGGGAAAACCGTAGCCGAAGTTGGAATATGTGATAAAGCCCAAGTCTGCATTGCTGGCGGACACTTAAAAATTGCATGATTTATTGTTTCCTCCAATTCGCCACATCTAACACATCAAGAGTCAGTGTTTATATTATGCTTTTTTATATTTGTCGAAACCGACACGCAACCTATGAGTAATTGCCACATAAAATGTCTTATTTTTTAGAGCATTTTACTTTTCAACTATGAGCATGCAGTGTCCAAATATTAGGGCCTAATACTCGATTTATATGAGCTTCCGGCTTTTCTAACCACAACGTTTGATAGTCGGATTTAACTGTATATTTTCCTCTTTTTGTAAAATGACAGCCTAGTGTATATGGTTTTGTGAGCGCACCCAACGGCAAAACTCAAATCAAAGATACATCTTTCGCCTCAAAAGTAGTATTTAACTTATTCATATTCCATGTATTTGTCTGGATATCAATAAAATATTTTACTCGGAGCAATGGGTCATAAGATGTACCATTGCTTAAGGTTGGCCTCGGGAATTGAGCCGGAATCCATAGGTCATTCTATACTGAGATGGACTCTCTAGAACCAACTCTTTTAATAAGTCATTTATTAACCAGAGGTCGAACATATACTATACTTCTCCAGCCATAAGAGCGAGAGTACATAGAAGTATGTCTTATTTTATTATTATTTTATCTTAAACATTTACATGTTACTTTCTTGTTATTTTCATTTTGGATTAATTTGGTAGATAACCAAATTTTGGTTTAAATTTAATTAAAAACGAGTGATAAAATTGTAATTAAAGGAGGGGCAGTTTTTGCGAGTGATTAATATGAATGACGAAGTGTATAAATTGAGTGTCATGTTAAATAGAGTATCATATTTAAAAATCTATATTAATATTTTTGAAGTATATTTTCTAAAGAAATTTTTAGTATTGTAAATTATTACATAAAATGCCATTAATTTAAAAAATAAATTAGGAAGTTCATTAAAGTTAAATATGGAATAGACAAATATTTGTATTCATGTATCCAAACAAACCTTAACACAATTAAACGATTTCAACATTAATTATAAAAGTAGAAATATCTCACAATTAATAACATAGATATTTAGAAGATTTTGTTAAGATTTAAAATTATGATTCTCCTATCATCTTTGTTTGATTTTTTAATTGTTTAGAATCATCATCTAATACATAAAAATTAATAAAAATCTAAAAAAAATTCTGCATATGTTGTGATTCAAATTTTTAAAAACAGGCATATATTACTCAATTAATGAAAGAAAAAATGTGTGTTCAACATCCCATATCGGCTAAACATTTTAGACAATGATTCAGAGTCATATTATAAATAAGACCAAAATAAATCCAAATTCGAGTGAGCAAGAATCTTAAATTAACAAGCATCCAAATTTTAAAAGTTTGTATTCGCTTTAATTTGGTTTTTTAGTTGAACCGTTTAAGTATATCGGATATAATAAATTTTAAACTTTTAGAAAGTTTTAAATATTATTATTGATATGTTTAAACTTTATAAAAAGTTTAAAATATTATAAACCTTTAAACTTATAAAAAATTTAAAATACCATATGACCGGTTATATGGCGGGACAAGTTTGGATCGATATTAATATAAATTTAAAATATCTTTAACTCAGCAATACAACATAGATAAATCTTCATTTATTTATTTTGTTTTCACTACCAATATCAAAATATTAGTCATGTTGAATTAAATTGATTTAGTTGTGTAAACAAAAATTACCATATAGTAAATCGATTTAGTTGTGTAAACAAAAATTACCATATAGTAAATCCTAGTAATGTTTTATAAAAGCAAACATGAAATATGAAAAAAATATACACACTTTTTTACCCACTTGACGATATTTTGCAATAAATGTTTTTTTTTTTTTGCTGATTTAGGTCCAGAATTTAGTCACGTAGTGTATATTCTCTTTCGTATTTTAGAGTTCTACTTAACCATGTAAATGGTATTTTTTTTCTTAGAGTAACTATATGTGGAAGAAAGAAAGGAAAAAAAAGAAGTCAACTTTACATAACTTGAAGATGGTTTTTTTTTGTTACATTGTCTCTTTTAAAAAAAACATTTTGTTACACTTTCAAAGTATAATATTTTGAATAGAAGCAAAACTACTACAAAGGACAGAGAAAAACGTTGCCGTTCCTGCTGTTGGAACCAATATTTGTTGTTTGTTTGGAATAAGCACATTCTCACATACAGAAACAAAATACAACAGTTGTAAAATATTGAAAAATACCACAGTTTTAAATACTTAATATTTGTACATGATTTAACTATTATATGCATACAAAAAAAATAATTGTTCAATTAATTTAAGACAAAATAATAAATATAAATTTAAAATTGACATTTAAATAAAGTGCCAACCAAACAAAAAAATTTAGAAGAAAATGTACATAATTTAGTAAACTATATGGAGAATTAATAGAGAATGGAAGAAAACGACAGCATATAAAGTAAGTATACATACAAATTGGGGCACATGCCCTACCTTTCTAATGCCTACGTTCTAATTCTTTCACATAACCCATTGCCTTTCTTAGTGTGAAAGAATTTGGTTTAGCAAGGGAGTAATACTTAGTTTTCTATCAGACATGTACATATTTCAAACCTGATCAACCTTTTCTTTAACTCTAATATCTTTTTGATTCAGTTCAAACCTTGATAAGCAATATATATGATCCAACTCAGAAGCCTAAAATTAACAGAGATAATGAACACACGTTACACACCAGCACAACACGTTACACACCAGCACAACTGTAGAAGAATCAGAATCCTCGAATGTGTCCAAAATGTTTTACTTTAATTGCTACATGACCACTTATTCTTCCGAGTTCCGAGAGATATATATATATGTACTCATACTATTCAATCTAGCAGAACACTTACACTATTTACCGATTCCTTTACTTACGTCAATCATCTCCTTCCACTTCTCTCCTCATTTCTTCTTAATTTCTTCCTTCTCGATGTACTTCTAAGATCATATTATTCATATCCTAATTAAGCATGAAATGGTAACAAACAAGACTTGCATATGGACATATGGTCACTATATAAAACATAGGTTTTCTACCTAATTGGAAGGGATGAAATTTACTGTAATAATGAAACAATACAACAACTAGGTACTATCCCGTTTTGTGTGTGGAGATAATAAATATATATATTTTTAAAAATAAAATTTATATATCCTTTTTTCTACAATTGTTTAGAAATTTTATAGATACATATATGTTTACTATCATATCACATGTTGATAAATTTTAGTCGTCTTATGTGTTAACAGTGTTATATTCATGATAAAAGTTATTATATACTTGTTGTTATTGTTTATAGTAATATATATATGGCCACACATATATATATATATATATTCATAACCAGATCACATATAAAAATATTGTTTTTAGAAAAATTACCATAAAAAAATTTCAAATTTTCACATTTTTTTAACTTAAACCTTCAAATGCAAAGTTGGACGTTTTATTTGATTTAAAAAAAAAAAATCCAAATAAAGCTTTAAGTGTACGTCACATATGTTTGACTAATGGTTAACGTTGATTCCATCCAACACAATTAACAACAATGTAAATTTTTATAATCACTTTCTATTTATCATGGATAAAAGAAAGAAAAAGAAAATAACAAACTCTTTTTCAATGGAAACTCCAATTTCCCTTCTTCCAAGTCCTGTACTCCAATGGAAAATCGATTCATAAACATTTACTTCTTTAGAATTTGTTTTACCATTTGCCTTAATATGACTGGCTCAAATTTATTTATTACTTAAAATTTAATTAAATAATATAATTATATTAAAATTATTAGTATAATACTTACCGTTGGAGATGCTCTTAGAACATCCCCATTGCACACAAATTAGGGGATGTTCCACATAAAATATATTAAAATTTTAAAACCTCAGATGGTACAGTAGAGAACCGGGTTTCTACGGAGACATTTTGTTTCTGTAAGACACCTTACGTGTCACGTTGTCATTGGATTAACTGAAAAAATTTTGGTCTGAAGAAAATAATTTTTTTTTTCTCTCGCAGACGCAATAGAGAGAGCAGCGAAACAGATCGGAAGAGAGAGCCACAAGCGATATGAATCGATTTTGATAAATCGATTGGGAGATGTTGATAATCAAACCTCAACCCAATCCTTCTCCCACGCTACTGGTATATATCCATCTCTATCGCTTAATTTCACAATTGGTATATCAGGGTTTTTCAGATCTCGATTAGGTTTACAGAAATTCTTCGTCTTCTTCATTAAGCTTTTCATCAATCTCTCTCTCTCTCGCTCTCGCTCTCTCTCTCTCTCTCTCTCTCTCTCTCTCTCTCTTTACGGCGATTTCACAATGGTTGATCTGATTCATAATTTTTTAATCGATCGCTCATGTTCAAATTTCACTCTCCTCTAAGATCCCATTTGTTCTCTTTTCCTTTGGCTGTGTAGGCAAAAAACCATGGCTTATCGCTGTTAGCTACTTCTGATCTGCGTCTTGTCTCTCTTCTCTGTGCTTGCTCTTGCTAACTCCAAGACATTGAAGCGAGATGGTAAGTTCTGCTTAATCACCCTCTGGTTCGCTGTTTATGGATCGATCCCCCATGGATTGTTTTTTTATAGTTCGTTATTGTTTTTTTATAGTTCGTTAATAGATTTGGAAGATACTCATTATCCAGATTCGTTCTATCTCTTATCAATTCTCTCTGTCTCTCTCTCTCTCTCTCTTTCTCTCTCTCTCTGTAATCTGAGCTGAGGTGCCATTTAGAGAGAATTACGTGTGAACAATGAATAGCTCGGATAATATTTGGGTCCTAGTTTCAATGATTTGGTTCTATCTCAGCATCATGGTAGATGGTTAATACTGTATCTTTTTAAAATCCGCTTTCCTCAAAGTTAAGCTGTTTCATCTTGTGCACAGTGAAACCTTTGAATGAAATCAAAGCCTCTTTGGGATGGAGAGTGGTGTATTCATGGGTCGGTGATGATCCTTGTGGAGATGGAGATCTTCCACCTTGGCAGTGCCGGCCCGTAGGTGTATGACGCCTAAAGCACACCAGAAAATGGTGCCCCTTAACCCCAAAGATCACCGAAAAGTTCACTTGTTTAAAAATAAAAAATCGTACATAGACATCAGTACATCACTTATTGAGAAAAGAAAACACATTGATACATCAAGCACCATCACCAAAGATAACCCTCCTTGCTTTCATGGTTGCAAAATCATTTATCAACTTCGAATAGTCGAGCATTTCAGCCAACTCATGTTCTATTGATATCATCGCTAATCCATTTAATCGCTCTTGAGACATAGTAGAACGTAGATAATTCTTGATTAGCTTCAACTTTGAGAAACTTCTTTCTGCACAAGCAACTGAAATCGGAATTGTGAGCAAAATACGATAAGCAATCCATGTGTTTGGATAACAACCATCCATTTTTTTTTAAAACTCCAACACATCAACCGCTTTTGTAATTTCTTTTGGCAACACTCCTCTTAAAAGTTTAAGTTCCACAAATATATCATTTCCTTCTATATCTGAATTTACATCATGTTTGAGAAAAGCTTCAAGTTTCATACAAGATGCCATTAACTCATCATCTTGTGCTGACTTTAGTTTCTTTAAACTGAACAAAAATCCAAAAAATAGCCTCATAATATTGAAATTGTTAGAATCTGACCTCAAGAGACATTGTAGCTTGATCTACTATGTTGATGAAGTAATCGATCCTAAAACTCTCCTCTGCACTTAACGTGTTACTCTCATCAACATTTTCAGCAGCTTCACCAAACTGTTTTTTTCTTTTTATCACACGTTTTGGGTTTTTAGAAAAAACTGGTTCTATATCCATTTCAATGGCAATTCCTGTAGCTTCTCCTTTTGCTTTCAAAAAACCAGTTTCTCTATAATTTTTCAGATAAGCAACAATCCCTCTTAACTGAGAAATAGCAATCTCAAGATCCATGTCCTCTGACTGTAAGGTTTTGCTCACTATATTGAAAGCAGTAAGCAAATCATACCATATTACCATTCCAAACAAGAATTCAAACCCTCCGATTCCATGTGTTTCACTCACTACAAGAGACTCAGCATCACTACGATGTCCTGGATTATCACTGTACTCTGCTAAGTAAAACAAAGCATCTCGTATCTTTGAAGCTTGAAACCTTATTGGTTTAACACTATCAATTCGACTTTCCCAACGAGTTTGTGACAATGGCTTAAGTGTAGTACCATTCACCATATCTTGGTACACTTCCCAATTGTTGGTAGAAGCTGCAAATAGACAGTAAATACGCTGAACAATGCCAAAAAATGAAACAGCTTTATTGGATGATGTAGCCATATCACAAAGAGCAAGGTTGAGACTATGACATCCACATGGAGTGTAAAATGCACTTGGGTTTATATCAAGTAGTCTCTTCTGAACTCCTTTATGCTTTCCTTTTATATTTTGCCCATTGTTATAACCTTGTCCTCATATATCGTCGAGATTCAAGTTAAGATCAGCCAATACATCTTGAAGAGTATTAAAAATCCCCTCTCCTCTCTTGTCTTTGATTTCCAAAAAAGTCAAAAAGAACTCTTCGATCTTAGGTTGAGTCATTGAAACATCTACACATCGAATTAGAAATGTCATCTGCTCTTTACAACTAACATCAGGAGTTGAATCCAAAATGACTGAAAAATACTTTGCATCTTGAATCTTCTTTAAGATAATCATCTTACTTTCATTAGCAAGCAATTCTATCAACTCATTCTGAATCTTATGGCCGAGATAATGGTAATGAGTTTCACCTTTTTCAATCCGTCGAATGCGCTCTTTTATTACCAAATCAAAGCCTCCAATCATCTTAATAAAAGCCAGAAAATTCCCACTGTTCGGATCAGTAATCTTTTCATTTCCACCACGAAATGCTAAATTCCTTTCAGCTAGAGTCTTAACTACAGCAATTATTCTCAACAACACATCTCTCCAATGCTTCCTGTCCTTGTTAATTGCCTCCTGCAAATGCTTATCAATAGTTTCATTTTTCTTCAATCTCACTTCTAAGTCTGTCCAACTAGTCATGCAAATAATATGATGATGAGTAGTTTCATGACTTTTCAGCCTATGCGAAATATTTCTCCAATCATTGTATCCGGTACTTGCCAAAACATTAGGATTTGCTTCTTGAGTGAATAACTTACAGCAAAAACAAAAGATTTTATCTTTAGTTTTTGAGTAAACTAACCATTTTCTGTCTTGCTTCTCTCCATTGCTCATTTTTCTTGTATAAGAGCCATACGTGAAACATCTATCAACAACATCTCTTGGGAAAAGATAACCAGCCGGTGGTCTTGTGGGTGGACCCTTCTCAACCAAATAAATTCTCATTCTCCTATCAACTTTCTCCCAATTTCCAGGATCATCCATATCCACATTCTTATAAAGACCCTTAATCGCATCACCTTTCTCATGTTCTTCTACGTGTTCATTCTCAAACTGTTCTCTGTTCTCATTCAAACAATCACCATCATCTCTAACGAGTTCTTCTACACTCACACTCTTTTCATTTGCATCTTCTTCACCATCATCTCTAGCAGCAGCAGTCTCATCAGTTTGTGGAGCTTTAGTTCTCGTCACATACTTAAGAATAGCATTGATTTGAGATTTCACCAATTCATCTTGTCTTTCTTTTCTCTTCCTATTTGCACATCCACTTGCCTGATTCCGGATTCTATTTCCAGGCAACATTTTCTACAAATTAGAGGGTCTGGTGATGATTTTATTTAGTGAAAAAGCAAAAAAAGAACAGAGGAGAACACATAGAACACAAATTAACAGCAAAAGGTTATTTTAAAAAAATCTGAGACCAAACGTCAAACGTTAGAACTCACTTCCTTTTTCTCCTGGAGACCAAACGATTGAATTAGAACTCAGACTCCGGTTGGCGGTGATGATTGATGGTGTTTCGGCGGATCAATGGTGTTCCCTTAATGGCTTAATTCCTTCTGGAGAATTTTGGAAGAAGAAGAGTAGAACTGTAGAAGAGGAACCGTCGTTTTTTTTTTTTTGTTTACTAGTTCATATATTCAATTGCTATTTTTAATCATATAATATATTAGTTAGTATAATATAAAGATTATATTGTAAAACAGAATATTATGGTTTAGATAAAATAGGAATATTGGAGGAAAAAAAGGGAATAAAAATCGTAAACACTTATCACTATATAAATGTGGGGCTGGAGGTTCGAACCCTTTTACCAGAGACTAAAAACCAAAGACAATAACCACTACACTAAAGGAAGTTTTCTATATTTGGCGCCCCTAAAATATTTATGATATTTGGCGCCTAAAGCCCTTGTTTCACGGGCTTTAGGTCAAGGCCGGCCCTGCACCTTGGTCTGGTGTTACCTGTTCTATGCAAAGAGACTATAGAGTTGTCACAGAACTGTAAGTTGTACTTTCTTCTTAATTTTGTATTTTCTTCCGTATCAACCTGATTTGCTTGATTGAACTATTTACTTGATTCGTCTGAAACATTAAACTTTTTATTAAACAATAAACTTCTTAATCAACCTGTATTGAATTATGGTGGTCATTGTGCATCTAGTAAGTCTAGTTTGTTTTGTTGAATTGTGGTGTACAGCGTGTGAAACCATGTGCTAAGTAGTTTTGCTTAGTCATTTGATCGCTGTGGTGTACTGATTTATGCTTCCCCATAAAAAAATGGTCTGCTAGGAATTTAGTCAAAGAGATACTCAATTTGTTTGTACCTAACTGATAGGGCATAAAGTATCTCATTGATGAGACTTTTCTTTTGTCAAAGAGATACTTGAGTATCTCTTTGACTGAGAATCAAAATCCCTCCACTTTTTTCCTATTTATGCTAACTCCATATCTTCTATCCAAACCATATCTTTCTCTATCTTTCCTTGATTAGGTTATGGGTTCTAGCAATCCATATAGTTTTGCTCAAAACTTTATGGACCTCTTGAGTAGCCAACAAGTGAGTAATAATCAGGAAACTCTTCTTTCTTTTTCACCTCCTACCCAAATCCCTCAGTATAGTACCCAATGTAGTGATGCACAAAACCTAGCTGAGAACTCAAGAGAAGCTAGACGCAGATGGACTGCCCCTGAAGATGTTGTGCTGATCAGTGCTTGGTTAAACACCAGCAAAGATCCAATCGTGGGGAATGAGCAAAGAGCTGGTGCGTTTTGGGATCGAATTGCATCCTATTATGCAGCAAGTGAAGCAGTAGCGGGTAAACCAAATAGAGGGGCCAGCCAATGTAAGCAGAGATGGAAAAAAAATCAATGAGAATGTCAACAAGTTTGTAGGATGTTACAGCCAAGCCTCAACTCGGTGAAGTAGTGCCCAGTTAGACGATGATGTTCTCCAATTGGCGTATGAGTTATATTTCAACGATCATCAGGTGAAGTTCGCCCTAGAGCATATGAGTTATAAGTCAGCGAGAAGAGTTCTCCAATTGGCGTATGAGTTATAAGTCAGCGAGAATAGTTCAGTGCCTCCTAATTGTAGAGCTTAGCGAGAAGAGTTCAGTGCCAAAAAAACTGGTGAGTGTAATACTATATATTTCTTGATCCTTGATAAAATATATATACCCAAATTCAGTGATTGGCTTTGTTTACATTTGGTCAGCAAGAAGACTTCAACCAGTGATGAAGTGGTACAGAAGACAACAAAACTTTAAACCCGTGACCAAGTGGTACAAAAGACAACAAAAATGTAAACCCGTGATCAAGTGGTAGAGAAGACTTCAACCCGTGATGAAGTCTTTGATATTTTCTAGACATTTTAATTTTCCCCTTGTGATAGTCATCACTATATATTGTAATGTTTGCTTCTTCAGTTTAAAATTGTGAAAGACTTCTCTCCCCTTCTTTAATATATTGTACGCTTCCTCTTATATTTTTCTCTCTTCTTTATAAGACGTTTGCATATTATTTTATAAGTTCCAAATCTCTTTATTTTTTCTCTCTTCCTCTTATATTTACCTTTCTCTCTTGTATTATCATTTACCAAAAGAAAACTTACACAAAAATGTCATCTTCAAATTTTGATGAAGATTTGGATCAAACTTTTGATGAAAAATTTCAGAGTATATTTCAAGAAAGCATTGATAATTATAGTCATCATCAAGAGGCAAATACTTCAAGGCATAAATGAGCTTTCGTTGAAAGATGACGCGAGGAAGGGCACGCTCATTTATGGAATGATTATTTCAGTGAAAATCCTACTTACTCGCAAACTATGTTCCGACGTCGTTTCAGAATACAAGCCATTGTTCATACGTATTGTTGATACACTATCCAATGAAGTACCATACTTTCAACAAAAACAAGATGCTACGGGAATATTGGGTTTGTCTGCACTACAAAAGTGTACAACAGCCATTCGTATGCTAGCATATGGTTATGCAGCTGATGCGGTGGATGAATACCTCCGCCTCGGTGAAAGAACCGCACTTTTATGCTTGAAAAATTTTGTGGACGGAATTATTTACTTCTTTCAAGATACCTACCTAAGAAGGCCTACACCAGAGGATCTTCAACGATTACTCAATGAAAGAGAGACACGCAGATTTCCCGGGATGATAGGAAGCATTGATTGTATGCATTAGGAGTGGAAGAATTGTCCAACAGCTTGGATTTGGCACGCATTTTTCTGACCTCCAGGTACCTTAAACGATATCAATGTTCTTGACCGCTCACCAGTTTTTGATGATATATTAGAAGGTCAAGCTCTGAGAGTGTATTACGTTGTCAATGGACGACAGTACAATATGGCTTACTATCTCACTGATAGTATATATCCGAAATTGGCAACTTTCATCCAATCTATCTCAATTCCACAAGGTCCGAAAGCATCATTATTTGCTCAATGTCAGGAATCTGCTCGAAAAGATGTCGAGCGTGCTTTTGGAGTTTTGCAAGCTCGATTTGCGATTGTCAAAAATCCCGCTCTTAGTTGGGATAAGACAAAATAGGGAAGATAATGAGAGCATGTATTATACTCCATAATATGATAGTAGAAGACGAACGAGATGGATACAGTCAATACAATGTATCAGAATTCTAACAAGGAGAAGGAAGCGGGACTTCGCATGTGGATTTAACGTATTCTACAGATATGCCTACCAATCTCGGTAATATGATGGGCGTTCGAAATCGACTTCGTGATACAACATTACATAAACAATTGAAAGCTGATTTGGTTGAACATATCTGGCAAAAATTGGGCAGCACTTAAAATTAGACTCGAGTTAATTATGTTCTTGATAATGCTTTTATATGTTTCTTGCATTCTACATATTTGTTTCTTTTATATTATATCTAATTTTAAGCTTCAATTTGTTTTTTTTTATTGTAATATATCTTTACATGTTTTTATAATGTAATATATTTGTGGTTTTATAAGCTTTACTATAATTAAAGTTTATAGTTTCATTTTTTAATTTTGCATAAATTTCTTTTTAAAATTCTTAACATTATATTATTATACTAAAAAAAACTTTTTTCATTTAAATTAATTTTTAATTTTAAAGACACCCATTTTTAAGTATGACTAATGGAAGGGAAACAATGAATACAAAATTAATTGAGATGTTTAGATTAATTTAATATTAAATTTAATATTAAAGTATAGTATAGACACTCTAATGGGGATTACTAATGGGGATGGTCTTATTCCATTACCACCATCATATCACATCAAACCATACATTATGAAACCTATGTACGATGAGACTTTTCCTTTCCACATAAGCGATTCTCTTCAATTCACCAAAATTAATCGGATTGATCCAAAATACTAAGAGCATCTCTAATAGTTATATATTTTCTATAAATATCTTTATTTAATTAAATTTTAAGTTATAAAGATATTAAACTAATTATATTAAAATAAATGACATATAAAATTTTAAAGAAGAAATTAAAGGTTTGCCATAAAAAAAAGAATTCAAAGGTTCTTATTTTAATGTTAAAAACTCATTAAAGAATCTCTATTGGAGATGTTCTAATACCTAAAAGAAATAATAAATATTTTTAAATAAAATAAAATATATTGTGGACCCAAGATATTTTTCAGGATCAACGAGTAACGCTTTCGTCGACTTTGCAAGGTGATACTTCTGTTCAATTAAAAGATGCAACTTACAAGAAATGAGATTGCATGTATGATTTATACTTTATAACATCTTCATACATATATCTATATATATATATATATATGTGTGTGTGTTATATTGTATCATTAAATAAGTAAAATATAATCATTGTATGCCATGAAACATATATAACACAATTCACAAGCTTAAAAATAAATATTTTGCATTTAATAAATAAAATAATTTATGTTAAAAGTATTGAATATCATACACATGTCTACATTGGTCATGTTTAAAATATTTCGCCATTTACAAAAGTTATTCATTCACACAATTTTTCTAACAATTTTATTTCACATTTCTATTTATAAATTTCATTCCGTGCATAGACTTTATTTTTTTGTAATTTTTGTTTCATTTTTTCACAATTCTACGATTATGCGGTTTAGAGTCCTATATACAACAAATCCAATGGTTGATTACTAAATTGACTTTGAAATCAAAATTGCTCTTTGCTGACATGTGTTTTTCAGATAATCAATTTTCAGATATCATTCTAAATTTTCTTAACCAAATCTAAGGTAAAAAAGGTATTAAAGCTTGTGGTAAGTAAAATATTAATTCCCCAAAAGGAAGGGGCCAAAACCACCGGAAAGTAAAATGAGTAGCACCACCATCACACATTTCACTCATAGATAACGATAAGATTCATGGAATTATCTTCCACGTGGCACTGTTCTAGCGGTACAAACCGATAAGGGTCTCAACACCTTTCCTTAGGCTTTGTGGCCGTTACCAAGTGAATTAACCTCACACATATCCACACTCAAAATCCTACGGTCTAAATCCCTTCCCACTCTAACCTCATGAATCCTGGACCCTCCGATCACTCAAGGGCTTGTTCTCATTGTTATTATCATTATATATAGACGACCAAAGCACTAGACAAAACCTCAGTCACACAAAGAGTAAAGAAGAACAATGGCTTCCTCTATGCTCTCTTCCGCTACTATGGTTGCCTCTCCAGCTCAGGCCACAATGGTCGCTCCTTTCACCGGACTTAAGTCCTCCGCTGCCTTCCCAGGCACCCGCAAGGCCAACAACGACATTACTTCCATCACAAGCAACGGCGGAAGAGTTAACTGCATGAAGGTCATATATTTTTCTTCTTCAATTATTCCAAAGGATTTTTTTTTCGGGTTTTCATTCGAATTACATTAACTAATATTATTGGGTAAATCCAAAAATTATAGGTGTGGCCTCCCGTTGGAAAGAAGAAGTTTGAGACTCTCTCTTACCTTCCTGACCTTACCGATTCTGAATTGGCTAAGGAAGTTGACTACCTTCTCCGTAACAAGTGGATTCCTTGTGTTGAATTCGAGTTGGAGGTAATAAAGTTTGAACATATATAAACTAGCTAGATCATAGGGAAAATTCCGTCAGCAATTCGCTTCATATATTAGGAATCTCGATTTATATAGACATATTCAAAATGTCCTGAGTGGTTGTAACATGTGGTTTGTAGCACGGATTTGTGTACCGTGAGCACGGTAACACACCCGGATACTACGATGGACGGTACTGGACAATGTGGAAGCTTCCCTTGTTCGGATGCACTGACTCTGCTCAAGTGTTGAAGGAAGTCCAAGAGTGCAAGACGGAGTACCCCAACGCCTTCATTAGGATCATCGGATTCGACAACAACCGTCAAGTCCAGTGTATCAGTTTCATTGCCTACAAGCCACCAAGCTTCACCGGTTAATTTCCCTTGCTTTATGTAAACATCAAAACTTCATCCCCCACCTTTGATTTTATCCCTTGTCTTCTGCTTTTTTCTTCTTCTTTTTTTTTTTTAAATCTATCTTCGGTTTTAATTTCCGGATTTAACGTTTGTTTTCCGGTTTGCGAGACATTTTCTATCGGATTCTCAAATGTCTGATGAAATAAATATGTAATGTTCTATAAATCTTTCAATTTGAATTGCTTATGAACAAAAAGAAAGAGGACAATGCGGCTCGAAATATGAAATTTTCAAGTTGAAGAACCATAAGATACTAATCTTTGAATCGTCGTACCAAAGCAATTATTTGAAAAATTAGTTTCACATTCAATTCTTGTCACACGATTAATGAGCTTCAGAGGTTTAGACTAACAACATCTTGAAGTAAAAGATGACCCACTTGAAATCTAGTGATGGATACATAAGTGGACGTGCCTTCTTTAGGATAGGATTCTGGATAAGAGTCTCGAATATTCATTTTTGCTAAGTATATTCAAGGATCTTGTGGATCATATATTTCCTCAATCAAATGACTTGACCCAAATTCACATAAATATATAATTGGAACTATAACGTATGAAATATCGTTTGTAACTCTTAATGTTGTCTAGGTACTTTCGAAATAGGATAAGATACGTATGGGTCGTAAAAACTCAAATGTTGTTTTAAAGTAAAAAATCATACTAATTAATTACTGATATAGTGGATAGTTATCAAACATACCATTTTTTCAATAACCATTTTACAATTTAGTCTCAAGAATTATACATATTGGTTTTCAAAAGGTTTTGGTCGCCATCGAATACATCGAAATGCGCAAATACCACATAAAGATTGAAAGATAGGAGATACCAAAGTTTTGTTTTTGTTTTCATGTGTTGTTTATTGTTGAACAAAATTAGGTGGGACTGACAAAAGAAGAGAAAAAACAAAGTGGGTGGGTCAAAAGGCCCATTAATATAAATAAGTTGGCATACCAAATAGCCAACCCAAGCTATCTTCTTACTCCATCCATTTTCTCAAACAATGAGTATTAGCCACATGTCTATCTTTTTCTTGTTCGTTTTTCCACAATGTAATATTGTAATTTTTTTCCAATGCAATTATCAGATTGTGAAACATAAAAATAAAATATACAGTATAATCTAATCAAAGCAAAAACCGAATTAATGGGAGAAACACTAACTATTGTCTTTTTCTGTCCTGAAACTAGACTTGTGTCTTGTCCACCTAAATTCACTTTGATCACAAATCTCCATTAACATAATACATATAACTTTTTTCATATCAATATATTCAAAAACTTATGTGGTACCGTAAATACTAACACATTGAATAGTATAATGGTTCACTAAAAACTTATATGGTAATTACTAATACTTAAGATATCTTTGATTCAAGTAAACCAAAATTTTACTAAACTCATCCCATATTAAATTAGATTTTAATTTTAATATAAACAAAAAATTCAAATAATTAAAATAATCTAAACGGAAATCGAATATTGAATTTTATACTCTTAAGTCCAAATTATAAAAATTAAAGAGCCAAGGATGAGCAGAAAAGTGTTGCATATAATTGTCGACACACTGAGGAAGAAAGAGTGAAAGACAACTTTTTTTTCTTTCCACTTCCGTTTCTTTATTCAGTGGAAACCTCTCAACCATTCTTCTTTGTATTCCCATTGTTTATTTAAGCAGAGAAGAGTTTGTTGAAGAAGGTAATGAAAGATCAATTTTTGGCAAAGAGTATTGAAGATTCGAATCAAAGATGGCTTTTTCTTCTTGCATTTCCCAGCCTTTCTCTTCATCATCTCTCTCGGTACTCGTCTTCTCCAATTTTCACTCGCATGTAGTTACAGTTTTGGTGGATCTTTGTTGGATTAGATTCTGTGTTGTGGTTCCTACCTTTTGGAATAGTTATGGATAACCTTAAAGTCTTTATCTATTGACTCAAATCGGAGAATTGAATTGACCCACCATTTACTTATTCTGTGAGTCACTGTTCCAGGATCTCTGTTCTTGATTGTTGTGACTCTTTGAAATTTTCTGAATAGTTAAGAAATGAAGAAGAAAGATCTTTTATTTTGGTGATTTTCAGATGATGAAACATAACATTTCGGCTAAAAGATCGGAACTTTGTCTTGATTCTTCAAGAATTAGATTAGATAATCGTTGGAGTTTCATTGGAGGTTCAAGAATCTCTGTTCAGCACAATGTTTCATCGAATTCTTACTCTGTAATTCACAAGAAATTCTCCGGCGTACGAGCTTCATGTAATGTGTCTCTCTCTGCACTTTCACTGAAGCATAACCATTTAAAGCTTAAAACTTTGTCACTCATTCTGATTTAAGATAAATCACTGTAGAATCTCTAATATGGTTCATGTTGCAGGGATAGCTACTTCTCAGATTGCAAGCAGTGTATTTGCGGTTGGAACAACTGCGGTTCTTCCCTTTTATACTCTAATGGTTGTTGCTCCAAAAGCTAAAATTGTAAGTTTGGTTTCTGTTGCAGTTTTACAATTTGGCCAAAAGAAGTTCATCTAAATGAAGTATGTATATGTTTCTTTGTGCAGACCAAGAAGTGTATGGAGAGTAGCATACCTTATATCGTCTTAGGCATATTATATGGGTATTTGTTATACCTTTCTTGGACACCCGAGACGCTCAAATACATGTTTTCTAGTAAATACATGTTGCCAGAGGTTTTGCTTTCCCCCACTCATCCGAAACATTGAAAACGATAATAATGTATCATTGCAATTTCTAAAAGTCTTCCTCCTGTTTTCCATCATCTGCAGTTGTCCGGTATAGCAAAAATGTTCTCAAGTGAAATGACTCTTGCTTCTGCTTGGATTCATCTTCTTGTTGTAGATCTTTTCGCTGCACGGTATATTGCAGTTTTCGTCTACTCAACGGGTTCTGAATTTATCAACATGTTTCTTATTAAGTGTGTTTTGGATTTTCTTTGCAGGCAAGTTTTTAATGATGGGTTAGAGAATCAGATCGAGACGAGGCATTCGGTTTCGCTTTGCCTTCTCTTTTGTCCGGTTGGAATCGCTTCGCATTTCGTAACCAAAGCTTTAATCAACAACCAGAGCAAGTAAACTGGTGATTTTGCTCTCTCAGTGTCTTTCTTAACTGCTAATAAAGATTGGGAATGATGGTTCATTATGCTTTTGCTTTAGTTAAATTAGTTGTATTGGGTTAAGTTGTTGACAGAATCAATGATACCAAACAACTTCAGACAAGTTTCTATCTTTTGTCAATAAGCTTACTTCCTGAGGTTTTTGCAGAATTTTGCAACTCGAAAACTACAGATTTATTTTCACAAGTTTGTCAAATGTTTAACACACTAACAAAGAAGTTTGCTTCCGATTTGATGCGAAAACACTACTACAAGTTGAGCCCTTGAGTTGAGTGGTGTGTCATGTCCTCGTCAGCAGATCAAGTGCTCTGAGACACGGGTGTACCTAAATTCGCCTGACTTGTGGTGTGGACCCTCATTGTCCCATATATGTCCAACGCGCGTGCACCTTTGGTTCCCTGAGCTTTGGGAGCGTTGCGTATGCATTTGTCTAAGTACCTAGGGATTTCTGGGAGGTTTGGTTGTCAAGGACAGCCGCAAAGAGAGCTAGGTGAAGTGTTTCCGGGAGGCTCTGATGGGGAGATGTCTCATAGAGGATCCTTCTAACTCGTAACGTTTCCACGTTTTTCTTCTTGGTTGACTGGAAAATAGGAAATACACCCAACACATTTATTAATCAAAACAAAAAAAAAATACATAAATTGGTAGATAATTGTATCAGAGAATAAGATAAGATGTAATCAATAATTTCTTACAAATTACTATTAAAAGTTTATATTATAATAAAATTATATAATCTAAATAATATTGGCTTTATATATGTTTGCAAATAATATTTACTTTAATTCCTGACTTTTATTTTGATATCATAATCATATTTTGTGCCGATTAAACATATAAAAATTAATTTTTATTTCTTAGAAGAATTATTTATCAATATCATATTTCGTGTATTGCAAATTGTTAAAGTAAAAGATATGCACCAATCAATCAACGCATAACACATATTGAAGAATATACTAGAGGTGCATCGATGGGAATGTAATGCCCGGTTTGAGGTAAACTATTACGAACCAAAGCTTTCGCTTGATTCCTAGTTACAGGCGCCGTGATTAATAAAAAAAGGATGAATAGTTTAAAAACAAACCTTTCTCTTAACCCTATTCTGAGAATAAAATTAATGTTTGGAAGTTGATTCTTTATTAATCATGAGGTTTTTATATAGATTTTGGTATAACTACAATAAAAAAAAAAATCATCACACATTAATCTAATTTAAAATGGAAATACATAATTGATAAAGTTAAAAAGAAAACATCAAAACCACCTAATGAGAAAAACACCAATAATCGAGATATGTATCATTATTCCCATCTTCGATTAGGACCTTGTCCTCAAGCTCCAAGCTCCGGGTATACCTCTAGCAGCTTCTCCACGACCTCCCACATATTCCATCATGTCCTCTTCTTCAAATGGTTCGTCCTTCTGATCATCTCCATCCATGACTGGCATGATGTAAAACATGTCAGTCATATGGTGGAAATTTCATCTTTGATGCACATATCTAAACCCTTGCCTCGACTATAGTTTATGTTGCAAGCACTCTTTCTTGAAATTCCTTCTTTTGTTGGATAATCATCATGCGCTAGGCCTGATTGCTTTCCATAGAATGGCGCTCCAATTGGTCAAACCGACGAGTCTCCACCACCATATTCTCGGCAATGACCACGTTCCTTGCCCAACGAGCGAGATGGCCATGGACCTCCTGTTGAAGCCATCCTCTGTTCACTATTACCTGCATCCAACTCCCCTGCGTATTTTTGAGAAGCAAGATATGAATCACTGAGTTTGTTTTGTCTGGAAACCAAAGGAGATTTCCCATCAACAGCAGAGGTTCCTATGGGTGTGGTTTTAACGTCGCTGGTTCCATCGTCAAATTTTCGAGAAGCAAGGTTTGTTCTCTTCGAAGCTCAGCCACCTCTGCCCGGTTTTGCACCTTTTTTTCTTCTACAGTGGCAGCAGTTGCTTAGAGTCGGCTTCTCACTAATCTCTCTAATCTCTTTCTTCAACTCCTTCTTCAGATCTTCCATCTTTGTGTCCATTCTCTTCATCATCTTCAAAATTTGCGCGAACTGTGCAGATGCGATTTGGCTGTCTCTCATCGAATCGTTTGGCTCTGCTACCAAATTATTACGAACGAAAGCCTTCGCTTGATTCCTAGTTATAGGCGTCGTGATTAATCAAAGAGAGATAAATAGCTTAAAAGCAAAGATTCCTCTTAACCCTAGTCTCTTTTGAAAATAAGGTTAATGTTTGGAAGTTAATTTTTTATTAATTATAAGAAGTTTTTATATAGACTTTGGTAAAACTAAAATAAAAAAAAAATCACCATCTAAAAAAGAAAAACATCAAAATCATCTAATGAGAAAAACACCAATAATCGAAATACATATCACATACATACCAGAAACCATAGAATCTTCACATTTTGACTCTGTCTTTTGTTCTCATTTGTAAAAATTTATCTGCAGAACCATTATAAAAAATAGGAAAAAACTTTTGTGCAATATTGATTAATTAAAGATGAAAACCAAAATTTTTATTAATCAACAAAAATGTGGTTTTTGTCAAAAGAAGAGAAGAATATGTTAGTACGTTGACAGTAGTCTGGATGAGTTGCCAACTGCAAAAACTCAAATCATGTTCATAAGAGGTTAATTGAACGGGTTGATTGTAACTTAAGTTAATATGGGATGAGTCATGAAGTGTATTTAAGGTGATATTTAATGATCTTCAATAGTCGTTAAAGGCTATCATCACCACCCCACGTATACAAATCTAGCATTTAATGTGAAGAAGAGATGGTAAAAGCACCTCCATTAGTTAATGAGTATCTTAACAATTAAATATTAATAGTTTTATATTTGAATAAATTTTAATTTATTAAAAAAATTAAACTAATGATTAAATGATATGTGTAAAATAGATATTTTGTTAAGAGTTTATGGGTTCTTAAATGAGAACCCCTCTCATCTTCTCCTTCCAATTTTTTTATTTTTTTATTATTTAACAGAGGATATTTAATGAAAAATGAATTTTTTGGATAATGTGGTATGCTAAATCAGTTCAGTATAGAGTTATACTCAATGGTCAACCTCGAAGAATGATAATACCGGAAGGAGGCTACGACAGGGAGATCCACTGTCACCGTATCTATTTATTATGTGCACAGAAGTTTTGGTCGCGAATATCAGGAAAGCAGAACAAGAGATAATAATTAATAGAATAAAAGTGACACACTTATTATTTGCGGATGATAGTTTGTTCTTCTGTAAGACAACAAAAATGCAGGGTAGTGCCATACTAGGAATTCTTAAGCAGTATGAGAAGGTATCAGGTCAACAAATAAATTTCTTGAAATCATCAATTCAATTTGGTCGGAAAGTAGAGGATACTCTAAAATCGGAAATAAAGGAAGTTATGGGGACGAACATTGGTGGCATGAAGTCATATCTGGGTCTACCAGAGAGTTTGGGTGGGTCAAAAACAAAAAAAAATTTCTTTTGTTAAAGAAAAATTACAACATTGAATTAATGGATGGTCGGCAAAGCTTTTGTCCAAAGGCGGAAAGGAGATTATGATAAAGGCGGTGGTGGCGGCTCTACCCACCTATGTTATGTCTTGCTTTCGCTTACCGAAAACAGTCACAACAAAGCTGACTAGTGCAATAGCAAATTATTGGTGGAGTACAAATGGACAAACATGAGGTATGCATTGGATGACTTGAAATAAATTATGTTGTAGTAAATCTAATGGTGGGATTGGATTCAGGAATGTGGAAGATTTTAATACAGTTTTACTAGCAAAACAGCTATGGCGGCTAATATTGGTATCTGACTCGCTTTTTCCTAAGGTTTTCAAAGGAAGGTATTTTCGAAATTCAACACCTATGGACCCAATTAAATCGTACTCTCCTTCTTATGGTTGGTGGAGTATAGTATATGCTCGCCCTCTGGTTAACAAATGTCTCATTAAAAGAGTTGGTTCAAGAGAATCCATTTCGGTATGGACTGATCCATAGATTCCAGCTCAATTCTCGATGCCAACTTTAAGTAACGGTTCTTCCTATGATTTATTGCTCCGAGTAGAAAATTTAATTAACTCCCGGATAAACACTTGGGACATGGAGCAACTCTTTGCTAACTTTACGATTAACGACGTCCATATGATCAGTGCGTTACCTTTGGGCGCACCAAACAGACCAGATTCTGTGGGTTGGCATTTTACAAAAACCTTGAAAATATACGGTTAAAACAGGCTACCACACGATGCGTCTAGAGAAGCCGGGAGTGTACGATTTTAAATCTTATGTCCGGATTTAAGACTTCTACAGGCTTATACCTGGCAAGTACAGTGCCCACCGAAATTAAAACACTTTATATGGCAAGTGCTCACTGGCAATATCTCGGTCTTAGCAAACTTACAGAAACGAGGTCCTACATGTGGGGGCGAGGTGGAATCGATAAATCGTGCACTCTTTCAATGCCCGCCTGCCTTACAGACTTGGGCATTATCACAAATACCAATTTCAATTGAATTTTTTCCTCGGACTCCGTCTATTCAAATATGGACTATCTATTTTGGCGAACACCAACGGGTTCTAATAGTTTCATGTACCCATGAAAATTATGGTATATTTGGAAATCAAGGAATGAGAAATTATATGAGAATGTGGATAGAGGTCCACAAGAGATTATCAAATTGGCTGAGTCTGAGTCACAAGCTTGGACATTGGCACGACAGGAGAAAACTTTAGAATTAATTGATACTATCGCAATGCCGATATGAGGTGATTCGGTACGAGGTGACACAATTAGATTACGAAATGATGTATTTCGTTGTTTCATAAGTTCATGGAAAGCGGATGACAATTTTTCAGGATTAGGGTGGTTTTGCTCTCATCCCCAGCAAGAGTCGTATTGTATGGGGGCCGCAAACCTTCGTAGGAGTCTGATTTTCCTACATTTAGAAGTAGAAGCACTAGTCTGGGCGATGAGATGTATGATTGGTCAAGATAAGCGAGAAGTAGTTTTTTTGACAGATTGTTCCGATTTGGTGAAGATAGTATTTTTCCCGGATGAATGGCCGGCTTTCTCCACTTATCTCGAGGCGATCAAAAGCGACAAGGAGGAGTTTGATTCTTTTTCTTTAAATTTTATTCGTCGTAAAGAAAATGAAAAAGTAGATAATTTGGCACGACAAGTTCGTGTTGAACCGCATCTGATCATTTATGTAAATAATATCTCCATCATTGAGTTTTTTGAATTAATTTATAGCAGTTAACAAAAAAAACAGAAGATATCTAGTTTAGATACCTCGTTAAAGATGCTCTAATAAGTTTAAGACGTCAATGTTTGACGCTAAATAATGATGAGGCAAGTGTTACAAAAAAGTGCAAATCTCTTATATATATTATCGTATTAGTTAGATCGTACTAAACTACAATATGATAATCCGATATCTTGATTTATATTTTAGTACACTAAACAAACAAGTACACTTTTAAATTAGATTTCCAAACAACAAAACTTTGCTAAGAATGTACTCTCGATCTAAAGAACTACATAATCCTACAATGATGAGGCAAGCGGAACAATGTTACAAAATAATGCAAATCTCTTTTCTATCTTTTATTTTGAATAAAAGATGGGAAAAATAGTTTTGTCGAAAAAACAAAGATAGGAAAAATAGTAAACTATCGTAAGATTCTATGTTGACTCGTGATATCATGTTAGGATCCCACATTGAAAATGCGATATGAACTAAACTAATATATGAAAGATACTGACAATTCATTTATTGTTAATTAATTTTGAGTTAGAGACTCATAAAACTTAACATAACACATTTAATCATTATAAACTCTTATCAATTAATTGACTTAACTTTTTGATTAGTCAAGCTTTTTTTAAACTTTTATATGAGAGTGACAACCCTAATTATGTTAGAAATTTTTAAGTTGTATAGTTTTATGGTATGTGTAACCACTCAAAGAACTTATTAGGTAGTCTAAATGTCCAAATAGGATAGTTTTAAGTTCCGAATGGAGATGAAACCGCATTTCTCTCGTAGTTGTTCCGCATGTTACTATTCAGAACCTTAGTAAAATATATTATCGATTATAGAGGGAAGATCAGTTCAAGATAAACTAGAAAAGCTATCATGTCGATAAGACGTGTTGGAAATCTCATATTAAAAGTGAAATATGACTTAAATAATATATAAAAGAACATAAATCAGTTTACTCATTGTTTATTTGTTTTGTGTTGGAATTTCATCAATTAACACACATGTGATCATACAAATTATGTTAACATCTTTCACCTGAAATATATATAAAATTCGGATAAAAAAAACGTTTACAATCACTTTACATATATAGTTCGTTTAAATAAAAATTAAATATAGGAAAATAACAACCCCTTTAACGTTTAATTTGCATTGGGCCATCTAGGAACTAAAGAACACAGTTCCTACCAATTTGGAGATTTGGTCCCTATGATTGCTTATAAATATATGTATATAGTAATTAGTAAAGTTAATGTGCTTAAATTTTAGCCTACAACGTTTGGAAGAATCTGCTGCTGACTCCAGCTCTGTAAAGCTTCATCACATCACTTTCTCCGGTTACATGAATCTCGTTATGAGCTGGAACAAACAAAACATCTCCTTGGTTAACCAACAATTGACTTGAACCGGTTTGCAGTTTCCCTTCTCCTTCAATAACCAGATAAACCGAAGGCCCCGGTACTGCCGGAAAAACCGTCGATTTCCCATTAGGAAGATCACAATGGTCCACTTCGAACTCATCAAATGGTGGAAGATACCTTGTAACGTAAGGAGTCAGAGGAAATCCTTTCAGAATCTCCGGGTACCCCTGAACAAATCCAATACCGGTTAATCAATAAACCAGACAAAGACAAAGAAACAATCGGTTTGGTTTTGGTATTCGGTTTACCAGCAAAACCAAAAGGTTAACGTATAATGAAAGTTACCAAAACGTTAACGAGTAAAGAAAGTTACCAGTTTGTAGGTAAGCATAGAGCAAAGGGTTTGTACATCGCGGTGTTTAGGAGTAAGACCAGCTCTAACGACGTTGTCTGAAGCTGCCATACACTCGACACAGTCACCAGAGATGTAAGCGTGTGGCTCGTTCGCGTCCAAATACAAAGCCTCTCCGGGATTAAGCTTGACGTAGTTAAAGAAGAAAGATGAGATCACACCTATGTCACCTGTGTACTGTTTCTCCAGTTCCAATACTAACTTCTCCTTCTCCGATAGCTCACGGTGTTTGGTCTCTGAGATCAGACGATTCTTCATACGAGATATCACTTGCTTTGTCTCATTGTTACTTGCAGACATCAACTGCGTGAAGATCAATCGGACAACGGATTTGACTCTTTCTTCTTCATCGTGTTCATGGACGTTGAAGATTTGACCTGCGGCTTTACTTCCGACAAGCTCTGTAATCTCTGGTACATTGGCGATAACCTCCTTCAGCTCCTGATCAACATAGGTACAGAACCGGTTCAATTTAGCTTTGTAGCACATGTAAAAGGCAAGATAACCGAAATAACCAAATCAGAATCAAATTTATTCGGTTCAACTATGTAACGCAGCCTAAACTGAACCAATGTGAACCATACTCTAATATAAACCAAATCAAACCTAGGAAATGGTTTGGTTTGTCTTCGGTTCATTTCACCCCTGATTCCACCCAACAAAAACAATCAAACCAGACAATTGGTACGATACAGATTCTTTAATCAAACCGGATCTAGGCAAAACTTGGACGAATGTAATGTTGATCTGAACCACAAACTGACACAAATGTTTGCAGAGAATGAGAGACAGGGAGAGATCTGAACTGTGTACCTTAAGAGTTACAAAACCACAAAGGGCTTGAAAAGGAGTGACTGCGAGAGCAATCTCAGGCTTGTGGTTATTATCTCTGTAGAGAAGAGGTTCTTCTCTATGCAATTTCTCTGCTAAGGCCTTATTTGGATGTGCCTGAATCGACAATGCTTTCGTCACAGACAAAACCTAAATTTTTCACATTTCAACACCAAAACACTCACCATTAGATTCAAAACTGTACTTTTAAATTTCGAAACACACATAAAAATCCAATTTTTATTGAAGAGAAACAGAGTCAAATGTAAAATCTTCAAAAACAGAGCAAAAACAGAGAAATTGACCATAAAACAGAATCTGAATATGTACTGTTTTGATTGGTGATAAAATACGTGTTTATATAATAAGTTTATATTCAAATCTGTAATTTTCACTTTTAAAACACACAAAAATCCAATCTGCTAATAAGAGAAACAGAGCATTAGAAAAACAGAGGAATTGACCATAAAAACTACATTTTTACATTGGTACCTTGAAGAGGAAAGGGAGATCACAACCCCACTTGTCCACGACTTTAGACCCGAGTAAATCCGGGTTATCCAAAACCCATGATTTCAATGTAACCATGCATTTATCAGACCCACCATGACCCGACCCGAATTCAACATGACTCGGTCCAGACTCATGAGTACCCATCCAAAATTCAGCGTGTGGAACCGCCGGGTCGACTCGTCGTCCTGAATTCGCCTCTTGGAGTCTCGCAACCAATGAGTCTGGTCCGAGTTTGCCCCATTCGTAGTTCTTCACAAAGCATCTCAGCCGTTGGATCTCTTCACCGCCGGTTAACTTGGCATGATCGTGACCGTTCGTTTGGATTGCGTCTGCACCCATTTTGTGGCCTTTTTATTTATTTTTGCCTTCGCTGAATCAGAGAATACAGATAATATAAGATAGGCTTTTCTTGTATCTCTCTATATATAATATAAATGATATATATTCCTTGTAAGAGGGTTAAAACTCAAATCATATAAATATGGAAAGAAGACTATTAATACAGAAGCAATGGAGTAAATATGTGTTTCTTTATGTAGAAATAAAGATATGCATTAATTAACTGTTTTTAGAAATGGGCTCACGAGAATTCCTTGAATTAAATTATGAAAAGTATAAATTAACAAGATAATAATAATTATGGAAAGTATAATTACGTGTGAACTGTTGCACCAAAAAAAAATGAAGTACTTACGTGTGAACAAGAAGAGAACGCCTCGTCTTTAAAAGCTATCTATGACTATCAGTAGACGTGGAGGAGAAATCTGAAAATAGAGGTAAAGACCAGTTTTGGAAGATAAGTTGAGAACTCTTTTATATTGTAGAATTAAAATAGAAATTGCGTGTTTTATTTGGAATTACAAGATTTAAGAAAACAAAAGATAAGGAAGGAGAATCAAAGAGAAAATAGTTTGAGATGCGCATGAGTCAAAATATGCTAAGAAATTGTTTTTTTTCCCAAACTTGCCATAATATCTTTCTCCTTATCATATATTATTGAACATTGTGGAAATAGAATGAATCTAATTTTCAATATGAAAGTAGAATGTCTCTCTCGATAAATTGTTTGTTTACATCAATATTTTTGTTGGAGTGAATTTTGCCCCAAAAAAAAGTGAATCGTAGCATGCCACATATATATTTTTTTTTTCAGAAGATGCAACATATTTTCTCCTTAAAACACCATAGACTTCTTTCTAGAAAGACAAGCTCCGGAGACTTCCGCCCAATAAAGATCAACTTACCTTCTAAAGAGATAATATTAGGTTTTCTTTTAAAAGAGACATCAAATTTTTCCTTGCGAAAGAGACGACACTTTTCTTCACAATAGCTTTCCTCAGAACAACAGCGAGTTTCTTTGCGGAAGAGACATTATATTTTCTCCCAAAAAGAATAGTAGACTTTCCTATAGAGGATCACAAAACCCTCCGAAAGGACATTCAATTTTTGGAACGTACTTTCACATGGATTCTAGAAGTACTCTCTCTGAAGAGCGCGCTCTTGCGTTAACCGTGACTATTCAAAAGAATTGTTGACATATACTACAAATCTCTATAAATGTTTTTTCATGTTTTGTCCATCTTCAACGTTAAAGATCAGCTTTCAATATATCACCACCTTTTAAAACTATTACAGATTAAAAACATGATTTATTGTATAATTGTTTTAATAAAAACTAAAAGAAATCACTTAAATTTTGGTAATAAATATAGTAAAATCAAATGATTTCAACCTTGGTTGATACATTGCCACATTTTAAAAAAAGCATATTAAAATAATTAAATATTTAATACGTAAAGTTCTTATAACTTCATGAGAAAAAATTGGGTCAAGCTGGAAATTGAGAAAGGTAGAAGTCAATGGCTTTCTTGTGGAAGTTCTCATGAAAAGTATCAATGATCTATTTTACATGTGACATACTTCCTCTTCTGAAATGACAGAAGTTATTTTTCTTACTTTATTTACAAGCCAACATTATTACCTTATTTATTTTTGTTATCATTTATACAGTTGGATTGCTATTAATTTGTTTTATTTTAGCTTAGTAAAAAAACCGGAATCCGATGCTTCTATGTGTTTGGCCTGAGCCACCATAATCGGTCCTATCGTCGAGCAAACTTGTCATCCCAATTCTTCCATATCATACATAAACGAATGGACATATAGTCTAGAAATAGGGCACAAGAGCCATTTGATGATCAATGGACCAAGTCTTTATAAGACAACTTCCGCATGAATGTAGTAAGAAAATTTATTCTAGAAAGGGGAGAGTTTCCAATGATGGTAACAAATGGTGTGTAAGATTCGATAGCAAAAGAAAAGGGTATCTAATCCGTAAGAGAGGACAATCGCACCTCTTACATGTTGAGTGGACATGTTTGTTTTATTAAATAGAAGAACTTGTTATCATCCACTGTCAAAAAACCATTTTGTCTTCTTTTTTCGACCAAACAAAAAATAAATAAATCATTTGTATATAATGAATACCTTCTGTATAGTATAAAAGTATATTTCCCCAATGGAAATTTTTTATACCACGTGTTCAATTCGACAACATGCAAAATATATTTTAAATCGTGGATGCAAGCTTTTTACAAACTTCCTTATACAAGTTGGCAATTATCATGCATGACATCATGTCTATATAGACTCATAACCATGGACCATAACCCGACGTTATTTATGGAACTCTAATCCATATATAAAATAAGAAGAAGAGAAAAACAAAAAACAAAAAACAAAGAGAGGATATTGAAAATGTTAGAAGAAGTCGTCAATGGATGAAAAAGTTAGGCGGTGACGTGGAGTTCGTTATGCTCCAAATCTGAGCTTTACGTCATCTTCTTTTTTTGTTTATTTATTTATTGAAAATGTGAGTTATTTCTCCACGATTCCACGTTGGTGTTCGATTTGGTATTTGTCGACTTATCGAACCCGGTTCTTTGTCAACATCTTTCATGGCATATCTCCAACCTATTATGGAGAAGAGCATCTAGACAGAACAGATTCTATATATATCTGGTCAAATTAGTTATATCTCGATCGACAGAATAGTCCGATTTCCTACAAATTGATATGCATTTTTTTGTTTATAATTCTTGAAAATACCTCAAAATTTTTGAATGATATTCGACCCCTTCTACTAAAACCAAATTGTGTTGTACTATAACATTAAACATGGTATGAAACATTTTAACCAGGAAAACAACAAAGAAAGACAAATTTGATGAACCACCGAAAAACATTGTAAGCACCATTTTTAGTGGTTAGGTTGTTCATTGAATATTGAATGAAACGTGGGAAAATTAAGAATCCTTCAATTTTTGTCAAACCGTTTTAGTGAATAGATTTTGCTTTTTCTCAGTTTTGTGTAATTTAAATGGAAAATAACAACCCTCAAGTCCTCGACGTTTTCGTTTCGTGTAGACGGAATTTGGTAACGTAAAAACTTAAGGTTTATAGTTGTCCATGATTTGACTTGACCAAAGTTGAAAGACTTTTTCATTGAATTCTCTATATAACTTAGAAAACTTGAGAATTTATATATTGTACTAAAACCAAATCGTAATGTTTTTGGAGTTTGAGGATGACATAATCTTATAGAGGATGGATAACTAACATGTCTTATTCAAGCTTTGGACAGTTTCAAGTTTCGAGAATGAGAGGCTTAACCAAAGTCAAAGGACATTTTTCTGTTGAAGATGTCAACGGACGTTCAATGCATTGTATAGACCAAATCAAATTTCCAATGAAAAAAGAATACAAACTTTCAAATTTTTAGCCTAAAGTTTCAATCAAATGTAAATCCCAAACACACCAAGGGATCTAAAGAATCAATCAAGCTTTTTATCAACCTATTGTCTCTGCATTTGACTGGGAAGAATCTGAACCTGAGAGACACCAACCGGTTCATTAAAGAATACCATTTTACGATAAGATCACTAGGCCGAGATAGAGCGATAAGCAAAGAAACGCAAAGGATATCATTCCCCTGAAATGAAAACAATTTGTTAGAAAAACGATTTCACTTTCACTTTCAGAATCTGATTATTGAGAGTTGGATTACCAGATGACACCCCAGCCACAACCAGTACAGCAAGGACAGATCTCTGCAAACTTCTCAGCATCGCTCGAATGGACCCTCCGAGATATCAGATCATCATATATATCTAATATCCATTGCATCCACAATTATTCTTGGTCATAACTTTAAGTGAAATTTAATTGGAGAACAGAAAATACATACCGTAAACTGAGAATAAGCTATTCATCACACCTGCAATGTTGTGAATCCAGCTTTTATATAGGCTAAATGAAACTGAATGATGTAAAGAAGACAAAGAAGAGTTTGATTGTTGTATCTTACCAATGAACAGAATGACATAACGGAGAATTTTGACTGTACTTAACTCTTGCAGAACCCAGATGACAGCGAGGAAAACTATGAAACCTGAGATTTGTTTTCAGATTTTTTAGCAATTATATAAGGATTTGGCCTACTTAATAAGAACATGTAACGAGAGATAACACACCTATACAAAGACCTCGAAGTGTCCACTGTCAAAATTGAAGATCTCATTGGTTAATGTTGATGACTTTCAAGGAAAAAAAAACTTCGTTAGATAAGAGAGACAATAACTTCGTCTTACGTTTTTGGCAATGAAGAGGACAATGAGTAAAGCAAGACCCAGACCAGCAGCAGCTATACTTGCTGACAATAGATTGGTAGATGCAAGTATCAAAGCCATTCCCCAAAATGATGACCCAAGATCTATAACCAATTCAACAACAACAAAAGGTAAATCCATTGACAAAGGAACATCTAAATTTGGAAAAAATGCTCAAGGGAGATAGATATAGACTGTGCATTACAGCCAGCAGGTAAGATCAGCCAATAAATGCCACCACGTGTTGTTGTCGAACCCCCTTCATTTGCATTCACCTCCATCCCCTCCACCTTTAGATTCAATAAGGAAATTATTAACCAAGATGAGTGACATCTGTTAATCGGAACACATTATCCGCAATATATGCGACTGTGAGTTGCAGATTCCCTGAGAGATGGTGCACACATTTGATGGTATTAATGTGCAATCTATACATAGCCTTTGAAAGATAAAAGTTTTGATGAGGGGTGTAAAACTTGCAGATTCATAGAGAAGATGGTAGATAAGTTTCCTACAGGCAGTACTTGCAAAGAAAAGTTTGTGGATCTCACATCGTCTCTGTAATACTTGCATAAGGAAAAATTTTCATATGCATCAATCAATCTAGAAGAAACACAATCAGAAGTATAGTAAGAATAAGAGCTGAAGCTGTACACTTCTATTCTCACAGAGACTTAATAACGAAAGACTCTTAACCAAAATCCCAATCAAATCTACACCCTAACACTCTGCAGAGACATCTTTATGAACCCAGTCTTCACTAAAACCTTTCTAAACAACGCACAAGAGCTATAATCTGTTACATTCAGTCCTAGGCAAGTTATAGACCCACAGCTAAGGCTTGAGAAGCTGCACTTGTTCAAGTAGACTCAATGTGTATCTTGGTTTCTTAGACTAATGATAGAAGATAGTAGTTTACACATCAACAATGGAAGCAAGGAAGAACCATATGCAAATCTGACGAATTAGGGATAAAACAGTGTGTTCTATATACCAACTGAGGGATATAACAAATGGCAAGAGCCACAAGACAAATAAGAATAGCCGCAACAGTCATGTCCAGAGAGAATGCAGAGACATATCGCTAAAGCAATAACCTTTCTATCTAACGAAACTAGAACATCTTCTCTGCCCTTTCAAAGCAACATTTTACAAATAGAAGGAGACAATTCATGTTTGCAAACTGTCAAGGGTTCAATTGACCCAAAATCAAATTTGTACCCTTTATATTTCATTGAAGAGTAGTAGTTGAAGTGAGAAAGCTCCTTACATCTCCACAAGTAAGCTTGCAAGCAACAGCATGACTCGCCTCGTGCAAAAACACCGTAATGAGTTTAAACGGAGTCAATAGAAACGTCCTCCATAGCTGTAAAAACCAAAACCCCCCACAAGAAACCTTTGTAAACATCTTAACATATGATGCCAAAATTCACAAAAAATTGAATGAAATTATAGGTCAATAGTTGCATATAGACACTAAAATCAGATACCCTTTTGGCTAGATTCTACAAAAACCCCTTCGGATCTTCGATTGAATCAAAGAAGATAATTAAAGTTTCAAACTTTACAGAAAAAAAACTGACCAAGAGAATAACGACGGTGAAGATTCCGATGGTGATGAGGAAAGTATTCTGATTCCGGTTACAACAACCCCGGAGTTCCCAGTTCGGCGTATTCATCTCCGGCTATCAATGATTGAAACTTTCTCTCTCTATTTCTTCTTTCGGAATCTGAAGAGAGTGATTGGGAGAAAGAAGAAGAAAAGAGGGAAAAGAAAAAAAGGACGAATTTGATTGGTTTTAGTTTTTGAGATTTTGACATTTTTTAAGTTTTCTAATGTGTTTCTTCTTCTTCGAGGAAATTGTGAGAAAATTATTGTTACTTCTTTTTTTTTAGGGAGAAAAGATTTGGTTAGGTGACCCATTCCTATGACCACATTGACTAGATCTTACGCGTTTAATTTTGTAATTTTCAATAGACGATATTAAATGTTTGTTTTTTTTGGAGTTTTTGTCTCAAAAGTCCTTCAAACCCAAATCTGAGAAGTTTACGTTATAAAAAAAAATTTCGTTTTTAATTCGAAAAATAATTTTATTATTTTGTTACCCTAGCCAAAATAAAAAAATTACAATTTATACCTGAGGTTTATCCGCCCATCCAAAACCCTATCAAATCTAACCTGAAAACTGAATCCGATTTCATTGAAATCGAACAATTCCTAATTAATCGAAATCAAAACCGTTTTCTAACTAAAGATAACTACTAGACTCTAACTACTCAATTTTTGTGTTCGATCGATAATCCGTATGCACGAAGATGCTTAAAACAAGGTGGAAAAAAAGGACAAATATTGCTCAAAATGAAGCGGTAGAAAATACTCAAGATGGAGAGAGTGGTTCGGATCCGGTCACACTTGTTGAGGAAGTCCGAACGAATGAAGAGGTAGAAGAAGAAGGAGAGAGGGAGCGATCTCGGTTCAGATTGGTGAGAAAGTCGGACCGATTGAAGAAGAAGGAGATAAGGACGAGGGAAGTACCCACTCGAGAAAAAGCAGTCGAAACGTGAGTACTAGCCGAACCGTGAGCGACCCCATTGACTCGATTCCGGATCTCGATGCGAAGCTCTTTTTTAGATTTTGGTTTCAATTTTGGTGTTACTATCTCTTGCTGGTTAGTTTTAATTAATGAATTTCTGCAAATTATTGTTGTTTCTTTGTGATTCTTCATCTTTAGTTAATGAATTATGATCATCGTCCGCTGTTTTCGTGTCCGGGTTTCGATTCTTAGGTCTCATTAGGTTTGAGGTTTTGTGTGTGTTATCCTGGGTTTAATAATTGAATAATATAGTTAAACTTTCTAGGATTTGATTTCAATTGCAAATGATGATTTAGTTGGTAAGTTTAAAAAAAAAAATAGTTTGCTTAATTTGACGAAGAATCTGGGGTTTGTTTTATCCAATTCTCATTAGATTGCTCCCAATACATATGTATACTACAGCAAAATATATGTCTTATTTTCATTAACACCAACAAATATGTTTCACTTCCATATAGTATTACTCCCAACATCTACAAAATATTCATATGATCAGAAGACAAGACTTACAATTGACTTACAATTACATCGGAGATTAGTCGCTTGAAGTTTGTGGATGATACATTCCTGAAAACGCACAAGCCAAAAGATCAAATGAAAAAAAACTCCACATATAGAGAAACATAACATTTCTAATACAATCAAGTCAACGCAAACCCAAAATCCAAGGATAAAACAAAGTTAACAACTTAAACCACAAGAGGCAAAATTACCATACTAGGCTTTCAAAATCGCTGCATTTAATCTCATATTTTAGAAGAGACGATTAGTTATATTCAGTATCCATAAGATTACAAATTTGCCTAATTTCTTAATAAAAAGCCATAAGATTACAAATTTGCCTAATTCCTTAATAAAAAGTCATAAGACTCACCATTTCGTTGTGAATCCCAAAATTTGAGATCGGAATGGCTACACGATTGGTGAAGATGATCAGGTGAAGAAAAAGAAGAAGACTAAATTTATGATAGCGATCTATATTCGATTTTATCAATTGTGTTGGAGACTTTTTTTCTATATAACTTAACAAATATTAAGCGATAAAATTTATAATATTTTCATATATTTATCTTGTTAAATTTTAACAATCAGTTAACCATTTTTATCTAACAGAAAATTATAATTGTAATTGATATTATTTCGAATTAAAATTTTTATTTACATATTATATATAAAAAGTATAGTTTAAAAAAAAATGATGTATTTTTCAGACTATAAGTCATAAATATGGTAGTTTTCAAAAAGATCCATATCTTTATGGGTTTCTAACTGATAAAAGTGCTCTTATGTTTTTTCTTTTATTTCTTGGTTCAACAACAAGAACATTTGTAAAGTCATTTTTTCTCCAGATTTAGAAGCCGATGAATAATTTACTTCATTTTTTAAAGTCTGATTGACCAAAAAAAACCGGATAGTATAATTTTATTAGTCTTATTTCAAATCTCATATTAGATAAACATAATTAAACCCGCCAATTGCTAGAAGGATGAATATTTTCTTCTATCAACGTTTGCAACAACATTTGTTATGCCTACACTCTCCTCCGTTTTCGTACTGCTCTGCTATACAGTCATGGAAACATTCATGATTCCAGTACTTTGGAAACACACATGTTGCAATACAATCCGCTGACTCGACCACTGCACATATACAACATACATAAATTTATATATATATGCCTGACTTTTACGAATTTTAGTTTTTCTCAAAAAAAATGTTCAGCAATTGCTAATAAAATGATCAAAGATGATTGTCAATAACAACATAATAATATACCCGATGTGCCCAAGACGTTGGAGTTGGACAACGAAAATGCCATTGTTACTACAAGAAAAAAAGTAACAGAGATTTTGGTGATATACATTAGTTTCTTTTTCTTATATTAATTTAGCTACGAGAAGGAAGATGCCTATAATTTTCTAAATCTTTATGAAAAAGCTTTATTTATAAGAGTATTTGTTGAGAGAGGTCTCAGTTTTCAACCCAATCATTTATTTCAAATTTACTGTAAATGAATCTTCCATATTTGTTGATAATTATGATTTCAACTTTCCAACATTAACTTCTGCAGTCAAATCTTGCATTACTTATACTATAAATGAATATATTGTTATAAAAAATATTTAATTTTATGGGTATATAAATAAAAATAATAGAAAGAAAATTTATACCCGTAAGAAGTGAATCGGATACAAAGAGAAGAGAGGTTTTATTATTGCTCTCGTCGTCCTGACTTCAATGTCTTTATTATTCACGAGCTCTTGAGTGTATGAAAACAACTTCGGAAGTATATGTTTAGTTCTATCACTTTTGATATATGCTTCTTTCGTTTGAGCAACACATGCAGCGTTGTCTTCGTATAAGATAGTTGGCTCCATATTTTTATCCCACTGCTTGACCGGATGTGTCGGCTTATTGACCTTAGCCATACACATTCTCTACTTGCTTCATGGAGTGCAATGAGTTCAGCATGGTTTGAAGAAGTTGCCACAAGTGTCTGTTTCTGAGAATGTCAGGATATAGCGGTGCCTCCAATTGTGAACACGTATCCTGTTTGTGATCGGGCTTTATGTGGATATGATAAATATCCTGCATCTGCAAAACCAATCAATTGACCATTTAAATCCTTAGGATAAAATAACCCTAAATCAATAGTCCCTTGAAGATAACGAAAGATATGCTTAATTCCATTCCAATGCCTTCGTGTAGGGGATGAGCTAAATCTGGCCAAAAGATTAACAGAAAATGAAAAGTCAGGTCGAGTGCAATTTGCAAGATACATAAAGGCTCCAATTGCATTTAGATACGGTAGTTCAGGACCAAGTATCTCTTCATTCTCCTCAGGTGGTCGGAATGGATCACTTTCAACATTGAGTGATCTAACGACCATTGGAGTACTGAGAGGAGTTGCCTTATCCATATTAAAACGTTTTAACACTCTTTTAGTGTACGTGGATTGATGTACAAATATACCTTTTTGAGTATGTTCAATTTGTAGGCCAAGACAAAACTTTGTTTGTCCGAGATCTTTCATCTCAAATTCCCCTTGTAAATAGTTTGCTGCTTTCTGTATTTCAGCTTGAGTCCCGATTATGTTTAGATCATCAACATATACCGCGATTATCACAAATCCGGATGTTGTTTTCTTAATGAAAACACATGGGCATATAGGATCATTTACATATCCTTCTTTAATTAAATGCTCACTGAGACGATTATACCACATTCGTCCAGATTGCTTTAACCCATATAATGATCTTTGCAACTTTATTGCACATTACTCTTTGGGTTTAGATTTTAATTATTCTGGCATATGAAACCCATCGGAAACTCTCATATAGATATCAGTATCTAATGATCCATATAAATATGCTGTAATGACATCCATGAGACGCATCTCAAGATTTTTGCCAGCTGCTAGACTCATTAGAAATCTAAATGTTATGGCATCCATAACTAGGAAATATGTTTCCTCATAATCAATTCCGGGTCTTTGAGAAAATCCTTGAGGTACAAGACGAACCTTATATCTCGTAATATCATTTTTCTCATTTCGTTTTCTAACAAAAACCCATTTATATCCAACTGGTCTCACATCTTTAGGTGTGAGTACGATAGGTCCGAATACATTTCGTTTATTTAACGAATCAAGTTCGATTTGTATAGCATCTTTCCATTTTATCCAGTCATGTCTCTTTTGACATTCATATACAGACTTTGGTTCCGGATCCTCGTTTTCCTCATCTATTTCCCTTGACACAAGGTACGAGAAAACATCATCAACTTCATCGATTTCATTTTGATTTCATATCTTTCCATTATGGATATAGTTGATGGAAATTTCATGATTTCTTTCCGGCTCAAGATGCTCAATATTGTCATTAGACTCATGATTTGTTTCTTCCAAAATACTTTATGTTATTTTGGGAATATCATGCTTTTCAACTTCCTTTCGTTTTCTAGGATTTTTATCCTTAGAGCCAGCTGGTCTACCACGCTTCAAGCGTGTTCTAGATTCACGTGTATCATCTGCTCTTCCACTTTCTCGTGGTATTTCAATTCGAGCAGGAACATTTGCAGCTGGTATATATGATTTAGTTACCGTTTTAGTATCGGCAAATGCATCCAGAAGTTGATTTGCTATACTTTGCAAATGCATAATTCGTCGAACTTCTATTTAGGACTGCTTTGTAGGAGGATCAAGGTGTAACAAAGTTGGTACACACCATTTGATATCCTTTCCTACTTGATTATTTTTTCCCCCTAGAACCGGGAATACTTTCTCATCAAAATGACAATCGGCAAAACGTGCCGTAAATACATCACCAGTCATTGGTTCTAGGTATCTTATAATTGATGGAGAATCACAGCTAATATATATACCCAACCTTCTTTGCGGTCCCATTTTTGTACGTTGTGGTGGTGCTATAGGCACATACACTGCACAACCAAAAATTCTTAGATGGGATATATTTGGTTCTCGACCAAATGCTAATTGTAATGGGGAATATTTATGATATGCACTTGGTCTTATCCGAATGAGTGCTTCTGCATGCAATATAGCATGTCCCCATACAGAGGTTGGAAGTTTTGATCTCATGATCAATGGTCTTGCAATCAATTGCAGACGTTTAATTAATGATTCCGCCAAACCATTTTGTGTATGAACATGTGCTACAGGATGTTCAACTTCGATTCCCATTACCATGCAATAATCATTAAATGCTTGGGATGTGAATTCACCAGCATTGTCTAGTCTAACTCTCTTAATAGGATAATCAGAGAACTGAGCTCTTAATTTGATTATCTGAGTTAGAAATCTCGCAAATGCCAAATTTCGAGATGACAATAGACAAACATGTGACCATCTGCTAGATGCATCAATCAACACCATAAAATAGTGGAATGGTCTACATGGTGGATGTATTGGTCCACAAATATCACCTTGAATACGTTGAAGGAACTTTGGTGATTCTTTATCAATTTTGGTTGGCGATGGCCGTATAATCAATTTTCCAAGAGAACATGCTGCACATATCATTTTATTTCCCTTATATATCTCATGAGTTTTTAGAGAATGACCATGTGAGCTCTCTATGATTTTTCGCATCATTGTGGTGCCTGGATGACCAAGACGATCATGCCACAATGTGAAATCTTCTAGATTTCTTTTGATCACAAAATGTGATTCAATTGCATCTATATAAGTATAATGCAAACCAGAAAGAAGTTCTGGAAATTTTTCCAGTATATGCATTTTTCCAGCTTTATTAGAAGTCATGTATATGTACTTCTTTCCTTCCTCAGTAGCAGACTGAGTTTCATACCCTTGAGAGTATATATCTTTGAAGCTCAATAAATTCCTTTTAGAATTCGGAGAATATAAAGCATTTTTTATGGAAAACTTTGTTCCATTAGGCAATACAAAATTAGCTTTGCCACTTCCTTCAATCACGTCCGTAGGACCCGATATTGTATTGACAATAATTCTTTTTGGTTTTAACTCAGAGAAAAATCTCTTATGCCTTAGAATAGTGTGTGTTGTTCCACTATCTGGTATACAAATTTCTTTGATATTTTTCCTTGCTATTGAATCCTCATCCATTTCTGTAATCAACATAAATGTTAATACATATAAGCAAACCTTTATTTTATGGAAAAACATGTAATAATTATACAATGATTTATTTCAAGAAACAACATTATTCGAAATAACTGAAATAAGTAATACTTATATGATGGCATTACTAGAGACTAATAGTTTCACTACAAGCGTTTCAGTTATCTGCATGAACGGTCATGTCGAAATCATTCATAAAGTCAGAACCATCAAGATATGATGTTCTCTCAAAGTGTTCATTGAGGTTGACTTCCTTCCCTTTGCCCTTTTGGGACTCTTTGTATAATTTACAAAGATGTTCGGGAGTACAACATACATGAGCCCAATGACCTTTTGATCCACATCTGTAACAAATGTTTTCACGCTTTTGAGCGTTATTCTCGTGGGATTCTTTTCTTGTTGGACCTTGTTCAGGTCGAACCCATTTATAAGATTTTCTACCGTGAGGGTTAAAGAATCTCCCATGTCCACTGTTGAATCGTCGACCACGACTTCGATAGGTTTGACTTCTCCTCTCTGGATTTTTCACATCCGTTGCATTAACCTCAGGAAATGCCTTTGTTCCTGTAGGCCGAGAGTTGTGGTTTTTAATGAGAAGTTCATTATTCTTCTCTGCCAGTATTAGTGTCACGATTAAATCAGAAAACCTTTTGTATCCGCAATTTTGGTACATTTCTTGCAGAACACTATGCTCTTTGTGAAAATTAAGATAAGTATTTTCGAGCATTTCTGCTTCAGTAACAGGTTTTCCACAATATTTTAATTGTGACACTATCCTCAGCATAGCAGAGTTATAATCCTTTACTTTCTCAAAGTCCTGGAACCTTAGGTTTTTCCAGTCCTCTAATGCATGAGGGAGAGTTATTTCTCTCTGGCTATCAAACCGAGCTTTTAAAGCTTGCCACATCTCGGCAGGATCTTTTATATTCGCATAACCATGCGTCAAACTCTCATCGAGATGTTTTCTTAAAAATATTATCGTCTTTGCCTTATCTTTGGCAAGCGATGAATTTTCCGCTTTTATGGTCTCGGACAATTCTTGTGACTCTTGATAGAGTTCTACATCCGTGGTCCATGCTATGTAGTTTGCTTCAGTAATTTTGAGAGCCGGAAACTTAAGCTTCCCAATATTTACCATTATTTATCTAAACACAAAACCGAAATAAATATTATTAGTCGGATAATTTTATTTATTTTAAAATGCACCATTTATATTAATAATGCATGCGATTGCAAATAAACATTATTAGAGATTTAATTTAAAACATGAGAGGCGCGTTTATAAGTAACACAATTACAAGAAATACGATTACATAAAAGAGTAAAATAACAACCATTAAAAATTATTCGGGAGAGAAATCTCCAAAGATTAAACCGTAAATTGCAACAAATATAAACCCGTAGGCAAAAGCTAAGAATGGATAAGCCATTTTTTCTTCCAAAAGTAAATTATATTTTTAGAGAAGATTTTGAGAAAGATGAAATGTTTGAGTGAAATGAATGAATGAGAATATGAGTGTATTTATAGATTGAAAAATACTGTTCATAGCCGTTTGAAAAAGTGAAAATTTTTGAAATTTTTTCTTCATGACCGTTGGAGGAAAGTATTGAACGGAAAATCAATCGTAAAAATTATAACAAGCAATCAGCTAAATTTTACCGATTTCAGATAAACAATTTATATTCAGATGGTTTAGCATGCTTATATAATAACCAAAATATTAATTTATTTAAATAACAATATTATTATGGTGACAGAGTCATCCACATTAGAACAATAAATTGTTCAGCGGCTTAACCGTCCAAGAACATTAAATAAATAATTATGGCGGCTTAGCCGTCCATTAACAGTAAATAAATAATTATGCGGCGGCTTAGCCGACCAGTATAATAATTTTTCATAGGTGGCTTAGCCGACCAGTATAATGATCTTTTATAGGCGGCTTAGCCGACCAATATAATGATTTTTTTTTTCATCTCCCTTCTTTTTTTTTTTTTTCGGAGACATAATCACCCGGTATAATAGGGTATATACTATCAATATAAAAAGTATCCGATCATAGAGTGATCGTGCTGATAACGTGTTATAAAAAGTATTTGATTTTATGGGTATATAAATAAAAATAATAGAAAGAAAATTTATACCCGTACGAAGTGAATCATATACAAAGAGAAGAGAGGTTTTATTATTGTTCTCGTTGTTGTTATTGTTTATATGTGTGTTTTACAATGAACAAAACTCGTCTATTTATAGTGATAAAGATAAGTTACTGTACGTGCATAGTGACAGTGGGCTCCATACAAAATATTAAACGTAAACGATTTCGGCTTTGTTTTTGGTTGAACGACGCACACCTCATTTGATCTTCTCGAAGCACTCCTCTTTTTACTTTTACAACATATATCAAATTTAATGCAAAAGTTTATTGCAAAAATCTAATGTTGGAAATATTGAAATGACTATTAGTTATCACTTTGACCAAATGAAAAACCATTAATGAGAAAATTTATGCAAAGTTTGACTTAGTTTTTTTTTTGTTGTCAACATATTTATTAGAAGTTTGACTTAAATTGACAGTATCATTAGTTATATATTTTATTACTTTAATTAAATTTGATTAGATAAAAAATGTGAGCATGTCAGAAGAAGTAATAATATTTACACAGTTTTATATACTTGAAAATTTAAACAACTTAATTAAAATCTATTTGTTGTACACAAAAAAAAAAATCTATAAATTTAATATTCAATTTACAGTTTTAATAACACATTCAATAACAACAAAGTTTTTAAAATAATGTAACAACACAAATTTTTTTCTTTGCTAACTTACCACGTAAAATAATATTTCCTATCAATGTATTATAAAAAAAATATTTTCTAAAAATTAAACGATTGGTCGTTTAAATCTCATGGGGACATCCTCAGAAACTTATAGTTTTGATTTTTATATACTATATATCTAGGTTATTATTCCGCGCTATGCGCACGTATGTTTTTATCGATTGTTTTAATATATTTTTTCGTTTAGTAAACTTTTAAGTAGCTATACATTGATATATAGTATGCAAAAGTACTATAATGTTTTATTTTTGATTATTTTTAACACAAATTTTCTTTATTTATATTTTTACTATCATTTATGTTTCTTTTTAAATTTGTTTTAATAGGAAAGAAAATTAAAAATATATACGACTAATGATAATTATTAAAATATTTATCTTTGATATATTAGTGTTGGTAATAACTAATAACATACATCTAAAAAATAAAAAAAAAATAGGAGTTTTAATCTCTAAATTTTTAAATTATTATTAAAACAAACATTTTTATTTCAAATACGCAATTCATAAAACTATAACGTAAATCTATAATATAAATTGATTTGTAATGGTCAATAATTTCATTATTATAATATACTTTTGTTTAAATAATTTTAATTTATTGGATATTTTTAATGTGCAATATTACTAATTTTAAGTTTTTTCTCTTTAATATGTAGTTAGATAATTGAATTAAAGTAAATATTTTTATTTGACATATATGTTACTTGATGATTATTGTACTTATAATTTCTATTTGGTAAACAGTAAAATAGAAATGATTAAATGTAAAGTAGAGATAAACAGTAAAATATAAATGATTAAATGTAAAGTAGAGATAAAGCAATATAATCTCAAATGTAAATCCAAATTTTTAAGTTAATACGCACCCAAACTCTATAGGTATTAAGAATTAGTTTTTCTAATTACAGAAATATTTTATAAATGTTTAGATGATTATTTCCGACAACAAAACCAAAATATGACACATAAGATTTTGAACATAATTATGAGAAATCAATTCAAATTGAGTTATATTTATCTGATCAAAGTTTAATTTTACATCAAACAATAATATAAAAATGGATCAAAATGAGCTCAAACTTAATACTAAAACATTATATAGTATCTTGGCCTTTGAAACTATATTGCATTTGGTCAAGTTATCTCTATGGTTATTTTATGTGACATTATAAATGTTAACTAGTGTTATTTTAAAAGTCTAGTAACTCTTATATGCTATTGATAAAATATAAACTCGAAACATATTAATTACTGGCAAAACACGTTTTTTATTTTTAATCTACTTTCAAGAAAATAAAATTATAATTCTTTTTGTTGGCACAGAGTGATAAAATATTTTTTGAATTTTGCTCAAACAAATTTAGTTTCTTTTGACCTCCAAATCTGAAAAACATTTATTTAGATGTTAATTACAAACATCGACATGCCTTTTTTACTTCATAAATATCTGGATGGATAGATATGAGTAAACTTATAAAATATAATATTTAGAAATTTTAGTAAGAGTAATTTTATGTATTGAAATATCACAAATTTATATTTCTTTTTCTTCCATATATTTCTCTTGCTAAATTTATCAAGAGAAATATTACCAAATTTAGTGAAACTAATAATGATTGATTATGTTTATGTATTCCAATAACAAAAAATTTCATTTATCTTATTTCCATATGTTGTTTTTATTTTATTTTTATAAATTATTTTTCTAAAAAGAATCATTTGTAATAAATTTTAAAAACTTAGAACTTTAGATTTTTGATTATTTTTACTTTATGTATTTTGATAACAAAATTTGTATTTAAAATTGTTTCCTTACTTTTCAATATTTTCGTTTGTAAATTTAATAAATTTTTTAAAAAAATTATTATGATTTCCATATTTTCAAATATATCTTTGATTTTCATATATCTTTTTTTCCCTTTTTACAAAAATCTTAATGTAGAAAACTATTGTAATTTTAAAAATATTAAATAATGAGATGTCTAATCGTAATTGGTTGTTTACATTCCATGTGGACGGCTTTAGAAGCTTATAGTTTCGACTTTATTAATATAGTTTTGATAAAAAAAAGTTTCTATTTAGAAAATTTTCCATATTTTTAAATATTTCTTTGATTTTCATATATATTTTTTTAATATTTTTACAAAAATCTTAACATAAAAAACTATTGTAATTTCAAAAATGTTAATTAATGAGATTTCTAATCGCGAATAGTCGTTTAAATATCATGCGGAATGTTTTAGAAGCTTATAGCTTTAACAAATCCGACAGCCAATTGCTGGCTCTGAATATCATGTGGAAGGTTAGATATATTTTATTACATTTGGTTTTTCTTTGTGATGATTGATGTTTCGTGTATAATTAGATAGCACCTAGTCACCAACTTAAAAATAACTCTTTACATTTAAATTATTTAGATATATATATATATATATAATTTAATTGTAAAGAATTATTTTTTAGTTGGTGACTAGGTGCTATCTACTATATATTTAAATCATATACATATATATATATTCAGTTTTTTCTTATCCAAATTTTAGCTTAGAAAAAAAGATTTAAGTTGATTAGTCTTTTATATGTCACCAAAAACCACTTAACTAGTAAATACAAAATTAATTAACTTTTGATGTATTCTTCCTTATTCCAAACTCTAATTTGGTCCCGTGCACAAAGTCTTTATTTTGTATGATAAATCAAATTGGATTATTTCTTTATTTTGCTTTTAAAGAAACCAAAAAAAAAAAAAACAAAAAAAGGTTTTACTACTAATGCAAAAAGGGAGATGAAAGTTTTAGAAGCAGCCCAAGTCCAAGCCTAAATAAGCTGAATTAGATCTGGGCAAAATAACCGGAACCGAAAAACTGAATCGAACCGAACCAAAAAAATAGAACCGAAACCGAAAAATACCCGAACAGAGTCTAAATTTATATATTCGAAAAACCGAAACCAAACCGAACCGAAAATGGAGTGGGTACCCGAAATATAATTATATGTTCATAATATGTAGACTTCTATGACCTAATTACCCAAAATTATAATTATAAACTCGAAAATATTAGTTAATTTTATACCAAAATAAACACAATACTTAAAATAACTAAAATATTATAAAGTTTTTAGTTATATTTATCAAAATTTAAACAAATTTTATTTAATTTAACAAAATTTTTTTTTTCAAAATAATCGAAACCGAATCAAAAATAACCGAAACCGAACCGAACCGAACCGAAATATAAAAATATCCGAATGAGTACTAAATTCGTCTATCCAAATTAACCGAAAACCAAAAAAACCGACCCGAACCGAATCGAATAACCGAATGCCCAGACCTAAGCTGAACCAAGAGAAGTAATTGAAACCTATTACCTTGGATTACACTCTGAGCAATGAGAAAATCAGATTTATTGGAGACATTGTCTGCAACCTCGAATTTCCAATTAGACATTAGTTCTAACTGTCTTGTGATTTCAGAAGCAAAATACTGGAAGAAAGGTCATTGTTGAGGCTTATTGGTTGCATTTACCAACTTCAAAATCAAATCAGTCAAGACAATTTGCCTTCCTTCAAAGAAAACCCCATTCTTATTCTTCCAAAAATACCAAAGTATATATCCATGACAAACTCTTTATAATATGTTCGGGAATAGCTTGATTTTTAGACATCGTAAGCAAATACTGAATATTAGAGAATTCAGAATTAGGATCAAAACCATCTTTTGGACATGGGAAGTCTGAAAGGGCCCAAGCTTGTCGAGCAATAGAACATGAGAAAGGGACATGATTAGAAGATTCTTTATTCGATCTACAAAACTGACATCTCATGTCTTTAGTCATTCCTCTTAATTCCAACTTGTCAGATACAGCAATTGCTCCACTTAGAACTCTCCAAATGAAAATTTTGATTTTTGGAGAAGTCTTTAAGGACCAAACCTGAACCTTTAAATCATTTAGAGATGGCCTAATTCCTGTTGTTGTAATAATATCAGGTTTGTTTAATTGAGTAGCTAACCAGTACCCTGATTTAACAAAATATTCTTCACTCCTATTATGCATCCAACACCAGAAATTTGCTCTTGATACCACAGGCTGATTGACCAATATAAGACTCACGTCTTTGGGGTAGAAAAGATCATGTAATCTTTCTAAATTCCACACTTCATTCGGAAAATCAATCAAATCTTTAATTCGAAGACGTAGGTCAACAAAGATATTCTTCATTAATGGTACCCTCATTGCATTATCATACAACCAAGGATCAATCCAAACACGAGAAGATTGACCATTACCAATCATTTTTCTAAGACCTTGAATAAGCAATTGACGGCCATGTAGAATACTTCTCCAAACAAAGGAAGGACGTGAAGCCAAATTTGCAGAGAGAATCTCAGTGTCTTCAAAATATTTACTTTTCATAACTCTAGCAAAAAGACAAGAAGGATTTTGAAGAATTCGCCAAACTTGTTTTGCCAACAGGGCTTGATTGAAATATTGTAAATTTTTGAAGCCTAAACCACCCTTTTCTTTAGCCAAACACAATTTATCCCAACTTAACTAGTGAATCTTCTTTTTATGCTCCATAGAATTCTACCAAAAACTAGACATAACAGAAGTAATTTTTTCACAAGTGGTTTTTGGCAATTTAAAGCAAGTCATAGCATACATAGGAAGAGCCATTGCTATTGCTTAAAGAAGAATTTCCTTACCTCCAAGAGATAAGGTATGCTCAAACCAACCTGATAACTTAGACTTTTATCTGTCAAAGATATAGTCTAGCATTTGAACTTTAGAGCCACTAAAACATTCTGGGAGACCTAGATAGGTACATAATCCACCTTCATTTTGAATTCCTGTAAGAAGTTTGATTGATTTCTGCACTTGAATATCAACTTTGGATCCAAAGGTTATTGAAGATTTAGTCAAGTTAATCCGCTGACCTGTTACATCTCCATAGTAGTCTAGTATTTTTTGAAGAGTAATTGCTTGATTAACAGAAGCTTTACAACTGAAAAGACTGTCATCAACAAATAGAAGATGATGAATAGTTGGACGTGATGGAGAAAACTGAATTCTTTGAATAGACCCTGCTCTCTCAACTCTGTTCAACATATGAGAAAGACCTTCTATACATAGTATAAAAAGAAAAGGAGATATAAGGTCACCTTGTCTCAAACATCTCTTTGGTACTATCATACCATAAGGCTGTTCATTGATTAATTCTGAGTAAGTGACAGAAGTAACACATATCACCCACATAATCCACTTCTGATTAAAACCAAGTGCTTTTAACAAACCTTGAAGATAGCTCCATTCTAGGTGATCAAAAGCTTTAGACATATAAGTGTTTATGGCCATATATTCATAGGAGATAATAGGGTGAGTCCGAAGAGCATGAACCATTTCATGAGCAATTGAAATATTATCCGAGATAAGTCTTTCTGACACAAAAGCAGATTGAGTAGAAGAGACAATCAAAGGAAGTAAGTGTTGCAATCTTGATGTCAAAACCTTGGAAATGATCTTATATAAAACAGAACATAAACTAATAGGCCTGAGATCTGACATCTGCTCTAGATTGACTATTTTTGGAATGAGGCACTACTGAGTGTAATTCCGTTCAGATGGAAAGGAGCCTGAAGAAAAGAAATTCTGAACTTCCAAAGTAACTTGATGGCCAATGATCTCCCAGTATTTTTGAAAGAATAGACCTGTCAAGCCATCTGAACCTGGAGCACTTGAAGGATTGATCGAGAAGCACATTTTGTTTAATTTCTTCAGAAGACACAGGTCTTACTAGGGAGTCATTTATACTTGGAGAAAATTTAGATTGAAAATCATGAAATAACCAATCAAAGTTCCCTGGATTAGAGGTCGTAAATATATCCTTGAAATAGGCTGATGCAATTTCACCTTTAGAAGCCTCAGATTTATGACTATTACCATGAAGATCCCTCAATGCCTCAATTATCTTCCTTGATCTATTAGCTTTGACAGAGGCATGGAAAAATTTCGTATTAGAATCTCCTTCTTCTAACAACTTTTTTGGCTCCAAAAGAATTCTTCTTCTCTATAAGCCAAATCAACTGATTCTTTAAACTGTTAACATGAAAAAGTGAAGGAAAAGCAGAAGATTGTTCTTGTTCCAATGCAACATAAAGCTGAGTGATTTTGTCCAAGGAATTTAAATAATTCTCTTTTTTTCCATCTACTAAGAGCTTTCCTACAACTTCAAAGTTTATCAGAAACTGAAGATCTTGACGAAGGGTAAACATTAGACCAATCTGTATGAATGACTTCTTGCACAAGAGGCTTGTTTAAAAATCTTTTATCAAATCTGAAGTTGCCTTTATAAGTCTCATTGGAAGAAGAAAGCTTCACTAAAACCGGTCGATGATTAGAACCTCTTTTGTCCAAAAAGATTTCATTAGAGGCTGGAAACAAACGAAACCACTCTTAATTGCCAAAACATCTATCTAATTTACTCTAAATCCACAGGACCACAGCTGATTCCTCATTCCACCCCAAGTGAAGCTATTGCCAGAAGATGGTAAGCATATCAGCAAAAGGCTTAAAGGAAGATTCACTTTGCTTAGGACTACCCAATTTTTCTCCATTATTCAAAATCTCATTAAAGTCTCCTATCATACACCAACTATCCTTTCTTCCAATGCCTATACGCATTAATCTTTCCCAAACCAAGGGCCTAGAAATAAAAAAAGGATCACCATACACACATGAAACAAAAAACCTTAAAGAACCAAACTGAACCTGAAAGTCTATTAGGTGCTTATCCTCAACCTTGATATCAATATCAACACTGGTTTTCCAAAATAAGGCTAACCCACCACTTTTACCAATAGGATTAATTGTAAGAACCCTATCATAGCCCAACCATCCTTGTAAATCTACCAAATCATTTCTATCATGCATAGTTTCCATCAAGAACAACAACTCAGGAAAATGTTCTTTACGCATTTCCATGAGTCGAGGAATTGTCAAGTCTTGAGACCATCCCAAACCTTGACAATTCCAACTCATTATGCTCATTAATGATTAGACAGTCCCACCAAGGAGACCATCTTAATGTTTGAAAGCCGAGCTACCTTAGCTGAACTTGCAGGTTCTTCAATACCTTTTCTCTTAAGCAAAACACCTTTCTCTAAACCTTTTATCTAATTCAATATTTCCAGAGGAAATAGAGGTAACTTTCAACTTTTCTCTAGGCATGTAAGGTTTTTTTCGAAAGTAAGCTTTTCTTGGATGAGACTTGGATGAACCAGCTTCAGAAAAAGAAGACTCACAAGTATTGGAGCTTCCCTTAAAACCAAAACAACTTGTAGCAATTGGATCCTTTTCAACTGGTAACCTGAAATCAAGTAAGGAGGGACTACTTAAATTTATTCCATATTGAGTTCCAAAGGACAGAGCTTTAACCTCCTTATCTTTTAACTGTTCTTCTTTATTATGGTGACTGTCTTCCCCTAGTTCCATAACAATTCCTTTTCCTTTATCTGAACCAGGAGAAAAAGAAGACAAGGCTTGAGAATCCAATCCAAAATTTGAAGTAACTATATGACCCATCTCCAAACTATCTTCAGAACTTTTTCCTTAAGCTTTTATATTGAAAAGATTCAATTCTGAAGGGCTGACTAAAAACTGACGCAATTCTTCTAAGACTATAAGGATCAATCCTAATCCAATCAGCGGGATTAGAAAAATTCAAAAGAGGAGTAGAATTCTTGTCTGATACAGGTTTTTGAGTCTTGATTTCTATCAAGGCTTGCTGCTGCTGTAAAACCAAAGGACAATTATCACGCTCATGAGTAGACCATTGACAAGCATAACATCTCTTCTGGATTCTCTCATAATCATAGAAAATAGAAGTCGCTTCTCCATAAGGTAGATTAACAACTTTGGAGCTTCTAATAGGCTTTGAAACATCAAAGCTTATTCGGACACGAACATAATCTTTGTTATGTGCCTTAGTTTGGTCAAAATCTATGTCAATAACCTTACCTGCAAACCCAGCAAGAGGCCGAATAGGTTTCGAAGTATAGTGGTTTCCGGGTATATTACGAAGTTGAACCCATATCGGAATGAATTGAAGATAATCCGCTGGAGATTTTCAATCCATCTATCCACAGCAAGCGTCCATTGATTATAAGTATGAACTCCTTTGTTAATATCCTCCAAGTCATGTTCATATCTGAATATCAATTGAAACTTCTCTTTTGAAAGAGCCACGCCTCTAACACGATAGGAAATTTGCCACTTCCTTGGCATGTCAAGAACCAGATTAGACACCTTATGACATTCCGGATTAAGAATTTTGCCTATTAAACTCATGGAATTTACCTCATTTGAGCAAAATTCCGGTAAATCTGGAAGGTTGAAAGATTTATCCTTCTCTTCTAATGACATCGCCATGAGAATTTTGTCAATAGAAGAAGACATAGTTACGAGAAAATGAAGAACAAAAGAATTCTTGAACCAGCAACGAGAAAATGAAGAACTGGAAGCTAAAGAACAAACACTCGAATTTTGAAGAAAATAACTTAGAAATAAATTAAAAACTTGAATTAGTCAAAAGGGAAAGTGTTTTCCAGTCAAAGATCTTAACCTAAAAAAATCAAAGACTATAATAGAATAAGAGGAACCTAAGCCTAAAAAGCCCAAAGACACAATCGTAAAAACCATCTGTTATAACTAATGCTCAAGCGGCTGCAGGTCGATTTATGAAGTCAAACTCGGTTTGTTCACACTGTGGAAAAGCTGGACACGACTCAAGAAATTGTTTTCAGCTTGTGGAATTTCCGCAATGGTGGGACAAACTCAAAACCTTTGGTGGAAGAGGAGCTGATGGTGGTAGAGGAGGAAGAGGTCGAGGAGCTGACAATCATGGAAGAGGTCGCGGTGGACATGGTTTTCGATCTTACAACGCACAAATTGAAGACTCGTCTTTTGGAAGTGATGCACATACATCTGAGACTCCAAATTTTGCTCCAGATCGATGGGCGAAATTGGCCCAGTTTGTGAGCAATCAGAAAAAAGTTCCAACTCCTCAGAGAAACTCTCAGGTAAGAAACAAAAGCTACTTTTATTTTGCAAAGACAATCGGTATGATATTCTTATTGATTCTGGAGCTTTTCACCATATGAAGAGTGATATTCAAATCCTTACCAATATTGAAACAATTGCACCTTGTCCAATTGTACTACATAATGGTCTGCTAACATGGCAACGAGACATGGACGATTAAACCTTGGGGATTGTTTGATTTTGTGACATGTTTTCTTTGCTCCCAATTTATTTGTCACTCTTATTTCAGTGGTTCAGCTACTTAGTAACATTGATGGTGTGGTGATGTTTACTAAAACATTTTGTGTGATACATGTGCTCACTTCGAAGACTTTGTTTGGTGCGGGTGAAGACAGTGATGGAGTTTTTATTATACGGGGGCTATTGCAGTTCAGGTTGGTCATATGGAGAAGTTGCAAACTCGGGATTTGTGGCATTATCATATTGGGCATTCGTCTTCTAAAGTTCTTTTGGTTTTATCGTCTGTTGGTGATTTTCCAATAATTTAGGGGATTTTGAGAATTCTTGTGGGATTTGTCTACGAGCTAAACAAACTCAAGATTTTTTTCAGTTATTACTACTAAAATAGACGCGTGTTTTTCTTTAATTCACTGTTGTGGATGTCGGATTTGTACACTCAAGTATTTATAAATTCGTGGGCGAAAACTCTCGAAAACAAAAGTATAACTTGAAAGATAGTGAATTTAAACGATAAAGAACAAGTATATTTTGCAGAGAAAAGTATAGTATTATATTATAATGTTGTCACTGATCCCCTCTTTTTGCTATGTGTTTTTGTATTTATACACAATGATTAAGATCAAAATGGCTAATTAATGCAATAGTTCTCCTTAAATGCGTCGGTTTTGATATTGTCTTTATTATAGTAACGCCTTGATTTAAATCTTTTTGGGCTTGTCATGGGCCTTTACACATTGAGTTCATCCCTGGGCCTTAATCTTCTTTGCATTTCACCTCACCCATGCAAGTTCTTTGATGGATTTCCCGAGGTCTATACACGAGCTTATTGATGGGTCTTTCGAGCCTTAACACTTTGGTGATACTCTACTTGGTTGTGGGCCCCTTGATTCTGACGTGGAAATGACGTGGTCGTCTCTTTCCAGATCCCAAACCCTTAGTTCGGGATCCGACACCAACAATTGTGATCTTCGAGGACTCTATCAAGAACCCTCTTCTTGTGGATCACGATATTTGCTCACTATTGTTGATGATTTTTCAAGAGCAGTTTGGACTAATCTGTTGTTAGAGAAGAAAGATTCGCCCACTGTGTTGAAAGCTTTTTGTGCTTATGCTAATCAACAATTTCAAAAACCAGTGAAGATGGTTCGAAGTGATAATGGATCGGAGTTTCTTTGCATGAAACATACTTTGAAGAAAATGGTATTGTTCATCAAACTTCTTGTGTTGAGGCTCTACAACAAAATGGACGGGTGGAACGGAAACACCGTCATATATTGAATGTTGCTCGTGCGTTGTTGTTTCAAGGAGAGCTTCCTAAACGGTTTGGGGTGAAATTTTTTTGGCGGCAACTTACTTCAGTAACTGGACACCAACAACAATATTGTAGAACAAAACACCATATGAGCTATTACATGGTGTTCCTCCAACTTACGGTAATCTTTGAATTTATGGTACTCTTTGTTATATCAGAAGACTGTCTCGTGGAAAGGAAAATTTTGATGATCGTAGCATTCGTTGTGTTTTCCTTGGATATCCAATGGGAAAGAAGAGATGGCTTGTTTACGACCTTGAAACAGAACACACATTTGTCTCTCGCGACGTGTTTCATGAAAATATATTCCCTTTTCCACCACGAAAGATGTAGCCACATCACCGAAGACTTCGGTCGGTTAAAATCATTCTCATCCTACAGTCTTCGATGATGAATTTATGCCAATTAATATTCATTCTTCTCTTTAAGAGCTGCCGGAAACAGGGGCAGAAGAAACATGTGTTAAGAAATAACCTGTCCAATACTAAAAAATTGCGAAAACACACACAATTTGTTAATGGGGTTTGGCCAATTTGAGCCTACGTCTCTAGATTTGTTACAGATCTTTTTATTAATAACCGGAAAACTCTATCCGTCGTGAACAGTAATTCCAACATGAATAGTACCTCTGCCGTGAACAGTACCTCAGCTGTGAATAGTATTTTCGGCGTGAACAGTACTCCGATGAAATTAAAAAGCTCTCAACTCACACACCCAAACCCAATTACATTCAAAGAGAACAACTCTCTTTCACAAAGAAAAATATTTTTTCTCTCACTTTCTTTCTCTCCCACACTCACTTCTTCTTCTTCTTCTTCTTTGTTTTGGGTTTTGGATGATATTTGCTCCTCACCTTACATGGGTATTTATAGGAACTGAGAGGTTTGGTGGCAGCTAGCATTTGTTGACAAAACCAAGCTTTTGGTTGGTGAGACAAAATTGTTGAAGAAGTGAGTATTTGGTTGGTGCCACCTTCCTCATTTCGAGAACCCATTTCTAGAACAAATAAAAAAACATGTGATCTTTTAACAACATGGGAAGGTGAAACGAGGAATGATGAACCAGTGAGTGTAGAACAAACAATAACACCAACGATTACATAACTTGTGCATTATGAGTCTCATGTTTCGGTTCCAGAAGAGGTTGTTCCAGTTAAAGTAGAGGTTGTTCTAGTTACGCCATAGGTTTAATAGCTGGGCATTGGGAAACGGAAGAAAACAGAATCAGTGTTGTTACGACCTTATCATAGCATAACGCAAGTCTTGATGAAGATAATGAAAAAATCCCTCATGCCTCTTCTTCGTCTCCGCCTAATCAACGGTCTTCGGATACATGTTATTATCATTTGAGCCACAATGTCTCGTGTCATCGTTTTTCTCCTCATCTACAGGCTTTTATGGCGGCTGTTAAAACGCACATTGAACCAAACTCTTTTCAAAGAAGCTCTTGAAGATGAACGATAGACTTTAGCTATGCATGGTGAGGTTGATGCACTCGAACGAAATGAGACGTAGACAGTTACTACTCGACCTCTGGGAAAACAAGTTATTGGCAGTCAATGGTTCAAGATCAAGTTTAATTCTGATGGGACGGTTGAACGCTATAAAGCGCGATTGGTGGCTCTTGGTAATCGAAAAGAAGAAGGGTTTGATTACAATGAAACCTTGCACCTATTGTAAAGATGAATATGGTCCGTATTTTACTTGGAATCTCGGCAGCACGGGATTGGGAACTTCACCAAATGGATGTTCACTTTGCCTTTCTCCATGGCGAATTAGATGAAAAGGTTTATATGATGCTTCTGCCTGGTTTCTCTTCATCGATTTCGAACCAAGTCTGTAAGTTAAAGAATGCGCTTTATGGTCTTAAACAAGCGCTGATTGCTGGTTTGTGCGTTTTTCTAAAGCTCTACCTATCTTTGGTTTTAAGCAGAATCGACTTGATTATTCATTGTTTACTTTGATGCGTGAAGGCAAAACAATGTTTGTTCTTGTTTACGTAGATGACTTGATCATCGGAGGTGACAATGCATCTCTTACTACAAGTTTTAAAGCGTATCTCAATCAGAGTTTCCATATGAAAGATTTCGGTGCTTTGAAGTATTTTTTGGAAATTGAAGTTTCGTGTGGTAAACAAGGTATTTACTTATCACAATGAAAGTATGCTCTTGATATCATTGCAAAATGTGGTCTTTGTGGCTCAAAACCGGTGGATTCTCCGATTGAACAAAAATTTTAATTAGAATTCTTTCCATATTTTCAAATATATCTTTGATTTTCATATATCTATTTTTCCCTTTTTACAAAAATCTTAATGTAGAAAACTATTGTAATTTTAAAAATATTAAATAATGAGATGTCTAATCGTAATTGGTTGTTTACATCCCATGTGGACGGCTTTAGAAGCTTATAGTTTCGACTTTATTAATATAGTTTTGATAAAAAAAGTTTCTATTTAGAAAATTTTCCATATTTTTAAATATTTCTTTGATTTTCATATATATCTTTTTAATATTTTTACAAAAATCTTAACATAAAAAACTATTGTAATTTCAAAAATGTTAATTAATGAGATTTCTAATCGCGAATAGTTGTTTAAATATCATGCGGAATGTTTTAGAAGCTTATAGCTTCAACAAATCCGACAGCCAATTGCTGGCTCTGAATATCATGTGGAAGGTTAGATATATTTTATTACATTTGGTTTTTCTTTGTGATGATTGATGTTTCGTGTATAATTAGATAGCACCTAGTCACCAACTTAAAAATAACTCTTTACATTTAAATTATTTAGATATATATATATAATTTAATTGTAAAGAATTATTTTTTAGTTGGTGACTAGGTGCTATCTACTATATATTTAAATCATATATATATATATATATTCAGTTTTTTCTTATCCAAATTTTAGCTTAGAAAAAAAGATTTAAGTTGATTAGTCTTTTATATGTCACCAAAAACCACTTAACTAGTAAATACAAAATTAATTAACTTTTGATGTATTCTTCCTTATTCCAAACTCTAATTTGGTCCCGTGCACAAAGTCTTTATTTTGTATGATAAATCAAATTGGATTATTTCTTTATTTTGCTTTTAAAGAAACCAAAAAAAAAAAAACAAAAAAAGGTTTTACTACTAATGCAAAAAGGGAGATGAAAGTTTTAGAAGCAGCCCAAGTCCAAGCCTAAATAAGCTGAATTAGATCTGGGCAAAATAACCGGAACCGAAAAACTGAATCGAACCGAACCAAAAAAATAGAACCGAAACCGAAAAATACCCGAACAGAGTCTAAATTTATATATTCGAAAAACCGAAACCAAACCGAACCGAAAATGGAGTGGGTACCCGAAATATAATTATATGTTCATAATATGTAGACTTCTATGACGTAATTACCCAAAATTATAATTATAAACTCGAAAATATTAGTTAATTTTATACCAAAATAAACACAATACTTAAAATAACTAAAATATCATAAAGTTTTTAGTTATATTTATCAAAATTTAAACAAATTTTATTTAATTTAACAAATTTTTTTTTTCAAAATAATCGAAACCGAATTGAAAATAACCGAAACCGAACCGAACCGAACCGAACCGAAATATAAAAATATCCGAATGAGTACTAAATTCGTCTATCCAAATTAACCGAAAACCAAAAAAACCGACCCGAACCGAATCGAATAACCGAATGCCCAGACCTAAGCTGAACCAAGAGAAGTAATTGAAACCTATTACCTTGGATTACACTCTGAGCAATGAGAAAATCAGATTTATTGGAGACATTGTCTGCAACCTCGAATTTCCAATTAGACATTAGTTCTAACTGTCTTGTGATTTCAGAAGCAAAATACTGGAAGAAAGGTCATTGTTGAGGCTTATTGGTTGCATTTACCAGCTCAAGAGCTTCAGAGGCAAATATCACAAAGTTGAATTTGTGACTAATCATACAATCAATAGTCCACAAAATGCTTTGAAACTTTGCTTCAGATAAAGTTTTAATATCCGAGAAATATCTTCTACTATGCATCAATACCTTTCCATTTCTATCTTTTAAAACCCAAGAAAAACCAGCTGAATTATTTCTTTTTGACCAGGACATACCTATATTACATTTCAGCCAGGAAGAAGGAGTTTTGGACCACGTCTTTATTTTTCGTCCTCTGTCAAAGGTTCTAGAGCTTGCATACCTTGTTTCAATAATATGAGCATTGAACCATTGTGATGTTCCTTCTTTAATTTTCAAAATCAAATCAGTCAAGACAATTTGCCTTCCTTCAAAGAAAACCCCATTCTTATTCTTCCAAAAATACCAAAGTATATATCCATGACAAACTCTTTATAATATGTTCGGGAATAGCTTGATTTTTAGACATCGTAAGAAAATACTGAATATTAGAGAATTCAGAATTAGGATCAAAACCATCTTTTGGACATGGGAAGTCTGAAAGGGCCCAAGCTTGTCGAGCAATAGAACATGAGAAAGGGACATGATTAGTAGATTCTTTATTCGATCTACAAAACTGACATCTCATGTCTTTAGTCATTCCTCTTAATTCCAACTTGTCTGATACAGCAATTGCTCCACTTAGAACTCTCCAAATGAAAATTTTGAGTTTTGGAGAAGTCTTTAAGGACCAAACCTGAACCTTTAAATCATTTAGAGATGGCCTAATTCCTGTTGTTGTAATAATATCAGGTTTGTTTAATTGAGTAGCTAACCAGTACCCTGATTTAACAAAATATTCTTCACTCCTATTATGCATCCAACACCAGAAATTTGCTCTTGATACCACAGGCTGATTGACCAATATAAGACTCACGTCTTTGGGGTAGAAAAGATCATGTAATCTTTCTAAATTCCACACTTCATTCGGAAAATCAATCAAATCTTTAATTCGAAGACGTAGGTCAACAAAGATATTCTTCATTAATGGTACCCTCATTGCATTATCATACAACCAAGGATCAATCCAAACACGAGAAGATTGACCATTACCAATCATTTTTCTAAGACCTTGAATAAGCAATTGACGGCCATGTAGAATACTTCTCCAAAAAAAGGAAGGACGTGAAGCCAAATTTGCAGAGAGAATCTCAGTGTCTTCAAAATATTTACTTTTCATAACTCTAGCAAAAAGACAAGAAGGATTTTGAAGAATTCGCCAAACTTGTTTTGCCAACAGGGCTTGATTGAAATATTGTAAATTTTGAAGCCTAAACCACCCTTTTCTTTAGCCAAACACAATTTATCCCAACTTAACTAGTGAATCTTCTTTTTATGCTCCATAGAATTCTACCAAAAACTAGACATAACAGAAGTAATTTTTTCACAAGTGGTTTTTGGCAATTTAAAGCAAGTCATAGCATACATAGGAAGAGCCATTGCTATTGCTTAAAGAAGAATTTCCTTACCTCCAAGAGATAAGGTATGCTCAAACCAACCTGATAACTTAGACTTTAATCTGTCAAAGATATAGTCTAGCATTTGAACTTTAGAGCCACTAAAACATTCTGGGAGACCTAGATAGGTACATAATCCACCTTCATTTTGAATTCCTGTAAGAAGTTTGATTGATTTCTGCACTTGAATACCAACTTTGGATCCAAAGGTTATTGAAGATTTAGTCAAGTTAATCCGCTGACCTGTTACATCTCCATAGTAGTCTAGTATTTTTTGAAGAGTAATTGCTTGATTAACAGAAGCTTTACAACTGAAAAGACTGTCATCAACAAATAGAAGATGATGAATAGTTGGACGTGATGGAGAAAACTGAATTCTTTGAATAGACCCTGCTCTCTCAACTCTGTTCAACATATGAGAAAGACCTTCTATACATAGTATAAAAAGAAAAGGAGATATAGGGTCACCTTGTCTCAAACATCTCTTTGGTACTATCATACCATAAGGCTGTTCATTGATTAATTCTGAGTAAGTGACAGAAGTAACACATATCACCCACATAATCCACTTCTGATTAAAACCAAGTGCTTTTAACAAACCTTGAAGATAACTCCATTCTAGGTGATCAAAAGCTTTAGACATATAAGTCTTTATGGCCATATATTCATAGGAGATAATAGGGTGAGTCCGAAGAGCATGAACCATTTCATGAGCAATTGAAATATTATCCGAGATAAGTCTTTCTGACACAAAAGCAGATTGAGTAGAAGAGACAATCAAAGGAAGTAAGTGTTGCAATCTTGATGTCAAAACCTTGGAAATGATCTTATATAAAACAGAACATAAACTAATAGGCCTGAGATCCGACATCTGCTCTAGATTGACTATTTTTGGAATGAGGCACTACTGAGTGTAATTCCGTTCAGATGGAAAGGAGCCTGAAGAAAAGAAATTCTGAACTTCCAAAGTAACTTGATGGCCAATGATCTCCCAGTATTTTTGAAAGAATAGACCTGTCAAGCCATCTGAACCTGGAGCACTTGAAGGATTGATCGAGAAGCACATTTTGTTTAATTTCTTCAGAAGACACAGGTCTTACTAGGGAGTCATTTATACTTGGAGAAAATTTAGATTGAAAATCATGAAATAACCAATCAAAGTTCCCTGGATTAGAGGTCGTAAATATATCCTTGAAATAGGCTGATGCAATTTCACCTTTAGAAGCCTCAGATTTATGACTATTACCATGAAGATCCCTCAATGCCTCAATTATCTTCCTTGATCTATTAGCTTTGACAGAGGCATGGAAAAATTTCGTATTAGAATCTCCTTCTTCTAACAACTTTTTTGGCTCCAAAAGAATTCTTCTTCTCTATAAGCCAAATCAACTGATTCTTTAAACTGTTAACATGAAAAAGTGAAGGAAAAGCAGAAGATTGTTCTTGTTCCAATGCAACATAAAGCTGAGTGATTTTGTCCAAGGAATTTAAATAATTCTCTTTTTTTCCATCTACTAAGAGCTTTCCTACAACTTCAAAGTTTATCAGAAACTGAAGATCTTGACGAAGGGTAAACATTAGACCAATCTGTATGAATGACTTCTTGCACAAGAGGCTTGTTTAAAAATCTTTTATCAAATCTGAAGTTGCCTTTATAAGTCTCATTGGAAGAAGAAAGCTTCACTAAAACCGGTCGATGATTAGAACCTCTTTTGTCCAAAAAGATTTCATTAGAGGCTGGAAACAAACGAAACCACTCTTAATTGCCAAAACATCTATCTAATTTACTCTAAATCCACAGGACCACAGCTGATTCCTCATTCCACCCCAAGTGAAGCTATTGCCAGAAGATGGTAAGCATATCAGCAAAAGGCTTAAAGGAAGATTCACTTTGCTTAGGACTACCCAATTTTTCTCCATTATTCAAAATCTCATTAAAGTCTCCTATCATACACCAACTATCCTTTCTTCCAATGCCTATACGCATTAATCTTTCCCAAACCAAGGGCCTAGAAATAAACAAAGGATCACCATACACACATGAAACAAAAAACCTTAAAGAACCAAACTGAACCTGAAAATCTATTAGGTGCTTATCCTCAACCTTGATATCAATATCAACACTGGTTTTCCAAAATAAGGCTAACCCACCACTTTTACTAATAGGATTAATTGTAAGAACCCTATCATAGCCCAACCATCCTTGTAAATCTACCAAATCATTTCTATCATGCATAGTTTCCATCAAGAACAACAACTCAGGAAAATGTTCTTTACGCATTTCCATGAGTCGAGGAATTGTCAAGTCTTGAGACCATCCCAAACCTTGACAATTCCAACTCATTATGCTCATTAATGATTAGACAGTCCCACCAAGGAGACCATCTTAATGTTTGAAAGCCGAGCTACCTTAGCTGAACTTGCAGGTTCTTCAATACCTTTTCTCTTAAGCAAAACACCTTTCTCTAAACCTTTTATCTAATTCAATATTTCCAGAGGAAATAGAGGTAACTTTCAACTTTTCTCTAGGCATGTAAGGTTTTTTCCGAAAGTAAGCTTTCCTTGGATGAGACTTGGATGAACCAGCTTCAGAAAAAGAAGACTCACAAGTATTGGAGCTTCCCTTAAAACCAAAACAACTTGTAGCAATTGGATCCTTTTCAACTGGTAACCTGAAATCAAGTAAGGAGGGACTACTTAAATTTATTCCATATTGAGTTCCAAAGGACAGAGCTTTAACCTCCTTATCTTTTAACTGTTCTTCTTTATTATGGTGACTGTCTTCCCCTAGTTCCATAACAATTCCTTTTCCTTTATCTGAACCAGGAGAAAAAGAAGACAAGGCTTGAGAATCCAATCCAAAATTTGAAGTAACTATATGACCCATCTCCAAACTATCTTCAGAACTTTTTCCTTAAGCTTTTATATTGAAAAGATTCAATTCTGAAGGGCTGACTAAAAACTGACGCAATTCTTCTAAGACTATAAGGATCAATCCTAATCCAATCAGCGGGATTAGAAAAATTCAAAAGAGGAGTAGAATTCTTATCTGATACAGGTTTTTGAGTCTTGATTTCTATCAAGGCTTGCTGCTGCTGTAAAACCAAAGGACAATTATCACGCTCATGAGTAGACCATTGACAAGCATAACATCTCTTCTGGATTCTCTCATAATCATAGAAAATAGAAGTCGCTTCTCCATAAGGTAGATTAACAACTTTGGAGCTTCTAATAGGCTTTGAAACATCAAAGCTTATTCGGACACGAACATAATCTTTGTTATGTGCCTTAGTTTGGTCAAAATCTATGTCAATAACCTTACCTGCAAACCCAGCAAGAGGCCGAATAAGTTTCGAAGTATAGTGGTTTCCGGGTATATTACGAAGTTGAACCCATATCGGAATGAATTGAAGATAATCCGCTGGGGATTTTCAATCCATCTATCCACAGCAAGCGTCCATTGATTATAAGTATGAACTCCTTTGTTAATATCCTCCAAGTCATGTTCATATCTGAATATCAATTGAAACTTCTCTTTTGAAAGAGCCATGCCTCTAACACGATAGGAAATTTGCCACTTCCTTGGCATGTCAAGAACCAGATTAGACACCTTATGACATTCCGGATTAAGAATTTTGCCTATTAAACTCATGGAATTTACCTCATTTGAGCAAAATTCCGGTAAATCTGGAAGGTTGAAAGATTTATCCTTCTCTTCTAATGACATCGCCATGAGAATTTTGTCAATAGAAGAAGACATAGTTACGAGAAAATGAAGAACAAAAGAATTCTTGAACCAGCAACGAGAAAATGAAGAACTGGAAGCTAAAGAACAAACACTCGAATTTTGAAGAAAATAACTTAGAAATAAATTAAAAACTTGAATTAGTCAAAAGGGAAAGTGTTTTCCAGTCAAAGATCTTAACCTAAAAAAATCAAAGACTATAATAGAATAAGAGGAACCTAAGCCTAAAAAGCCCAAAGACACAATCGTAAAAACCATCTGTTATAACTAATGCTCAAGCGGCTGCAGGTCGATTTATGAAGTCAAACTCGGTTTGTTCACACTGTGGAAAAGCTGGACACGACTCAAGAAATTGTTTTCAGCTTGTGGAATTTCCGCAACGGTGGGACAAACTCAAAACCTTTGGTGGAAGAGGAGCTGATGGTGGTAGAGGAGGAAGAGGCCGAGGAGCTGACAATCATGGAAGAGGTCGCGGTGGACATGGTTTTCGATCTTACAACGCACAAATTGAAGACTCGTCTTTTGGAAGTGATGCACATACATCCGAGACTCCAAATTTTGCTCCAGATCGATGGGCGAAATTGGCCCAGTTTGTGAGCAATCAGAAAAAAGTTCCAACTCCTCAGAGAAACTCTCAGGTAAGAAACAAAAGCTACTTTTATTTTGCAAAGACAATCGGTATGATATTCTTATTGATTCTGGAGCTTTTCACCATATGATGAGTGATATTCAAATCCTTACCAATATTGAAACAATTGCACCTTGTCCAATTGTACTACCTAATGGTCTGCTAACATGGCAACGAGACATGGACGATTAAACCTTGGGGATTGTTTGATTTTGTGACATGTTTTCTTTGCTCCCAATTTATTTGTCACTCTTATTTCAGTGGTTCAGCTACTTAGTAACATTGATGGTGTGGTGATGTTTACTAAAACATTTTGTGTGATACATGTGCTCACTTCGAAGACTTTGTTTGGTGCGGGTGAAGACAGTGATGGAGTTTTTATTATACGGGGGCTATTGCAGTTCAGGTTGGTCATATGGAGAAGTTGCAAACTCGGGATTTGTGGCATTATCATATTGGGCATTCGTCTTCTAAAGTTCTTTTGGTTTTATCGTCTGTTGGTGATTTTCCAATAATTTAGGAGATTTTGAGAATTCTTGTGGGATTTGTCTACGAGCTAAACAAACTCAAGATTTTTTTCAGTTATTACTACTAAAATAGACGCGTGTTTTTCTTTAATTCACTGTTGTGGATGTCGGATTTGTACACTCAAGTATTTATAAATTCGTGGGCGAAAACTCTCGAAAACAAAAGTATAACTTGAAAGATAGTGAATTTAAACGATAAAGAACAAGTATATTTTGCAGAGAAAAGTATAGTATTATATTATAATGTTGTCACTGATCCCCTCTTTTTGCTATGTGTTTTTGTATTTATACACAATGATTAAGATCAAAATGGCTAATTAATGCAATAGTTCTCCTTAAATGCGTCGGTTTTGATATTGTCTTTATTATAGTAACGCCTTGATTTAAATCTTTTTGGGCTTGTCATGGGCCTTTACACATTGAGTTCATCCCTGGGCCTTAATCTTCTTTGCATTTCACCTCACCCATGCAAGTTCTTTGATGGATTTACCGAGGTCTATACACGAGCTTATTGATGGGTCTTTCGAGCCTTAACACTTTGGTGATACTCTACTTGGTTGTGGGCCCCTTGATTCTGACGTGGAAATGACGTGGTCGTCTCTTTCCAGATCCCAAACCCTTAGTTCGGGATCCGACACCAACAATTGTGATCTTCGAGGACTCTATCAAGAACCCTCTTCTTGTGGATCACGATATTTGCTCACTATTGTTGATGATTTTTCAAGAGCAGTTTGGACTAATCTGTTGTTAGAGAAGAAAGATTCGCCCACTGTGTTGAAAGCTTTTTGTGCTTATGCTAATCAACAATTTCAAAAACCAGTGAAGATGGTTCGAAGTGATAATGGATCGGAGTTTCTTTGCATGAAACATACTTTGAAGAAAATGGTATTGTTCATCAAACTTCTTGTCTTGAGGCTCTACAACAAAATGGACGGGTGGAACGGAAACACCGTCATATATTGAATGTTGCTCGTGCGTTGTTGTTTCAAGGAGAGCTTCCTAAACGGTTTGGGGTGAAATTTTTTTGGCGGCAACTTACTTCAGTAACTGGACACCAACAACAATATTGTAGAACAAAACACCATATGAGCTATTACATGGTGTTCCTCCAACTTACGGTAATCTTTGAATTTATGGTACTCTTTGTTATATCAGAAGACTGTCTCGTGGAAAGGAAAAGTTTGATGATCGTAGCATTCGTTGTGTTTTCCTTGGATATCCAATGGGAAAGAAGAGATGGCTTGTTTACGACCTTGAAACAGAACACACATTTGTCTCTCGCGACGTGTTTCATGAAAATATATTCCTTTTTCCACCACGAAAGATGTAGCCACATCACCGAAGACTTCGGTCGGTTAAAATCATTCTCATCCTACAGTCTTCGATGATGAATTTATGCCAATTAATATTCATTCTTCTCTTTAAGAGCTGCCGGAAACAGGGGCAGAAGAAACATGTGTTAGGAAATAACCTGTCCAATACTAAAAAATTGCGAAAACACACACAATTTGTTAATGGGGTTTGGCCAATTTGAGCCTACGTCTCTGGATTTGTTACAGATCTTTTTATTAATAACCGGAAAACTCTATCCGTCGTGAACAGTAATTCCAACATGAATAGTACCTCTGCCGTGAACAGTACCTCAGCTGTGAATAGTATTTTCGGCGTGAACAGTACTCCGATGAAATTAAAAAGCTCTCAACTCACACACCCAAACCCAATTACATTCAAAGAGAACAACTCTCTTTCACAAAGAAAAATATTTTTTCTCTCACTTTCTTTCTCTCCCACACTCACTTCTTCTTCTTCTTCTTCTTCTTTGTTTTGGGTTTTGGATGATATTTGCTCCTCACCTTACATGGGTATTTATAGGAACTGAGAGGTTTGGTGGCAGCTAGCATTTGTTGACAAAACCAAGCTTTTGGTTGGTGAGACAAAATTGTTGAAGAAGTGAGTATTTGGTTGGTGCCACCTTCCTCATTTCGAGAACCCATTTCTAGAACAAATAAAAAAACATGTGATCTTTTAACAACATGGGAAGGTGAAACGAGGAATGATGAACCAGTGAGTGTAGAACAAACAATAACACCAACGATTACATAACTTGTGCATTATGAGTCTCATGTTTCGGTTCCAGAAGAGGTTGTTCCAGTTACAGTAGAGGTTGTTCTAGTTACGCCATAGGTTTAATAGCTGGGCATTGGGAAACGGAAGAAAACAGAATCAGTGTTGTTACGACCTTATCATAGCATAACGCAAGTCTTGATGAAGATAATGAAAAAATCCCTCATGCCTCTTCTTCGTCTCCGCCTAATCAACGGTCTTCGGATACATGTTATTATCATTTGAGCCACAATGTCTCGTGTCATCGTTTTTCTCCTCATCTACAGGCTTTTATGGCGGCTGTTAAAACGCACATTGAACCAAACTCTTTTCAAAGAAGCTCTTGAAGATGAACGATAGACTTTAGCTATGCATGGTGAGGTTGATGCACTCGAACGAAATGAGACGTAGACAGTTACTACTCGACCTCTGGGAAAACAAGTTATTGGCAGTCAATGGTTCAAGATCAAGTTTAATTCTGATGGGACGGTTGAACGCTATAAAGCGCGATTGGTGGCTCTTGGTAATCGAAAAGAAGAAGGGTTTGATTACAATGAAACCTTGCACCTATTGTAAAGATGAATATGGTCCGTATTTTACTTGGAATCTCGGCAGCACGGGATTGGGAACTTCACCAAATGGATGTTCACTTTGCCTTTCTCCATGGCGAATTAGATGAAAAGGTTTATATGATGCTTCTGCCTGGTTTCTCTTCATCGATTTCGAACCAAGTCTGTAAGTTAAAGAATGCGCTTTATGGTCTTAAACAAGCGCTGATTGCTGGTTTGCGCGTTTTTCTAAAGCTCTACCTATCTTTGGTTTTAAGCAGAATCGACTTGATTATTCATTGTTTACTTTGATGCGTGAAGGCAAAACAATGTTTGTTCTTGTTTACGTAGATGACTTGATCATCGGAGGTGACAATGCATCTCTTACTACAAGTTTTAAAGCGTATCTCAATCAGAGTTTCCATATGAAAGATTTCGGTGCTTTGAAGTATTTTTTGGAAATTGAAGTTTCGTGTGGTAAACAAGGTATTTACTTATCACAATGAAAGTATGCTCTTGATATCATTGCAAAATGTGGTCTTTGTGGCTCAAAACCGGTGGATTCTCCGATTGAACAATATCACAATTTGGCTCGTAATGATGGTGATTTCTTTATGGACCCAGCTAAATATCGACGTTTGGTGGGTAGATTGGTTTATCTTTCTGTTACAAGACCTGAATTGTGTTACGTCGTTCATATATTGGCGTAGTTCTTACAACAACCAAGACAGAAACATTGAGAGACTATGATTCGTGTCGTTCATTATTTGAAGAGTGTGCCTGGTCAAGGTGTGCTTCTCCGTACTTGTGAGGAGGAGAACTTGAACTGTTAATCAACATTTGGTTTAAGTCGAGGTGATCTAGAACATTGTTGGGAGCCATGGATCCTGACCCAGTTTGAAACTTCTACAATTGCTTATATTAAATTGAGCCACAACAAATAGCACACGACGACCTCCTAGAAGGGAGGTCTGACTATAAGATGGTTGTGACTTTTGATCCTTGTTTAGCCGTTAAAAACGTCCGTGAATATCTTCCAAACTTGATTAGCTAAGAGAGCTTGATTAAAATGATATAAGTCACGAAAGCATAATCACGCCATAATACTCATCTGGTGTTAAATCCATAGAGGTTTTTTTTAGGTGCCACTATTAAATCCATAGTTATTTTGAAAGAAAATATAACTTTTATTTATAATTTGTTTATCTCGTTTTTCCATTGTAATTAGGAAAAGTACGGGAGGACATATTTGTTCATATTGAAAAAATAGTCACTATCGATGGTTACCATAACAAGTAAATGAGAAAAGGGAACTCAAACCTATATATTATTGTACAATATACTAGTATAAAATCTTCTTATCTAGTTTGTTGTATACGAACGATCTATACAATAATAAAAAAATTATATTAAATTTTATTATTCAAATTAAAAAGAATAAAATTTTGGTGAAGCAGTAGCACAGTAGGTTGTACCTCCCCCAAGAAAAAGATTGCCTTATCATTACAAAGCTATTAGCAAACCATATATAGAAACATTGTTTATATTTATTAAAGAAAAGAAAAATATCATATTGTGCTACAACATCTTTGGTCAATTCAAATCTTGAGAATAAATGAGTTATATATAAATAGGAAGCAGAGTTGCCTCATTCTCAATCACAGCCTCGCTTTGAAAAGAACTGAGATACAGGTTAATTTCTCTAAACTCCTTTTTCTTAAAATTATATGAAAATAATTTAAAACCATACGGAGATTCACATCGCACTTGCACAAAAAACTCCCCTGCTTTAGTCACTGTATCTATCATAACTCCATAAACCTTACCTCAATGTATTGACCTTTCGATATCAGGTAGCTCCAACCTGAAAAGCTTGCTCCATGATTTGATACGACTCATGTCTTTATCTTCATGATCAGCACACCAAACAATTGTTTCCGTGACAATAATTTCTTGTAAACCTGGTAAATACATGTGTTGCATAATGCATAGACGCCCTCTAAAAGACCTTAGCCTTGGGATTTGATTATGGTCTGTGCACGGAGAAGAAGAATAATTATGATCATCTCTGACACAAGGTCAAAGCTCAAGATACTTTCGTTTGTTTGCCCCAATTCATAGTCAAGGTTCCAAAAAATATAACTACCCACTAGAGTCCCACTTCTGGATATTAAACCAGTGTTATACAAGTCTTTTTTAGCTGGAAAATCAACCAGTCTTGGACTTGATTTCAGTGTCAATATTTCTGCTCGTTCCCAAGGCTTGTTCGTTCTTTGAACAAGAAAGCATATTGGAATCAGTACAATCTTGTAATCTTGGATCGAGTGATCATAACCAAATCCCATATGACAAGTATAATAACTATATTTATGTATCTTTGGTATTGTTCTTAATTCTCTCAAAGATGGGTTCCACACAACAAGTGTGTCATCTTGGAACAATAAACAAAAGAGTCCATTACAGTGGCCAACTACAAGATAATTTTTCTGAAAATATTGTTTCTCTGACTCATTCAATTCACGGTCTTGGACTTTTATATTTGTTTTGCCACTTCTATCATGTTTATGAACATTGCTACTACGAAAATCCCAGTCTCTCACTAGAAACATACTTGGCGCGAACATAGTGTGTTTGCTGATAAATCTCTCGTCTTGGAACAATAATCTCCAATTTTTGCAGACACATCTAAACCGAACTATGTCCCTCACATGAACTCTTATGAGTATTTCTACATGTATATCAAATGGAAGTTCAATCATCTTTTTCTGAAGCTGAATAGGACTTAAGAATACACAAACTCAAAGAATCTCAACCTTTAGATTTATATAAATGAGTTTAGTTTTGATGAAGAATAGATTGTTGCAGTGTAAAACTTTCATGGGTTTGGAGAAAGCTCCTAAAACAGAGGGATAACGTCAAAGACTATATACGAGCAGAGGTTCGTAATGGGTTATCGGTTTCTTTTTGGCATGATCATTGGCTTCCCTTGGGTCGCCTTATCGATATAACTGGATCAACGGGACCGGTCATACTTGGAATACCAATAACAGCGACTGTCAAAGATGCTTCAGGACCACAAGGTTGGCTCGTACGCCCCTCTCGCTCGCCACACCTTCAGGCACTCATCCAACAGATTCTTGCCCAGCCACCACCAACACTCAGCAACGGAGAAGATATTTTTCTCTGGCGACACTCATCCAACGATTATAAGGATCACTTCTCAATGAAGAAAACGTGGGATCAGTTATGAGTGCATTCTTCTACAAAACTGTGGTACAATGCAATTTGGTTTCGCCAAGGTATTCCTCGTTGTAGTTTTATGTCATGGCTGGCGATTTGCAATCGTTTATCTACAGGAGATCGTATGCGGAGTTGGGGTGTTTTCCAATCATGCATATTGTGTGGTGAATGGAACGAAACAAGAGACCATCTTTTTTTCGCATGTCCTTACTCATTCACTCTGTGGTCGGCTTTGACGACTTCTCTTCTACCGCACCAAGCTGACCCGGATTGGGATATTTCGATTACTCAAATACTTCAAGGTACGGGTGATACAATTAAGGATCTCCTACTTCGTCTTTGCTTTCAGCTCTCCATATATCATTTGTGGCGAGAACGAAACAATCGTATCCACGGAAATTCCCCAATCTCTCCGCGACAAATGCTGAGGAACATTGATCGCCAGATAAGGAACCGTATTACCTCATTAGACTACGTTTCTCACCCAGCGTTTCGGAATCTACTTCAAGTTTGGTTTAGTATCAGCTCACCCGTCACAAATCTCGGGAATGTTTAGATATTTTAACCGGTTTCTCCTCCATTTTCTCTTGGTGTTCTTCTGTAATTTAATTTTGCAGTGTTTTTAAAACACTCTGGTCTTCTTTATCATTTAATAAATTTAACATTTAAACAAAAAAAAAAAAAAACTTTCTTACAAAAATAAGCTTTTACGGATATATTTTCCTCTCCAAATGAATTATTTATTATCCTTGGGTGTAGAAGAAACACTTTAATTGAAAAAAAAAAAAAGAAAGATAAAATATCTTTACTAAAGACACTAATTTTATGTCTAGATTTTTGTCATAAAAAAATACTCATATCGTGAAAAATGTCAAAATAGTATTCCATTTGTCTCATTTATTCTTTATTCATATGCAATGTTAATTTTATCTGATTACCATTTGCACGATTAGTAAAGATAATATCTTTTTTTTTAAAAAATAATAAATAATAGAGATAAATAAATCTATTACATCAAAAGTTAATTAATTTTGTATCTATTAGTATGGTGGATTTTTGTGGCATATAAAAGACTAATCAACTTAAATATATTTAAGAAAAATCTAAAATTTGGATAAGAAATATAAGCTTAAAATATTTTTAATAGTTTAAACTTTTTATAAACCTTAAATATGAATAATATTGTAAAAAGTTTTTAGATTTTAAATATTATAAATATTTCAAATTTTTTATAAACCTTTAATATTAATAATATTATAAAAACATTTATAAAGTTTAAATGTTATTAATATTTTAAAACTTTTAGAAAGTTTAAATATTTATAATATTTGAAACTTTCTAAAAGTTTAAATATTTAAAATTTCTTATTCTTATACTCGATGAAATTATTGATTCAACTGAAAAAATGAAATAAACCGAATAAAAATTTAAGTTTGATGCATGATAAGTCATGTTTCTTGTTCATTCAGATTTGAAATTATTTTGGTGTTTTTTATTACATGAATCTGACTCATTGCCTAAATCAAGATATCTTGGATTATCACAATATATGCAGAAAAAACTATATTTTTCTTAATTATATATATATATTATATAATACTTCAAAATAATTTGAAAATTAGATCAAACAAAAATGATAGTAGAATTATAATTTTAAATCTTAAAAAATGTTACAAATATAATAATCAAAAATAAATAATATGGTATAGTTAGATATAAATCTTACTTTTTCAATTTTGATTGAATAACAATTTTTAAAAATGAATTTTAAATTTTCATCCATAATTCATGAGAGAGAGAGAAAGTGAGTTTTATTTTTTGGAAACAAATAATTATTTAAAATATGTAAAATTTTTAATTTTAATTATATAAATTTTATTATTACTATTGTACTCTTAATCAATTTATTAAAAACACTAAAAAACCAATGACATTGTAATGTGATTTTTAACAACTTTTAGTTTAGTTTCTACTCCCTAATTAATAGTATTAGTATTAATGTATTTTCTTACCAAAACCAAAACCAATAACTAATTTAATTTTAATAAAGTATCTTATGCTATTAAATTTATTAAAAATAAATATTATCTCACATAAAACAAGTAAAAAATCACTATTATTGTTGAGAGTTAAACTTGATTTTGGATCATGTTTAATTATTGGATTAGTTATCCAATAATTATCATTTTTGGCCAAATCCAAGTTTTAGAGTTTTTTCTAGAAATATCAACACCTTTACCTCCTTAAAAGATTCTAGAACCTTCTACACACCTCTCCACCTCCTTAAGATAAAAAAATCTAGATATTACATAAAAATATCTAGATAATTTGTAATAAAATAAACTAATATTAGAGAAGAATTATCTAGAATTATGATTAAAATATTTGAGATATTTTGTAATGTGGAGGCTATAAATACCTCCTCTCCCTTCTCATTTGTAACTAAGTTAAGAAGTGAGTAATAAGAAAGAATGAAAAATATATCAAAGTCTTCTATTTCCTAAATTTCTCTTCTAAATATTTAAACATTTTCTTCATCATAATCTTAAAAGTTTTTTCTTCCAACAAAGTAGTATCAGAGCTAGGAGATTCTCATAAAGATGGCGAATAGTGGTATTCTCTTCCAAGTTCCAATGCTCACAAAGAGCAACTACGACAATTGGAGTCTAAAGATAACGGGTATCCTACGAGCACATGATGTGTGGGAGATAGTTGAGAAAGGTTTCATTTAACCGGAGAATGATGGTGGTTTATCTCAAACTCAAAAGGATAGTTTGAGAGACTCAAGGAAGAGAGACAAGAAGGCTCTCTGTCTAATCTATCAAGGATTAGATGAAGATACGTTCGAGAAGGTCGCGGAAGCTACGTCGGCAAAAGAAGTATGGGAGAAGCTTCAAATATCATACAAGGGTGCCGATCAAGTCAAGAAAGTACGTATTCAAACTCTAAGAAGAGAATTTGAAGCGCTACAAATGAAGGAAGGTGAACTCGTCTCCGATTACTTTTCAAGATTTTTGACGGTTACAAATAACCTAAAAAGAAATAGAGAGAAGTTAGATGATGTGAGAATCATAGAAAATGTTCTTAGATCGTTAGATCCAAAATTTGAGCATACAGTCACCGTTATCGAAGAGACAAAAGATCTGGAGGCCATGACAATGGAGCAACTTCTTGGGTCGTTACAAGCCTATGAAGAAAAGTTGAAGAAAAAATACATGAAGAAGACATGTTGTTGATGGCTTATAAAAAAGATGAACGAGAAAATAACCAAAAGTGTTACCTTGATAGTGGTGCAAGTAATCACATGTGTGGGAAGAAAAGCTTATTCGTAGAGCTTGATGAATCTGTGAGAGGAGACGTGGCCTTAGGAGATGAATCAAAGATGGAGGTTAAAGGTAAAGGAAAATTCTCATCCGGTTAAAGAATGAGGACCATCAATTTATCTCCAAGGTTTACTATATTCCAACCATGAAGACCAACATCTTGAAGGTTATGACATTCGATTAAAGGATAATAGCCTTTTTATAAGAGACCAAAAAGATAATCTCATTACAGAGGTGTCGATGTAAAAAAATAGAATGTTTGTCCTTAACATTCAAAATGACATCGCACAATGCCTCAAGATGTGCTATGAGGAGGAGTCTTGGTTGTGGCACCTTAGATACGGGCATCTCAACTTTGGAGGATTGGAGTTGCTTTCGAAAAAAGAAATGGTGAGAGGACTACCTTGCCCAAATCAAGTTTGTGAAGGCTGTTTACTTGGAAAACAATTCAAAATGAGTTTTTCAAAGGAGTCGGAGACAAGAGCACATAAGCCATTAGAACTTATACATACAGATGTATGTGGCCTGATCAAACCAAATTCACTCGGTAAGAGTAAATATTTTCTTCTCTTTATTGATGATTTCTCAAGAAAAACATGGGTGTATTTTTTGAAAGAAAAATCAGAAGTATTTGAAAACTTCAAAAAGTTCAAATCCCATGTTGAGAAGGAAAGTGGCCTTATGATCAAAGCAATGAGATCTGATTGTGGAAGCGAGTTCATGTCCAAAGAGTTTCTCAAGTATTGTGAAGACAATAGCATTCGAAGACAATTGACGGTGCCTAGATCCCCTCAACAAAATGGAGTAGCGGAAAGAAAGAATAGGACAATCCTTGAGATGGCAATAAGCATGCTCAAAAGTAAGAAGCTAACAAAGGAGTTTTGGGCAGAAGCAGTTGCGTGTGCGGTTTATCTATCAAATCGATCTCCAACAAGAAGCGTTTTGGGAAAGACACCACAAGAAGTATGGAGTGGAAGAAAGCCTGGTGTTTCACATCTAAAAGTCTTTGGAAGTCTTGCTCATGCTCATGTTCTAGACGAGAAGCAGAGCAAGCTAGATGATAAAAGCGAGAAGTACATCTTCATTGGGTATGATGCCAACTCCAAAGGGTACAAGCTCTACAATCCTGAAACAAAGAGGACAATCATAAGTCGAAATGTCATCTTTGAAGAAGAAGGAGAATGAGATTGGAAATCAAATGATGAAGACTACAACTTCTTTCCATATCTTGAAGAAGATGATCTCGAGCAACCAAGAGAGGAGCCCACTACACCACCGATATCACCAACAATTCTCAAGGAGAAGAAATTTCAAGCGAAAGGACTCCACGCTTTAGAAGTCTACAAGAGCTTTATGAGGTAACTGAAAATCAAGAAAATCTTACTTTATTCTGCCTATTTGCGGAGTCTGAGCCCATGGACTTCCAAGAAGCTATGGAAAAGAAGACTTGGAGAAATGCTATGGATGAAGAGATCAAAGCGATACAAAAGAATTATACATGGGAGTTAGTTTCACTTCCTAATGGGCACAAGGCGATTGGTGTGAAGTGGATGTACAAAGCAAAGAAAAATTCTAAAGGAGAAGTAGAGAGATACAAGGCAAGATTGGTAGCCAAAAGTTATAGTCAAAGAGCCGGAATTGACTATGATGGCGTATTTGCTCCCGTTGCTCGTCCAGAAACAGTTAGACTAATCATTTTATTGGCGGCTCAAAACAACTGGAAGATACATCAAATTGATGTCAAATCAGCCTTTTTAAATGGAGAACTTGAAGAAGAAGTTTACATTGAGCAACCACAAGGCGATATAATCAAGGGAGAAGAAGATAAAGTCTTAAGGTTGAGGAAGACACTTTATAGGTTAAAACAAGCCCCAAGAGGTTGGAATACTCGAATTGACAAGTACTTCAAGGAGAAAAAGTTCATCAAGTGTCCATATGAATATGCACTCTATATCAAAACTCAAAATAGCGATATATTGATTGCATGTTTGTATGTAGACGACTTAATATTCACGGGTAATAATCCAAGTATGTTCGAGGAGTTCAAGAAAGAAATGCCAAAAGAGTTCGAGATGACAGATATTGGATTAATGTCTTACTACCTCGGAATTGAAGTGAATCAAGAAAGAAATGGAATCTTCATAACTCAAGAGTGTTATGCTAAGGAGATACTTAAGAAGTTTAATATGGATGACTCTAATCCAGTTAGCACGCCGATGGAATGTGGAATCAAGTTATCAAAAAATGAAGAAGGAGAAAGAGTGGATCCGACACTATTTAAAAGTTTGGTTGGAAGCCTACGTTATTTAACGTGTACAAGGTCTGATATCTTATATGCGGTTGGAGTTGTTAGTCATTACATGGAGCATCCAACAACAACTCATTTCAAGGCGGCAAAGAGGATTCTTCGCTATATCAAAGGTACCATAGACTATGGTATGTATTATTCTATCTCTAACAATTACAGGCTTGTTGGATATAGCGATAGCGATTGGGGTGGAGACATAGACGACCGAAGGAGCACAAGTGGCTTTGTGTTCTACATTGGAGATACGGCTTTCACATGGATGTCGAAGAAGCAACCAATTGTTACTCTATCTACTTGTGAAGCGGAGTACGTAGCAACCACTTCATGTGTTTGTCATGCTATTTGGTTACGAAACTTGTTAAAGGAGTTAAACTTGCCACAAAAAAAACCAACATAGGTCTTTGTGGATAAAAAGTCAGCAATAGCATTGGCGAAGAACCCAGTCTTTCATGATCGTAGTAAGCACATTGACACATGTTCACTACATTAGAGAGTGTGTTAATAAGAAGGAGGTGCAATTGGAGTATGTGAAGACAAATGATCAAGTAGCCGATATATTCACCAAGCCTCTTACACGTGAAGACTTTATCAAGATGAGAAGCTTGCTTGGAGTAGCAAAATCAAGTTTAAGAGGGGGTGTTGAGAGTTAAACTTGATTTTGGATCATGTATAATTATTGGATTAGTTATCCAATAATTATCATTTTGGACCAAATCCAAGTTCTATAATTTTCTCTAGATATATCAACACCTCCACCTCCTTAACAAATTTTAGAAGCTTCCGCACACCTCTCCACCTGCTTAAAATAAAGAAAAATTAAATATTTACATAGAAATATCTAGATAATTTGTAATAAAATAAACTAATATTAGAGAAGAATTATCTAAAATTATGATTAAAATATTTGAGATATTTTGTAATGTGGAGGCTATAAATACCTCCTCCCCCTTCTCATTTGTAACTAAGTTAAAAAATAAATAATAAAAATGAATTGAAAAATATAACAAAGTCTTCTATTTCCTAAATTTTTCCTCTAAATACTTAAACAATTTCTCTATCATAATTTTAAAAGTTTTTCTTCCACCAATTATTATTATAATTTTTCTTTTAGAAGTCATGTGCCAATCGGCTAGATATATTTTATTACATTTGGTTCTTCTTTTGCGATGACTGATGTTTCATGTATAATAGATAGCACCAAGTCACCAACTTTTTTTTTTTTCGACCGGAGGATTATAATTAACATCAAAAGGTCAGTACAGAGAGGACAATAGTCTAAAAACCAAAGAAAGGTTACAACAGCGAAGCCAAAAATTACAAAACCAAACTAGTAAAATAACATTAAGACAAACTCTGTAAGAAATTAAGGGAAAACCCGAATCTCTCACTTAATCCCCATCTCAAGAACCTTTACACTTAAAACACGACCCGGCAGAGCTATGAGTGCAGTTCAATCAACCCGAAACTTCTGCTTGGATTAACCGCCCGAGATTAACCAATCGAGCATGTTTATTAAGAAAACATAAGAAACACTACATAAAATGAAAAAAGCCCAAAGACCATCATCGGAAGGAAGAGAATGCTAAGGTACAGCTCATAAGACATAGCCCAAGTAGCACAAGAGGCACAATAAGGAGGACACGTGGAAACAGAAGATGATGAGTCGCCGAATATCGCAGGTTGAGATTGCTAACCGGAAAAAACTTCCGACCTCCGGAACTGTCGTAAACACCAAATTGGGAAGCCACATAATCCGATGAGAAACCCTTGACAAATCTTCTGTGACAATAACTGTAAAATTGAAACCCTCCGAGAAAGATATAGGTCACAAACCTTCAACTTTGAGACTTCTGCCATTAAAACGAAAAATCAAACAAACCAAAACGAGTCAACAAGCGTCGGCAGTGAGAAAGACAAGCAACGGCTCTAATTTCATCAAAATCAAACCAAAGTCACCAAATTAGTCTTCAATCCGCAACTAAAAATTTGATCTTTTAAAATGAAAAACCCAATAAGCTCAAAGAGCAAATTAAGCCCCTTAAAGAAGGGAGGATCAACGAATTACAAATTCAGATCGAAGGAAGGAGAAAGAGAAATCAAAGCCAAGCAAAACCGAAGCAAAGTAAGATCGAACGAGATTAAAAAGTAAAAACTAAAGCCGGAACAAATTCCGGGAACGAAGCTAGCCGAGAACTCTGTCCATTTAAATTATTTAGATATGTTTAATATGTCTATATATATATATATTTAATTTTTGTTATCTTAATTTTAGATTGTTTTAAAAAATAGATTAAAGTTTATTAGTCTTTTATAGACCACCAAAAACCACTAAACTAGTAGATACAAAATTCATTAACTTTTTGATGTATTCTTCCTTATTCTAAACCCTAATTTTTTCAAATTATGTAGCCGTCTCCAACATTTTAGAGAAATTTGCCCCTCAAAATTAACGATTATTTTTTTTGTCTTCTACACAAGTCTTTATTTCGTATGATAAATCAAAAAAGGTTTTACTACTAATGTAAAAAGGGAGATGAAAGTTTTAGAAGCTGCCCAAGTCCAAGCCTAAATAGGCTGAACCAAGAGAAGTAAAGAGAAACGTATACATAAATCGATAAATACCAACTAAACCTTGGAAATCTGATAAAAGGGAGCAAGCATCGGGAAGAACAGAGAATTATGGATAATGGATTTGCAATACAAATCAAACATCATCTTATTGTAATAGATTTAATTAAGATAGAAAAGCATTGTCCTTACAATCGCTAGAATAGAAGATAACTATAATAAGCAGTTAAGGAATTAATGGTGGAAGATCCTTTATTATATTTAGTCAACCATGAGTAGTGGAAGGTCTTCTGATATATAATTCAAGCACGACGGAGAGCATTGGTGAGGTTTGTCAAAGTCTGAGACAATATTGTCTTCACTTCGTCCGAGTTCAACTGGTCTGTGTCAAATTGGTAACCCACGGACACCGTGCAGCTTTCCTGCTTCTCGGCGCGTACAACAAAACCAAATGGCAGCAACGTGAGCGTCATGGGATCAACACCCTTCAACACATTCTCATAACTGAGATAGGTCCTGGTCCTAGTTTAGAGTCGGAAGAGAGAAAAAGCACTGTTCAAAAGGGGGAAAAAGGGCGATTAAAGGAGATTAGGTTTCTGCCGACGGCTAAGGCTCTCGCGGCCGCTCGCAGAGATGTCGACTCAGATCGAAGAAGTGTCATCGCCGGTCAAGAGTCATCTAGAGGATGTTCGTCAAAGGGCGCTCAACAACCGGATCCTCCAGCAAAGAAATCTTGGATCAATGTCGCGAATCGATCTCGTCTTTCAAAATTCGAGTACGCTGTTTCGGTTTCAGAGGGGAAAGAGATTGTCTCAGTGCCGATGGAGATACTGGAGGATGCTCCTCCACTGTGGGAAGATTTTCTTGTTGGTGGCTTTGCGTCCACTGCTCCTCATGTAGCCAAAATCCATGTTACTGTCAACAAGATCTGGAACTTAGGAGACAAATCGATTCGGATTGATGTTTTTTGAGGTTAACCAAACAACAGTCAAGTTTCGCATTCGTAACGCTTCTGCTAGGCTAAGAGCGCTTCGTCGTGGGATGTGGAACATCTGTGAGATCCCTATGATGGTATCGAAATGGACACCTATTGTTAAAGATGCTCAGCCTGAAATCAAATCGATGCCAATGTGGATTACAATGAAGAAGGTTCCACATTCCTTATTCTCTTGGAAAGGTTTGAGTTTTATTGCAAGCTCTGCAGGTCACCTTATCAGATTGCATCCTGAAACGGAGCTTGTCACTACTTTTGATACGGCAAAGGTATTTGTGGAAGTAGACTTCTCAAAAATTCTGCTAAAGAGTTTATTTTGAGGTGAATGGGGAGGAATTCAATGTCGAATTTGAGTACCCTTGGCCACCATTGCGATGTGGTATTTGTGGAAAATGGGGACATGTAGCGGAGGGCTGTTTAGCAAGCTTGAGTAAAGCGCAAATTTCAACTATTTTTTTGCAAGACCAGGCGAGTCCTGTAGCTGAGACAGAAGGGGTAGTTTCAACAGAAGCTAAGGCGCCGGCAGAGCTTGATGAAACAAAGGACATACCATCAGATATAAATTGGTACAAATGCTACTGACACTATAATTCCAAAAGCGACAGTTTCAAATCTAGTTATGGACCGAGAAGAAGGGAAGATTTGTACGGATGTGGCAATCTCTGAGAACAGGGACACATATAAGAGGGAGGGGGAATGGCAGACTATTATGGCTTCAAAAAAATCCCCACACAGTTGTCTCCGGGTTCTGGAATATGGACAGGTCCGTATTGCATCTCCATCAAGATTTGACGTTCTTAGCGATCCTGTTTCTGAAGTTCAGATGCTAGAAGATGACAGGGAGAAGGGCTCTGAATTAGACTCCGATATTCTTAATACAAGTGAACCTCTACCTGTTGCTCCAGAATCGGGCTTAGTTGACTCCCATTTGGTTACGGAAGTTCCACAGAGGTGTGCTACAGAGGAGGGAGTTGTGGCTCGGGTCTCATTGCCACGATCATTAAAAACCACTCATAAGGTACTCTCAGAATCAACCTACAAAGCTCGCAAACCCAATTCGGGCAACTCTACCAATAGGAACCCCAAAAAACATTAATGTCGGGGTTTTTCTGGAATATCCGGGGATTCAATAAATCAAAGAAATAATTAGTGGTTAAGGATTGGATAAGGCGTAATTCTCTACAGTTTGGGAGTTTGTTGGAAACAAGAGTTAAAAGAGGCAAAATCGAAGCGTATTGTCTCTTCAGTTTTTGGTGATTGGTCAATGATATCAAACTATGAATTCAATACTCTGGGTAGGATTTTGGTGGTCTGGAGTAGTCAAGTCAAGATGAACATTGTGTTTAAAAGCGGGCAAATGATTTCTTGTATGGTAAAAGTTGACAGGATGGTGGAAGATTTCCTTTGCTCTTTCATCTACGCCTCAAATACAGTAGAAGGGAGGAACGAGCTGTGGAAAGACTTGAAAGCTCAACAAGATTCAGTGGGTTTTAGGGGGAAACCTTGGGTGTGTATGAGCGATTTTAATGAAATTTTAGATGTTGAAGAGACTCCAACTTTGCCTCTTCTCCTTCTATTCCTACGGGTATGCGCGACTTCCACGATATAGCAAATTATTGTTCCTTCTTGGATATGAGATCCCATGGGCCTGAGTTTACATGGTGCAATAAGAGGAAGGAAGGGTTGATTTGCAAAAAGCTGGATAGGGTAATCATTAATGACAACTGGTTAAATTGTCTGCCTCAAGCTTATTGTGATTTTGAAGCAGGAGGTTGCTCGGATCACCTCAGGGGAGTAATCAAGGTTCAGGGTCCAGTGGTGAGACCTAAGATCCCTTTTAAGTTCTCAAATTCAATTGCTACATTGTGGGATTTTTTACTAATGGTGGTCGATCATTGGGCCAAGTCCGCTGCTCTCTTCCACTCTACTACAGCCCTATTTCGATTTACTAAAAAGCTGAAGCTGCTGAAACCAGGCCTAAGGGTTTTGAGTCGGACAAATCTTCATCATCTCTCCACGCGCACTTCTGAAGCTTATAAAGCTTTATGCGCAAGCCAGTTTGATACTTACACAGTTCCAACATCTCATGCCGTGGTAGAGGAAGCAACAACATTTGCCAAATGGGATAACCTCGCCAACCTAGAAGAGAGTTACCTAGCTCAGAAGGCTAAGTTGCATTGGCTGAAAATAGCAGACAAAAACAACAAAGCTTTCCACAATGCGATCAAGGCGCGGCAAACAAAGAATACTATCCATGTGATATCTCGGCCAAATGAGGACACGCTCACCAGATCAGAGGACATTAAAGATGAGGCGGTTAGATACTTTACTGAGTTGCTTACTAAACAACCAATTGACTTCACAGGCATTTTAGAGGAAAATCTCCAGGGTTTACTTAACTTTCAATGTCCTCATAGAGATCGAGAGAGGCTTGTTTCTGACGTCTCTGCCTGTGAGATTAAGAAGGTACTTTTCTTTATGCCTAGTAATAAATCCCCAGGTCCCGATGGGTTTTCAGCTGAATTCTTCAAAGAAGTGTGGTCTATTATTGGTGATGATTTCATAGTGGCAGTTCAATCTTTTTTCATCTATGGTTTCCTGCCTAAGGGAATTAATACAACGATACTTGCTCTCATCCCGAAACACAGTTTGACAAAAGAGATGAAAGATTTTCGGCCAATCTCCTGTTGTAATATGGTGTATAAAGTTATATTGAAGATCTTAGCGAATCGGCCTAAAGAAATTTTACCTGAATTTATTGCGCCTAACCAATCAGCTTTTATAAAGGATAGGCTTCTGATTGAGAATGTGCTTCTAGCCTTTGAGATCGTTAAAGATTACCACAAGGAGGGCATCTCGTCTAGATGCACAATGAAGATAGACATATCCAAAGCATTCGATTCTGTTCAATGGATTTTATCCTGACTATTTTGCGAGCTCTACTTCTTCCTCCTCATTTCATCCATTGGATTAAACTGTGCATCTCCACTCCTTTTTTTCAGTTCAGGTCAATGGAGAATTAGTGGGCTTTTTCAGCAGCAAAAGGGGGTTAAGGCAAGGATGTTCCCTCTCCCCTTATTTTTTTGTCATTTGTAGGAATGTGCTATCTAAGATGTTAGATAGAGCTGCCTATGAAGCTCGATTTGGTTATCACCCGAAATGCAAGAACCTATCACTCACCCATTTATGTTTTGTTGATGATATTATAGTATTCGTTGATGGACAGCAACGCTCTTTGTTTGGTGTTCTTGCGGTTTTTAAACAGTTTGCTGAGAACTCTAGCCTACATATCAGTCTAGAGAAATCCACTCTTTTCATGGCTGGTATTCCTCCAGTCATTCGAAACTCCATTCTGGCTCAGGTTCCTTTTGTCGTCGGCTTGCTTCCTGTCAGGTTTCTTGGTCTTCCTTTAATGACTAAAATAATGTCCAACGATGATTTTCTCCCTTTATTAGAGAAGAATCCGAACTAGAATCAGCTCTTAGCCAAACAGGTTTTTATCCTATGCAGGAAGACTGCAACTCCACAATTCAGTTGTCGTTAGTATTACTAATATCTGAATTTCGGCTTTCTGGCTTCCTAGGGCTTGTATCGATGAGATTGAGAGTCTATGCTCAGCATTCCTTTGGTCCGGCCCAATGTTGAGCTCAAAAAAGCAAAGGGAAGGGGGGGGGGGGGGGGGGGGGGGGGAGGAGGGGATGATGATGTGTGTTGTTATAAACTCATCTGGAGGATACTCTCGGGAAACCAGTCCTTATGGGTGAAATGGATTCATCATCAGCTTATTCGCAAGGGCACCTTCTGGTCAGTTACAGCGACAACGGGCTTGGGTTCTAGGATGTGGAGGAAACTCCTTAAATACAGGTCTCAAGCTAAATCATTTACACGAGTGGAGATTAAAAGTGGACAGCAAACGTCATTTTGGTACGACGATTGGAGCCCGCTTGGTCGCCTTCATGATCGTTTGGGGGATAGAGGGTTTATAGACTTCGGGGTTTCTCCTTCGGCTTTGGTTTCAGATGCACTTTCTACTCACCGGAGTCGAAGATATAGAGTTGATCTCCTTAATCAAATAGAGGAGTAATTGAAGAAATTAAAGGACGGTGGCCCTAACTCGGAGAGGGACATTGTACTTTGGAAACGTCCAGGGGGAAGCTTTAAAAATGGTTTTTCTTCAAAAGCATCTTGGCAACGGATAAGGAATGTGTCACAAGAGAGAGAGAGAGATTGGTTTAAGGGGATCTGGTTTACACATGCTACACCGAAATACTCCTTTTTACTTTGGATTGCGACACACAATAGGTTGTCTATGAGCGATAGGATGATTTTGTGAAACTCGGGAGCTAATTCTAAATGCGTCTTCTGCAACACCCTTCTGGAAACTCGGGATCACCTATTTTTTAACTGTAGATTTATAGGTCAGATATGAAGGAAGATAATGGGGAAACTGCTCCAATGTCCCATCAATAGGTCTGTCTCGGTGATACTTTCAAAATCCACCTCATCTACGTTAAGTGTTTCTCAACAACTTCTGTTAAGATACATATTCCAGACTACAATCTACACAATTTGGCGAGAGCGAAGCTGTAGAAAGTACGGGGAAACTCCAAGGGACTCTTCAACGCTTATTAAACTCATTGATCACTTAGTTCGCAACCGTCTTTCTTTAATAAAGGAAATGGAGACATCAAAGTATGCAGACTGCCTCTAGTTATGGTTTAGCACACGTCCTTAGCCAATTAGTAGACTGTTTTCTTTCAAAATTCTTCTCTATTTAAGGACGCATCTTATGTACCAAAAGGTTTTTTGGATGAATAAAATTTTTGCATTCATTCAAAAATAACACACAGTCTCATAACTGGGAGCGTCTAGTACGGCCCGGACAATCATCTTCGGCTCGTCATATTAGGTTTCTTCAATGAGAAACCCATTCGAATATCCAGGACGCTGCACAATTAAACAGATTCGTGTTTCAATACCGGGGTTTAGAATGTGATATCAACGACTGATAGGTGATAACATACCTTGATCTCAAAGACCGAGACACAGTTTTTTTTTACGTTTTCTGTAGGATGCGTATCACCTCTCAACAGACGAAGTACTTGTTGGTCCTCGATTGTGTACTCGTGCATATGCTGCCAGATGTTGCAGCGGTAGTGGAGTAGGCTTGACACGGTAGACGGTCGAGCATCAATGGTAAAAGTCCGAACCACGTTCTTCACATCCTACTCCCATCTACTTGTCTTTTTGAAAACACCGACCGTTTCATCACTCGCCTCATCATCGTACCAGCCTGCACTCTCGGATATCTTTTTTTCCACCTAACCCGTTTATCCCGGTGCAAAAAAGGCGAACCATTTGAGTGGACAAGTGCATGACCCTTCTTTTCTTGTCATTAGTCAGGAAATTACCTGTGAATTAAGGTATACATTAATGGTTCAAATTAATCCATAAGTTCAAACTGTCTTTCTAAGCAACTTTGAAACTGAAACAAGAGAACAATTAAGATCTGGGACATATAGAACATTCTCAAGAGTAATATGCTTCAAAAGATGAAACACGCCCACACTCGTGGACATGGTTTTGCTCCCATTAGCGAATCCCACAGAACATGTTGGAATTGACATGAGATTGACAAGTAAGGAGAGATTCTCGGTCATGTGATGAGAAGCTCCAGTGTCAAGAATCACATCCTCATTGATCTTACTAGAAAGTTTGTCATCGGGATTGATTTTTTCTGCTGAGCCATCTGACTTATGGCCCTCCATTGATCAGGTGTAAGGACCGGAAATGCAGACGCATATGGGCTGGTGGCATGAGCAACCGTCTCATAACCCCAACCACGTCCCGCTGGACTAGGGCTTGAGCTGCGACCTCCACAACCTGCACCACGACCTGCTGTTCTACTAGCACCATTACGTTCAAGCCACCATTCTGGATATCCACTCAACTGCCAGCAAAACTCTTTCTCGTGTCCCGTTTTGCCGCAATGAGAACACTAGTGTCGTTCCTTGCTTCTATTGTTTCCAGCAGAACGAGCCACATAACCTTAAGCATCAACAGGTTCACAAGTCAATGATGTAGCAGATAACTCATGAAGTTGCGAGTCCCGTCGAGTGGTGAAGCCAATAGCATCATGTTGTTGATCTTTCTTCCTTGCAGCAGTCAATCTTTGTTCCTCACGGATCACCTTCGCATAACATTGAGCCAAATCCGGCATTGGATCAGCATCAACAATTTGACAAATGACGTTGCCAAAGTGAGACTCATCAAGTCCCATCACAAACTGATGAACTTTCTCATCTTCTCTTTCCTTTGCAATCTGAAGACTTGCTCCGCAAGTACACACAGGGAGAGGACGATAATCAGACCCGGCCCTGAGCAGAAGCTCAACAAGCAAGGGCTTTAGGCAGCAGATGTTAGATATAATTTTGGGGGCATCAGTTTAAGAATGTTCTATAGTGTAGTGGTTAAATGATGTGTCTTTTGTCTTCTGAACAAGGTTTCGAATCCCTTTGATTATATTTCCCAAAAACATTTTTTCATCTTTTTATTTAAAAAAATAGATATAAACGATTTTTTCAATTTTGTTTTGTTAAATTAATTAAAATTAAATAATTATTTATTAAACAATTTAACTTCAAAAAACCTAATTTTCTCTACAAGTGAATTTGTATTCATCGTCTTTGCCAATCACCATCAAAACTCTATCAAAAAATTTCACCTTCTTATCCAGCTTAATCTTTGACACCAATTTTCTTTTATCTTCAATCTTTGCCGATTTTTCTTCTTTATTCATGTATGTCTTCTTCTATTTCTCTTTTTTTTTTTCTTATCAAGTTTGCCAATCTCTTTCGTTTTTTTTTTCCTTGTATGAATCATTTTTTTTTCACTTACCACTTTATCAAAAAGATTAATAAACAAAGGCTCTATATTTGAATGATTAAGACTGAAAATTTTAGTCAAAGACTCAAAGTGATAACTGAATAAACAATGGCTCAATAATTGAATGATACACGATGGCTCAATAATTGAGTTGTTCTTTTTCGGTTTCTATTTTTGTTTTCTCATTCTGAAATCTAATTATTATTATTTGTAGTATAATGCCACCGGGAGGTAGAAGTCAACCAAGTGGAGCTGATAATAGGAAGAGAAAGAACAGACGAAACGAAGTGGTGAAATCTCAAATTGGTAATATGTTAAGGTACGTTACAAGAACTCAAAATTCTGAAATTGATGAGACTGCTAGACCTGAGATAGGTAAGGAAGTTGAAGGGATTGTTAATATGGAAGAGAATGCATATGAGAAGAATATAGATAAAGTGGTGGAGGATGATGCAGATCGTACGAATGAGAACAGAGAAAAACCGTCTGAGAGTGAAAACATGAAAGAAGATAAGAGGGTTGATGAGAAAGTTGATGAGATTAGAGTTTTTTATGAGAATCTGGATATGACTGATCCTGCAAATTGGGAGAAGATTGATAAGAAAATGAGAGATTATTTGGTTGAGAAAGGACCACCTCTAAGACCGCCAGCTGATTACCATTTTCCAAGAGATGATATTGATAGATGTTTCACTTATTCATCTTATATAAGAAGAATGAGTAATGGAGAGAAACAAGTTAGAAGATAGTTAGTTTACTCGAAAGTTAAAGAAAAGATTTTTTGCTTTTGTTGTAAATTATTTGATCAAGAAACAAGTCCTACTCTATTAGCAAGTAGTGGGTTTAATGACTGGAGAAATGCTTTACAAAGGCTGAAAAGACATTACACAACTCATCGTCATATTATTTGCATGACACTTTGGATGGAGCTAGAAGTGTGATTGCAAAAGAATAAAACTATTGATAATCATATGCAAGAGGCAATTAAGGAGGAGAAAAAGCATTGGAGAGAAGTAATGTTGAGAATAATTGCAGTGGTAAAGACTCTAGCTGAAAGAAATTTAGCATTTCGTGGAACTAATGATAAGATTAATGATCTAAATAGTGGAAATGTTTTGGCATTTATTAGGATGATTGGAGGTTTTGATTCGGTAATGAAGGAACACATTCGGCGGGCTAATAAAGGTGAAATTCATTGCCATTTTCTGAGCCATAAAATTCAGAATGAGTTGATAGAATTACTTGTTAATAAGATCAAGCTGAAGATCTTAAAGAAGATTCAAGATGCGAAGTATTTTTCAGTCATTCTTGATTCCACTCCCGATGTTAGTCGTAAAGAACAGATGTCCTTTTTAATTTGATGTGTGGATGTTTCAACGAGTTCACCTAAGATTGAGGAGTTCTTCTTGACGTTTCTGGAAATCAAAGATAAGAGAGGTGAGGGACTATTTAAGACTCTTCAAGATGCACTGATTGATCTGAAGGGCTTGTTGCTTATTTGAAAAAATATGAAAGGAAAACATAAAATATGAAGGGAAAACATAATATATGAAGACTTAAGAGGACAAGGATACGACAATGGACAAAATATGAAGGGAAAACATAAAGGAGTTCAGAAAAGGTTGCTTGATATAAATCCACGGGCATTTTACACTTCATATGGATGTCATAGTCTTAACTTTGCACTTTTTGATATGGCTTCATCATCCAAGAAAGCTATTTCTTTTTTTGGCATTGTTCAGCGAATATATTGTCTATTTGCAGCTTCAACCAACAACTGGAAAGTGTTCAGAGAAATGGTGAATGGTATCACACTAAACCGTTGTCCCAAACGCGTTGAGAAAGTCGCATAGTCTTAAACCATTAATATTTCAAACTTCAAATATACGAGACGCACTATTTTATTTTGCAGAATACAATGATAATCCAGGACACTAAAGTGATGATGCGTCTCTTTGAGAGAGTGAGCTACATGGAATTGGAGGGTTTGAATTTTTATTTGAAATGGTAATTTGGTACGATTTGCTTTCTGTTGTGAATATAGTAAGCAAATCCTTACAGTTGGAGGATATGGATCTTGAGGCTGCTATTTCTCAGTTAGGAGGGCTTGTTGCTTATTTGAAAAACTATAGAGAAACAGGTTTCGAGAAAGCCAAAGCTGAAGTTACACAAATTGCCATTGAGATGGAGATTGAGCCCGTATTTCCTACAAAACCGAAGCGCTTGGTGAAAAAAAAAGCAATTTGGTGAGGATGTTGAGAAGGTTGATGAAAGTAAGACTGCGGAGGAGAGTTTTAGAATTGATTACTTAATCAACATAATGGATCAAGCTATAATGTCTCTTGAGGTAAGATTCGAGCAATTTCGTTGTTATGAGAAAATCTATGGATTTTTGTTTGGTGTAAAGAGATTAAAGTTAGCAAAATATGATGAGTTGAGGACATCGTGTATAATCCTTGAAGCTTCTTTGAAGCATGATGTGCATTCAGATGTAGATGGAGAAGATCTGTTTATGGAGCTAAAACTTTTAAGAGACGTGTTGCCAAAAGAGATTACAAAACTGGTCGAAGTGTTGGAATTTTTGAAAAGAATGGATGGATGTTATCCAAACACATGGATCGCTTATCGTATATTACTCACCATTCCGGTTTCAGTTGCTTCTGCAGAGAGAAGTTTTTCAAAATTAAGGCTCATAAAAAATTATCTACGTTCGACTATGTTTCAGGAGCGATTGAATGGTTTGGCACTGATATCTATAGAAGAAGAACTGGTTGAGAAGCTCGATTACCAAAAATTGATGAATGAATTTGCTGGAATGAAAGCAAGGAGGATTATCTTTCGCGATGAAGAAAACTAATGTTTATTTCTGTTTAACTCTTGTAAACAAATTAAGTTTCATGTTATTTTGTCCTGCTAAAAAAAAATTTTGAGACATCAATTTATAGTTTGCTTCAAGCATCAAATATCCTTGGACCGGCACTGGCTATGAGGGACAGGAAGATTTCCTCTAACAGTTTCTACAATAAAATAAAGGTAATAATGCGTGAATTAAGTTTTTTAGTGCATTAACAAAAGAAAGAAACTTGAACTTATTAAATCAAGATAAATTTTCACACCTTGTATGGGAGTGAATACGCTATCAAAACCGATCAAGCAAATGAAGCATCGAAAAGAAATCCAAAATCTTGATTATTAGGACTTTCTCACCTCTCTAACCAAACAAATTAATTAGACCATTCCTACCATATCCATCGTTATAAGAGTTATTCAAGTCAAGTGAATATATAATGACAACCATTAACACTTCGTAAGTCAAAGCAGTGACTATCTATTATGGGATAGAGAAATAAATGGTATGAAGAAGAAGAGAGAAAGAGAGAGAGGGATAGTCAGGGAATTATGAAAATGCTGAGGAAAATGTATGCACAACGATATGATATAATAAGTGGAAACACACAAAAATAGAAGAGATTCATGGGAAGAAAAGAGAGAGAGAGAGAGAGAGAGAGAGAGAGAGAGAGAGAGAGAGAGAGAGAGATATATGATAGTTGTGATTACGAAACCAAAATCAACAGACTGAAAACAAATGTGAAGAATATACATATATAGTTACATAGACTTACATGATCCATGAGATCAGCCACGAGAACTTGTCTGGAGACGGGGAGCTTGGCTTTAAGCACTCTAGATACCTCCCGCGTAGCAAACTGAGGGCTTGCAAAGAGATCGTCACCGTATTTCTGGTTGTATGCTTCGAGATTTAGGCTAGCACCTTCTCACATGTTAGTGTTTACTTCGTGCAAGAAAGGCAACTTGATCCACGAAGCTCCGAAGAATGGGCATCACGTCGGGTACCGAAACTATATTTTTTTTATATGCATGTCTTGATGCTTCCGGAAACAGACCGCACAACTCCTTCAAATAAAATGTCATTTTCTCTTTGGGTTTTAGTGTTTTACTTACTATATTCTCTGAAATGCAAGTGATTTATGCTGAGTGTTGTGTTCCAAACCTCCCATCTCTCTCTTATATAGCTAGTGAATTATTTAAACTGGGCATAATCGGAAATTCCTCCACAATGTGTTTTTGTTTAATGCACCACACACAGGAAAATCACATTGGTGGAATAATACGAATACCCATATAATCACATTGGTGGAATAATAAAAAAGTTAGAAGTTCACAAATTGTATATATTATAGAAAGACGTAGATATTATAATTATTACATAGCTAGAGATTTCTTTAAAATTAATTGGATGTGTTCGAAAATATCTCCATTGTGTTATTTTTTTTTTTCAATAGCACATAAACTAAAAGTTTGCATTGGTAGAATTATGTATCCTTACGATGAAGAAGTGATATGGTATGGACTTTGCAAAAACATTAGATATCATAATTATAGATAGATAGATCGGCATGCTACATAATTGTTACAATATTGATTTTATATTTATGCAACCATACCCAAACATAATAGTATATTCAAATCAAAATTTAATTAAGCCACCATATTCTTATATAAAGTATTCTAATTCTTTAATCACTTATAAATTTTACGACTACAACTAAATTTTTTAAGAAAAAAAACAACACTTAAGAAACAGGATCTAAAGAATAAGGTCATCGTGTAATTTGGTTTTTTTTCTTTTTGTTTGAGATTAGGTTGTTAGGTTTTTCAACAACACATACACTTTCTATTAAAATTAACTTATTTACTTTATCACCTATTAAAAAAAACGAAAAAGAATCTGAGTTTAATGAGTTTGAAAAGCAATAAAAAGACAAATGAGTTTGGACGCTACAAACATAAATTTCTTCCTACCATAAATATATTCTACTACATTGTTACTTTGTTAGTATGCAAATACAATAGTATCATCTTGTGGATTGAAGTTTGTTTCTTGATTGTAAATTGATGAAACGACCCGACACATTTTTTTTTAAATGCAATAATTAAGATTTTCATAAATATTAATTATACTCCGAATAAAACATTTAACTCAATGATTAAACCGAACATACTAATTCACTTAAATTATCAATTAAATCCAGTTTAGCATTAAACCACATAATTATTTCAAAAATATTAAACATACGTCAAACAACCAAATTCGAGATTTAATAAACATAAATAAAATTTGACTCGACAAACACAATAACCCGAGTCCTAATCATCCTCCTCCTCATTGCCTTGATTCCATAATCACAATTTATTTTTACCTACAACATAACAAAGAGTTGCGTAAGTATTGTCAAAAATACTTAGTGAGACGGTCAACTCATCTACGAGCTATACACACAAATGATTGAGAATACAATAAACACAATCAATCACGAACAAGCAACCCACACAATGAGTAAACAACCCATCGACACAACCAGCCCATGAATCTGATTCTAGATCCAACACAAAACCAACCTATACAACATCACAAACACATCAAAAAATCTTTATCGCTTAGATAAGCTCATGGTCTCACACTCACCTCTAACTAAGGAAGATTTTTGTACAAGAACCACAATACCAAACCAACTGTGACTCACTCACACGCCAACGGCAGCTCGTCTCTCTCTCTCTCCTCTCTCTCTCTCTCCTCTCTCTCTCCTCTCTCTCTCTCTCTCTCGCTCTACAGCCAACCAAAACAACCAAAATAACTTTCAACCTAAACTGGAAAATTTTAGAAACGATCAGCCTCAAAGAGTGAGTCATGAATCGAATTCTGACCGTCCACTTCCAATCTCCACCGTTGAAACACAACCCCTGGATGTCCTGAAGTTACGCTCAAAGTCTCGTGATGATCAGACCGAAGGTGAACTCGTGATCTCATTCTGAAACCGCGTTGGTCCAACTCGCATCTAAAACAGAGCATCTAATAAAAAAGAGGATAACTCTTAGAATAAAAACTCAAATCCAAAACCGCAAAGTGTTATACCTAGAGCTAAGGCTTAGCTAACCCTTCATAAAGTTTCGCTACCTTTGGAAACAATATGCTAGGTTGAACCCCTTTTCTCCCAAACCCTTCCAGTTCTGTTTCCCTCTCCTTCCTCTATCAAACTAAGCGAAGATCCCTTCTCCTTCACTCTCCTCTAATCTTCTTCTCTTTTCTCAGCTCAACAGCATTCTAACTCTCTCTTTGTTGCATACAAGAAGAAAGAAGAGAAAAAGGAAAAAGAAAGGAAGAAGAAAAGGAAAAGAAAGGAAAAAGAAAAAGAAAAGAAAGGAAAAGATAAGGAAAAATAAAATAATGAAGAAGATATAATTTTTTTTGACTTTCCAACTAACAAGTGGGATCCATACCCACCAACCACTTCAAAACTCGTTTTTCCGCTCGATAAATATTTTTCCCGGAGTTCTTTAGATTAAAAGTCTTAAAGAGAGAAAAACTCATTTATCACGAACTTAAACAGATCAAAAACGTTTTTGATATATATATATATATATATATATATATTTTTCTCCGATCAAAGTCAATTTTCTGGGATACGGATGTTACAATTGATACCCCACTAATTATATATATATATATAGTAGCTGCATATTTCAGACTTAATTTAGACTTTTGGTTTACCACACAAAAAAACGTCGATACTCACTAATATAATAAATGCATATGCATATGGATGTGACTAGAAAAACAATAAAGTAATTAAACACCTTGATATTTCACTCATTAATATGAAGATTTACGACAAGTGTTTAAATTTGGTTAGTTATTATATTATCTTCAAACTATAATTTGACCGAAAATTTCTACAAGTTAATAAAATGAAATTTCACTCTTTGTTTTTCTTCAATCTCCAGAAAGTTGAATGAAGGACTAAAAAATATGAAATTGAAATAATCTCAACTTGTAGATTGTTAGTATGAATGAGTTCTTTGACAAAAAAAAAGATAGTATGAATGATTTAGCTATATATAGAAAGATGTAGATAGTATAATTACTAAATAGCTAGTGATTTCTATAAAATAAATTGGATGTGCTCGGAAATATCTCTAATGTGTTCTTTTTTTTTCAATAACACACAAACTAAAAGTTCTTATTGGTGGAATTATGTACCATTAAGATGAAAAAGTGATATGGTATGGACTTTGCAAAAGATTATACATCTTAATTTTAGATAGATAGATCGGCATGCTACTTAATTGTTATAATATTGATTTTATATTTACTCAAACAAAATAGTATATTCAAATACAAATTTAATTAAGCTATCATATTCTTATCATCTATAAAAGTATTAGAAGTTATTTTTATTTCTTTAACCAATTATAAATTTTACGACTACAACTAAATTGAGAAAGAAAGAAAAATAACACTTAAGAAACTGAACCTAAACAATAATGTCATCTTGTAATTTGGTTTTTTTCTTTTTCGTTTGAGATTAGGTTGTTAGGTTTTTGAATCAACACATACGCTTTCTATTAGAACTAACTCTTTTACTGTATAACCTATTAAAACAAACGAAAAGGAATCTGAACTTCATGAGTTTAAAAAGCAATAAGAAGACAAATGAGATTGGACCCTACAAACATGAATTTCTTCCTAGCATAAATTTATTCCACTACATTGTTACTTTGTTAGTATGCAAATACAATAGTATCTTCTTGTGGATTGAAATTTATTTCTTGATTGTAAATTGATACCCCACTAATTACAAACATTTACTGTAGCTGCACATTTAAGACTTAATTTAGACTTTTGGTTTATCACACTAAAAACGTCAATACCCACTAATATAATAAGTGTATATGCATGTGGGTGTGCCTAGAAAAATAATAAAGTAATTAAAGACCTTGATGTTTCACTCATTAATATGATGATTTACGACAAGTGTTTAAATTTAGTTAGTTATTATTTTATCTTCAAATTAGAATTTGACCGGAAATTTTTACAAGTTAATAAAATGGAATTTCACTCTTGGTTTTTCTTCCATCTCCAGAAAGTTGAATGAATGACTAAATATGAATTTGAAATAATCTCAACTTATAGATTGTTAGTATGAATGAGTTCCTCGACAAAAAAAAATAGTATAATGATTTAACTATATATATAGAAAGATGTAGATAGTATAATTATTATATATCTAGTGATTTCTTTAAAACAAGTTGGATGTCCTCGAAAATACCTCCTCTGTGTTCTTTTTTTTTATAAGCACACAAATTAAAAGTTCGCATTGGTGGAATTATGTACCCTTAAGATGAAGAAGTGATATGGTATGGACTTTCCAAAAGATTAGACATCTTAATTAAAGATAGATATATCGGCATGCTACTTAATTGTTATAATATTGATTTTACATTTATGCAATCATACCCAAACATAATAGTATCTTCAAACTAAAATTTAATTAAGTTATCATATTCTTTTCGTCTATAAAAGTATGAGAAGTTTTCAAATTCGTTAACCAATTATAAAGTTTAAGACTACAATTAAATTTGTGGACAAAAAAACAACACTTAAGAAACAGAACCTAAAGAATAAGGTCATCGCGTAATTTGTTTTTTTTCCTTTTCATTTGAGATTAGGTTGTTAGGTTTTTGAATCAACACATACGCTTTCAGTTAAAACTAACTCTTTTACTGTATCAGATATCAAAACAAACGAAAAAGAAATCTAAGCTAAATAAGTTTGAAAAGCAATAAGAAGACAAATGAGTTTGGACCCTATAAACATGAATATATTCCACTACATTGTTAATTTGTTAGTATGCAAATACAATAGTATCATGTTATGGATTGAAGTTTGTTTCTTTATCGTAAATTGATACCCCACTAATTACATACATTTATAGTAGCTGCATATTTCAGACTTAATTTAGACTTTTGGTGTACCACTCTAAAAACGTCGATACCCACTAGTTTAATAAGTGCACATGCTTGTGAATGTGCGTAGAAAAACAATAAAGTAATTAAAGACTTGATATTTCACTCATTAATATGATGATTTACGACAAGTGTTTAAATTTGGTTAGTTATTATTTTATCTTCAAACTAGAATTTGACCCCAAAGTTTTACAAGTTAATAAAATGGAATTTCACTCTTGGTTTTTCTTCAATATACGAAAAATTGAATAAAAGACTAAAAATTATGAATTTGGAATAATCTCAACTTGTAGATTGTTAGTATGAATGAGTTTTTTACAAAAACAAATAGTATGAATGATTAAGTATATATAGAAAGATGAAGCTAATATAAATACTAAATAGCTAGTGATTTCTTTATAATAAATTGGACGTGCTCGAAAATATCCCCACTGTGTTCTTTTTTTTCAATAGCATACAAACTAAAAGTTTGCATTGGTGGAATTATGTACCCTTAAGATGAAGACGTGATATGGTATGAACTTTGCAAAAGATTAGATATCTTAATTCTGGATAGATAGATTACCATGCTACTTAATTGTTATAATATTAATTTTACATTTATGCAACCATACCCAAACATAATACTATATTCAAATCAAAATTTAATTAAGCTTTCATATTCTTATTGTCTATAAAAGTATTAGAAGTTTCTAATTCTTTAACCAATTATAAATTTTACGACTACAACTAAATTTGTAAAAGAAAAAACAACAATACTTAAGAAACAAAACCTAAAGAATAAGGTTATCATGTAATCAGGGTTTTTTCATTTTCGTTTGAGATTAGGTTGTTAGGTTTTTGAATCAACATATATACTTTCTATTAATACTAACTATTTTATTATATCACCTATCAAAACAAATGAAAAGGAATCTGAGTTTAATGAGTTTGAATAGCTATAAGAAGACAAATGAGTTTGGATCATACAAACATAAATTTCTTCCTACCATAAAATATATTCCACTACATTGTTACTTTGTTAGTATGCAAATACAATAGTATCATCTTGTGGATTGAAATTTGTTTCTTGATTGTAAATTGATACCCCACTAATCACATACATTTATAGTAGATACATATTTCAGACTTAATTTAGAGTTTTGGTTACCACACTAAAAAACGTCGATATCCACTAATATAATAAGTGTATATGCATGTGGATGCACGTAGAAAAGCAATAAAGTAATTAAAAACCTTGATATTACACTCATTAATATGATGATTTACGACAACTGTTTAAATTTGGTTAGTTATTATTTTATCTTCAAGCTACAATTTGACCGAAAATTTCTACAAGTTAATAAAATGGAATTTCACTCTTTCTTTTTCTTCAATGACTAAAAAATATGAATTTCAAATAATATCAACTTGTAGATTGTAAGTATCAATGAGTTCTTGAAGAAAAAAAAATAGTATGAATGATTTAACTATATATAGAAAGATGTAGATAGTATAATTATTACATAGCTAGTGATTTCAATAGCCCACAAACCAAAAATTTGCATTGGTGGAATTATGTACCCTTAAGATGAAGAAGTGATATGTTATGGACTTTTCAAAAGATTAGACATCTTTATCATAGAGAGATAGATCAGCATGCTACTCAATTGTCATAATATCAATTTTACATTTATGCAATCATACCCAAACATAATAGTGTATTCTAATCAAAATTTAATTAAGCTATCATATTCTTATCATTTATAAAAGTATTAGAAGTTTTCTAATTATTTAACCAATTATAAATTTTGCTATTACAACTAAATTTGTAAAAAAAACAACACTTAAGAAACAAAACCTAAAGAATAAGGTCATCGTGTAATTTGGTTTTTTTCTTTTCGTTTAAGATTAGGTTGTTAGGTTTTTGAATCAACATATACACTTTCTATTAAAACTAACTCTTTTACTTTATCTCCTATCAAAACAAATAAAAAAGAATTTCACCTTAATGAGTTTGAAAAGCAATAAGAAGACAAATGAGTTTGGACCCTACAAACATAAATTTCTTCCTATCATAAATATTTTCCACTACATTGTTACTTTGTTACTATATAAAAACAATAGTATCATCTTGTGGATTGAAGTTTGTTTCTTGATTGTAAATTGATACCCCACTAATTACATACATTTATAGTAGCTTCATATTTCAGATTTATTTTAGACTTTTGGTTTACCACACTAAAAAACGTCGATACCCACTAATATAATAAGTGCATATGCATGTGGATGTGCGTATAAAAACAATAAAGTAATTTAAGACCTTGATATTTCACTCATTAATATGATGATTTACGACAAGTATTTAAATTTAGTTGGTTATTTTATTATCTTTACACTAGAATTTGACCGAAAATTTCCACAAGTTAATAAAATAGAATTTCACTTTTTGGCTTTTTTCAATCTCCAGAAACTTGAATGAAGGACTAAAAAATATGAATTTGAAATAATCTCAACTTTTAGATTGTTAGTATGAATGAGTTCTTTGACAAAACAAAAAGATAGTATGAATGATTTAGCTATATATAGAAAGATGTAGATAGTATAATTATTACATAGCTAGTGATTTCTTTAAAATTTATTAGATGTGCTCGGAAATACCTCCACTATGTTCTTTTTTTCAATAGCACACAAACTAAAAGTTCGCATTAGTTTAATTATATACCCTTAAGATGAAGAAATGATATGGTATGGACTTTGCAAAAGATTAGACATCTTAATTATAAATAGATAGATCGTCATGCTACTTAATTGTTATAATATTGATTTTACATTTATGCAACCATACCCAAACATAATAGTATATTCAAATCAAAATTTAATAATGCTTTCATATTCTTATCATCTATAATAGTATTAGAAGTTTTCTAATTCTTTAACAAATTATAAATTTTATGACTACAACTAAATTTGTGAAAGAAAAAAAAAACAACACTTAAGAAAAAAAACCTAAAGAATAAGGTCATCGTGTAATTTGGTTTGAGATTGGGTTGTTAGGTTTTTAAATCAATGCATACACTTTCTATTAAAATTAAGTCTTTTACTTTATCACCTATCAAAACAAACGAGAAGGAATCTGAGCTTAATGAGTTTGAAAAGTAATAAGAAGACAAATGAGTTTGGACCCTACAAACATAAATTTATTCCTACCATAAATATATTCCAATACATTGTTACTTTGTTAGTATGCAAATACAATAGTATCATCTTGTGGATTGAAGTTTGTTTCTTGATTGTAAATTGATACCCCGCTAATTACATACATTTATAGTAGCTGCATATTTCAGATTTAATTTAGATTTTTGGTTTACCACACTAAACACGTCGATACACACTAATATAATAAATACATATACATATGGATGTGCGTAGAAAAAGAATAAAGTAATTAAAGACCTTTATATTTCACTCATTAATATGGCGATTTACGACAAATGTTTAAATTTGGTTAGTTATTATTTTTTTAATTTTTTTTGTCAACCACACATTAATTAAAATGAGACTCCAAGATTGGTAGCCCAATCTGGAGGAAAAGTGTTTACAAAAGAAATATCAGAGGAAAGTAATCTAGAAGACCTACCTAGACAATCCGCTTTAGAATTACACGAACGAGAAATAGAAGATATAGAAAATAAAGGCAAGAAAACACAGAGCAAACCAATTTCGTCTAGAAGATTGGAGAAAGCTGGCCACTCTTCAGACGATTGCACCATCGCGACTAGTTCTGTACTATCTGTTTCAAACTCCTGAAAATCAATCCTTCTTGTAAGGAGATTCTTCATTGCTCCTAATAAATCTTTCATCTCCGTGTATAGAGAGGATGCACTCCCTCGGTGGCACTATGCACCAAGTAATATTGTTTGGTCTTCGCCTCGAAAACACCACCACCCTAGTCCTGTAGTAGGATCCGATAATTTCTAAGAGCCATCAACTCGACATTTAAGTGTCTGTGCGAATAAATTTCTATTGATTCCCTATGTTCAATTGTGTCAATGCGGTTCGATTGAGCTTCCTCCCACAACAATTGTTCACTTACCACTTGATTTATTATATCTATTGGTTCCGATTGTAATCCTTTGAAAACCTTTTTGTTCATGTCTTTACATAAATACCATAATATCCAAGGGTAGCTATGCTGATTATCTTGGCCTTCTATGTGAGATGATAATCTGGTAAATAAGAAGTCCAAATTCTAATACACTGATTCAGAGGAAACAATTTCCGGTGATATTGGAATCGAAGACAAATCCCATGTTTGTCGAGAATGTGGGCAATCAAAAAGAGCATGATTTATTGTTTTCTCAGCTGTTTGACATCTTTGACACAAAGTAACACAATGTATCCCGTGATGAACTAAGGAAGAAGTAATTGGTAACGAACCCGAAGCAATTTGCCGAAGGAAATGTTTAATTTTTGGAGGGTCTTAATTTTCAAGCTTGTGCTTTAAGGGCTTTACAACTTGGGCCCCATTCAACAACCTTCGACATATCCTGAGTAAGAAAATAACCCAACTTGACTGTATATTTTTCGGATTTGAATAATGCCAGATTAACCTATCTGGTTTATAAAGTTGACTTATACTCATGCTCCTAATTATCTGTATATCTTCCAGTTCCATAAATTCTTTTAGAATGGGTAAATGCCAGTCATTTGTACTCGGGTTAATTAAGTGATTAACCTTCAGATTCGGTTGAAGTAATTTTTCCCTGCTTTTTGTTGGACGTGGATTAATATCAGGTATCCACGAGTATTGCCATACTGAAATACTATATCCTGATCCTATAGACCATCTTGCACCCCTATCGACCATGGTCTTCGTTAAAAAACCACTCTTCCATCCAAAAGATGGAAAGTATGAGTTTTTTGCTCGTAAAGGATGACTATTTCTGAAATACCTACTCTTAAGCACCCGAGCTACTAAAGAATCCGGATATATTGGATTATTCGCCAGTAATGTTTGGCCAACATTGCATCATTAAATTTTTCGAGAGCCCGAAAGCCTACCCTTCATTCATTTTTAGCCTTACACATTTTTTCCAAGCTATCCAATGGAGACCACGATCTTTCCCATTAGAACTCCACCAATACTTTGAAATGTCACTTGTTAATTTGGATATTAACTCGTGAGGAAGTTTAAAGCAAGACATGACATTTATCGAAAGCCCGACTGACATATATCTTTTCCAAACGGGACAGATGATTTACTAAAATTTATATCTTGCCCTGAAACTTTTCTATACTTTCCGATGATATCCATGACAATTTTACATTGCTCATCTTCTGCTTTGCAAAAGAAAAGACTATCATGTGCAAAGAGCAAGTGCGATATAGTAGGACATTTCTGTGCTACCTTTATACCAATCAGTTTTTTGTCCCTCTCAGCTTTTTTAATATTAGCAATCAAAACCTCAATACAAAGAATGAATAAATAGGGTGATAATGGATCTCCCTGATGTAAACCTCGTTGTGGTGTAATATGTCCACGGGGATGTGCATTCAAAAGCACTTGATATGATACTGAACTAACACTCCACATGATCCACGAAATCCATTTAAGAGTTAAAACCTAACCGAGTCAAAACCGCTTTCAAGAACGTCCATTCCACTCTATCATAAGCTTTACTCATATCTGTCTTAATTGCCAAAAATTATGATCTCCATGACCTATTCGATAGTTATTATTTTATCTTCAAACTAAAATTTGACCGGAAATTTTCACAAGTTAATAAAATAGAATTCCACTTTTGGTTTTTCTTCAATCTCCAGAAAGTTGAATGAAAGACTAAAAAATAGAAATTTAAAATAATCTCAACTTTTAGATTGTTAGTATAAATAAATTCTTTGACAAAAATAAAAGATAATATGAATGATTTTACTTCAGTAAAGATCAATTGTCTTGTAATAATTTATTTCAAAAAATTACTATGTCTTTATAAGTTTTTTGTTGTGAATATATTAATTTATTTTACCATATTTACCATATAGAAAAAATAGTTTAAATCGTGTGTATTTGAAAAAAAATATTCTACCACTAATCTTGATCTACATAGATGATATAAATCTCCGTTGTACAAAAGGAGTAATTCTTCTGAATGTTGAACTAAAATAATCACACATATGTGTACAACTACAGAACTATATTGTTAAAACCCAATGAGCAAACAACAAGTGTAAAAAAAAAAAAAAAAACAAGTGTACCCAACAACTCATCATGCGAGTCATCGTGTGATTTAGATGTGTTATTCAGAGACTCCACCTTCCAAATTAATATGACTAGATCTCCAAATCAATATCGTTATCTTGTTAAGTCCTTAATCGTGAAGGGTTTCTAAATATTCACATCTCCGTAAAGGATAAAAGATAAGTTAATAATTACAAACCATGCTCTATCTACCGTCCTGGGGCTCTATAATAGTAGCTCCAAAGATTTTAAGTTTATGTCTAACACATACTCACTCAACTATCACACTTTGAATAATTGAATTCAGGTCTATTGTAACTAGATAACCAAAACCAAACAATCATTTATAGTTCTAAAACAAAGTGTGTGAACAAAATGATTCAAACCCTCAGTAGTAAGTTTGCGGAAATGAGGAAATTTTAATTCTAGAATTACAAAAGGTAATTTAATAATATATTTACATTAATAATTTAACAATATATATGCACGATACATTAGTATTTTTTTGGTATTGTAAATATTTGTTATTTTTTTCCATTTCAACATAAAGTGATATTTTCTGTTTGTTGGACAATGTTACAAGTTATTATTTGTTTGAATAATGGGTATAATTTGATTAAATCTGAAATATTAAATCAGTTAACTTGATAATAGAATTATTGAAAGATTTATTAACTTTTCTATCACTTACATTTTATTAAACACCAAGGCCCATTACATTTTCGCTACAATGTATTTTTATCAATTTCTCTGATCTCTAAGAATAATGAAATGTATCATTTTCTAGAAATTGTGGGTTTGAGAAAATTGAAGTGTGTTTTGTTTTGACTGATTAGTAATCTTACATGATAATTACTATAGGTTTGTGGTTTAGTTGTTAAAAAAAAATTTAAAAAGCAATGTAATACTTCAGGTATTTTTTGGGATCAAAGAAAAATTTTGTTTCCTTTAAAAGTCTCATTTCGTTTGTGATACTGAGTAGAGTTTTATAAAATTGGCACATAATAAATCACGTCTAGCTAGTTAACTACATATATCATCTTTGGTTTATATTATGTCTACTTACTCATTGATGTATGTCTTATACCTTAAGTGATATATTCAATTTTTTTGTAATTAATAGTTCTGATGATGAAGAGCTGCAATCGTAATAAGCCTCAGTTGACCAAGCAAACAAAAATGCGATCCAGGTTATTAAATTATCACACAAAACAATCCTATGTTATAATTTATGTGAAAACAGAGTTTTATTTATTTAGTACGTACTTGAATAAGTTTATGGTTAATATATGATTTAACGTCTTAAATTTCAAAACTCATTAATATTATGAGATATAGAGCATTATTAATTCTGATGTATACATAGAGATACTTTAATTTACCTAGGAGTTCTGGAGAAAGTCAGAAAGGCGTGAAGAACCAAAAGATTGTGCTCATGAATATGAGTAGTATTCTGACTAGATAATTTACACCATCGCTTACAGCATCAATAACATGATTAGCCAAGTGGATAATATGTAGTCGTGTCCCATTACATAACCCACCTTTAAGATTATCATAATAACTCTTCATCCGTAGATGTAAAATTGACTAAGTATGATTGACCAAGTATGATTGACTAAGTAGGAATCACTTCGAATATCAAGTCAACACATTTTTGTACAAACACTCAGAAATAGAATTATCTAACCAGAAACTTAGCTTAAGAAAATTTCTCTATATCACATGTCTAATATATATTATATAATGGATTCTTAGAGTGGAACTTATAATCTGACAATGGAGGTAAAGGCAGTGTACAAGAATACTTCTATAGAAGTAACATTATGCAAACAAATTGAGAAGAAATTCACATATATATAGATATATAATTGAGCTTCTTTTCAGTAAAGATTTTATCACCAGCATTGTATAATCTCCTAAATTGGTTGTTTATTCAGTTGACTTGGAGGATTCACTCTAATAACTCATTCTCTTGATGTCCAATGTCTCAGATACAATTTCATATGTAACTCAAAATCTTAGACTTGAGGTAGAATCTTTCTCAGTGACTCTCATATAGAAAAAGCAATAAGTACATCTGTCTAGAAAATACGATATAAAGATAAACTCATGTGTGTTTACATGGATTCTGCAATTCTTATCAAAGTGTGTTAAAATGATATAAGTCAAGAAAGCATAATCCGCCATATCTTCTCTTATGATGTTAAATCCATAGTTGTTTCTCTTGGGTGCCACTCTAAATCCATAGTTATTCGAAAGAAATTATAACTTTCATTGTTAATTTTTCTTCTAAAGATATCAATTCATGAGCATTCTATTTAATTCAGTTCATTTGATCATTATTTTCTTCCATAATTTTTAATTCACTACCAAAAAAAAAAACCAAGGTAGAAGGCGTCAGTTATTTAACGTCATAAGTTATATCTGCTAATCGGAGCTTCTTCGTCGATTTGCATCTTCGTTTCCTTTGAAATTCGACTTCTCTCTTTACCAATTTAGATCGATGCAAAATCCTCTATCTTCTGTGTTCGATCGGGATCGAGATTGTTGGTATGTTTGATATTTTTGGTGAAGGGGATAGCACTAAACTTTAGGATTCTACGAGGATTTTTAGGAGGATTGGTATGTAAATAACGGAAGAGAAGCTTAGAAGAAAGGAGTAAGAAAGTACTAATTTTGTTTTGGGTTTATGAGAGTTTTTTTAACAAAGGGGATGATGCTAATAGCATATATTTCCTTCTTAATCTGTAGAATGTGAAGAACATTGAAAAGAAACAATTGTTGTAAATCAGGACAACTCTAGTGTCTCTTCCGTGGTTGATACAAGGATTTGCAAAAAGCAACTTTTTACTTTACAACTTTGATTGGCCAAAGAGCATTTGGACCTGTCTACAAAGCTCAAATGTCTACCGATGAGAAGTGGCTTATATATATATGTCTACATGAGTAAAGGAAGCTTAGCTTCTCATTTATACAGTAAGCAACTACCTATTTTTACATAATAATAATCTGCTTGTCACTAAATGAATTGTCAATGCAATGTTGAACTATTTGTTTTCTTTCGTAGCATATTTATTGAATCGATGGTTTAGCTTCACTAATTGATGAGCCTTCGTAAAGATTTGAGACATATTAAAATGTTTTTTTTGATACATGAACCACGTTCTATTGAATTCTTTCTAGGATGTTCCTCCTGTAATCCACAGAGATCAAATCTTCCAACATTTTGCTGGATCAATCCATGAGAGCTCGGGTAAATATATCTTCATTCTCCTTGACATCTCAGTCTACTAACCACCTCAAGTTTCCTCATGGTGACTTTGGACTATCTAGAGGAACATTTGGTTATCTCAATTCTGGATACGTTTCCACAAGAGAACATTCACCAAGAAAAGAGATGTTTATGGCTCCAGGGTTTTACTCTTTGAGCTTATATATAGCTGCAAGAAATCCTCAACAAGGTCTAATGTAATTTGTTGAGCTGGTAAATGTGTCTATGATATTATGTTTATGTTTTGTAAGACAGAGTTGCAAAGTTATATTTTTTGGTATAAAGATATAAATTTGATCAATGGAAATATGGGATCAGGTTTTAAAAATTTTAGCTGAATCACATTTTTATTATTCTTAATATACAATTATTATTATTAAAAGAAAATAAATGATGCATACTTGCGTCGGTTATATAATTGACCCAAAGCTGAAGATTTCAAGGCAAACTCAAACCGACGCTAAATTGAAAAGAAACCGACGTTATTCTTGTGACGTTACACATGACGTCATTCCTTTAAGTGAGGCGAAAAAAGTTACGTCAGCCGATGTTAAGTCGTTTTAAAATATGATGTTAAAATATTAACATATGTTTAGTACCGAGTTAAAGTATTAAAACAAACGACGTCACAATCTGTGTTTTTTGTAGTGTTTCGTGGTTAGAGCATTTTTCCTAGAAAAGTTTTAGAGGATATCTAAACAATACCAAAAAAAAAAAAAAACAAAGTAAGAGAGAGGATTAGAATCGCTCTTAACAAGAAACCCATCTTTCCACTTATTGATTAATGGTTCAATTTTATCTTTAAAATTAAGATTTAATTATTTTTGAAAATTATATTAAAAGAATAATATAGTACTGTTAAGATACTCATTTTGAATATCTAAAGGATGAGGGTGCTCTTATATATCTTTTGTATTTCATAATTTTTTTGTTGGCTTATAAAGTTCATTTAGTTATAATGTTGTGACAAATTTTGAAATTCAAATATCTTGACACTTAATTTGTGTATTTAGGTGTGGTAATGTAAATACATACTTTTACTAATTAGTAATATGTAGCTAGAACTTTCTATAAATAATACGCACTATACTTTTACTAATTAAATTTCTATATATATACACTTTTACTAATTATATAAAGATTTTTATATGATTATTAGATGATGTATAGTACTAATTAGTAATATGTAGCTAAACATTTCTATAAATAGTATTAGTAATACTAGGTTATGAGCTTCCGCGATATCCCGAGAAATTCATTTTCAACAAAATATTTTATTATAATTTTTATTGCATTTATGTATTAAATTATTGTCATAATTAATTCAAATATTTGAAAATATTATGTAAATTCTACCACAATTTTTATGTTATATTGTAAAGTTTTTCAAACGATTGTTAAATATTTAAATATTTTTTAACTAATTTAGAATAAAATATGGTTTTCTGAAGATTTTTCATGATGGTAATAATATTTTTAAGTGAAAAATATAAAACAAAGATATAATAAAAAGATACGACAGTCTAAAACTGTTTTAGAGAAGTTATAAAAATTGTGTGTTTATGAAATTTCATAATTTGTTTTGTTAAATTAATGATTTTAAGAACTTTTTCAATCTTAAAATAATATATATTTAGTAATTTTTAAAATACATGCAAATTTGGTTACTTAAATTTGAATATATTAAAAATTTAATATATAAATGAAAAATAATTTTTTTATTAGAAAACTAAAAAAAAATAGGATGAAAATACATGAGATATAAATGATAGCGCATGGTAAAATGTTACAAGACAAATATAAATAATAAAAAGTATAAAAAATATGACTCTCTAAAATATTTTTTAGGATTGTTAAACTGGTTATAAATAAAAAAAAATTATGTCATAAATAGTTATGATAAAGAGACGCGACACTCTGAAACTTTTTTGAAGAAACTGTTTATTTTTCTTTAAAAATCTTTTGAAAAAAACAATTATAGGAATTTCTTCAATTAAATAATAATGTATGTTCAGAAAAAAAAAAATTAAAATACATGAAAAATGTGGGTTTGGATTCCTTAAAACCTAACATGCTTAAATAAAAAATGTTAACATCTTAAAAAAAAAGACAAATAAATAGATTTGGAAATATATGAATGGTAAATAAATGCATAGGTTAGTAAAAATGTATATTATGAAGAATTATAGTAAAAATGATGATCCATAGTAAAAAATACAAAACAAAAATTGTGATAAAAAGATTTGACATTTAGATATATTACGAAAAATAAATAAGTAAAAATTTGGTAGTTATCTAAAAATAAAATAAATACATAGAGTTAATTATAAATATATTAATGTTAGATAGACACAATTATTAATAACATATATAATTCTCTTAAATAAAGAGATAATAAAATAAAATGACCATAATAGAAAAGTACGAAACACAATCCTAAATAATTAAAAGAAAAATAAATAGAGAGAGGATTAGAATCGCATTAACAAGAAAACCATCTTTCCACTTGTCACTTGATTAATGGTTCAAATTATCTTTAAAATTAAGATTTAATTATTTTTTAAAATTATATTAAAATAATAATATAGCATTGTTAAGATACTCATTTTGAATATCTAATGGATGAGGGTGCTCTTCTATATCTTTTGTATTTCATAATTTTTTTGTTGGCTTATATAGTTCATTTAGTTATAATGTTCAGACAAAGTTTGAAATTCAAATATCTTGACACGTAATTTGTGTACTTAGGTGTGGTAATGTAAATATATACTTTTACTAATTAGTAATATGTAGCTAGAAATTTCTATAAACAGTACGTACTATACTTTTACTAATTGAATTTCTATGTGTATATATATACTTTTACTAATTTTATAAAGATTTTTATATGATTATTAGATGATGTATAGTACTAATTAGTAATATCTAGCTAGACATTTCTATAAATAGTATTAGTAATACTAGGTTATGAGCTTCCGCGATATAGCAGAAAATTTATTTTCAATAAACTATTTTATTATATTTATTGCATTTATGTATCAAAATTATTATCATAATGAATTCAAATATTTGAAATATTATGTAAATTCTACCACAATTTTTATGTTATATTGTCAAGTTTCAAAAGATTGTTAAACATTTATATAATTTATTAAAAATAATTTATGAATAAAAATATGGTTTTCTGAATATTTTTCATAATAGTAAAAATATTTGTAAGTGAAAATATATAAAACAAAGAGTTATAATAAAAAGATGCGACAGTCCAAAACTGTTTTAGAGAAGTTTTAAAATTGTGTGTTTATGAAATTTCATAATTGTTTTTGTTAAATTAATGATTTTAAGAACTTTTTCATTCTTAAAATAATATATATGTAGAAATTTGTAAGATGTAGTTTGACAAAACAAGAACAAGAAAAGATAGTATAAGATAAATTCTTGATCTTATTTCAGATAATTTTTTAATGGCTTTACAAGATGTATATCTAGTTTACAAGAGAGATAAGGTTCGGTAAAACATGTGGTTCAGATTGTATAACAATACTTGGCTAGGAGAAGAGTGAACAGTGAGATGGATGAACAGTGAGTCGTACAAGGGTGACTGGGTTTTCTTAGTCGTACAAGGGTGACTGGGTTTTCTTCAGCAGACTTCTAATTTACTCAGCAGACTTCTACTTTTCTTCACCATCCTTGTGCTTCTCCATCAGACTGAGTTCTTCATTCAACTTTTCAACACTCTCCCTCAAGATGGTTGGCTGGTGAAGATCCAATAAGCCCATCTTGCCATGGAGTTCCTTACATACCTTTTGAGTTGTAGCTTTGGTGAATACATCTGCCACTTGATCAACACTCTTTACATAGGAAGGGATGATGATTCCTGCTTGAACTTTCTCTCTGATGTAATGGCAGTCTACTTCTATATGTTTTGTTTTTTCATGGAACACTGAGTTAGAAGCGACGTGTATTGATGCTTGATTGTCACAGTGCAACACAATCGGTTCAGATGCCTCAACTCCCAGATCTTTAAGTAGACTCTTCAGCCATACCAATTCGCCAGTTATGTTTGCCATGGCTCTATACTTAGGCTCAACACTTGATCTGGAAACAACTTTCTGCTTCTTACTCTTCCAAGTATCCAAGTTCCTCCAACAAAGGTGCAATAGCCAGTTGTAGACTTTCTATCAACTTTATCACCTGCCCAATCTGCATCACAATATCCCACAATATATGTGCTAGAATTGCGACCCATCCAAATACCTTTCCCGGGTGTGCCTTCCAAGTACTTTAGAATCCTCTCAACCATCCTCCAATGATGTCTAGTAGGCGCTTGCATATGCTGACTTACTTGGTTGACCGCGAAGCAGATGTATGGCCTAGTGATGGTAAGATAGATAAGTTTTCCCACCATCTTTTCACTAGCAAAAAAACATGTATAACCACCAACAATTTCGTGACTAAGAAGATAAATTTGTGGCTATATGCTTAAATAGTCACGAATGGTCACCAAAAATATTCGTGGCTATAGCACCGTGGCTAAATTTGGCCGTGGCTTTTTTGTAGCTGGATAGCTACGAATTTATCACGCGTTCTTTAGTCACAAATAGTAGCTACGAAATAGCCACACTATTGTTAGTGGCCTTGTACCCATGAAATGGTCACGTTTTTATTAGTGGGTAATATAGGCACAAAATTTACGTAGCAAATTAGTAGCTACTTTAGTTAAAACCACGATATATTTTCGTGACATAATTATGGCCGAGTAGAAACTAAATTATGATGGGATTCTTTTTGCTACGAAATTTATCCTGGTTTATTTTCGTGGCTAATTACAATTCCACAAAATTTCTCAAAAATTGAAATTTCAATTCCTGAAAACAAAAAATCCAAAAGCCAAAAAACACAAAACATGAAATCTAGATAGCAATATTTACATGATCATAATTACATAGATTTGCAAATTCAAAAATTCATACAAAAGCCTAATGCAAGTTCTGATAGTTGAACCTTACACATGAAGTCATGGAAAATTAAAGGCCAAGTGATGCACACCAAGCATCTAAGTTGTCTTGGGTTGTTGTAGTAGCAGCAGTGGTAGGAGGAGCACGAGCAGCAGGAGCACGAGCAGCAGGAGCAGCAGAATCAATGGTAGAATGTGGAGCAGCAGGAGCTGAGGTCGAATCTGGAGCAGCAAGAGGTGAAGTCGAAGCTAGAGCAACAGCAGCAGTGGGTGGTCTGACTCCAAGAGACTGCATGATCAAGAGAAGAGATTGTCGTGTAACAGCCATTTCGTCCATAACCGTTCCTATGCCCGCCTTCAACACCACCATGTCTTCCTTCACCTCTCCAACAGTAGTGGTGACTGTCTCGACTTTTGTGTCCACACTAGAGATGCGCGTTTCCATGTCAAGGTTGCGAAAAATAGAAGCAGCAACTTTCTCAGATGGATTGATTTCCCGGTATTGAACGCTGCCAATTCCATAGATACGCCCACTTTTAGACTGCCCACGCTGTGAAAGAACCAAAACAAATGAGCATCAACCAATATTCAAAAGCAAACACATAATGCAAAAACAAAAACTTACCCAATCCACAAAACTACATGTTAAGTCACTATGTTTAGACAAAAAAGAAAAAAGAGTATGAGGTTTCAGCAATATGTAGAAACCATAGATCATAGTAGGCTTTCCATGTCGTTCGAACAAATTTGTAGACAGAGGGGTCAAGACCAAACCTGAAAAAAGAGAAAGTAACATCAAATACATCCCATGAGTAAGTAGACTAATCTAAGGATTATCAAAACAAACAAACACAGACAGTTCTTTCAAACTAACCATAAAGCTCCATTGAGTTTCCTTGGGTGGATGTGTGGCTGGGATTCTCTTTTAGGAGCATTCAGTAATGCATCGAGAGTTCGTTGGCTGTAGTTGTTTGCGTGTGAAGATGCCGCGCTTGTAGAACGTGTGGCTTCTGTATAACGTGTCGCTCCTGGTGGTATGGTTCCTGCTGGTATGGCTCCTCCCGGTACGGCTTCTGGTCGTATGGCTCCTGGTGGTATTGCTCCTGTTGGTAGCCTTCTTTGTTGCAGATCTTGCAATTAGAAAAAAATTAAAAAATTAAGGTGCTGTTAATAACAAGTAGAGTAAAGAAATCCACAAACTTGAGTAAATATTATACATATAACAAAGTCAAGTTAACAATCCACATCTACTAAGCTCAGACAATGACAACGAGTACATAGAACTAACTCAAGCTAACTTAAACATAGAACAAATTCATGTTTCTAAACAGCTACTTAAGACTAAAGACAAAACCTACAGTATGATTAAGAGTAAAGCTCATAAACTATTAAACCAGTGTGTGAAGATGAAAATGTTCAAAATGTTAAACATACAAATTACGAAATACACATGCTTCAGACAAAAAGCAAAAACACATGCTTCATGTCATCACAAATGGAACACTTATTCATGTTTAAAATTCATAATCAAGCATATATAAACATCATCTGTAACCAAATCAAACACTTATTGATGTATAAAATTCAAAATCAAGCATATTGTTTAACCATCTAAGTGTAAAACGATATTAAATCAAATCAAAAACAGCCCTAAACGAGAAACTAGACAACCCTAAAAAACAACAAGAATAAATTATCTGAACAGCCCTAGAGAAAGAGAGAAATATAACAAAAGATCAAAACAGCCCTAAACAGAAATCTCGAGAAGGAGAAAAAGCACCGTCAATTACCTGATGGACTTGAATCGGAGGGCCGTGGGCGACGGTGGCCGGAGATAGGCATTGACTCGAGCGGATACACACGGCTATACAGAAAGAGGAGAGACAGTTCTGTCGAGGTAGAAGAAGAGACTCAGTCAATTACCTGCTGGGCCTGAATCGGAGGACCGTGTGCGACGGTTGCCGGAGATAGGGCTTGATTTGTCAAGGAAGAGAACGGAATCGAAAGAGGCGAGATGGCTTTGTCGAGAGAGAAGAAGAGGCGTTTATGGTTTTTCCTCTAAGTGTTGGGATGTGTCGAGAAAAACAAGAGTGAAATTAAACCAATTTAGTTAAGTTTTTTTGCCAAAAAATTCATAAAACCAGGAAACCAAAATTTTGGTGCAAAATTGAATGGTTTGTCCGCCCAGACCAAATAATTTTGTCTAAAAAATTAGTTTAGATTATATGGTTTAGCAACATCAATTTCTTGATAATAGAGAAACATATAACAAAACATAATAAATTCAATGATATATTACAATGTGATAATTAAAACATTTTAGAACATGACAAATTATTAAATATTTTAGACATAATTCAAACATAAAAAATATAATTAAACTTATTCAGAACCATAATCGGAATCAGAATCTTCACATGAATCTTCTAACTCTTCGGTAATGTATTCGGCATTAGGAGGAGACACAGATAAAACATCATAATCGGCATCATCTTCCACGACAGGTGATTCAATACGAATAATTGTACTTGGTGCGACAAACTGATTGTGTGTATCGTCTGGAGGAGCAACTAGAGCATCTTCTGTTGTCTCATGAACCCCTTGAGGCATAACTTTCGTACATGCCCACCAATAATTTGCTACGGTATGACGCATGCGTGGATAAGGAATGAAACAAACTTGATCACAATCACCAGACAATATAAAAGGATCGTATTTCTCATATTGTCTGCACAGTGCCACATCGATGAGACCTGATGGATGTTTCCGCATTCCACGGCCTAATTTTGTGTCAAACCACCTGAATTTGAAAACCATGGCCTTCAACCCAACATCACCATGGTAATGGATCATCATTATATCTTCTATGAGCCCATAATAATCTATGTCAGTGGTTCCACGAACATAAACACCGTAATTTTGTGTTTTTTTATCTTGGCCGTGGTTATGTGTCGGGAAACAATATCCATGTGAGTAGTATATAGGCCATGATGTATAGTTGCGGTTACGCCCTTGTACAAAATCCAACATCCACAATGGAAATTCAAATGATTCGGTGGCGTCATTAATCTGAAAATAAATATTTTTTTGTAATTAAAAAAATTATATTGTAATAATTAATATTAATTCAGTGCATAAATATACTTACATAGTCTTTACACCATTCTGCAAAATATTTGTCTTTGGCTTTTTCCATTTCCTTAGTAGTAATTTCTGGAGTGTGCTCCGTCATATAGTCTTCGAACATCCTATAGTCATATAAAGTTAAACTACAAATTTATATAAACACAGTAAATTATTAGAAATTTCTTACCGTTCATAAGGCTCAAATTTGTCGCAGTTAAGCAACATAAATGTTTGGAGCACTGTGTAGTCATGATCATTAAACCATCCACTTGTTGCTTTCCCACTAACACGACCCTCATGGTAGAACAGACTAGGCACATATGGATAAAAATATGTAAATCGAATTTCTCCTTGAACAATAACGTGATCATCTCTAACTTCTGGATGTCCAAAATAATTTGCAGATGCATTTGCTATCTCCTCATTCACACATTGTGCAACAATCGAACCTGCAATATGTGCTTTGTTCTTAACTTTCTTCTTCAGATGGTACATGTATCTCTCGAACGGATACATCCACCAATATTGTACTGGACCTCCTAAAGCAGCTTCATCTGGCAAGTGCACGGGGAGATGTTCCATAACATCAAAGAACGACGGTAAAATATCTTCTCCAAATTGCAAATTTTTACAGCGATATTTTCTTTCAACAAAGCAACATCATCATTGCGTAAAGTCTTCGCTAAGATATCCCGAAAGAAGAGTGCAATTTCTACACGCATATAAAATTACATCATTAATTTTTCAATGTAAGTATAAAAATATGTTAAAAATTATATAATCAATAAATTACCTGAAATTGTCGTGTGAACACTTTTTGGGAGAAGTTTTGTAAAAGCAAAAAGGAGAAGTCGTTGCATAATGACATGACAATCACAACTTTTTAGACCTGATAACTTCCAATGAGTTTCGTCAACGCAACGACTAAACTTTGACGCCTATCCATCCGGAATCCTTATCTCATTTTTCATCCAAAGGAGAAATTGTCTTTTTTCGTTTGTAACCTAAATATTAGTACCGGCATTGTCCCATCTCGTTTCAGATGCAAAGCATGTCTTCTACTTAACGCGGCAAGATCCATCCTTGATTTAATGTTATCTTTCGTCTTCCCAGGAACATTTAAGACCGTGTTGATGAGATTATCTAAGAAATTATTCTCGATGTGCATGAAGTTAAGGTTGTGTCGAAGAAAAAGATTTTTCCAGTATGACAACTCCCAAAATATACTCTTCTTTACCCAGTTATGATCAACCCCGTATCCATGGATAGTTCGAGCAGGCTGCTGGTGTCCGTTCCTTCCACAATCGACTGTTCTAAACAACCCGGTAATATTGTTTATTATTTCGTGAAGAATTTCTTCTCCATTCAACCATGGTGGAGGATCATCTAGTACTTCCTTTCCTCATCGAAAAGCTTGAACATTTCGCCTGTATGGATGATCTTAAGGTAAAATCATTCGGTGGCAATCAAACCAACTATGCTTCCTTCCATTCGTTAACCAAAACGATTTTGTCTCATCTAGACAATATGGACACGATAAACGACCATACGTCATCCAACCAGACAGTATACCATATGCTGGAAAGTCGCTAATTGTCCACATCAAAGCAGCTCGCATCGTGAATTTGACTTTTCTCGATATATCATACGCCTCGACACCGTCACTCCATAAACTATTCAATTCTTCGATCAATAGCTGAAGATAAATATCTAGACTTTTTTTGGGATGCTTTGGCCCAGGCACGAGTACCGATAGAAAAAACAATTTCCTTTTCATGCATATATCGGGTGATAAATTATAAGGAGTCACGATGACATGCCATACTGAGTGTGCCTTACCATTCATACCAACAAGATTAAATCCATCGGTTGATAAGCCTAGATAAATATTGCGACTTTCAGCAGCAAAATTAGGATATACCTCATTAAAATGTTTCCACGCTGCTTCATCAGATGGGTGTTGCATTTCTCCTTCAGTAGACATATGTTCAGCATGCCATCGCATAGCCGTTGCTGTCGCCTCTAATTGGTATAACCGCTTCAACCGATTTGTAATCGGCATATAAAACATTCTTTGTTTAAGTCTTTTTTTCCCTTTGCTATTTTTCGAGTGGTATCTATCTTTATTACAGAACCGGCACTGCATTAATTCTCGATCTTTTCCTTTCCAAAAGAGCATGCAATTATCCTCGCAAACATCAATCTTATATACTGGTAGGCCGAGCGCTCGTGTCAACTTCTTTGTCTCGTAGTATGATATAGGAGCTTTATTTGACGTGGGCAAAACAGTTTTGAAAGTCTGTGATAACTCATCTACGCATGCCTCCACCATATTGTAATCAGATTTTGCCTTCAACATACGCGAAGCTAGATACAACTGAGAAATTCCTTCTGGACATCCATCGTAAAGAGGTTCTTTAGCGGCTTCAAAAGCTTCGAATACACTATCATGATATGGCTCTTGGTGTGTTGTTTCCATCATATTCTCCGATACATGTAGAGACGCCACCTCTGGTTCAATGTTAACATTTGCGTATGGAAAATACTCGTAAGTATTTCCTGGAACTTGAAAATTTGTAGCATTTGGTGGCCACGTTGCTTCTTCACCAATAAAATGACTTGCCCTCGGGGATTCTCCAACATCATAATATTTTCCATGACTCAACCAAATATAGTAGTTTCCCTTAAATCCAACTCGATAAAGATGGTTACTAACCGTTCGTGCATCTCGTTGCTTTCCGTTCTTACACCGAGCACAAAGACACAATATAGTGTTGGTCTCTCGGTAAGACTCTTGATTACAAGCAAATTGAATAAAAAATTCAATCCCCTTCATAAATGTATCTGAAACACAATTCCTGACTGAATCAATATGTTGATTCATCCACTCTCGACATTTAAAAAAATAATTAGACATTTAAAATGATAGATTTGAAAGAAAAAAAAACAAACTCTCTCGAGTTTTCTTACTCGTTTTTGGTTTGAGGAATGGGGAAGAAAAACGCTTTGATTTATAGAAAATATTAGCCATGAACTGGCCACGCACAACTTTTGTGGCTATATATAGCCACGAACTTGTCACCAAATACATTTGTGGCTAATTATAGCCACGCTATAGTCACGAATTTATTCGGTGGCTATGTTTCAAAATTATTTTCCGACACACCCACGATCTGTAATCTGACTGAGGTGACAAGAATCGGTGGAAATACCACGAATTTAGCCACGTTATGTGTTCGTGACTACAAGTCTTTCAACCGATTTTCCTGTAGTTGGATGGGATGGGTAATTCGGTGGTATAGTCATGAAAGAGACACTACAATTTTCATGGCTAATGTATAGTCGCGAATAGGCCACACTTATCTATCGTGGCTTGTAGCTATATATAGCCACGAACTTGTCTATATAGCCACGAACTTGTCACCAAATACATTTGTGGCTAATTATAGCCACACTATAGTCACAAATTTAGTCACGAATTTAGCCACGTTATGTGTTCGTGACTACAAGTCTTTCAACCGATTTTCTCCCAGTTGGATGGGATGAGTAATTCGGTGGTATAGTCACGAATAGGCCACGCGTATCTCTCGTCGCTTTGTCGCCACGAACTTGTCTATAAAGCCACGAACTTGTCACCAAATACATTTGTGGCTAATTATAGCCACGCTATAGTCACGAATTTAGTCGGTGGCTATTTTCGAAATTATTTTCCGACACATTGAGGTGACAAGAATCGGTGGAAATGCCACGAATTTAGCCACGTTATGTGTTCGTGACTACAAGTCTTTCAACCGATTTTCCCCCAGTTAGATGGGATGAGTAATTTGGTGGTATAGTCACAAATAGGCCACGCGTATCTCTCGTGACTTTGTTGCTACGAATTATTTCGCGGCTAATTCGTGACAAATATAATTTTGTGGCTAATTAGCCATGAACTAGCTACCAAATAGCTAGGTATTCTCTAGGATGTTAATTCGTGGCTAATATGTGGCTAATTTGTGGCTTAGGTTATTTTAGTCACGCTGTGTCGTGACAAAAACGTGGTTATACGGGTTTTTTTACTAGTGTTTGATACTGCTTCACATCTACTAGAGGCTCCCCCTCAGGCACATCCTTATAGCTCTCCTCAATAGGTGTTTTACACTGTTTTGAGCCGAGCTTTCCTGTTTCTGTCAAGAGATCCAAAGCATACTTCCTTTAAGAAAGAAACAACCCATCATCAAGCTTACATACCTCAATCCCAAGGAAGTACTTTAGTTCCTCCAAATCCTTGATTTCAAATAATGATTTCAGGAGCTCGTTTGTCTGTCTAACACCATCAACATTGTCACCAGTTATGATAATGTCATCTACATAGATGAGAACAACGACAATATCTTTCTCCCCCTGAGTTGTGAGCAACGTATGATCAGTTTCAGATCTCCTGAAACCATTTCCAAGTAAGCAGCTACTCAGCTTATGGTACCAAGCTCTTGGTGATTGCTTGAGACCATATATGTCTTTTTTAAGTTTGCACACTTTATTACTGTCGTTAAACCCTTCAGGTGGTACCATATACACTTCTTCCTCCAAATCACCTTGTAAGAATTCATTCTTTACATCCATTTGCCAAAGATCCCAAGACAAGTTAGTGGCTATAAACAAAAGAACTCTTACTAAATGGAGTTTGGCAACAGGGGCAAACGTTTCAGTGTAGTCCACCCCATACTTCTGTGTATATCCTTTGGCAACAAGTCTAGCTTTATACATCTCAATCTCTCCAGAACTAGTATATTTGATGGTGTAGACCAAACGACACTGCACCAACTTCTTCTTACTTGGTTTATCAACCATATCCCAAGTCTCATTCTTAACCATAGAGGCAATCTCTTCCATTATTGCCTTAACCCAAATTTCACTCAAACAAGCATCGTCTTAGCTAGTTGGTATCCAGTGTTGATCAATCTTGGAGAGAAATGCATGGTGCTTGCTTGGGAGATGAGCAACAGAACAGTAGCCTTGAATTGGATGAGCAGTTATTTGGTTGTTGTAGTATACTCTTGCCTTTTTCAACTTCAGTCTCTCACTTCTTCTTAGTGGAGGAGCTGAATTACCATTAGACTCGGTTGCCTTTGAGTCCTCATCTCCATCTTCTTCCTCCATTATAGGGTTAAAGTCATCAAGATGAGACTCTTTCTCTTCACTAACTTCTTCTAACTCAACTGAAGCTTGCTTATCCTCAGTACCACTCTTAGCAGTACTCTCATCAATTAGAACATCATCATTACCTCCTTCATGAGTTGATGGTTCATGATCATCTTCTATACTCAATGTTGGCAACTCTATTGGAGCAGCCGGAGTGGTTAATCCATCAAGTAGAGCACGTAGTATAGATGCTCTATATACCATGGAGCCAAGGTCTTTTAGACTATCCCAATTCTTGTCTCCAAAGAAACTCTTCCCTTCATCAAACTTTACTTCTCTGGAGACATACATCTGTTTGGCCTCTGGATTGTACCACTTATACCCTTTCTGAGTAGTCGAGTAACCAATAAACACACACTTGGTACTTTTGGGCTCCAACTTATTCCTTTGACAATCTAGTACGAACACAAAGCAAACACAACCAAATACTTTAAGATGATCAATGCTTGGTTTAACTTTGTTAAGTACCTCATAAGGAGACATATCACCAAGATGTTTAGTTGGTAGTCTATTGATCAGGTAGCAAGCTGTCATGGCTGCATCTCCCCAATACTGCTTCGGAACACATCTGTCAAACATCATTGTCCTAGCCACCTCCATTAGGTGTCTATTCTTGCACTCTGCCACCCCATTCTGCTGAGGAGTGTAAGCACATGAAGTCTGATGAACAATTCTTTGTTTGCTCACAAACTCCTTAAACTGACTGTTCATATATTCTCCACCATTATCACTTCTCAATACTTTGATCTTAGTCCCATACTGAGTCGCCACATAATTTTAGAACTTGATGAATGACTCAAGAACATGACTCTTAGATGGCATTAGTGTAATCCAAGTATACTTTGACTTCTCATCAATGAATAAAATAAAGTACTTATATTGATCTTTGGAGATACAAAGAGCAGTCTATACATCAGAGTGAACTAAATCAAAACACTCATTATAAACAGAGGATGAGTCTTGATAAACAGTTCTACAATGATTTCCCAAAATACAAACTTCACATTCTTGAGTAGCTTGAGTCAGATTAAGCAAAATGAGCTTAAGAGCTTTGGCATGAGGGTGATCAAGGCGACCATGCCATACCGAGCTAGTGCCTTTAGAGCTTACAGCCGAATGAGCTTTCACAACTAGTTGTTTGTTTTCCAAAACATAGAGACCATCCTTGGAGCAACCTTCTCCAATGGTCCTTCCTGACTTATATCCTGAAAGCATACATCATCAGGTCCAAAAACAGCCAAGCAGTCCAAATCTTTGGTTGCCTTTCCAACAGACAACAAATTAGTAGCAAACTCGGGCCTAAACAGAGCTTTAGTTTTCTTACTAAATAACTCCAGGTCTCCCATTCCTCTAATCTCAATATCTTGTCCATTTGCTATCGTAACCTTTCCAAAGTGAGGTTTAACATTGGACAACAGCCTCTTATCACTAATCATGTGATGTGAAGCACCAAAATCTACTATAATAGGTTTTTGAGTCCTAGAGGCAAATAAACTCTTTAAGAGACCCTTACCAGATTCACTGAGCTTGGCAATGCTTTTGATGAGAGCATCCAAGTCTGACCTTCTTACAACATCATCAGAAGGAGCAGTGGCAGTTCCAGCATTTCCCCTTGATGTTTGACCTACTCCTCTCAGGTTCTTGGGTTTCAAATGTAGATAGAGTGTCCAACATTTATCTTTAGTGTGTCACTTCATCTTAAAATAATCACACACTATGTTCCTTCTCTCAGTTTGATAACTGCTTCTACTTACATTGGCTGCTTCCCTAGCCGCCTCCTTGATTTTTCTCACATAAGCAGTCTCACTTGTCCCCTTAAAGAGACCCATTGATCTTTTTTCTTTCTGGATCATCATGCACATCTGGTTTAAGGTAGGAAGCTTCTCAAACCGCAGGATGTGGTGAATGAGTCCCTTGTATGACTCATTCAGGGACTCATTCAGAGTGAGGACGAGTCCAAAGACTTGATCATGTTCTCTTCTCTCATTCATCTCTTTGATATCAGGTGTGGATGGCCTGAGCATCTCCAGTTCTACCCATAGCCCCCTAAAATCACCAAAGAGATCTTTGAACTCTTTTTCCTCTTGTTGGAGATTGTTCAATGCTTTCTTAACCTCAAATATCCTACTGAGGTTAGATGTGTTTCCATACACACCTTCAAGAGTTTCTCAGAGCTCCTTTGTTGTTTCTATATAGGAGTAAGAGACAAGAATAGATTGCTCTAGAGAGCTCTGGAGAACAGTAAGGACCACCTGGTCCTCTTTGATCCACTTCGAATTTTCTTTTCCTAGAACAGCTTTAGCTGAGGAGTCCACAACTCCTGTCTTTGCTTCAGCCACATCTCCAGCTCCATCTTGAGAGTTCAAACAGTGATCCCACAAACCACGGCTTCTCAGGGCTATCTTCGTGGTTCTAGACCACACTAGATAGTTACTCCCCTTCAGAACAACAGGTAGAGTAAATTGTTTCTGGTTCTCCATTGATGGATCTTGACGAAAAACAAAAGAGAAACAGAATAAGAACAGAGTATTTGCGGAAATCTGGTCTTTCACGGACTTATGGTTCTGATACCATGTAGAAATTTGTAAGATCTAGTTTGACAAAACAAGAACAAGAAGAGATAGTATAAAAGAATTTCTTGATCTTATTTCAGATAATTTTATAATGGCTTTACAAGATGTATATCTAGTTTACAAGAGAGATAAGATTAGGTAAAACGTGTGGTTCAGATTGTATAACAATACTTGGCTAGGAGAAGAGTGAACAGTGAGATGGATGAACAGTGAGTCGTACAAGGGTGACTGGGTTTTCTTAGTCGTACAAGGGTGACTGGGTTTTCTTCAGTAGACTTCTAATTTACTCAGCAGACTTCTACTTAACTCAGCACTTCTACTTTTCTTCACCATCCTTGTGCTTCTCCATCAGACTAGGTTCTTCATTCATCTTTTCAACAATATATTTAGTAATTTTTAAAATACATGCAAATTTGGTTAGTAAAATTTGAATATATTAAAAATTTAATATGTATAAATAAAAAATAATTTCTTTATTAGAAAACTAAAAATAATTAGGATGAAAATACATGAGATATAAATTATAGCGCATGGTAAAATATACATAACAAATATTTATAATAAAAAGTATAAAAATGTGACTCTCTAAAATATTTTTTGGGATTGTTAAACTGGTTATAAGTAAAAAAAGTACATCACATATAGTTATGATAAAGAGACGCGATACTCTGAAACGTTCTTTTTAAGAAACTGTTTATTTGTTTTTAGAAATCTTTTGAAAAAAAAAATTATAGGAATTTCTTCAATTAAATAATAATGTATATTTAGAAAAAAAAAATACATGAAAAATGTGGGTTTGGATTCATTAAAAACATAACATGCTTAAATGAAAAATGTTAACTTCTTAAAAAAAAAGAAAAAAAAAATAGATTTGGAAATACATGAATGGTAAATAAATACATAAGTTAGTAAAAATGTATATTATGAAGAATTATTGTAAAAATGATGACCCATAGTAAAAAAATAAAAAATAAAAAACGAAACAATTGTGATAAAATATTTGACATTTAGATATATTACGAATAAATAAATAAAAACTTGGTAGTTATCTAAAAATAGAAGAAATACATAGAGTTAATTATTAATATTAATGTTAGATAGACACAATTATTAATAACATATATAATTCTATTAAACAAAGAGATATTAAAATAAAATGACCATAATAAAAAAGTACGAAACATAATCCTTAGTAATTAAAAAATAAATAAATAGAGAGTCACAATAAAAATAATACGAATTGTTAAAAATTTTCTAAACGATTATAGATATAAAAATTATACTAAAAATATATATGATTAAAAAACACAATCCTCAAAGCTATTTGTTGAGATGCTATTATTATAAGAGATGGTAATGAAATTTGACAAAAGCATTCTGATCTCAAACCAAATTGGTTAGTTGATTGAGGAGAAAAGAGGGAACGCAATCGAAGTTGCTACATCACCACCGTGATAAACACTTAAAAGATACTCCACAAAATAGAGAGATGATGGTCACTATAAATCGACATAACCATGTTTTGATATTTTTTGTTCTATCCAAAAATATATTTTTTATTCAGTGAATTTGTTTCTATTTATTTATTTTTGATTAATACCCAAAAAATATTTTAGAAAGAAAAAATTTTGCAACGATATATCAATAAACCAAAAAATTGCAACAATTAATTTATCAAATAAAGTAAAAGTTGTAACGGTTCATCAAATATACAAAATGTTACATCAAATAAATCATAAGTTGCAACAATTCATAAAATAAACCAAAAGTTTCAATAGCTTGTCAAATAGTAATGGTTCAACTAAACGGTTGTAACAATTCATTTAATTATATTTTAGTAACTAAATTAGAAAATAAAATTATGAATAGTTATATAACGTAGAGACGTGATCGTAAAAGATATTTATTTTAAGATTGTTAGTATAAAGAGCAAAAGTTGTAACAATTCATTAAATATACTAAACATTGCACCGGAATATCCAATATATTAAAAGTTGTAACAATTCATCAAATGAACTAAAAATTGCAACTATTCATAAAAAACCAATATTTACAATGGTTAGTCAAATACACCAAATATTGCAATGATTCAATTAAACAGTTGCAACAAATCATTTGAATTTGTTTTAGTGATTTGGAATTAAAAATAATTATGAAGAGGTATAACTAAAAGATGCCACCAACAAAGATATTTATTTAGCATGCAAGCTATATTGCTTGAGGATGTATTTTCATATTTGAACTTTGTAGTAATGTTAACGCAGCATCCAAATTACGTTGTATGCAATCCATATATACTACTTTTAAGTAGAAAACATTACTATTATCATACAAAATTGTTGAATCTAAAAACTCACTATATAATCCATCCAAACCTCGCAAACAATTGATGGCACCTTAATTATAATTTTATATTTAAAGTTGACTAAAAGTTCTATATTTTTATAGTCATTCCAAAAATCTTTAGTTGAATCAAGAATTAGTGGAGTTTCTTAAACTTAAAATGATGTATGTTAATAAATAGTTTAGAGAGTATAGAATAATTATGAATATTGAATTTTAAATTATTTTGATTTATCAAACAAAAAATATGTGTCAAAAACAAAAGTTTGATTGTTTTCTACAAAGAAAACAAATATAGAGTTCAAAAGATATAAAAATTTGAGTAGACACGATTGTTTGTAAAATATACAACTCTAAATGAACAGATGCAATTTTGTAGACGCAACCGTAAAAGCCATTTTCAAAAATAAAAATTATTTTATGAAAAGATGCGACTGTAGATGATATTTTTTATTTTTTCAAAAATAAAAATTAAAAATTATTTTACGAAAAGTTACGACAAAAAAACTCGACTGTTGATGATATTTTTTCAGATTGTTATTATTATATAGATTTAGGTAGACATTTCTATAAGATACTTGTTAGCACAAAATAGAACAAGTAATGTTTCTGTACAAAAAAAAAGGAAAATGAATAGACTTCAAACTTTGGAGGAAAATAATAAGTTTTCATTAATTAGACAAATTTTTGATAGTTAATGTGTATTCTTATAATATTTTTGGATGCTCTAATGGCCATAACATGGAGAGCTTTCTTTATCTTATACATATAGAGAAAACAAAAGCAGTTTTGATTATTGTTCGGTAATTGGCAGCAAAAACATCACCAATGCTATTTGTCGGACTGGACCATCTTTTAATGTTTACTAGGATCAGAAAAATCCGATATTTCTTGGGTCCGTCATCATAACCGAATTGGACAACTTCCTGTTACTATTATCGAGAGCAGCCAAAGTAGGCAATTTCTGGTTGGGTCGAATCGGGTCGGGTTGGTTTCAAGGTGGGCTCGTGGTGCGATCCAAACGGATAGGAAAATGTTTAGTAGGAAACGTGGACCATCTCTTAACCCTTCACTTCTCTTAGTGGGATTCTTCGTTTTCGGTAAGTACGTAGCCCTCGGACCCATGGCCATGCTACTTTGTCTTCTGTTTTTTTCTTTTTCATATAATTTACATATATATAAATGATTTATGAATCAATTAGGAAAAAATCATTTTTAATGTCATTTGTTGATTTTACCATTTTATCTTAAAATTTTTAGATTTGCCATTTTTAAAGATTTAAAAACACAATTTTACACATTATGGTGGGATTTATGAATTTCAAATTTTTTAGGGTTTAGTGTTTGTTATTTAAAATTGTATTTTATAAAAATATTTTCACAAATATATTAATTTTGAAGTGACAAAAAATGGTAAATCTACAAAGTTTTTAAGAAAATGACAAATCCAAAAAATTTGGGTGGGGAAAATAGCATTTTCTACAATAATACCTTTATGATTTATTATTATACACTCTCTAGATAATATGAAATCTCCTTTTCTCTTTCTTTATTTCTTTCTTTCTATCACATTAATAATTTCTTTACTTCAAATTTAAGAAAATATCGATTTCAATTTTATGAAAAGCAAACTCGCATACATGAGTCATCATATTAAATAAATAAATAAAGAGTTTAGACTTTTTCTATCACAAAAGAGCCCTCTGGTTAGAATACAGATAAGAAAAGGGAACTATAGTCTATAGATGAGTAATTAGGGATTTTGTCACAGCTTACAAGTTATTTGATGATGAAGACGAGTTTCTTATCTAGCTATACAAGTTTGTTTAATAATATTTTATAAGAAATATAGAAAGGAAATAAATAAAAACCAAATTTAAAAGGAACGACAATGTACAATATAGCGACAATGAAAAAATAAAACATATCAAATTCTTTGATATATACATTTCATAATTTACAAAAGTGGATAACAACTTAGGAAAATACCTTGATCATTTCATATTTGACATTTGTCTGCCCTTATCATTTAGTTTAGAGGTATCACCAAGGCCACCCCACCCGTCTTGTTCTTTTATAATGATTCTTATACTTTATTATATTATCTAACCTTTAAATTACACCTAAAGTGAGAATCTTAAAATAGACGGATATTTCTAAATTAGTAAGGACAGAAAATAACTTGGTTAAAATATAAGAACTAAATAATAAGACAACAGTGTATCATTTAGCTCCTAATTCAATACTCATAAAAACCATCGTAGATAAATGTAGTTGGTATAGTCACTGCCAATAAATGATTGGATGACAAGGTTTTAATAGCAAATAAATAGTTTGTTGAACTGTTTGGATAACTTCAAGTCTTCAACTAATATTTTTAGCGATGACAATATCGTTGGGGTAAATATCAATCAAAAGCACCAACGATTCTCCCCCAAAAAGACTTTCCCGTAGCTGACTTCCCATGTCAATATCATCCAAAACACCTCATATTCGAAGAGTGGCTAGTGTGCGACCTAACGTGAAGTGTATGATGGGATATATGCAATATTCTAGTTTTACTACAAGAAAACAGTATAATTTCCGACGATGGTATTGATCGGAAATTCGTCGGAAATAACATATTCCGACGAATTTCTGACAAAATCAAATTCGTTGGAATTTTTTGTTAGAAAACCAACAATCGTCGAAAATTCGTCGAAAATTATTGACAAAAAATATTACTCGAAAACTCCTCAAAAATATTTGTCATGATTTCATCAAATATTTCTGACGAATTTCCGACAAAAATTTATATAGTGGTCGGAAATTTCCGACGAATTTCTGACCACATTTATAATTAAAAAAACTATTTCCAATAAATTTTCGAACTAGAGAGAAGAAGATGTTATTAGAAATTGAGTTTGTTGTGTTTTGAATTGTAAAATAAGTGAATACTCATTTGGTATATATAGGAAACATTTGCAACGAAACTTTCGTTAAAAATTCGTTAGAAACCGCAAAACGCGGTAAATTCAAATCGTTTGAATTTATAAACGCGGGAACATAAAAACCCATAAAATTTCTGACGATCGTATAAAAATTTCGATGAATTTCCGACGATATTTATAATTTTCTTCTAAAAACAAACAAAAAATATTAAATAAAAAAAATTAATAAGAATTTTCGACGATATTTTTTCAAATTTTAAAAATAAATAATTAAAAATAGTCATAAATTAGTCGAAAATTTCAAATGAATTTTCGACGATATTTTCAAAAAAATATATATATTTGTCGACGAATATTCAACGACCATAGAGTTTTCGACAAAGTTTTCGACTAATTTCTGACTAATTTTATTTAATAATTTTTCGTCGAAAATTTGTCTGTATTTTTTCGACTACCGGTTTTTTAGAAATGGTGATTGGAAATTGGCATGTTTTCTTGTAGTGTTTACCTAAGCAGTAACCACGAAGGATGCTATCATCACACTAACTTATCGACTATGTGTGTTTTGTAACGTGTTCTAAAGTTATTGGTCTTGTAACTATGCAAAATACCGATAAGTAACCGATTCATCCCCAAAATCCAGCGATCCAATATCCTAACTTGGTAAAAATACTTCCTTTAAAATTCAACTTAAAGAGGATGAAAAATTCAATTCAGGAAAAAAAACTAAAAGAAACGAATTAGACAAACTATTTAGAAAATATTATTTTCATAAGTTTGAATAAACGTCTTCTTACTTAAACGTCGAAAAATGTTCATAAAACATCACACAAGTGTTCCAAATGACTTTGGTTATATACAAATTTATTTATGTCTCCAACAGACAATCCACAACAGTCTCAAACACTCTCAAAATAAAATCCACATAATGACGATATAAAAAATCTTGCACAAACAATACCCAAACAATTTAGTTTTTTTTTCCCTCTCCCTAAGACCTAAACAATTACCACTTAACACAAACTGATCCTTAATAATTTCACAAAGTTCTTGACAAAACTTAATTGTTTGCTAAAGTCTCGGGTCGGTGAACTTTACACCATTGGTCTATGTTCACTGCTCCATCAAAATGTCAACCCGAATCGGAACGTCTACTGTCTAAACATTTCAAACATTGCAGTCTGCACATGTCTTTTGACTTCAATACAAAAAATTTACAGAAGTTTTTCAATATATCTTTATCAAAAGTTTCAATGTATAGAAAAAAGTTATACCATAGAAAGAAAAAAAAAGATATAAAGGTTTGAAAGTGAAGAACCAACATATATCCTTTTTTGGCCCATGCATGTGAATATGTAGCAAGCGACACGCTTCTCTGTCCCCCTCTCTTCTATTAACCATTTTATTCTTCCTTTTTTCTCCTTTTCACAAAAAAAAAAATATATTTTATTATCTTCTCATTTCTCAATTTAATTCCAAAACTCAAATTTTCTAAAAATTACCTATAAAAATAATTAAAACCTAATCCTTCTTCACCTTCTTCCTCAAATCTCTCTCTCTCTCTCTCTCTCTCTCTCTCTCTCTCTCTCTCTCTCTCTCTCTCCCTCGAAAATATTTTCTTCTCCTCTTTTTCTGCAGAAATTATTCAACAATTCTCGAGAAAAAATCTCATCATTTACACCAATTCTCATTACTATATACTTTCACAATTCGAGTTTTATCTTCAATGGCGGTGGATCTTTTATCGGAAAATTCTAATATGAGTCCAAGAATCTCATTTTCACGTGACTTTTGTCAATCGGACGCAATCCCAATCGAGAAACGTCCCTTGAGATCATCAAACTCGAAACCTTCAAGCCTCAACTCAAGCATAGATTTCGATTTCTGCATTCCCGGCGGCGTAAATTCCGGCGAAAGCTTCGATCAAGGTTCTTGGTCAGCCGACGAACTCTTCTCCAACGGCAAAATCTTACCAACCGAAATCAAGAAAAAACCAGAACCGGATCATGAAAGTACGCGTCAACCCGAACCGAAACCGGTTAAGAGTAAACCGGATTCAAGAAAACAGAGGAAACAGAACGAAGAGCAAGAAGACGACGTGATAATCACGGCGGAGGAGAAGACGAATACGAAGTCGTTTTGGGGATTTAAGAGAAGCAGTAGTTTAAACTGTGGAAGTAGCTATGGACGGAGTCTATGTCCGCTACCGTTACTAAACCGGAGCAATTCAACCGGTTCAACATCGAGTAAACCGAAACAGAGCAGCTCGAGGAAACACACCGAGCATGTAAAGTTACAACAATCTTCATCATTGTCTTCTTCATCTTCTGCTTCTTCTTCGTTGAGTAATAGTGGGTTTTCGAAACCGCCGTTGAAGAAAAGCTATGGAGGTTATAGTTATGGTAGCCATGGAGGTGGTGGGATTAGAGTGAGTCCGGTTTTAAACGTTGTTCCTTCTGGTAACTTGTTTGGTTTTGGTTCGATGTTTTCTGGAAATGGAAGAGACAAGAACAAGAAGAGATAAAATGTAAGAATACTTATGTTTTTTTGGTTTTACTGTTTTATTATGATTTGTTCTTCTTCTTCTCTGAAGCTCTGAAGATTTTCTGACAGTGTGTTTTGTGGGTTCCATGCCAACCCTTTGAGTTTTTTTTTTTTCTTTAGATTATTATAATTTCTTTAGATTATTGTGGTGTAATTGTGTTTGTTTGATTTATTAGTTTGTCTTTATCAATGTTTTTAAATCTAGATTTTTTAATAAGAGGCTGCTAATTTCAGATACTTATCATCCATCACTAATCACCATTAAGATATTTATGTGTGTTTGTTAAATAGTTAGGGAGTACTAGTTAGGGAGTACTATTTTACAATGTAAAGATAAACAAAGAAGATAGTTTTAGTTGTACATGGATGATACAAAACTACGACAGAATTTAAAAAAAGTTTTACCTATATTATTCATTCATATTTTTTTGGGATCATTTTGATATTTAAGCATACGAAAATTTATTTGTTATTTAGAATAAATACTGCTATAGTAAATACCGGTAGAATAAATACCGGTATTTGATTAATGAATCTAATTGATTCGTTTACTTGAATAATCAAATATTGTACAATTGGTAGTTGAAAAATATATTAAAAAATAAAGAAGACCTAGATATAAAACCTTGACTTAGTCTATTACTAAACTAATTTTGGTAATAAAATAGCGACTAATTAAGGATAAACAATGATAGAAGTTATCAAATGCATTTAGAAAGTGCGACAAGACAAGTGACAGGTAAACAATTATCTTTGAAGCTTGTCCTATTCTGTTCCTTTTTGAGTATTTCTCACATGGTGTGTAATGTGTATTACCATTTAATGTGAATTATCACTAAAGCAATGCAAAGAAAAAGGAAAAAATATAAATAATTGATGTGAAATCTTTACTTTTTCCTCTTATAATTCCATGTAAAGTTAAGTTAACGTCGTGCCAATTATTCCTTCATTATTTTCTACGATTTTGTTTTTTGCTTCTATTGTACGGTTTAAATTTGCTAAAAGGGAATATAATTTTTATACTTACCGGCCTAAATAATCATAGTTAGTTCACACGATTCGTATCAAACTTTTATACTGGATCAAGTTTTCATAACTACCGAAGTTACAAATATCCAATCAAGAAAAAAAACTATCAGTTGAGCACAACTATGTCTGTTTTGCTTTAAATTTATATTTCAACACAATGTTTTAGGTAGTTTTTAGAAACTAAATATTTATATGAAAGGACTTGATCTTCCACACCAAATCTGATCGCGATGAAACTGACTTTTCTAAGGCTTAGTAATGTTTGAAAGGTATAGTCAAGAGTCAAGTAAACAATGATGGCACCATCCAACTGTTATTTCAATAGGATATACCATATGCTTTTAGTGTTGGAGGGAAGTTTCTGGGCATTGGATGGTTTACATAAAAAAATGGGTGTAGTCCTTCAATTTTTGGGTAGAATTTTTAACTTTCCAAAAGAGTACTCATTGTTTAATTAATATATATATATATATATATATATATATATATATGAGTGCTAATCAGAGCCAAAACTGCGGATTTGACAAAAACCTTCCCGTCATAAACCGGACTAGGCATATTAGTTTAGGACGCAAAAACAGAAGGGTTTCGCAAGTTAGTCTAAATGTGGCAGTCGTTTCAAAGGGGCTAAATGTGTGAGGACAACGGATCGACCTATGAATGCGATACTATAATTACACATATTAGTTAGTAGTTTTAAATATAAGTGTGTATGATCTTTGTATTCATTTTGCTAAGTAATTTTGATTTTTTTGAAAATTAATTAACTATTATTTACCATATTTTCATTTTATCATGTTTAAAAATTAAATTTGAAATGTATTTTTTTTTTACTTTTTAAAGGAAATAAAAATAGAAAATCAAATTTAAAGAATCCAGAGGCCGACTAATAAACTTGTAGTCACAAGATGTGACATATTAAACTTGGTGTTTCTAGATTGCGGTTTGTAAAATTGTCCATCAAAACCTACAAAATATTTTAACCCGCTACAAAACATATCAACTTTTTTAACATCCTTAAACATAGGTACGGGCATTTGGGAATCTGTTCGGGTTCGGTCGATTCTATTCGGTATCAGATAATTCGGGTATAGAGGTCGAAACTCATTAGAGTAGTTCTGATATTCGATTCGGCTTTGGTTCGGGTATTTGTATTGAGGACCGGGAAATACTTAAAATATTTTCGAATTCGGGTCAGGTTCAGTTTTTTTTATCCATATATATCCAAATCTATTTGAATTACACGAAAATACCCAAAATATCCTAAAAAAAACTAAATTTTTTATCAAAATGTTCTCAAATATACCCGAAATACCCAAAAATTGGTTATTTTTACCCATATATATATATATATATCCAAAAATAATCAAATTATTCAAAAGTATATAATATATTCGGGTTTATAATTGTAATTTTGGATATCTGGCTTATTATAAGTATAACTATAACTAATATTTTTAGATGTTGTATTTCAGATACGTTAGGGTACCCACGAGTATCATATTCAGTTCGAGTTCGGTTCCGGGTCTTCGAATAGAGAGGTCTAGGACCCATTCTAAAATTTTTTAAAATTGATTTGAGTTCGATTCGAATATTTTCAGATCGGTTTGATTTGGATATTCACTTCCGGTTATTTTACGGAAGGCTGTCTAAACATATGTGATATTTAATATATGTGAAGGCAATTGCTGCTTCGATTGTGAAAACAGAAGATCTACAAATTAAAAAAAACTCATACAACAAAAAGCATGCAGAATTCTAGGTTTGCATCAAAATAGTCATCAACAAGCGTATAAGGCGTTAATATTTTTGCTTACCTAAAGCAACTTCCATGGAGCAGTCCTCCTTTATAGTAGAGGGTAAATTAGTGTAAGTCTCATGCTATTTCTTTCGTTTTATTTTGGGATATTGTAATTTTTATACTATCTAAGAAATATATAAATAATTCAAGAAAAACTATGAAAATGTCTACACATCCAAATTATTGAGTTCAACAATTTTTAGCTCCATTTGTTTTTTCATGTTCAAGGATATAACATTTAGCAATAATTGAAAAAGTGGATAACTATTAATGGTCCAGTCATATTTTCTTTATAACTTTATTAGTTTTGTTGTTAACATGATTGAAATGTTAAAAAAAAAAATCTGACAAGTATATAGGAAACTTTTTTTTTTGTTCACCATTATATAGGAAACTTAAAGAACTCAGTTTTTGAAGACATGAACTCAAATTTGTTCTTATTAATCGGAACCTTAATTACATTCATGAGGGTTATTTATACGCAAACTTTACATAAATTTGAGTTTCTTTTTATAAAATTTTACAATACTTTCCTAGTTTGTTAGCCGATATTGATCAGCTATTAAGTAGTTCAAACTTCAAAGTCTTTTTATTACTTTCTATAAAACGAAAGTAATCTTGAAATATATACAAAACTGGGAATTTTCTTCGCGGATGTCCTATTATAAAAGAAGATGAAGTTATCATTGTAAAAAAAAAAAAATGAAGTTATCATTGTGTAACTGTTATTAGATCACTTTTAAGACAAGGAAGTATGGATGACAATTATAATCCGGAAGATGTCAACCGCCACATGGTTGTAGGGCACTAAAAACACTTTAATCCTATTCTCTTCTGGTTGTCACTAATTTTGCTTTTCTTTTTTTTTCCTTTTCTTTTAAGAGACTTGTTTTTCTTTTTAAGAGATAACATATCTCTATTAATTGTTTTATTTTGTGTCTCTTTCAACAAATTATATTCATTCATGAAATTGCCAGTAATTTCTGTTACTTTGGTACTAAATCAACCTCTTGCAATAAAACTGGTGCAGTTGATTTGATTGGGACAGAATATATTTTGTAAGAACCACATATAAAATGCTTGAATGTTGATTAAAAACGTCAAAATCAACACTTGAATTTGTTTTCATAAGTATGGAAAATTATCCATTTATGTTAGTTTTTGTAACACTCACACTAAACTAATTTACTTGTAGTCAGAGCATATACTCTAATATCGTCAGTATATCATTATCAGGGTTTAATTAACTCCACATTATGTATATTATTATATTAACAAAATAAATAATTACTCGGCCAAAGGATGAGTTAAAAAATATTCTAATATAAATCCCATTGATGCACATGGATTAAGAATAATATGGGCTTTACAATATCACAACAGGCTATAATTATGTTCGATTCATGCATTTGAATCAAGAATAATATGCTGTAAGCAATGAATATTGTGGACTATCATGAATAGATAATTCCTATTTACGTTTATGCAAAATAAACGGACGAAAATCTATGGGTCAACACAACGGGCGTTAATTAATAATCACAATATGCATGAAATACACACACTTTTTTGGTCATGCAATAAACAAAGCTTGAGCATCGGTCTTTTCTTTGGTCGGGTTGGATTTAAATTTTTAAAATTTTAGATACAAAAAAAGGCCCAACTACTATAACCGAATATTCAGTTTGGTTCTGTTCAAATTTGGTTATGGAAAAAGCTGATAAAAATAATAGTAAATAAGTCAATTTAGTATACTGTATGTTTTATATTTAAAATCATATATTTATAAAAAAAAAATTAAATTTTAATGAATTTTGGTTACTAAAACTAAGATTGTTCGGGTTGGTTTGGTAGGTTACACCAATTTTGGGTCCAGCATTGTTCGATATAAGATTTTTTTTTTTGACTAACCATATATATATGACATTCGAATCGGTTTCGGGTCGATGAATTATACTTTGGCTTGGTTTTTGTTCTGAAGAAATAATTAGAACCTCAATCATGCAAGGCATAAAGCCTAGTTGAGTTACTTAAATTATCATTAACACATATTCATGCATGCGCAGTTATCACGTGCAAACTAAACCAGAAATAATCACATAAGCTATATAAACTTTTATTATTCAGATGCATGCAAAAAACAAGATATCAGACTTTTGAATATTAAAAAAAATGTTAAGTTGGTTATGCCAAAAACGAATGTTAGGTTGGGTGAAAACTTGAGTTGTTTCTGTGGCACGTACTGGAAAAAAGCATGTGGTCCAATCTTGTTATAAATAGAATCGTTTTAATCCATCCAAATTTTTTGACAGTCTCTAGATACAGTAATTCTTAAGCTAAGAATGTCATGGCATTCAATAAAAAAATATGTCGATTCTTAAGCTAAATATTGTTTATAGAGAGAGTATTTATGTTAAGGATGAGACTGAGATAACTTTGATAATGCTTTCAGCCTTTCAAATTCTAAGGGTCAAGTAGAAGTTAGTCTAAAGCATATTTTTCACCAACCTTAATTTCTCGCTAATCAGAAGAAAACTCCTTTGGTTTGAAGGATTCTCGGAAAATAAAATATCAATAAGTAAAAAAGGAATACATGGGCATGGAAAAATTTTGGGTTCGTAAAATCAAAGCCCAACATCTTTTATGGATGCGTAAACAAGAGAAAAATGTAGGTCGATGAAACTCTTATTATTTCGGAAATTAGACTATGTCTTGCAAGCTTGTTATATATATTTATAGTTTATGCAACTTATAATTTACTAATATTTATACAACGTGCTATATATTAATATATCAAAAAAGTTGTATAATTTATCGATTATTTGGTGCGTCATTCTATTAGGAAGATTGTAAATGTTATCAGAAAATAGCCAGATATTTTACTATGCGAATAATTACATATTGGTTTTTTCTTACGCCATGTAGTCGTATACTATCAATTGTTTTTGTATTAGACAGTAAGCATATAAAATATTAACTATTGTTTAGTTTGTTCAAAATATATATATATATATATATATTAACTATTGTGTCAAATTCAAAATTTGATTTTATGCTATTAACCAAACATTATATAATTATGTATCTCATTATTTTTATTTAACGTGACATGCTATTTATAGAATACACATTCACAAACAACAATTTCATGCAATTATAATATAAGTCGTATATAATGAAAAGTGAAAACTAACATATAGATATAGACTGCTGCGTCCAAAAAAACATAATGGCAATATGTTGTTTGGTCAAAACATTTATTACATTCTGCAAACTTAAATTGGAACTTCAATTAGGAAAGTTTGAGAGTAATTGAGTAAATTAATTTAATTAGGTTAGGTTAGGTGAGTGTAAAGACCCCTTGGTTGAAGAACCGGTCGGTTCTTTTCAAATCTCAACTTTGAACCAAGTCCAGGTGAACAATTGAGACTAATTTTGTTTGCCATTTCTCTTTTAATACATACTAAGATTTAACCCGCCGTGTTGACAATTTTTTTTACACTATCACAATTGAATCAACTTAATTTAACATGTCTAATATTTTAATATTGATGGCGTGAACAAAATAATAAAATGATGATACACACGAGTTAATGATATTTTGAATTTATATTAATGTCGATCCAAACTCTTCCCGCCATATAACCTGCAATTTAAACTTTTTATAAGTTTAAATATTCATAATATTTTATACGTTTTATAAATTTTAAATATATCAATATTAATATTTTAAACTTTTTAAAAGTTTAACATTTATTATATCCGATATAATTAAACGATTCGACTAAAAATCCAAATTAAACGGATACAAACTTTAAATTTGCATGCTTGTTAAGTTAAGTTTCTGCTCACTTGAATTTAGATTCAGTTTGTTCTTATAGTATGACTATGAATTATTGTTTAAAAATTTTAGCCGATGTGGGACGTTGAACACATATTTCTTCTTCATTAATTGAGTAATATATGTCATTTTTAAAAAATTTGAATCATAACATATGCAGAAAAAAGATTTTTATGAACTTTATATATTATATGATGATTCAAAACAATTTATAAAAAAAATTCAAACAAAGGTGATATAATAATCATAATTTTAAATCTTAACAAAATCTTTTAAATATCTATATTATTAATTGTAAAACATTATATGGATAATTTTAATTTTATAATTAATGATAAAATCTTTTAATTATGTTTAGTTATATGGATTGTAGATGATTAATATGTTTGAATACATAAATATAAGTATTTATCTATTCCATATTTATCCTTAATGAAAATTTTAATTTGTTTTTTAAATCAATGACATTTTCTATAATATCTTACAAACTAAAGAGTTTTCTTCAAAATGTATTTCAAAAATAATAATATAGAATTATAGATTGCTGAGTGGATATTATTTACAAAAGAAATACATTATTTACATGGGCTTGGAAAAGTTTTAGTTCATAAAACCAAAGCCCAACATCTTTTGCATGTGAGATTAAGAGGGAAAAAAGTAGGTCCTCAAACTCTTAAGGCTCCAAAATAAGACGTGCGAGACATGGCAGATTTGGGTACAGGACGGATTTGAAACTAATTTTTCAGAAATCATGTATTTCGTTAAAGATGTTTTAGAAATCAGACTAAAAAGATTGCTATATATATTTATATTTGCAGCAACTCCGGGGTATAATTTGTTGTATATCATTTATACAGTACAAAAAAAACATCACATATATATACTATTCCGTTTTAAAAAAAAATCACCGTAACTGTTTAACTTTCACCCTGATGTTTAATCAAACCACAGTATTCTTGAGAAAGCACCAGGAATTTTTGTCTCTTCATCTTGGTCAAAATGTTACTTTTTGCAAATAGTAAAATTTGCTATACTGTTTTCTTCATTTTTTTGACAAAATTTGATCCCTTCTTTTTTCTGTATAAATTTGATCCCTTATTTTTTTGTTTCCTTTAGCATCGTTTCGTGTTGGGAATTTTCAAACAGTTATGTTACTAACAATTTTCAATATATAGCTTAACCAAATATTTTTAAATTTGGATGTATGTGTATTAGTGTATATATATCACTAGAAGATAATAATTGGCACTGTGTTCAAATAGAAGTGGGGAAATGCTTGAGATTCCTAGCGTGTATGGGTTATTATTGTCCGTGACATTTCAGAATTCGTCAGACTCGGACAAAGACGCAACTTTGCTTTTTCTGTCTTGTTACACTATCAAAATTTCAAACTTTTTACACATAATATATACATCAGTTGATATAAAGTTTACTACATTATATATGGACACTAAACTATACAAATAATGAAGCTTTTGAGTCTTGGTAAGTGCATCACAAAGTCAACAACGTTGGATATAGGTGTTGATAAAAGTTTAGACTGTTTAGTGAATATTCTAACCCAAATGTGGATTATCAAAGTTGTCTGATTATCCGAATCGAGCTTATTTGATACGGTCGGTAAGATAAAAGAATGTTTGTAATTTAGTAGTAGTTTTACTGGTTTAACCAAAGACCTTTTAAAGAAACTGCGTTTTGATACTTGAGAAGATATTAATTTACTCGCTGTATATCCTACATCCAAAAAAATTACTAACTTCTGACTCAAATCTCTTGGTCAATAAAATAAAATAAGATAAAAAAGTGTATAGTATACGTTATAAAACTAATAATCTTTTAAGTTTTTTTCAAAATACTTTTTACGCATTATAGAAAACTTGCAAGAAAACCAAAATGTATAGTTTTGTAACTTTGGACGATAATTTTCAAGAAACCATGTTTCCATTTTTTCACATGAAAAAACACGATAAACATTTTTTGAAAATTTTTTTTCTTAAAATTAATTGAAACTTTTTTGAAAGTTTATTTAGCAATTATTATTTGATTCATTATATCAGTCGCAAGTCGCAATATTCCTTAATTCATTGGTATTTTCTAAATCCACACCTTGAGTACTGCTATTACTTGTTACAATGGTAAAATTTTGTCCATGAACCTAAACATAACAATTGGACGTTTAAATCCTTTCTAATGTAGATGCTTTCACACCGTCTAGACTATAAGAAATTCTGATTTCATGCATTTGTGACATTGAGATAATAATTTATCTTTTTGGTTCGTGACTTATAACTGAAAGTTTTGCAGCTTCATCCCTATTATTATCTTGTTATTGCCCAAGGAGACAAGCTAGTACCACAACCTCTAAAACCCATCACACTGTGGTCACTGGTCATCCATAAGGTCAGGTCGTTGTTTTAGCCTCTTCAAAAATGGTTATTTATTTTTTCTTTCGTTCTTTAACTTTTGTCACAAAATACTTATAATCGATGTGTTGTCCACATGTCCTGAATTGGTTGGCCACAAAAATCATTCCGTAAAGTGCTTGCTAAATGCTAATGCTATCGTATATTATATTTTCCTTTTCCAATATTGGTAAATAAAATTATAAAAAACTTGTTATCTTTCAGTTTGGAACACAAAACGAAGCGAAGTTGGAACTGAGAAACGGACTACGGATGAAGCTGGATTCCTCAAAAACGAGAGAAACAGAAACCTCGAACCTTTCACCCATATTGTCCGGAACCTCATTTTACGCTCCTAATTTCCAAGAAACCTTATTGGTTCATCACTCTCTAAACGTATATACATATCTGAAAATTTAATCTGCGTGTTACTATTTTCCTTTTCTCCTCGATAACCTCTTTATCTTCTCTCAAGTCTACTTCTATCAGCTACTTAACCTTTTGTGCGCATGCCTCTCTCTCTCTCTCTCTCTCTCTCTCTCTCTCTTCTGTAACAATCTCTCTCGAGCCCCTTTCACTGTCAGTGACAACAGAGAGAATCACAGTAATAATTTTTTTACAGAGAAAAAAACACTAAAAAGTCTCTAATCTCTCATCTCTCTTTCAATCACTTCTCGTCACTATCGTTTTGCTTTTGTCTCCTTTCACCTTTTTAACTCCCAATAGCGAATATTACCCGTTGAGTTCTCAATTCTTGACACAAAATCTTTTTCCTTCTTCTAAAAAAGCTCTGTTTCTTTTTCTTTCTTCTTCCATTGTACCATTGTCGTTTTGATCATTTCCAACTGTCTTCTTTCTTTCCTTATTCTCGTAACTAAGCTATTGATAATGTTGATGTGTACATTCATCTCTGAGAGATTCCCCAAATTCACAAAAGCTGAGTGACTTTTTTTTCAGAAACAGAATTCAAAGAAAGTTTTTTGTTCTTCTCTGGGTCTTTGCTTCATTCTTGATTATGTGATAAAGTTATGGATTTTGAGGCAATGTGTCTCTAAAGGAGACATTTTTACTGTGTTTGATCTCTCTCTGAGCTCTTTAGGTTATTAGGGTTTCGTTGTTAGTCATCTTGATGACGGGGGAGTTACAGGAGACGACGGCGCCATGTGCGGCCATAACTGAGAAACGGCCAAATCGACTCGGTGGTTGTGTTGGTGTTTTCTTTCAGCTCTTTGATTGGAACCGACGCTTTGCTAAAAAGAAGCTCTTTTCTCGCAAACCACTTCTTCCTGGTTTGTCTCTCTCTCTCTCTCTCTCACTCTGTTTCTGTCTCAGTTTGTTTGAAAATGGGTGTTGTTGAGTTAGTTTGTTTCTTATGCATTGTCAGGGAAACAAGTTTCTAAGAGGTTTGGAGGGAATGAGAAGATGCTCAAATCTAAGCTTAATCTGGTGAAAGTTTCTCCTTTTGTTTCTTAAAGTTGGTATCTTTAGTCTAATCGAGTTACAATTGTTGATTTTTCTGTCCTCCTGTTGAATTGAATTTGATAGATTGATGATGAGAACAGAGGAAGTTTCCCGAATCGGAATGAAGTTATGGAGATTAAAAAGCATGAAATGAGATCTCCTAGTTTAGTAGCACGTTTAATGGGGCTTGAATCAATGCCATCTAGTCATAGAGACAAAGGGAAGAATAAGAAGAAACCGTCGTTTTCAAAGATTCAGGATAACGAGAAATGCGAGGGGTTTGATGGGGAAGAAGAAGAGGAGAATGGTTTTGATAAGTTAAGACCACAGAAGATGCAGAGAACAACAGGAGTTTGTGATAGGCGTGTTGCGGTTAAGAAGTTTGTTTCTGAAGCTATGCAGATTAAGAACGTTTTGACCCGGGTAAGGAAACATCATCAGTATAATAGTCATCATCAGCATCAGAAACTGGCTTCTCCTGTTAGAAGTCCGAGGCTTAATAGAAGAAGCTCTAGGTTGATTGATGCTGCTGCTAGGATTCTTGAACCGGGGAAGAGAAATGCGAAATGCGCTATTGCTTTTCCAAGTTCTTCAGGGGTTAGAAGGTGTGACAATGCTGGGAAAGAACCAGTTGAAGTTGTTGTTTTACCCGAGTTTCAACGTGGTTATAACTATAGTGTTGGTTCTTGTAAAGCATGTGGTAGCTTGGTTGATGTGAATGGTTCGACTCCGGTAGCTGAAGAAACGGGAAAGAACATGGAGTGTGCTTCTGAATCAACGCCTTTTCAACGGAGTAAAAGAAATGTGTTTTGGAGAAATGAAGATTCATCTGTGTCTGTTTCTGCTAAAGACAGTCCAGATCAAATGGCGAGGAAAGCTCTACACCGTGTCCGATATGACTTCAATGGGAAGCATGGAAAGGATGAAATGTCGCTGCCCGGTTTTAGAAACAGATTAGATTATCACAATAAGGTGTTGCAGAGGGAGGAAAGGTATCCTCCGGAAGCTCGATCTTTCACCTTACAGGGTAAAAGAGGTTGGTCTTCACCTGCAAATGCGATCAACTGTAAAGAGAAGGACTTCATAGCCATGAATAGAGGTTCAACTAGTAGGAATCATCACTTGAAGTCCCCGGCTAAATTTGAAAACTCTGATGTGAATCTGCAGAGAAAATCACAAACTAGAGTTGAGGAGTCTTGTAATAGATCAGGATTTAGCACTCCAGCACGGAAGAGAAGGCTACCTTGTGATAGTGGTCACGGGCGAGGAAGTAGCTTTATGAGTCCAGTGTCAATAAGATTAGATGGTGAATGCTCTTGCGCATGTAGTAATGTCCCCAGCAGTAGAAATGAAACTGCATTTCTTCCCTTGAAACCTGGTTGTCTCCCTCATAGAAATTGTAGCCAAGGCTGTAAAGAAACCAAAGAGAGGAAAGGAGGTCAACGCGTTCCACATCAGATGGGTGAAAGAAACCCAAGAACATCATTTACGAAAAGGCCACCGCTTGATGTAGGTACTCTGGGGTTGATTCAGCAAAAGTTGAAAGAATTGGCTTCTCAGGAACAAGATGATGCTATAGGAGGAAGTGCTTTGCCCAATAAATCAGCATCTTTGATTCTCCATGAATTGTTATCTTCTTTAGCTTTGGACCAGCTGCCTCATGTTCGAGATATCGATATGCCTTACGGAAAAACAGCTTATCGGGTATGTTAATAACCTTCAAGGACTTCAAATTTTAGTAATGCTCATCTTTATTCATTATGCTTCTTGATTCTTGCAGAAGAAAGGCAAAACAGAGTTGTGGAGTTCCATTGGAAATGCAAACAGTGATTACACAAGCCCAGGTTCTGTACTTGATGCATCTTTCTCCAACGAGAGTTGCTTTTCAAATAGCTTCGACACTATCTCAGGTACATAAAGATAATCAGCAGTAATTGATTTCTGAATTAAACGTTAGTTCCTGTATCTGAAACCTGAAACTGCTGTTATGTTTTGTAGTTCCAGGACAGATGAGGCTGCCTCTAGAGCCTATAGAACCCGACTGGGACATTCTTGAAGATTCCGCCACTTCATTCAAGAAATCAACAAGTGGTGGTAATTATCAGGCGATCGCCAGTCTTGTCAGCCATGTCTCTAACGTCCTGCGATGTTTGAGCAACACAGGTCTCATATTAACGCAACAAAGATTCACAGTTGCAAGAGAAGTCATTATCCACACCGAGCTATTGGTTGGTACTACAACTACACAAGAGAAGTACCTCATTGGTCCCGAACTCTTCGACGAACTCATGATCTACGCAGCTCGTTCTGATCATCTAGTCAATCTCCCTGGACTAACTGGAGGGTTCCTTGTCGATGCCATAATCGAACACTTGGAAGAAAGAAACATTTCCTGCGGGTTATTAAAGCCTTTAAGTGCTAAACCTGACGAGTTGATTCGAGGTGTTCTTGAAGAAGTTCCGAAGTGGGCAAAAGTGGCGCGGATTGGTATGGATGAGATAATCGGTATCGAAATGGAGAAATGGCTAGATCTTGAAACACATGTGTTTGGAGTTGGATCAGAGATTGCATATGAGATCCTTCGGTGTTTGGTCGGAGAGTTAACAACCGATCTCGGGAAATTCTTACTGGTGAAAACTAATCCCTTTTAGAACCAACAAGATAACGTTTCGTCAAAATAGTATTTGTGTAACTTAGCCATTCCTTATGCTAGTCAACGATTATGATCAATGCTTGTTTATTAGCTTTTCTGATAACTACGCAAATTTTATCATTGTTTATACAATTTGTTGACCAAACTGATCCTATTAGAACGAAACAATGGTCGGTCCGAGAACCAAACCTTATCCTATATCTGAATCCAAACAGAAACGTGGATTCGTTCCCCTAATACAAATATGAAATCTTCAATCACACAACCAAAGTCTGAAAAAAGACTAATCTTTCAACAATCAAAACCAATAAACAAAAAGAGAAATTCGTAGAAAAAATCAACCTTTCACCCACAAATGTTAGATTTTGGACACAAACAAGATCAATGAATCAGTAAATTTGTCTGTAACCTAGAATAGTCCGACCACCACCACCGCCAATTGAATTCCTTCCTCCTCCTCCGCCACCGATTGATTTCCTTTTTCCTCCGCCGTTAATGGCGGAAGCAGCAGCCATGGAAATTTTCTTCTGATCATCAACAGTCGCGTAACTCTTACGCATCATCCCAATACCTTTCTTCTCACCAGCACTCGCTGACACACTTCCTCTCAACGCAGATCCAGCAAAAACGGCGGCGTTTCGACTCTTAACCGGCGGCGGAGTAAGTTCTGTTCTCCGAGGAAGCAAATTCGAATTAACCGGTCTACGATTCTCTTTACGAATCATTGCAGAGAAATCAGGAACCGATTGAGCCAACGAAGACGACGTTTTCCTCTGATTCAGATTAAACCCAAATCTCGTCTTCTTCTCCGGTAAAACCCTGATTTCTTCTTCTCTTGTGAACCCAAATCTCACTTGTTCTTCCTTTAGAATCTTCTCGAAGTCTCGTTTCGTTCGAAGCTTCGATTCTCGTAATCTCGCGTATTCTCCGTATCTAGGTCCTCTCTCGAATCCGTAATCACCATTATCTACCAAAAGCTTGAGTTTTTGTTGTGTTTCGGACATTGGATCAATAGAAAAAAACAGAGGTTCCATACTAGGGTTTGAAATCGTATCCTCCATTACTGGGTCGTACTCGTCTTCTTCCTCACAAAATTTGGAACTTTATTAATTGAAAATGGCTTTTTTTTTTCTTTCGTAACGGTCTGATTGAACAAAGAGGAGGCTCCTTAATATTTTGTTGTATTGACGCTTTTACCCTTTTTAACGGTCTTATTTTAGTGACCGTTGACCAGACCGGTTAAAGAGAGGAACTGCATAATATGATTTGGTTTAATTAAATGGTTTGCTACTCCTCCTTCGCCTATTGGAAAATCAGTAAAAACTCACCAATTAAACAAAAAATTCCACTAAATAGAGCTACACAAATTCGGTTTAGTTGGGTTGCATTCGTGTTCAATTTCAGTTTCACTAAACCTAACTAAATATGGTTTAATTGAACCGGTCTTGGTTCGTCTCTCAGATGGTTTAGAGTAATTTACTTGTAGAAAAGGAAACAATATTTACTTATTAGGGGATTGTCAGAAAAAAGGAAATGAAACCGAACCAGCCTTAGTTCGTCTCAGGTGGTTTTGAGTAATTACTTTCGAAAAAGGAAAACATTAATCTTACTTAGTTCGTTTAATTACTGATTAGCAGATTGGCAGAAAAAGGAAATAACCAGATCGACTAAAGTCTATATGTATGATTAGAAATAATAGAGTGAGTCCATATCATATTATTTCGCAACAGGCAAACACAAAAATCTCAGTCTTGTCTCGTTCTCTTTGATCTGTGAAATATAGAAAACATAATGGGTGGCGTGAAGAGGAAGATTGCTATAGAGAAGATAGAGAAGAAAGATCCACGAGCCGTTGCTTTCTCAAAACGCCGTATGGGTCTCTACAGTAAAGCATCGGAGCTTTGTCTTCTCTCCGACGCACAGATTGCGATTATAGCGACTCCTGTTTCTTCTAATTCCAACGTCTCTTTCTACACGTTTGGCCACTCCTCTGTCGATAGTGTTGTTGCAGCTTTCCTCGCGAATCAGAGTCCTCGGGATGAAAGGTCAGGGTTTTGGTGGGAAGATGAGTGTCTTGCCAATTCAGAGAATCCAGAGGAGTTGAGAGACGGGATTGATTCAATGTCGAAGATGTTGCAAGATCTGAAGGAGTTGGAAAAGCGAAGAGATCGTGAAGACGTGAAGAAGAAGAAGGGTGTTTCACACGGAATTCATCAAAAGCAAACCCTAAATCCTCAACCGTGTTCTTCAAGTGTTTGCAATAAAGATGATATAACTGTGAATTTCGAAGGGTTTCACAAGACCACCGAAGAACAAACCCTAGCGGTTTCTGACAACAGCAACAACAACGGTTTACTTGGAAACTTCGATGGGTGCAATCAAGAGCTTGATCTTGATCAAATCCTTGCTTTTGTGACAAACTCTGAAGATCTATGGAAGAATTTGGAGATGGATGATGTCTCTAGGGTGACAACGAATCAAAATCTGTGCTCTGGTTCTGAAGCTGTTGAAGATAGAGAGTTGGTGATTCACAGAGACTTGGATGAGGATCAGATGCTAGCGATTTCTGATAACAACAAAAACAACAATGCTTTACGTGGAAACGTGGGTGGATGCAATCAAGAGATGAACTTTGAACAAATCATTGATTTTGAGGTTGAGACTAAATCTGAAGGTCTGTCGATGAATAATGTCTCGATGGCGACAACGTATCAAAATTCTCTCTCTGTTTCTAAAGCTGATGTAGTTGGAGAATTGGTGACTCACAACAGAGATTTGTATGACGATAATATTCACTTGTCTGATTTGGATGAGGATCAGATCCTAGCAATATCTGACAACAACAACAGTGTTTTACCTGGAAACTTCAGTTGGTTCAATCAAGAGCTGGATCTTGATCAGATCATTGATTTTGAGACGAATTCTGAAAGTCTTTTGATGAATTTGGAGTCTTTGATGAACTTAAAGATGGATGGTGTCTCGATGGCGACAACAGAGAAAAATATGTACTCTGGTTCTGAAGTTGTTGAAGATGGAGGATTAGTGATTCCCAGAGATTTGGATGAGGATAATCTTTGCTTCTCTGAATTTTTCAATGAGTTAACCTCCATTGCTGCACTTTGAAACTCCCTCCAAGATAACAAGTTAATCCTTGATTTGAGTATTGCTACGGTTTACTTTGGTTAGAGATATTTCCTTCATGAAAAGTCCGGTTTGACTTCCATCAATTTTTCATACTTGATTTGGGGATTTTGATCGAACTCAAACCGGTCGGTTTGCCTTTAGTTAAACCATTACTATTTGTTTGTATGTTTTGAATGTCTTTTAACAACTTATGGCTTATTTTATCTGTGTGATGTTTTCGTATCAAACCAAAAAATAAAGCTTTGTTAGAACTTAAGCAAAATGGCTCCATAACAAAACAGAACCTTTTATGTCGTTACTATTTATAATTCATGGCAAACAGCTACAAAATTTTTGTGGCTATGTCTGATAATTCATAACCATAAAGCGATCACAACTATAGATGACCATAAAAATTCAGTTTATGACTATAACGTCGTGACAATTTTTGTCATCCATGGCTATTAGTCATGAAATATCCACCGCTTGAACCGTAGCCAATTCATCCACGGGTTGGTCACAAAGTTTACGTAGTTGATAGCCATTGATAGACACAGTCACACAAAAGTTTTAGGGCTAATAACCATAAATTAGCTACCCTAACTCTCTGGCTATCACGAGTATTTATGTTAAAGATATTATAACTTCAAAAAGATTTTTTTATCCTAATTAAATCTAATAAAAATATAAACATAGTATTGTAATGAAAATAAAATTAATAATATAAAAATTAGAATGTATTAAAATACAAAAGAACCAAAAATAAAATAGGTTAATACTAATTATGATCCTTAAAGTACAGCGGGGCGAATTACAACACCATGTTTGCAAGGTTGATCGCCTCCCTCGGGTTGGGTTGACCCGCTTATGGCATAGGACCCGTGGTGGATATAATGTTCTCGGCAGGTGTAGCAAGCGAACCCATCGGCTGGAGGGTAACAAGATCTATACCGTAAACTCGTAAAAGTGCGTCTATGCCTTGCTTCAACGCCTTTACGTTAGCTTCAACGCCTCTAAGTCTAGCTACAACTCACTCATTATTTCTTCAATCCCGCTCGTCTTCATATCAAGGTCTAAGTTTTGACAGAGAGATGTGGTATCCAACTTATGCATATCAACTTTGTAGGGCGTAGCACTCTACCCAAAATATTAGAAAGAAAAAATCATTCAATATGTATAATTATCTATTTAACAATGTAAAATCTATATATAATGAAAATTATTGTTAAAATGAGATCAGAGTGGACATGATTACCTCTAAATATGCAACGTTGGGCTGATGGCGGGAGGGTCCGGTGGCGGTCGATCCAGTTTCGCTAACTGTTTGGGTAGCGGACTGTTGGGTAGCCAAAGTCTCGGCCACTGTTTCTAGGGCCGTCGCCCGGTTGTCGTCTAACTCGTTTACTGGTGGTGTTTTCTCACCAGCCTCGACCGTCTTAGAAAACAAAATTAAGGGTTAAAAATATTAAAAATATAAAATTGATAAAATTTTAAAAATATTTACCAAATCATGAGCAATTTTGCCAATTTGTTTGTCTCCCGTAGCATGAAGGTTCATGCCAAGTTCGTCCTTGTCCAAAATGCAATTATCCGATTTGCTCTTCTTATAACTATCACCTCTGTCTCCCAAGTGTAAACAAATTTCTTACCTGATCTCTTTCTCTTGCTAAATAGGTTCCCGATCGACTCCTCGCACAAGTGCTTTCAACAAGGGAAAACCGCGTCGTGGTGCTCATTATCCCAATAGTCCTTTTGCTGCAAAATTTATAGGTAAGCATCGTTAGTAATGCAAAATAATTTCAAAAATTATGTAAATTTAGAAATTTGTGCAAAATACGTAATATATACCACAAAACTAGACCACCATGCGTCTTTAGTACTTTGAGGGATCATATTATAGTTCCACCATTGTCCCCAAAAATCTGCTTGCCATGTTGATGTTATGTCTTTTTCGATGCAATCATCATCGTCAAACCTGTCATAAAAGAAACAAATAAGAATTCATAAAAAAAAAAAATTAATAATGAAAACTCATAAATTTTTGGTTTAGAAAAATTTATTTACCACACCATTAAGTTTATGTGGATGGAGCTGTGGCATGTGTCGCCTCACAGGCGAATCTATCAAAGATGTTAAGGTGGGTAGAGGTTTTTGGGCTGCAATAGAACTAGCCGATCTTGTCATTCTGAGAGGCATTTGAGTTCTTTGTGAGATAAGTCCGTTTAGCTCCATGAGATAAAGAAGCACTTCGGCAATTCATATCTGTAGAAATTCAAAAGATTATAGTCACTTGTATTAAAATTATGAATTACAAAATTGTAATAAAGTTATATTATATTTCCAATTTCACATCCTAATAGTCTTTAATACAAGAACTTTGACAATTACATAACCAAGCACTGATAAATCAAGTAACCATAAAAATCAATCACATATGGAAACAAATCCAGAATTCTCAATATCCTAGAAATAATCAAGCTTTTAAAATCATCCTCACAAGCTTAAGAACTAAAACTCAAAAGTCCTTAAATTGAAGGTTCCAATTTCAACATAACACTTAAAAAAGAAGAAGGTTTTGAATCAGAAAACCTTGATGACTGCTACGAAGAAGGGTATTTTCCATTTCCTTCTTAACATTTGAGTTATTTTCACAATGTTTTAACATTTTCATTTTTTTATGCTGCCACATATTTTTTCATAATGTGTATATTGTAGCTCTAGTATGGGAACTCAAAAGAATGGGTAACGCTTGTGGAGAAGTGTCTGATCTATTCAAGTTCAAGTCAAAAGACGACCTGAAGAAATGACATATTTATTATGTTTCTTGAATATGGAGGGTAAGCACACAGGTTCATTCATCTTCTCATATTCAATTATTCATGTTACAGAACCAATGTTCTGTTTTGATAGTTTTATGTTATTTTCATTCCTCATTGATTCATATTAACCAATTACTTAGAGGAAATATGATTTTGAATATATGCAATACATAGAAATTCTTCATGTGATTTGTTCATTACTGTGTTGGATACGTACTTTATATAGGATTATCTTCGGCTTCGTTGGAGATTAAAGATGGAGGAAATGGATTAGATTGCATTGGTTAGTATTTTGTGGTCACTGTGCCTCGCCTTTCCCTGTGTTGCAAAAATGGATCTTATACAATCAGTTTAAGTCAGGTAGATTTTCGAAATAGGCTTGGCAAGTTAGGTCTGCTATATAGCTTCTTTGACTTGTACTTATTCTGATGATTTTATCATATCTGGAGGCATGGAAACCTTAATGAGTATGCCCCAACAAAAATCATGTTTATATCGATTTTATTTGTCCTATCATGGTACTTACGATCATCCATTATGACATGTACGCTTTGTTAATTAGAACCTCCTCATCCATACGTCATCTCAAACTGGTAAACAATTACTTCTTGCTACTAAGTAATAGCACGATTACTTAACAAAAAAACATATCTTGATGTCGTTTTACAATCATAAACACCGATAGTCTAGTCGACATTTGTAACCCGTCAAACAGCGATCATTTCCTTGATAATATAAAGAATAACCAATAGTTCCCTTCAATTATCTCAAAACTTTATTCACTAACAATAACATCCAACATCTTTCCCGTGCTTTGACTGGTAGAGACTTACCAAGGCAACAACGTAACAAATGTCGAACCGGGTGCACATCATAACATACATTGTGGTAAAATTTAGATTTTTTTGCAACATAATCAAATCATCATCGTCTGCCACTTAAGTTAAAACCCTTGATAATGTAAATCTCTTTTACAAAACAACCTCTACTGAAAATTAAAATCGACGTGGTAGCAACTTTTACAAAATACTCGTCTTGATTGATAGCGATGTACTAAGCAAAGATTGTGGTAAAATATTCGACCGGATGTACATCTTAGCAAAAATTGCGGTAAAATTTAGAGTGTCTTTACAACATAACGAGAACATCATCATGGTCTCCCACTTAAGTTAAAACCCTTTGATGAAGTAATTCCGTTTTACGAAACAGCCTCTATTGAAAACTGAAATCAACTTGGCGTGCATCTCACAAACTAGCTAATTAACTTCTTTCAACACTATTCCTATATTCTTCAATTACTAAATAATTGAACCAAAGTTGACAGAATGATAGGGAAGAAAATTCACATTGCATTTTTTATAAGAAGAATAAAAAAAAAGTGAAAGCAAACGCATACATGTAATATGAGATTTGGTAAAGTAAGAAAAAAAAAATAATCATCGAAAAAAACACTATAAAAATGACATCCGACTAATATTTTACAAGTTTTGACTGGGCCCAAATAAAAATCATTCATGGCCCAAGACTTAAATGGAGGTCAAGCCCAATACCATTCTCTAACTTAACTCTGCTACCACGATCATTCTCTCCGGCGAACCTCCTCATCTCCGGCAAAGAACTACCATGAGCCTTAACCTCTCTGGCCATAGACTCCATCCCTACACCGTAAACTCCCCTTCCACCATGAAAGTACCCAACGGCGTTTTGTGACGGCATGTGCTCACCGTAAAGCCACTTAGAACTCGAAGAAGAAGAAGAGAGCATCATATGCGGCGGAGGATGCGGCTGAGAGAGGAGATGAGGCAGCGGCGCGAAGGCGGAGAGAAGCGGATTCGTGTGAGGGTGAAAATTATGATGACGTGGCAAGCCTCGAGTGGCTAGCATCTGTGCACGTTTAAGAAGCTGACGCTCTTTCTTGTGAGCGTTTTGGTGACCACCAAGAGCTTGAGAGTTCGCAAACTCTCTACAACAATATTGACACTCGTACTTACGTGACTCGGATCCTGATACAGATCCTGGTCTTGGTTCGGGCGACCGGTTTTGATCCGACGTCGGTTCTAGTAGGTTTATACCGAAGAGCTTCAAAGAAGATGTTTCAGTCGCCATATATGCGAGTTTATCTATATATGTACACAGAGAGAGATAGACAGAGAGTTTTAAAAGTCTTCTTGAAAATGAAAAGATGAGATTAAAGACTTAAAATGAGATCAACCCTGAGTTTGCATGTGCATATATTTATAATTAAGATAGAGATTTAATTTAATTATGGAGTCTAGGTTGGTCCACTCACTTTGTTATGGAGTGCTTATGGCATGTTTCCACATAGTTTACAATCTTTTTATATATAGGGTTAATAGTAATTAAGTTTCCGAGTTTTATGGTTTTAATATATCTTTAATAATTATTAGAATAGTGATGTATACATACATGTATAAAATGATTAAATGTATGTACCACATAGGTGTGCGTGTACACTTAATAGAACAGAACAATAATATAAAAGCTAGGAAGGTCTACATACCTCGTAAAGCATTTATCGTATAATTTATAGTTTAGTATAGATAAGAATATACATAATCTCATCATTTTTTAAGCTTCAACTATGTCACGGGATTTGAACCGTTCAATTAGTTGATTGGACATAAAGGAATTTTCTCTTACTATATGTTTTTTTTAGTTTGTAGAAATAATTATAAGATTGCAATTCTATTGAATAGATCTTTGATCTACCCCCTTAATATAATGATCTATGCATTTATATATGATTAATCAGGTTATAATTGAGGTCCCACCAAAAATACTTTAATACTGACAAATAGATTAACATCAAGTTTAAAGTGTTGGCGTGATTGACGTTGAAATTAAGTATTTGTTTAGACATGGCAAGATCTTCCCGAATCTTACTAACTACAACCCTGATTTGATCATTAAACCTTTTTAATTGCTATTATCACTTTAAATTGATTAAACCCTTTTAAATTAAGTAAAATAGCTGATTAATTAACTAAGCCTCTACTTCCTTACCCCCCTGAACTCATGCATGACCTTTGCTTTTAGGATATTTGGAAACTTTACTTGTCACCATCTTTGTCTTCTTCACACTTTGCGAGTTTGTGTTTAGTTGACAATTGAATTTACCTAAATCATTATCTTTTCTTTACACCTACAATACAATTGATTGATTTACCTGAACTACCTTATTTTGTTTTATTTTTCCTTATCTTCTTTACTGTTTTGACGATATTTCAATATTTACTAATTAAATACAATGTTCGGATGTCCTGTGGCTCGACAAGCTTATGCTTTGGCTAACGTTCCTCTACCGATTAATGGATTCTTCAGTTCAGATGTTGAGAGGAATTGGGAGCACCTCATGCGTCTAATTCAGAATAATGAGGTTCCTGAAGAGACACGACAAGTCATTCCATAGTTGATGTGGGGCATATGGAGTAATAACTTTACTTTCAAGGGAAACGAGGTGATATAAGAGAGATGGTATTAAAAGCTCAACAAGACTCATCTCAATGGAAAGAGGTACAAATCATAAGCTCAAGTATGAAATCCACATGGCAACAGAAGAATCCTACTTTGGAGGATAAATGGTGTAAAGTGTAACATTGCTTCTTCATGGATTAATAGCTCCTCAATGTCGGGTGGTACATGGATCGTAAGAGATGACAAAGGTCAGGTCGTGTTTATGCTAGAGATGCATTTCCCCGACTAGACTCTCAGGTGAACGCTGCGCTACGATGCGTCTTGTGGACACTTGAAGCTCTACGTAACTTGAACACTAATCGAGTGGAACTAGTATCAGACAATGTTGCAGCGATGGAGGCAATCAATAATCTCAAAGAATGGCAAAAGTGTTACGCGAGATGGACGACTTCAATCATATTTGGCGTTTGGAAAGCCTTCTTAGCTTCACGATAAAGTGCTCTCTGAAGCGTAATTTTATCCTAGTTTTTTCTTATATTTTCTCTTATCGTTGTCGTTATGTGTTTCAAACTCTATGTTGGTTCTATCAGATGACAAGAAAAAAATGATACAAATGATTAACTATCAAAGTCTGATTTGCAAAAAAAAATAAAAAATATTTGATTAGTTCTCTTACAACCACGTGAAAGTGGTACTTTTGCGGACGATTGCAGTAAGTTGTGTTTGACATAAATCATAGAAAATGACTAGATAAGCAGCTTCACCCGCTCTAAGTCAAAAGTTAATTTTTTCAAGCTTCTCCGGTAGTTTGTTTTTCAAAATAATTTAAATAGAATTAAAATAAAATGTTTTCCAATTAAAATCTCCTTCAACGAAACTCCATGTTTCATTATATATATTATCATTCAAACTCTTATATATTTGGTACATATATTACTGAAATTAATTTTTTTGTTATGACAAAAAGATATAAATATACATATACAAAATTTTGAAATCTCTTAATTAAAAGTATACTTGTTAGTTAGCCTATGGTTGATTTGGATTAATGAATTTTATTCAATAATAAAAATAAAATAATGTATAATTTATAAATTATGTATATTGTGTCTATTTTATGTGGGTAGTCTTCTTCTGTTGTGTCTAAGAAATAGCGATGAAATAGTAACATAGTTAAAGTAAATTTGCAATAAATTATAAAATGCTAATTCCATACATATCGTAAATGTTCTATCGCCAATTTATCGCTAGTATAGTGACAACATTCCAACGCAAAATTGGATCACTACATTAATTTCATATGTGATGTTATTCGTAATCGATAGGGTGTTAACAATCGTAATGGTAAAACAAAACAAAAAATTGTGATAATAAAGTTTCGTCGGTAATTTCGATAGGTTAACGATGGAAATTGAAATGGGTAACTCAGTTTGCTATTAATTCGTTAGAGAGTATATTTCATTTACCTGCAAGTATATAACAAGAGATTGTAACTAATATCACGTAAAACTATTGCATGTATTACAATGCAATTACTGGCAAGAAACACTTATATCGTCGGGGATTCATCAACAAATATAATTATTTTGATTCAACATAAAAAAATGTGATAAGCATCTATTTGTAATTTGAAAGTCGTGCCAACTGCCAAATAGTATCAGAGTATTTGAATAATTTTGTTGTGGCTCTTAATGACTAATACATTGATGACCTGATGTGATGCATTCTTATAAATGACAAGCCTAGTTGATCTTAAATATGAATCTATCACGAATTTTCTAACACTTGATCTCTTTCCATAGATTATAAGTGATATAACTTTTGAAACTATTGCTCTATAATCTTCCAGATTATGTTCCGACTTGAGTAACTAACTTTTGTTCCAATATCTTCTACAAGTGTTTCAGGTCTATATTTCTTCAAACAAAACATAAAGTCGTTGAGAACCTAACCAAAGTTGGTGGTAAAATCACTTTTATTCATTATTGTCTCCATTTCATATCCGAAAACTTAGTTTTTCCTAGTTACATGTTTTAAAGTTGATGTTTTATTCTTTTAAATTTCTATAAAAACTATAGAAGAAAAAACCAAAAAAATACCCTATCTATTTTTTTAGACGTTTAATACTTTACTTTAAAATATTTGATTTAAAAATACACTATATTTGAATTATTGGTAGATTCGAATCCGCAATTTAACAACCATTAACTTGCGTTAAGGAATCAGTAAACGATGTTAAATTTTTACAGAAAAAAGCTGAAAATATCCCACGTATTTTTTATTAAATGTTTTATACCCCAATTTTTTTTTTGGTTGGAAGAAAAATATCTCATTTATATCTATTTTGTCTAAAAATATCTCAAATTTGAATCGTTGGTGAATATGAAACTGCGACTTAATAGCAGTTAACAGCGTTACGAAGTCAATAAACTCGCGCAATTACAAATATATTGGAGTGGTCTGGTGGTAACATGTAGGTTATTTAGCTCGCACAAAACATCTTTTGATTTATTTTTTGCTATTTTCTTTAATGAATGACATAAAAATTTAAATAATTCATCTTCTTCACACCTACAACCCTAATCTCTTCATCACACGACAAAAAAAGAGATTGGAGAAGTTTCGATTTGGGAGAAATCTAAGGAGAGAGCAGGGATGGTTAAGCTAGGGTTAAAGACGGTGTCATTGGAGTTCGAAGGATTTTTATGATACTGATATTTGATGATAGAATGTAACTTTTATGCGGTCAGCACAGGTGAGATAGGGGCAGAGACGACGACGGCGATGGATTCGTCATTTTCGTGGTCGTGGAGTAGATTAGTTGTGGAGGAGGAGAAAAATTTGGGTAAAAGTGAAGAGATGAAAAAAATAGTTCGAGAAAGGTGGAGTTTAATGATTCTGTAACGCCGTTAACGAATGTCAAGTCATGGGCTCGAATCTACCAATAATTCAAAGATGAGGTATTTTTAGATCAAATATCTTTAAATGAGGTATTTTTCTTCCAACAAAAAAAATTGGGGTATTAAACGTCCAAAAAAATAGATGTGGTATTTTCTGGTTATTTCTCGTCAAAGTTTAACACTGTTTACTAATTCTCTAACGACCGTTAAGTCGCGGGTTCGAATCTACCAACAAATGTAAGATGATATATTTTTCGACCAAATATGTCAAAATGGGATATTTTTCTTCTAACTAAAAAAATTGAGGTATTAAACATTCAAAAAAAATAGATGAGTATATTTTGAATCTTTTTCAAAAAAAAAAAAAAGAAGAATGTCTAATCTTGCACTTGAGTTATATTATCAGAACCTGTTACGTTGCAATGTCTTATTTGGCTTCTTGGAGTGAATCTCATACCTAATCTACACTTTAAAAAGATTTTGTCTCAATATTTGGTTTCTTTTACTTTATATCTAATGTTGTTTATGTCTCTTTCGCTAAGGGATTTTAAGTAGAGAAGAAAGATGTTCACGTTCTAGACAAACACTTCAGGACTCTAATTATGTCCACTTTTTGCAATTATTTTTGTTATTTTGAAGGCCGGTTTTCGTGTCTTTTGGTACAAAACCTTACTCGAACTCAAAACATGTGTAGTACATGTAGTTGTTCTCTGATGTTCGTAGTGACCATGAACGTATATACCGAGTTATATTTGAATCACGTACAAATGAGTAATTAAAAAGAAAAAATATATATGAGTAATTAAATTATCAAGCTAAAAGGATAATTTGATTACCCATCTTTGAAAAAACATTGTTAGTTTGAACTTTGAACTTATATGCTTATGGTTTCTCTCCTCTACCTTGAAACTTGTGAATTTATGGAAATGCATATATTTCTTCACTCTAGCTTCTATTTATTACTAAAAGAAAGTTTATAGTTGATATGGACACCTAAAATTTGGACTAACAATATTTAAGGAACTATTCTTCTCAACGCATTTGTTGAAAATTAGAATCCAGATGGACCTTTTTTTTGTCACCCACTTATTAAATCCATGTTTGTTCAAATACATATCATTTTTAGTTGGCTTATTATTGGCCCAATTCTCGGGTTCGTTCAAAGGCAATGACAATGAAATTTTTGAATATCCAACATTATTCAAGAATTCTTATAGTGGGCTAGTAGTAGTTAGGGACTCGACCATTAGTAGCCAGTGAGGGCTTTTCGATGTTGCTTGGGGAAAGCTAATCAAATTGATGACTTTTTAGGCCTCCTAAATACTCTTTGGTCAAAAAAATCAGAGGCAGCTTTAATCAATCACTCTCATTCTTCTCTTTCGCTTCTGTTTCCGCCAAAAAAATTCTATAAACTCTATTTGATGGTTTGTTAATCCGAACTTGAGGTTCTTGGTTTGAATTGAGTTCATTTGAAGGATGCAAAAGCCACTGCAGAATCCATAAGTTAACAAGTGAGACTAATCTTATAACTGATTTACAGAGAGATGAGAAAGACATAAATGAGGAGTTATCAGATTTAGGTGACTTATGCCCAAGTTCTTTGTCTAAGTCATTATGTCCTGATCACAATCAAAAAGTCTTCAATCAAAAAGCTAATTGTTACATTTTCTTCTTCGCTGTCAAGTCAGTTTCCGTAGTGAATGGTCTTTACCTTATCCCACACTCCATTGTTATATTCTTTGAAACTGAGAAACAAGAGCAAAGAAATTCGTGACTTGGGGTCTGAGAAAATTTTAAGCATCTAACTTTGAGGTCTTCCTTTAATAGAAAGAAGGTTCTCATGTCCAAGTTCTTTGTCTAAGTCATTCTGTTCTGATCACAATCAAAAAGTCTTCAATCATTTCTCTTTTTGCTTTTCCTCTAAGCCTCTAAGTAATAGGTATCTTGGTACTAGAAGCAAATATCTTCTAAAATACAGGACCAACGACCAAAATAAATTAACCAATGAATCATTTCACCAGCTTCTTCACATTCCTCTGATCAACAACAAAGGGAGAAAAATCATAACACTTGTGAGTGAATAAATTTTATTTTCGGGGAACGAAAACAAAAACAATGTAAGATATTTCAAACTTGCGAATAATTGGAAGGTGAAGAGGCTCGAAGTTTCTCCTTAACGGTAAATAATTATTGATTAAAGAGTTTTAACTTATGTATTTCACGTTGAAGGTGAAATGGTAACCAAGTTGTTGACTTTTCAAGTCTTCTGAAGCTTTTATGGCAACTTTAAAGGATTAATAACTAAAAAATGTTATATAAGAAGTATTCGATTTTATGGATTTAGAAATAAAAATAATAGAGAGAAGATTTTATATCCGTAACAGGATCAGATACTGAATATCAGAGAGACGAGATAGATAGTTTATCTCTTATATCGAAGTTATATATGTTGTTTACAAAGTTACAAATGAATCATATTATAGGCGTAAAACATAGGTTACTGTGTATTTATAGTGACGGTGAGCTCCTCACAAATTATATTTTAAACAATTGTGTGCGCCGCTTTTGTTGATGCATGTTTTATTTGACGTTTTCAACACTCCCTTTTGGAGACCAGTGTTACTATGTCTCTTGCGTAATATCTTCTCCTCGTTAAAAACATTTACAGGAAAACTCAATGGGAAAAACCATAGTAAGGTAAAAAGATCACAACCACGCAAGCTCCCCTTCGAATGATCGGGATCACATCTTACATGTCTTTTTGATGACGCATTCCAATATTATGGACATGTTTCCTGAACTTAGTAATGGGTAATGACTTTATGAAAAGATCAGCTGCATTATCGCATGATCGGACATATCTCACTTCAATCTCTTTATTTTTCTCGAGTTTTTGAATGTATGAGAACAACTTCGGAGGTATATATTTAGTTCTATCACTTTTGATATATCTTTTCTTCGTTTTAGTAACGCATGCAGCGTTGTCTTCATATAAGATATTTGGCTCCGTATTTTTATGAATCTCACTGTTTGAATGGATGTGTCGGCTTATTGACCTTAGCCATACACATTCTCTACTTGTTTCATGAAGTGCAATGAGTTCAGCATGATTTGAGGAAGTAGCCACAAGCGTCTATTTTTTAGAACGCCAGGATATAACGGTGCCTCTAATTGTGAATACATATCCTGTTTGTGATCAAACTTTGTGTGGATCTCATAAATATCCTGCATATGCAAAACTGATAAACTGGTGTTTTCCCGATTGTAGGATAGTGAGTGGTTCATTCAAAGGGACCAGCAATACACTCTAATCTTTTGTAACACAATTTCAGCTAAGCGATCAAGTTTGTTTTGTTTTTGCTTTGTCACAATCGCAAGTAAGTAAATAAAATTGGTTTAACAAATATTAATAAAGGCATTAGGCTAAGGGGAATTATCTCGGGGATTAGATCATCTAGAACCAAGCAATTATTCAGGACAATAATTTAGAACCAATCTAGAACTCAACCATAAAAATAAGAGGATCCACTATCGTGGTATCAACCACTTTATCAATCAATCTAACACCCTAAACTGTCGTTTGAGGTTACAAAGAATGACAAGCATTAAAGAGAATGAGATTGATTTGTTTACAACTTGCCTTAGCATCAACTGTCGTTGGCTAAGGACAAATCGCCCATCTATGTTCTTTCAAGAAATTTACAACACTTTTGATGAGTAAATTAAACCTAAGATCAAAGGCTAGGTGATCAAACTAGTCTAGGCATTAAGAACAACAATAGATGAAGATATCAATAGATATGAGATCCTATTTATGCTTAGTTCATGAGTTCCTAATCCCTTGAATCCCTTAACCTAACTAAAAGAACTACTCAATCATACCAAAGCGAAGAACAACAAGAAAGATAAGAGAAATCATGATACAATAATGAAAGAGGTAAGAGTTTAGAATTCTTCTCAAGAAAAGGAAAGACAAATCTTCAGTTCTTTTCAAAAGCTTCAAACAATCGTTTTTGTTTTTTTCTCTCCTTGTTTTTTCTCTCTCGTCTCTTCTCTCCGTTTTTCAATGTAATAGTGCTTGATAATAATTTTCCACTCTACTCCTATATAATTTTCCACTCAAGTCTTAGGCGGCTGGGAGTAGTTGGTGAAAAGCTAAGATGGTAATAATTGTTTAATGAAACTTGCCGACAATTGCCTTTTCGCGGAGCGGGTTGCGGGAGCAGGTCGTGGTGCAGAAGCAGATGCTCCTTTCTCCAAAAGTTTCCAAAAAGTTTCACTTTTCTTCTATTTTTGCCAAGTCTTTTCATGAGTTTCAGTCCTCCACTCCAGCCGCCTTTGGACCTAAAATGATTCAAAATAAAATAAAAGCCTCGATAAAAACCTACAAAACAAGGATTAGATAGCGCCAAAAACGCATTATATCAATTTCCCCAGACTTAGATCTTTGTTTGTCCTCAAACAAATTCAAGACCAAGTGAAAAAGAAAAGTTTGAAAACATGGAAACTTTCTCATCCTCAGTGAACCGACTAAATAACTCTCAATCTGCATACCACATAATCCATAATATGAATAGCAAAGCTTTACCAAAACCCCTCAATATTTTCGCATCCTAGTTTCATTTTCCAAACATAAACTCTTCACATTCATTAAAGGTAGCGTGAGCTTCCTGCTACAAACACTATTTAGGATACCCGGCGCTCGTAGAGGATGCATGATATCGCACAAAATTGCAAGAGAAAATGGGTCCATTTAATTTCTACATTCCCTAAACCACTCTTCCCTTCCTTCTATCTCTTTAACTCCTAAACTAGCCATCATCCTCCTTGGGTATACTTACTGTGCAGAAAGACACTTTTTTCTATTTTACAAATTCACCACTCTTCATCCTCGATTTTTTTAAATTTAATTTTTTTTTTAAATTTTTTTTTAGATATAAATGATGATGAAGAGGGTTTCAATTACAAGCGTGTGTCTCTCAGGCACAAAGATAATCGGAGTTGTTATACGTACCCAAGTGAAGCTCCTCTTTGCCATTCCTTCTTTGTGGATTTTTATTCCACATCTTTGTAAACCGTCTTCTGAAAATAGGAGCAGGTGTTCTATATCGGAGCAGGTTCTCTGTTTTTTATTTAGGAAGAGTGATTTAGAAGCTGCATTGACCCATGTCTCTCCGATCATTTTGTACATATCTGCACACATGAAAATGAAGTAACAAGAGTGCAGGAGGTCTGAAAAGAGGTCCGGTTTAAAGAGGGTACTAGCTAAAAATGAGCTAGCTATTCAGGAATAACAAGAGTGATACAAGGAATAAGGAGTCCTGAATATGATTCGTTTCCCTAATCTAGTGCCAATAGTGAGAAAAATTCAGTCAATATTAGGTTCAGTTATGATGAGAGTTTATGTTTTTTCTGATGAAACCTGGAAGGTAGGATATTGAAGTATTGAAGTGTTCCACCTGTTCCATGCACCCAATATTCTGAAAAATGGTCACTAGAGAGAAGGTTAAACGCAAGTGGTTCAATAATCATCACAGAATGAAGTTCTAATTTCCAAACAAAATCTTGACTCAATAAATCAAAATAAAATAAACTGACTCAATAAAACAAAGAAAACAACCAACATAAATGGAATTAGTAGCAACTCCCCCCAGACTTACTTCACACCGTCTCGGTGTGAGAATAAACCAAGAGAGAAGGAAACAAAGAAATAAAAACAGGAGCAAAAGCATAATTTAAATAGTTCATGGTGAATACAAGGTGGGATAGAGGTGCGAGGGCTAGTCGCTAGAGGTGGCATCGGAGTCCTCGCCGTCCTTCTTGGAGCGCTCCTTGCACTTAGAAGAGCGCGTGGTTCGACCAGTAGTAGCGGAAATGCGAGCAGGAGGTGTTGGAGCAGATGCTGTGGATGGCATTGCCTGAGTGGACTGCGACCTTCTGCAGCCTTTCTGCATCATGTACAGTATCCGGCGGAGCAGGCTGTTGTTCTTCTTTCTTGCATCTACCATCCAACGACGGTACTCAGCGTCCTCGAGGTCGGCTGCGATGTCATTGAGCAGGTACTCACTTTTATAAGGCCTACGCATGCCAGCTTTTGACCTTCTTGTGGCCGCGGTCTCTGCATCAAGGTCTTCGATCTCATCAGCACTCAGGTGAGAATCAGGAGCGGGAGCAAGTGCAAGAGCAGGTGATGTGCTCTTTTTGCGCAGTAGGGTGGTCCTACTGGACGTTCCTGCGACAAAGCAAAGATACTATATTCCCGGTGTGAACCCCACGTTAGCTGCATATCCTAGATCAGTGAGAGCCGACTGAGGCAACCTGCAAAACAGAGGATGTTTATCTCTAGAAGTGAACCGGTCGGTGCTCTCATCATGGAGGATCTCGTAGGAGATGAGGAAATTAGTGTCCAAGAACTCTTGCTCCACTTGGTATTTAGAGGTGTTGAGATCAACCCCTAAATGGATGAACAGTCGTGTGAAGAGACTACCGATCCTTTCTGTCCTCTGAGCACTCTTCCCCTTTGCAACCTTGGTTCTCTTGTTGGCGATGACCTCGGCGAACATGGCCCCAAAATTGACATTCGTATCAAAACTGCATAGCTCATACCTCTCTCGCTCCCGATGGTGTCTCTCACTGCATTGTATAGTAGGATAAGCTCATCTTTGGAGAAGAGGATGGTGCTGATCGCCTTGGCAGCAATGCAAAGCGTCGGGTTCCTGATCGCGGACTGAGCAGCTGACTGGGAGAAGTAATTGCCGCTCGCGATGAAGTCCCAGAATGTATTGGCGATGGCGAACCGGTTAGGAAGAGCCACATTTTCCTCTCCTGATTCAAAATCGTAGAGGTCACAAAGCTCATTAATAGAGATCGCATATTTCTTTCCTCCAGCAAAGAAAGAAAATATACCCTCAGAAGCGGCCGGCCTAGTTGGGTTCGCATAGATCAACTTGGCCAAGGCTAGGCACTGTCGGACCATGTCCGGGTAAATCACGTTCGGCTGAAGGGCAATGTTGTTCAATTGCGAAATAGAGAGGACGCTGCTCACGTCGTGGAGCAAACCCAACCGCTTCAGAGTTGTCCCGCACAAGAATCGGGTTGGCTCAACAACAATCTACAACCATTTGTTGTAGTAGTATGCGTCTGATTGGTCCCAGACTTCTTCGGAACTCATGGGCAGGTGAGCATCAGGAAGAATGAATTTTTGGCCTTCACGCGGCCACGGGTTGTACTCTGCTCTAGAGGACGATGATTCTCCCCTTGCTCTCGTGGATCTAGGTGGCTTGCCGAAAGAGTTTTTGGTCCTGTCATCCTGGAAATCCAACAACAACAACCATCCAATATAAATCGGGTTCTAAATATCAATATAAACACATCGATATCAAAAAAGAAAATTCTTCTGTTACTCAATATCCTCAAATCGATTGTGTCTATGTTCCAGCAAGTTGAATCCGATCTCTGAACATCCATAAGAAAAAAATCTTGTTCCAATTCACAATCCAAAAATTAGGGTTTTCAAAATCAGTGCATGTCCAAAATTTCACAAGTTTAAGCATACCAAATCAACACCAAACTAGTCTAGAAACTACCCAAATAGATATAGTAAGAGAAATCGAAAGATTCAAGCCATAACTTCACCTTTTACTCAAAATGACGCGAGTTTAAAAGGGAGTGTTCGAAGTGTTACCTTGCTTGTCGTGAAGAACGAAGTGGATATTAGGAAAGAGGATGAAAAATCTTTTGATTTCAAGCCAAAGATCTCTCAAATTGGTTAAGATTTTGAGAAATTGTGTTTTTTAACAAAAGCTTTAAAACCGTTTAATGGAGAAAAATAGAAAAAAGGAAGAAGATGAAGATGAAAGGGAGAGAGAGAGGCTCGATAAATAGGCAATTCTCGCGTCTCTCTATTTGACTAACCTCTTGGTGGGCCTTAATTCGAAATTCGAATTTTCATTCAAGGGAGCAGATGCTCCTATTTTTTTTTTTTTTTTTTTTTTTTTTTTTTTTTTAAACAAAAACAACTAATACTAAAAGTTAGAAATAAGAAAAATCAAAATCAAAGAGTTAGTACACTTACCAGTGGGTTGCCTCCCACCAAGCGCTTGGTTTAAGTCAATAGCTTGACTTGTTTAGCCATTTTATGCTTGAGGCGCATCGCCTAAGGGGATAAATCCACCTTCGGCTTGGTTTGTGTCAGCAAGGTATGGCTCGAGCCGCTGACCATTGACCACAAATTCATTGCCTTTGGTGTCCAGCAACACCACGACTCTATAAGAGCGGACCTCTGATAGGCGTGAATTTCCAACAACTCACACAATGCACATCAATTAAACTTTGTGTGCAAACAATACCACAATACTAATGGTATGTCGTTGGTAGCACTTACGGTATCGAATCCACAGATAGCAATGAACCAACACACTAGGAATGCACAAGTTCGCTTAATCTAATCAAAATAAGAAAGTTTCGGGTTTCCTAAAATAAGACTAACTATATAAATCAAACTAAAAAAATGCAAAACAAAGCAAATTGAACTATAATGCAAAATACTAACAACAATATAAAAGACTAACAACAATAGAACCTAAACAAATCGAGAATGGATCATTGGTAAGACAATACGACAAGGATGAATGATGACTTGATAAACGATATTTCAAACGAACAATCTAAACTTAATTCCATGACATGAGTCGCTTAGATAGACTAGTCCACTGTCGTGATACTAGCCCTTTTACAAACCGTTCAATTAAGCTAATCTTTCAATTTCAAACTAACGATTTATAAGCAAAGAACACAAACTCATTTTAGTCATCAATTCCTTCTTAGAACTCAACTTTCGTTGGTTAAGAATTAGAACGTATGCATAGACGGTTTGAATTATTTCAGAAAACCTCTCGGATGTGAAATAATCTAGAATCTAGAAAACTCTCTTTTGAAGCTCATTTCTAGCATTAAGATCATTCCATGCATAATCATAAGCAATACTACTCAACCATCAAACATCATTCACAAGCTCTAACACCCTAGATCTACCAAACCAACAATCCAAAAGTGAACTACTCACACATGATAGAATTGCAAAAGTAAACCATACAAATGATAGATAAGCAAAACATAATCAAGATTTTATAAAAAGATTTGAATAAAAGTACAAAACATAAGTTTATATGATGAATTAAAAAGCATAAGAACTAAAACAAGAACACTCAAGAACAGAGAGAAAATATCATAAGTTGTTGAAAAGGAAAAGAAGGTTTGATTCTTTACACATAAGTTGAAGTATTTATAGTGGTGTGTCGGCAATCCCTTTTCCTAATCGGTTGTAAACTGATTTCACATTTTGAATTGGTTTGTGTAATTGGTTGCAAACCGATCTTGAGACTTTTCGTAAGCGGTTCACCGTATTTGCCGATCGGTTTGTCTAATCGGTTGCAAACCGATTTTATCATAACTTTTGATTCATAGCTCAGATTGGCCTGATTTTACCACCATTTGAAAGCTACTTCAATTTCATACAACTTTTATGAAGAGCTCAAAGGCTAGTTCGCATGGAAAGACCTTCATATGAGTCGATCTTTAAGGCACTTCTGACAAATTCTGGGCCATTATTTCTCTTCTATTTCTTTGCATCTCCTTTACACATCTTGATCTCTTATTGCTCTTTTAGCTTGATAACATCTTTCTTAAGCTTCAAATGTCTCCAAAAAGTTAAGATTCACTCCATGAACCTATACAAACAAATAAAATGCAAATGCATACTAAACAAGTCCTAAATGAGACAAAATTCATGAAAACTAAATGAAGTAAAGCTATAAAAATACTAAAAAAAAAATGATATCAACCTCCTTAATTATGAAGGGTCTGGACCAACTTTATCTTAACTTTCCTGGAAAGAGTTTAAGTCTAGAGTTGAAAAGGAGTACCTGGTCGTTTGGCTGAAAGTTTCTGGTTAGTATCCTTTTGTCGTGATACACCTTACTCCTTTCTTTATAGATTTTAGAACTCTCATAGTCCAGGTGCCTAATTTCCTCCAACTCGTTCAGCTGCATAGATCGCCTCTCAAAAGCTGATTTGATATCATAGTTCATCATTTTGACAGCCCATGCTGCCTTGTACTCAACCTCCACAGGGAGGTGACAAGACTTCCCATACACCAAATGGAAAGGCGTTGTCTCCAACGGTGTCTTATATGCAGTGTGATAGGCCCAAAGAGTTTCATCTAACTAGGCAGCCCAATCCTTTCTGGTGGTTCCTATGGTTTTTTGCAAGATACTCTTGATTTCCCTGTTGGAAACTTCAACCTGACCACTGGTTTGTGGATGGTATGGTGTCGCTACCTTGTGCTTCACACCATTCTTTCTCAATAAGCTCTCAAAGACCATGTTGATAAAGTGAGTGCCTCCATCGCTTATGACAACTCGTGGCACTCCAAACCTGGGGAATATTAAAGACTTAAACATCTTCACCACTACCTTGGCATCATTCGTTGGTGAAACAATGGCTTCCACCCATTTAGACACATAATCAACAGCCACCAAGATGTATTGGTTTCCATAGAAAGATGGAAAAAGTCCCATGAAATCGATCTCCCACACATCAAACACTTCAATTTCAAGAATGAAGTGTTGAGACATCTCATTTTTCCGGGAAATGTTTATTTGCCTTTGGCATGTTGATATGAAGTGTTGAGTATTTTTAGTGTTTTGGTATGTTTACAGGTTAGGTAATGCTTGGAGCTTACTTGAAGCAAAACTATGGAATTCGGTATATCTTGGAGCTTAATTGAAGATTTGAAGACTTAAGAAGATTTCCAGTCAACACTGTCCAGAATCGGAGCCGGTGTCGATCGACACCACTTACCAGTGTCGATCGACACTCATCGTGAGAACAGACTGCAACTTGAGGTTCGAAGCCCAAATCGATACCGAGAAGCCCACAATCGTTATGATCGAAGCCATCACGTCCTTAGCAGTATATATATCGTTTTTATGTTTTAGAACAGAGGGGGAGTGAGCTATTGTTTTTAGGTTTTTAAGAAGAGAGCTTTGAGGAGATCTTTCTATAATTGTTCTTCTGTAGTTCTGATTTTGAACCCCTGTTATTTCTTCTCCTTACTCTTAATGATGATATCTTTCTTTATCTCTTGTGTTTTTACTTTGATTATGTCTGAGTAATTCACCTGTTAGATTTAGGGTTTCTCATAAGGGTTTGATGGTTTGATTGAATGGATTGATTAGTTAAGGATTGTCTATCATATTGTTCTTCATCTGTGGTTGTTCTTATTGCTTATTCTAGCCTGATCACCCGGAATATGATCATAGGATAATTAGTAGATACGAAAGTGTTATTGATTTCCTGAATTAAACCCTGATGAGCAAAATACCTATCTGCAAAGACATTTGATTTAGGAATTTTGTGAACATATCGAACTTGGATTTAATGCATGTTTTGATTATTGAATTTGCAAAGAAATTTGGGATTCACTGTTATAGACATAGATAATCTCTGCAACGAAAGTTGATTGGTTTGAATTTCGTGTTTGAGTTCTAGAACTGTTCTTAATTTATCCTGACTAATCATTCATTCATCATTCCTGATTTCCTGAGAATTCTCTGGATCTAACGTTTTCTCTGATTTGTCTACAACCCTATTTACATTCTGCAATTTGTCTTTTTAATTTCATCTTTCTGGTTTAGCTTAATCTAAAATTGATAACCTATTGAGTAACTGAGTCCCTGTGGATTCGATCCCTAAATACTACAGTGATCTCTTAATTTGAGAGAGTAGCTCTGAGGGTTAATTTGAGCATATCAAATTTTGGCGCCGTTGCCGGAGATCGAACCCGGGTCACCCGCGTGACAGGCGGGAATACTTACCACTATACTACAACGACAGAGGATGATACCCTCCCACCGAGCTTGACCAGCATACATTCCGGCAGCTTGTTTTTCAGCGGCTTGATTCCTTGTGGAATGTCATGACTCGTTACATCTGTGCCCACCCTGTATGCACCAGATGTCATCGCTCTCCTACTCCAGTTGGTGACGATTTGGAGGATGATTAGAGAGTTTCTATCCCTTTTTCCTTTTGTTGTTGATCTTTTTCTTTTTCAGTTTTTAGGATTTTCACTTTTGATTTCTCTAACTTGGTTTGGATTATGTTGAACTAATGCTTATCTATTGAGATTGTTGCTTTTGAAATGTTGTTTGAGTGTCTTCTACAGCTTAGGCAGGAATCATGTGTGAAATCTTCAATTCAAAATCTCGACAATCTGCAGAATTTTGCCTCTGCTCTGTCTGATTTCGGACATGGTGTCGATCAACACCACTGTCTGTGTCGATCGACACCACACGGGTAAACAGGTTCAAAATTTTTCTGCACCAGTTCAACAATTCTAATTCCAAGTTCTTTTTGTTTTCTTTTTTTTTTTTTTCCAATCCTATGACTTTTTACCACTGGGGACAGTGTTACTTAAGTCTGGGGGAGGAAAATACTTTGTTTTGGTTTTTGATTTTTGACGAACCATTTGAGTCTTTTGAGTCTTTTTCTTTTGTTTTATTAAGTCAAAACTGGTCAGGAAATTACGATCTTCCTTCTTATTCTATCTGCGTGAGTGATTAATGATGCAGATTTAATTCAGATGCGACTAATAAAAATCCAAAAGCTGATCAGTAAACCAGAGAGACCCATATTTTGCATCAGTTTCCACACAAGCTGGAGCTAATTTCTGAGCTCTTCCTTTTACTTCATCAATGCAGCTGATTGTTCATAGGGCTTGACTCCCCGTTCCTACCTGACAAATGAAAGCCAAAGCAAAAGTGATGGTACTCCTCTCCCTTATTCATAAAAAAAATAATAAAAAAATGTGTGTGTTTACAAGCAGAAAAGATGAGATGATTTTCTTTTGAGTAAAGGGATAGGAAAATTTCCAACAACTCCATTATTTTACTTTGAAAGGAATGATCACACGAAAGTTGGAAGCGAGGTTAGGAAAATTTCCTGTGATACCATTATTCGCCTACACTTTCGATAAAAAAAAAAGAGAGAAACAACACAAAAGATATTGAGAAAGAAATAAGTTTGGGGGAGAGAAAGAGTACCAAAAAGAAGTGGAAAATAGGCTGGTTTGTCATTGTATTGAATGAGAATGAGTCTAGAAGGTCCTTGGCACTGATTTCATTGATGAGACCCAGCGATGAAGGCTAATGGAAATTGTTGTGGAATTGTGGGGTGAATCTGGGGTACAGAAAAGCTTACGGAGAAGTACATGGAGGTTGGATTTGAATTGGTCTGCTAAGCATATGGATTTGGTTTGAATGCTCAACGCATTGGTTTAAGAGAAAGGGAGTTTCTGCGATTTGCAAACCTCTTTCCACAGGTTTAGTTTCTATTTTGCTTGAGAGCAAATCAAACTCATGGAGCAAAAGGATCCACCTCAACAGCCTCGGTATTGCATCCTTTTTAGTGAGCATGTACTTTAAGGCGGCGTGGTCAGTGTGTACAATCACCTTGGAACCGACAATGTAGGATCTGAATTTCTCAAAAGCGAATACCACTGCCAGCAGCTCCTTCTCGGTTGTAGTATATTTGTACTGAGCTTCATCCAAGGTACGGCTGGCGTAGTAAATCACATGGACCTTTTTGGCCTTTTTCTGATCCAAAACTGCACCTACAGCATAGTCACTCGCATCTGTCATCACTTCAAATGCAGATCCCAATCAGGTGGTTGAACGATTGGTGCGCTTATCAAGGCTCCTTTTATGGTGTGAAAAGCTTCTAAACAAGCTCCATTGAAGTCATACTTAGTCTCCTTGCACAATAGCTGAGTTAGCGGTCTTACTATTTTGGACAAGTCCTTGATGAACCTCCTGTTCAAACCAGCATGACGTAGAAAACACCTTATGCCCCTGATTGAATCCGGTGGCTGAAGACTCATCATGACCTCCACCTTTGCTTTGTCAACCTCAATACCATTTTCAAATATCCGATGACCCAATACAATGCCATCTCGAACCATGAAGTGACATTTTTCCCAGTTCAGTACGAGATGCTTCTCCTCACATCTCTGTAACACCCTGCACAAATTCGACAAACACACAGAGAAAGAGCTTCCAAAGACAGAGAAATCATCCATGAAAACTTCCATTATATCCTCAGTAAGGTCAGTAAAAATTTACATCATACACCTTTGGAATGTCGCTGGGGCGTTACACAAACCAAATGGCATTCTGCGATACGCAAAAGTGTCATAGGGACATGTAAATGTCGTCTTCTCTTGATCATCTGGATGGATAGGAATCTAAAAAAAACCTGAGTAACCATCTAAGAAACAGTAGTATGGATGATTAGCCAATCTCTCAAGCATTTGATCAATAAAGGGCAAAGGACAATGATCCTTCCTATTGGCAGCATTCAATTTCCTGTAATCAATACACATCCTATGACCAGTTACAGTTCTAGTTGGTATCAATTTATTCTTTTCATTTGTGATCATAGTAATTCCACCTTTCTATGGTACCACATGAACTGGACTAACCCAATTACTATCTGAGATTGCATAGATTACACCAGCTTCTACAAGTTTCATTATCTCATTCTTTACAACATATTTTAGATTTGGGTTTAACCTCCTCTGATGTTCTATAGAATTCCTTGATTCATCTTCTAGATGTATTCTATGCATGAAAAGATCAGGCAGATTCCAGGAATATCATCTAGTGAATATCCTAGAGCTTTTCTATATTTCCTAAGTTCATACAAAAGCAAGGCGGTTTTTACATTGTTCAAATCAGCATTTATGATCACAAGCTAAGTAGAATTAGGACCTTGGAATGCGTACCTTAGTCCAGCTGGTAGGGTTTTAAGTTCGAGCTTATAAGCTCTTAATTCGCTCCAAGGACCGTCAACAGAGTTTTCAGGAGCAAGCTTTTTTTTGGAGCAGGTGCTCTGTCAGCATTCTCTGTTTCGAGGTGCAAAAACCCAATTGATTTTGCCATCGCTTGGCTCGAATCCAGCATCCTTGCAACCCAACTGTGTCCTCACTCAAGTACCCATGCTCTCCCTCAGCCTTTGTAAAAGCTACATCCAACGGATCATCAGCCAAAATTTCCTCAATCTCTCCCTCAGAGACTTCGAGATTATCTTCTATGGCAAAAGTTTACCCATCAATGGTTAGTTTTTGAGCAATCTATCCATCTCGAATTCCATGATAATGTCCCCCAGGTGGAGACCTATTGTACCATTCCTCACATCAATAATCACACCAGCTGTGTGCAAGAAATGACGTCCCAAAATCAAGGGATCCTTTGGTTCCTCATCAATTTTCAGCACCACAAAATCAGCTGGAATTAAAATATTACCAATTCTAACATGCAAATCCTCAAGAATCCCCACGGATAACTTTACTGGTTTGCTTGAACTTTGTGTACCCAAGTTTCCTAGCAACCGAATACGGCATGAGGTTCACACCTGAACCCAAATCGCATAGGGAACAAGCGAATCGCATATGACCAATCTGCACAGATAGGATAAACTTTCCTGGGTCATCTTGTTTCTTAGGCATTTTGTTTTGTAACACAGCACTACAGTTTTAAGATACCATCATAGGTTCTGAAGAAACTTTTCCTGTAACCAGACCCTTAACATACTTTTTCATAACTGGCATCATCTGAATTGCATCTACCAAAGGGAGCTTAATAGTCAAATCCTTCAACATCACCTCGCACTTTGCCTCTTCTAAATCTTTTTGAGATTTCTTTGGAGGGACTGGGTAAGGAACTGGAGGGTTGTAGACACGAGAAACAATCTTGTCAAAAAGCTCATTCGGTCGAAGTACCTAAGGAGTCGGTTCAACAACTTCTTCATTTTTTCTCGTCTGGTGCAGGTGCTCCGTTGTGGAGCGGGTGCTCTGAGAATTTTCTGGGTAACTTTCAGCGTTATCCCTCACAACCTGTGGTAGAATCCTTCCACTTCTTAGTTCAACTGCATCCACAAACTCTCTGGGGTTTGCATTTGGTTTACCTAGCAGTACTCCTTGTGGCCTCTTGATTACCTCAGTGGTTTGAGCAACTTGAATATCAAGCTTCCCCACATGATTGCAAACAGTTTCAAGTCTACCATTCATATCAGAGTACATGGTGTCTACGTTTTTGTTGATTTCAGTGACAGATTTTTGTTGATTAGCTATCAGCTTCTGCATCATACCCTTCAGTTCATCCTGAGAAGTACTTTCAGAGCTCGCAGGAGCCTGAAAGTTGTTAAACTGTGGTCTCTGTTGAACTCTCCCTTGAAACTGATTATGATTTTGGTAAGGTGTGAATGTTTTGCCTTGGAAACCTTGAGGAAAACTCTTCTGGAAACCTTGATCCTGAAGGAGAGTTTGTTGCAGATAGATCTGGTTTTGCGGGGTTCTCAACATTTGTACTCCTATAGGAAAAATTTGGGTGATTCCTATAGTTCTGGTTGAACCCACAGTTTCGCACAAACCCTTGTCCATCCACATACCTGACCTCTTGCCAATCACAATTTCCTTCATCCATTTCCTCAGAAAGTGGTTCACCATTCTCATCAGCAAAATGAACCATCGTTTGGTTTCCCTTGAGCAACAAGTTAACCTTAGCCGTAAGGTCATCGATCTTTTGAAAATCCATACAACCAGTTTTCCTTGTTCTATCATATTCTGGAGACTTGCGGCTAGAACTTGCAGCCAAGTTTTCAATAAGCTTGTAAGCACCGTCTCTGGTCTTGGTCATAAAATCATCATCACTAGCAGCATTCAAAGTGTTTCTATAATCCCAATCAACACCATCATAGAAAATACCCAGTAAGTTCTCATCGGTAAACTCATGGTGTGGACACTCTCTTCTGTATTCCTTGAATCGTTCCCATGCTTCACAAAAGTACTCTCCTGTATGTTGTTGAAACGTGGAGATCTTGTTCTTTAAGCTCGCGGTCTTGGTTTTGGTGTAGAAGTGGTACAAGAACTCTGCTCTACATTGTGTCCCAGTCGTGATAGATCCAGCGGATAGAGATTTGAGCCATCGAGAAGGTTTGTCCGCAAGTGAGAAAGGGAAAAGTTTACACTTTATGAAGTTCGGGTCCATCCCATTAGAACTTGTTGTGGAGCAGATCTCCTCAAAGTTCTCTATATGGTCCATTGGAATCTCTGCGGGAAGTCCATGGAATAAGTGCTGCTTGACCAGCGATATCATCTGAGGTTTAATCTCATAATCTTGCTTCTCAACAGCAGGTGGAATAATAGCGGATATGTTCCTATAGAAGGCATGAGGATTGTCCAAATCCTCAATAGCGCGTTGCTGTGCATAAGCACGTTGCTGTTGTTGTACGCGCTCGTGTTGCTGCTGCATCTGAGTCATTTGCTCTTGCAACATTTGCAGCTCAACTGCCATCTCACCGTCGCCCTGGTCGCCCATGTCGACGAGATGGACCTGGTTCGTCTATTGACTCTTCCAAGTCTTGCAAGTTCCGTGTTACTCAAAATTACAAGTGATAATTGACGATTGCTCCTTGTTGACCTTGGGTTCATGCACCTGAAACACACGCAAGAGAAGAAAAACAACAAGTAAGTAAACTTAGTCTGAAATCGTATATTAAAACTAGAGGTATCGAGTTGGTCCCCGGCAATGGCGCCAATTGATAAACTGGTGTTTTTCTGATTGTAGGATAGTGAGAAGTTCGTTGAAAGGGACCAGCAATACATTCTAATCTTTTGTAACACAATTTCAGCTAAGCGATCAAGTTTGTTTTGGTTTTGGTTTGTCACAATAGCAAGTAGGTAAATAAAATCGGTTTAACAAATATTAATAAAGACGTTAGGCTAAGGGGAATTATTTCAGAGATTAGATCATCTAGAACCAAGCAATTATTCAGGACAATAATTTAGAACCAATCTAGAACTCAACCATAAAAATAAGAGGATCCACTGTCGTGGTATCAACCACTTTATCAATCAATTTAACACCCTAAACTGTCGTTTAAGGTTACAAAGAATGACAAACATTAAAGAGAATTGGATCGATTTGTCCACAACTTGTTTTAGCATCAACTGTCGTTGGCTAAGGAAAAATCGCCCATCAATGTTCTTTCAAACAATTTACAACACTTTTGATGAGTAAATTAAACCTAAGATCAAAGTATAGGTGATCAAGCTAGTCTAGGCATTAAAAATAACAATAGATGAAGATATCGATAGATATGAGATCCTATTTATGCCTAGTTCATGAGTTCCTAATCCCCTTGAATCCCTTAACCTAACTAAAATAACTACTCAATCATAGCAAAGCGAAGAATAACAAGAAAGATAAGAGAAATCATGGTAAAATAATGAAAGAGGTAAGAGTTTAGAATTCTTCTCAAGGAAAGGAAAGATAAATCTTCAATTTTTTTCAAAAGCTTCAAACAATCGCTCTTTTTTTTTTTCTCTCTTTGTTTTTCTCTCTCATCTCTTCTCTCCGTTTTTCTACGTAATAGTGCTTGATAATAATTTTCCACTCTAGTCCTATATAATTATCCACTCAAGTCTTAGGCGGCTCGGAGTAGTTGGTGAAAACCTTAGGTGGCAATAATTGTTTAATAAAACTTGCCGACAATTGCCTTTTTGCGGACCGGGTTACGGGAGCAGGTCGTGGATGCAGGAGCAGGTGCTCCTTTCTCCAAAACTTTCCAAAAAACTTCAACTTTCTTCTATTTTCGCCAAGTCTTTTCATGAGCTTGAGTCCTCCATTTCAGCCGTCTTTGGACCTACAATGACTCAAAATAAAATAAAAGACTCGATAAAAACCTATAAAACAAGGATTAGAATGCGCCAAAAACGCATTATATCAAAAACCAATCATTTGACCATTAAATTCTTAGGATAAAATAACCCTAAATCAACAATCCCTTGAAGATAACGAAATATATGTTTAATTCCATTCCAATGCCTTTGTGTAGGGGACAAACTAAATATGGCCTAAAGATTAACATAAAATGAAATATCAGGTCGAATGTAATTTGCAAGATACATATGAGCTCCAATTGCACTTAGATACGATACTTCAGGACCAAGTCTCTCTTCATTTTTCTAGGTGGTCGGAATGAATCACTTTCAACATTAAGTGACCTAACGATTATTGGAGTACTTAGAGGAGCTGTCTTATCCATATTAAAACGTTTTCACACTCTTTTAGTGTATGTGGATTGATGTACAAATATACCCTTTTGAGTATGTTCAATTTGTAGGCCAAAACAAAACTTTGTTTGTCCGAGGTCTTTCATCTCAAATTTTCCTTTTAAATAGTTTGTTGCTTTATGTATTTCAGCTTGAGTCCCGATTATATTTAGATCATCAACATATACAGCGATTATCACAAATCCGGATGTTGTTTTCTTGATGAAAACACATGGGCATATAGGATCATTTACATATCCTTATTTAATTAAATGTTCACTGAGACGATTATACCACATTCATCCAGATTGCTTTAACTCATATAATAATCTTTGCAACTTTATTGCACATAACTCTTTGGGTTTAGATTTTAATGCTTTTGGCATATTAAACCCATCAGGAACTCTCATATAGAAATATGTATCTAATGATCCATATATATATACTGTAACGACATCCGTGAGACGCATCTCAAGATTTTCGCCAGCCACTAGATTCATCTGAAATCTAATTGTTATTGCATCCATACCTGGGGAATGTGTTTCCTCATAATCAATCTCGGATTTTTGAGAAAATCTTTGAGCTACGAGACGAGTCTTATATCTCGTAATTTTATTTTTCTCATATCGTTTTCTAACGAAAACCCATTTGTATCCAACTGGTCTCACATCTTCAGGTGTGAGTATAATAAGTCTGAATACATTTCATTTATTAAGTGAAGCAAGTTCGACTTGTATAACATCTTTCCATTTTATCCAATCATGTCTCTTTTGACATTCATATACAGACTTTGGTTTCGAATCCTCGTTTTCATCATCTATTTCTCTTGACACAAGGTATGAAAAACATCATCAACTTCATCGATTTCATTTCGATTCTATATCTTTCCATTATGAATATAGTTGATGGAAATTTCATGATTTCTTTCCGGCTCAAGATGCTCAATATTGTCATTAAACTAATGATTTGTTTCTTCCAAAATATTTTATGCTATTTTGGGAATATCATGCTTTTTAACTTCGTTTCGTTTTCTAGGATTTTTATCCTTAGAGTCAGCTGGTCTACCACGCTTCAAACGTATTCTAAACTCACGTGTATCATCTGCTTTTCCACATTCTTCTGGTATTTCAATTATAGCAGGAACATTTGCAGCTGGTATATATGATTTAGTTACCATTTTAGTATTGACAAATGCATCCGGAAGTTGATTTGCTATACTTTGCAAATGCATAATTCGTCGAACTTTTATTTCAGACTGTTTGGTAGGAGGATCAAGGTGTAACAGAGTTGGTACACACCATATGTTATGTTTTCCTACTGGATTATTTTCTCCCCCTAGAACCGGGAATACATTTTCATCTCTTCATCAAAATAACAATCGGCAAAACGTGTTGTAAATACATCGCCTGTCAGTTGTTGTAGGTATCTTATAATTAAAAGAGAATCACAGCCAATATATATACCCAATCTTCTTTGTGGTCCCATTTTTGTACGTTGTGGTAGTGTTATAGGCACACACACTGCACAACAAAAAATCCTTAAATGAGATATATTTGCTTCTCGACCAAATGCTAACTAAAATGGAGAATATTTATGATATGCTCTTATTCGAATGAGTGCTTCTTCATGCAAAATGGCATGTTTCCATACAGAGGTTGGAAGTTTTGATCTCATGATCAATAGTCTTGCAATCAACTGCAGACGTTTAATTAATGATTCCGCCAAACTATTTTGTGTATGAACATGTGGTATAGGATGTTCAACTTCAATACCATGTAATAATCATTAAATATTTGGGATGTGAATTCACCATCATTGTCTAGTCTAACTATTTTAATGGGATAATCAGAGAACTAAGCTTTTAATTTGATTATTTGAGTTAGAAATCTTGCAAATGCCAAATTTCGAGATGACAATAGACAAACATGTGACCATCTGCTAGATTGCATCAATCACCACCATAAAATAGTGGAATGGTCCACATGGTGGATGTATTAGTCTACAAATATCGCCTTGAATACGTTTAAGAAATTTTGGTGATTATTTATCAATTTTGGTTGGCGATGATCTTATCATTAATTTTCCAAGAGAACATGATGCACATGTTTCCCTCATATATCTCATAAATTTTCAGAGAATGACCATATGAGCTCTCTATGATTTTTCGCCTCATTGTAATGCCTGAGTGATCAAGATGATCATGCCACTATGTGAAATCTTATGGATGTTTTTTGATCACAAGATGCGATTATATTGCATCTATATAAGTATGATGCAAATCAAAAGGAAGGTCTTGGAAATTTTATAGTATATGCATTTTCCACATTTTTCAGTATATGCACATTAAAACTTTTTTTATGGAAAACTTTGTTCCGTTAGGCAATACAAAATTAGCTTTGCCACTTCCTTCAATCAAGTCCGTAGGACCCGATATTGTATTGACAATAATTTTTATCGGTTTTAGCTCAGAGAAAAATCTCTTATGTTTCAGAATAGTGTGTGTTGTTCCACTATCTGGTATGCAAATTTCTTTGCTATTTTTCCTTGATATTATTTTGTTTGAATCCTCATCCATTTCTGTAATCGACATAAATGTTAATACATATAAGCAAATCTTTATTTATATAGAAAAACATGTAATAATTATACATTGATTTATTTCAAAAAACAATATTATTTGAAAATAACTGAAATAAATAATACTTTTATGATGACATTACTAGAGACTAGTAGTCTCACTACAAGCATTTCAGTTATCCACATGAGCGGTCATATCAAAATCATTCACAAAGCCAGAACCATCAAGATATGATGTTCCCTCAAAATGTTCTGTGAGGTTAACTTCACTTTCCTTTGCCCTTTTGGGATTCTTTGTATAAGTTATAAAGATGTTCGGGCGTTCGACATACATGAGCTCAATGTCCCTTTGTTCCACATCATATGTTTTCACGCTTTTGAGCGTTATTCCCTTGAGATTCTTTTCTTGTAGGACTTTGTTCAGGTCGAACTCATTCATAAGACTTCATGCCTTGTGGGTTAAAGAATCTTCCACGTCCACCGGTTGAATCGTCGACCATGACCTCGATAGGTTTGACCTTTTCTCTGCGGATTTTTTTTCACATCCGTTGCGTTAACCTCAGGAAATGCCTTGGTTACTGTAGGCCGAGAGTTGTGGTTTTTAATATGAAGTTCATTATTTTTCTCCGCCAGTATTAGTGTCACAATTAATCAGAATACATTTTGTATCCGCAATCTCGGTACGCTTCTTACAGGACATAATGCTCTTCATGAAAAGTAAGGTAAGTCTTTTAAAACATTTCAGCTTAGTCGGATAATTTTATTTAAACACAAAGGCGAATAAATATTATTAGTTGAATAATTTTATTTATTTTAAAATGCAGCATTTATATTAATGATACAAGCGATTGCAAAGAATATTATTAGAGATTTAATTGAAAATATGGGAGGCGCTTTCATAAGTAGCACAATTACAAGAAACACAATTACATAAAAAATTAAAATAACAACCATTAAAAATTTTTCGGGAGAGAAATCTCCAAAGAATAAATCGTAAATAGCAACAAATATAAACCCGTAAGCAAAAACTACAGATGGATAAGCTATTTTATTTTTCTTAGAAAAACAAATTATATCCTTAGAGAAGATTTTGAGAAAGATGAAATGTTTGAGTGAAATGAATGAATGAGTGATTGTATTTATAAATTGAAAATACTGTTCATTAGTCGTTAACTAGCAGTTGGAAAAGTTAAAAAAATTTGAATTTTTTTCTTTGAGACCGTTTGTGAAAAGCATTAAACAGAAAATCAATCATAAGAATTATAACAAGCAATCAGATAAATTTTACCAATTTTAGATAAAATGTTTATATACAGGTGGTTTAGCCTCCTTATATAATAACCATAATATAAATATATTTTAACAACAATATCATGGTGATAAAGTCATCTATATTATAACAGTAAATAAATTATGGTGACATAGTTATCCACATTAGGACAGAAAATAAATTATGCAGCGGCTCAACCGTCCATTAACAGTAAAATAATTATGCAGCGGCTCAGCTGTCTATTAACAGTAAATTAATAATTATGTTGCGGCTCAGCCGTCCATTAATAGTAAATAAATAATTATGCAGCGGCTCAGCCGACTAGTATAATAATCTCTTATAAGCGGTTCAGTCGATCAGTATAATAATTTTTTATTGGCGGTTCAGCCGACCAATTTTTTTTTTTTTATGAGAGATATAACACTCGATATAACAAGATATATATCAATATAAAATGTATCCGATCATTATATAACGTGTTATAAGAAATATTTGATTTTATGGATATATAAATAAAAATAATAGAAAAAGTATTTTATATCCGTAACAGAATCAGATACTGAATATCAGAAAGACGGGAGAGAATTTATCTCTTATATTGAAATTATATATGTTGTTTACAAAATTGACGAATGAATTATATTTATAGACTTAAAATATTGTGGAAATTACTCAAAATGACCGATATATTGGGTGAAATAACTAGAATGACTCTGTTTAGAAACACATAACTAGAATGACTTACATCTTTTGTTAAAAGACCTTCTAACCATTTTTTTTAACATATTAACGAAACTGCCATTTTCAATTAATTTTTTTTGGGCAACAAATAAAAAAATAGGTTATCTTCTTCTTCTCCGATAACTTTCTTCTCTTTCTATATTCTACTCTTCGCCGTTTCTTCTCTTTGTTTGGTGAATGAATTTGCAGGTTTCTTGTAACAAGTTGTAGGTTTTGTTAGATAATTAGCTTATGTTAGGTTTGAGAGTTTAGATTTATTTGTTATTGCTTGACTTTAGAATTGATCAAGGAGGCTCCAGCTTGACTTTAGAAGCTTCCTAGGTGTCTCCTAGGCTCATACAAACTGTGCTTATTTGGGCTTCACGTTTGGAGTGCAATAGATCCCACTTTACATTTTCGGACAGGATAGAGTACATCGGATATGTCACCACTATTTGGCTTCTCCAGAGAGTTTCGCTAGGAAGAATGAAGTGATTTTGGATGTTTTGGAAACTAGACTCAATTATCTTTGGATCCATATATGACTCTATTCCTGAAGTGCCGTGGTCTGAAAGCGACGATTTATTTAACATTAGCTTCAAATCAGAGCTCTCCAATGGATATATCTCCACTGTTTGGCTTCTCCAGAGAGTTTGGCTAGGAGGAATGAAGTGATCTTGGATGTTTTGGAAACTAGACTCAAATATCGTTTGATCCATATATGACTCGGTTCTTGAAGTGTCGTGGTCTGAAAGCAACGATTTATATAACATTAGCTTCAAATCAGAACCTCTCCAATGACTACAGACTTATTTGTGGTGACTACAGACTTATTTGTGGTTACTACAGACTTATTTTGGTGGTTACTACAGACTTCTTTTTGTTTACTACAGACTTATTTTCAATGGTGATTACAGACTTATTTCAGTGGTGACTACAGACTTATTTTCAGTGGTGACTACAGACTTATTTTCGTTGACTACAGATTTATTTTTGGTGACTACAGACTTATTTGTGGTTACTAGAGACTTATTTTGGTGGTTACTAGACTTATTTTTGTTGACTACAGACTTATTTACTAGTAATCACAGATTTGTTTTCCATTTGCTCACAGATTTCTTTCCATTTGTCCACAGACTTATTTTCATATGACCGCAGATTTATTTGTTCGTTATCACAGCTTGACTTTAGAATTGATCAAGAGGCTCCCACTCGACTTTAGAAGCTTCCTAGGCTCATACAAACTGTGTTTATTTGGGCTTCACGTTTGGAATGCAATAGATCCCACTTTACATTTTCGGACAGGATAGAGTACATCGGATATGTCACCACTGTTTGGCTTGTCCAGAGAGTTTCGCTTGGAGGAATGAAGTGATCTTGAATGTTTTGAAAACTAGACTCAATTATCTTTTGATTCATATATAACTCGATTCCTGAAGTGCCATGGTCTGAAAGCGACGATTTATTTAACATTAGCTTCAAATCAGAGCTCTCCAATGGATATATCTCCACTGTTTGGCTTCTCCAGAGAGTTTGGCTGGGAGGAATGAAGTGATCTTGGATGTTTTGGAAACTAGACTCAAATATCGTTTGATCCATATATGACTCGGTTCCTGAAATGTCGTGGTCTGAAAGCGACGATTTATATAACATTAGCTTCAAATCAGAACTCTCCAATGACTACAGACTTTTTTGTGGTGACTACAGACTTATTTGTGGTTACTACAGACTTATTTTGGTGGTTACTACAGACTTCTTTTTGTTTACTACAGACTTATTTTCAATGGTGACTAGATACTTATTTCAGTGGTGACTACACACTTATTTTCAGTGGTGACTACAGACTTATTTTCGTTGACTACAGATTTATTTTTGGTGACTACAGACTTATTTGTGGTTACTACAGACTTATTTTGGTGGTTACTACAGACTTATTTTTGTGGACTACAGACTTATTTACTAGTAATCACAGACTTATTTACTAGTAATCACAGATTTGTTTTCCATTTGCTCACAGATTTCTCTCCATTTGTCCACAGACTTATTTTCATATGACCGCAGATTTGTTTGTTCGTTATCACAGTTTGACTTTAGAATTGATCAAGAGGCTCCCACTCGACTTTAGAAGCTTCCTAGGCTCATACAAACTGTGTTTATTCGGGCTTCACGTTTTGAATGCAATAGATCCCACTTTACATTTTCGGACAGGATAGAGTCCATCGGATATGTCACCACTATTTGGATTCTCCAGAGAGTTTCGCTGAGAGGAATGAAGTGATCTTGAATGTCTTGGAAACTAGACTCAATTATCTTTTGATCCATATATGACTCGATTCTTGAAGTGCCGTGGTGTGCAAGCGACGATTTATTTAACATTAGCTTCAAATCAGAGCTCTCCAATGGATATATCTCCACTGTTTGGCTTCTCCAGAGAGTTTGGCTGGGAGGAATGAAGTGATCTTGGATGTTTTGGAAACTAGACTCAAATATCATTTGATCCATATATGACTCGGTTCCTGAAGTGTCGTAGTCTGAAAGCGACGATTTATATAACATTAGCTTCAAATCAGAACTCTCCAATGACTACAAACTTATTTTTGGTGACTACAGACTTATTTGTGGTTACTACAGACTTATTTGTGGTTACTACAGACTTATTTTGGTGGTTACTACAGACTTCTTTTTGTTTACTACAGATTTATTTTCAATGGTGACTACAGACTTATTTCAGTGGTGACTACAGACTTATTTTCGTTGACTACAAATTTGTTTTTGGTGACTACAGACTTATTTATGGTTACTATAGATTTATTTTGGTGGTTACTACAGACTTATTTTTGTGGACTACAGACTTATTTACTAGTAATCACAGATTTGTTTACTAGTCATCACAGATTTGTTTTCCATTTGCTCACAGATTTCTCTCCATTTGTCCACAGACTTATTTTCATATGTCCGCAGATTTGTTTGTTCGTTATCACAGCTTGACTTTAGAATTGATCAAGAGGCTCCCACTCGACTTTAGAAGCTTCCTAGGCTCATACAAACTGTGTTTATTTGGGCTTCACGTTTGGAATGCAATAGATCCCACTTTATATTTTCGGACAGGATAGAGTCCATCGGATATGTCACCACTGTTTGGCTTCTCTAGAGAGTTTCGCCGGGAGGAATGAAGTGATCTTGAATGTTTTGGAAACTCGACTCAATTATCTTTTGATCTATATATGACTCGATTCCTGAAGTGCAGTGGTCTGAAAGCGACGATTTATTTAACATTTGCTTCAAATCAGAGCTCTCCAATGGATATATCTCCACTATTTGGCTTCTCCAGAGAGTTTGGCTGGGAGGAATGAAGTGATCTTGGATGTTTTGGAAACTAGACTCAAATATCATTTGATCCATATATGACTCGGTTCCTGAAGTGTCGTGGTATGAAAGCGACGATTTATATAACATTAGCTTCAAATCAGAACTCTCCAATGACTACAAACTTATTTTTGGTGACTACAGACTTATTTGTGGTTACTACAGACTTATTTTGGTGGTTACTACAAACTTCTTTTTGTTTACTACAGACTTATTTTCAATGGTGACTACAGACTTATTTCAGTGGTGACTACAGACTTATTTTCGTTGACTACAAATTTGTTTTTGGTGACTACAGACTTATTTGTGGTTACTACAGATTTATTTTGGTGGTTACTACAAACTTATTTTTGTGGACTACAGACTTATTTACTAGTAATCACAGATTTGTTTACTAGTCATCATATATTTGTTTTCCAATTGCTCACAGATTTCTTTCCATTTGTCCACAGACTTATTTTCATATGACCGCAGATTTGTTTGTTCATTATCACAGCTTGACTTTAGAATTGATCAAGAGGCTCCCACTCAACTTTAGAAGCTTCCTAGGCTCATACAAACTGTGTTTATTTGGGCTTCACGTTTGGAATGCAATAGATCCCACTTTACATTTTTGGACAGGATAGAGTCCATCGGATATGTCACCACTGTTTGGCTTCTCCAGAGAGTTTCGTGGGGAGGAATGAAGTGATCTTGAATGTTTTGGAAACTAGACTCAATTATCTTTTGATCCATATATGACTCGATTCCTGAAGTGCCGTGGTCTGAACGCGACGATTTATTTAACATTAGCTTCAAATCAGAGCTCTCCAATGGATATATCTCCACTGTTTGGCTTCTGCAGAGAGTTTGGCTGGGAGGAATGAAGTGATCTTGGATGTTTTGGAAATTAGACTCAAATATCGGTTGATCCATATATGACACGGTTCCTGAAGTATCGTGTTCTGAAAGCGATGATTTATATAACATTAGCTTCAAATTAGAGCTTCAAAGAAATAAGTCTGTGGCCATTAAGAAATAAGTCTGCAGTCATGTTAAATAAATCTGTGATTAAGAGTTACTCTAGCAATTATCTTTGTGAAAACAAGTCTGCAGCAACACGCAGACTTATTATAAGTCTGCGGTAACTATAAAAAAGTCTGTGGTAACTAACCTACAGACTTATTAGAATAAGTCTGTAATGCGAAACAAGTCTGTAGGAAAAAATCTGTGGTACACAGAAAATCAGTGGTGTCTTCTAAAAATCTGCAGTAGATTTATAAAACAAATCTGTGGTACACAGAAAATCTGCTGCAGATTTTTAAATCTGTTGCAGATTTTTAAATCTGTGGCTACATCAAAATAAATCTGTAGAACAAATCTGTGGTTCAAAACAAATCTGCGAACCAATAAATCTGTGATGACTAAGTAAACAATTCTGTAGCAGATTTATAAAGTCTGCCATAGATTTAAAAATCAGTGGCAAATTTAAAAATCTGTGGCAGACTTATTTCCACAGATTTTTCTGAAATTCGCCGAGAATGTAAAAAAATCAAAGGTTTTTTTGTAATTAACTGCAACTTTTGCCAATGTGGCATTAAAATTATAATGGCATTTGCGTAATATTTATTTTCCTAACAAATGTGGTATGGGATATTTTGGAGTTAAAAAAAAACAAAAACACTTTAGTTATTTTCACAAAATATAGGTTATTTTGGCTATTAAAACCAATATATAGGTTATTATAGTTATTCTCCCTGAAATATTTTAGTGTGTACGGTGGATTCCACATCTTATATTTTAAACAATTGTGTGCGCCGTTTTGTTGATGCATATGTGTTGTTTCACGTTTTCAACTAAAAACATATATAGGAGAAAGTATGGTATAAGTTTCCCGACAAGTTCCACGTTGACTTGGTCATTATGCCTCTCTTTCTCTCTTAATAATTTTTTTTTTTTTTTTTACTTCCTCTTTCTTACTAATTAAGTTACTCGCTTTGCTCTTATTAACAAAAAGCCAAAACAAGAAGACAGTGTTCATAGATCAATAAAATCATGTTCTATCCCCCCATTTCTAAGCCAAAACAAGAAGACACAGTGTTCATAGATCAAATAAATCATGTTCTATCCCCTCAATTCTAGTTTGATCTTGTTCTTCCTCTTCTCCTTATTCTACCATATTCCTTGTGCTTCAAGTAAACAAGGACTTGGGTGGTGTGAGACTCAGTTCCAGTGTGGGAACATCACTGCTGGTTTCCCCTTTTGGGGAGGGAATCGGCACAAACCTTGCGGTCATCCGTTGTTGGAGCTTCACTGCAACAATAGTATCACCTCTTTATTCATCTCAAATCAAGAGTTCTATGTTCGTCAAATAAATCAAACATCTAACACTCTTACACTTGCCAGAGCAGACCTTTTAGGTTCTTTTTGCTCCTCCTCTGCATACAATACCACAACCTTGCCTCCCGAAATCTTTGAGCTTTCCCAAACTTACAAGAGCCTAACCGTTTTATACCACTGTGATCCAAAAGTTTCCTACCGCTCGAGTTATACATGTCCTGCTCTAGGTACCTTTTCAATGTTTCAAAGCCTTGATTACCAGTATTCTTGCCAAAACAGATTCACAGTTAACGTTCCAACGAGTTACAATCCAGAAGAGAGAGCGTTGAATCTGACCAATTTGGAAAGTGCTCTAAGAAAAGGTTTTGAGGTGAAGCTGGTGACTGATGAGATACCGTGTCACGAATGCTTATCCACTCGTGGAATCTGTAGTTTCAACGGTACCACACAGATTTGCTGCGACGTTAGGTCACCATCCGGAGGAGATACTTGTGTACCACATCATCAACCCAGTGGTAAGTTTCTCATGCAAAATCAATACGTAAAACAAAGATATTCATACTTATTCTTTTATCTCTGCAGTTTCTTCTCTTATTCTATTTCTTCTTTATCATTTTCCCGAATATTTGTCCTAAACAATCATAGAAAGCTTTTTGTGATCCCATTTTTGGTTTTTGTTTTTCCAGCTGATAAGCTTTATAGACGCTGCAGTGGAGTCTTTAGCTGCGGCAATCAGCGAGATCTGTATTACCCCTTCTGGATACCTGACAGAGAAGGCTGTGGCCACCCCGATTTCAAGCTTGACTGTAGCAGAGGATTCGCAGAGTTTAACATTGCCTCCGTTAAGTTCAGAATCTTAAAAATGAGCTCTAACTCTTATATCATAAGACTTGCCAGATCAGACTATATCGGTGATCTTTGTCCCCCAAACCCACTAAATGCACCACTCATCCAAAGCGTCATTCCTTTGACTGCGAACACAGAGCTAACATTATATTATGACTGCCAATTCAATTTATCGGCTATTTCTGCTACTAGTTATGTTGGAGAGCTGGGCTGTGATGGCGGAAATAGTTACTATGTAACAAGAAACCTTTCCGCTCCTTTACTTGACAGGTTTAGAGACGATTTAAACAATTTCATGGATAAGTGCAAAAGAAACGTCAGTGTTCCTGCGTTTGGGCCGGCGTTGAAGTCACTACAAAGAAGTCCAAATGTAGAGAATCTAAAGAAGGCTCTTGAGCAAGGTTTCGAGCTTTATGGTAACTCAGAATGTCGTGGGTGCGTAAGGAGTGGTGGTGCTTGTGGATTTAATCAGACCTCAAGTGAGTTTGTCTGCTATTGTAAAGATGATTTATCGGATAATTTTTACTGCTATGGTAAGTTTTATTTCGTACACAAAATCATCATTTTCATTCTTCTCGTAACCTTTAGTTTCACTGATTTTCCTTTTGGTGCCTATTTGATAGCTGCAGGATCTGATCTTGTGTGGCAAATAGGTGCTTAACTTTTCTTTGAGTGACTGTTTTTATTGTTCCATAAACTCATCATTTACATTCTTCTCTGAAGTTATTCTTCTGACAAAATTTACTTATTTAATGGTTCTACAGAGGCTGCCATCATCTTTATTCTTCTAGGTTAGTTTTCTGTCCACATAAATTTTAAGTTTCTTTTCATCTTCCTTGATTAAAAAACTTGCTAATAGAAAACATTTCTCTGATTTTTACAGCTTGGGGTTTGTTAACAGGTTTTATTGCCTTCCTGGTGCTATTTTGCCCTTGTTTCGGAGTCCAATTTTTTCGAAAGAGAAAAACAGCAGATGAAAAGAAACAAGAGAAACTGAAGGCTCTTATTCCACTCAAACACTATACTTATGCACAAGTCAAGAAAATCACAAAGTCATTCGCGGAAGTGGTTGGGAGAGGCGGCTTTGGAATTGTTTATAGTGGAACCCTTTGTGATGGTCGTATGGTTGCGGTGAAGGTCCTGAAAGAATCAAAGGGTAATGATGGTGAAGACTTTATCAATGAAGTTGCCAGCATGAGCCAAACATCTCATGTCAACATTGTTACCCTGCTTGGATTCTGCTGTGAAGGTTCAAAAAGAGCAGTTATATATGAATTTTTGGGGAATGGGTCGCTCGATAAATTCATCTCGGACAAGACCTCAATGAATTTAGATATGACGGCACTGTATGGGATTGCGCTAGGAGTTGCTCGTGGTCTAGAGTACTTGCACTACGCCTGCAAAACAAGGATCGTGCATTTCGACATTAAACCTCAGAACGTGCTTTTGGATGACAACCTTTGCCCCAAAGTTTCTGATTTCGGACTTGCTAAACTCTGCGAGAAGAAGGAGAGCATCTTATCATTGTTGGATACAAGAGGTACAATAGGATACATTGCACCAGAGATGATCTCTCGAGTTTATGGGAGTGTTTCTCACAAGTCCGATGTGTATAGCTACGGAATGCTGGTCCTCGAAATGATAGGTGCAAGGAAGAAAGAAAGAGTTGATAAAAATTCTGCATCGAACGCAAGCTCAATGTATTTTCCAGAATGGATCTATAAGGATCTTGAGAAGGCAGACAGTGGGGATATTGAGAAGGCAGACAATGGAGGGATTATCGAGAATGATATCAGCAGCGAAGAAGGGGAGATAGCAAAGAAGATGACATTGGTGGGTTTGTGGTGTATTCAGTCTTCCCCATCAAACCGCCCACCAATGAACAGAGTAGTAGAGATGATGGAAGGAAGCCTTGAAGCACTTGAAGTGCCTCCGAGGCCTGTCTTGCAGCAAATTCCAGTTGCGCCGCTTTCCGAATCTATTTGGATTTCAGAGGAGAATTCAAGCGCCTCTGATATACTAATATGCTCCACAAACTGAAAGCTGGAATCTTCAAGTTTGTGATTAGAAAATCGTGTGAAGGTCAAAAGGAAGTATGTTTGTTAATACAAACCTTTCCACACACGCATGAGAAGTTTTAGCTTATAAGTAATCTCATCCGTTCCTTCCAGGAATCTTCCATGAATCTTTTTCTCTTAAGTGATTGACAGATACATGGAATGGTTTTTGACTTGTTTTACACTCCATATCTCTGTAATATATTAGATTCTCTGAAACTGAAACATAGGAAATAAAGTTCATTACGGGTCTCTTACGCTCGTCAAAGTCAAATATTGTAAACATAAATCTTAAATTGGGATATTATTTTCAGTTGATCCGTCTGAGAAAATGCTAAGTGCCTCACTTTGAGGTCGTCCTACAATAGAAAACAAAAAAACAGTAAAAGATGGAAGCCAAAGAAAAACCCAACTTTGTGAGAACGGACGGTTGTGATGACTCGATTTATTTTCAAATTTGACCAATTGCATGGCAGCGATTGTCGTTTCAAAACTAGATTTTTCTTTCATATTTTTTTTTTCTTTTCAAAATTTTTAATTATATATGTAAAAAATTACACATTCTAAATCGTGTCGTCCATGTCATTATTTGTTAAAGGTATATATAACAGTGTAACTAGTACAATCACGATATTTATATGAATAAGCCACATTTTTGTAGGCGTTGTATAAATTTGCTAATTTTGATAGTTTAAATACGTATCGGCAAACACATTAGATTGTTGGAGTATGAATTGGCCGATTTCGGTGGAAACACGTTTTTGAAAATATCAGAGAAGAAGAAGACAATAAATTGGTGATAGTGTGGATTATACATATATATGCAGAAAATAATATCTAATTTCTTAAACTTGAAAAAATGTCAAATATTCTAAACTTGTCTGATACGGGATTCTTATTTCAACAGTTTTGTAATTTCCATAAAAACGAAGAAAAATATGCCACAAAAAACAAAAACCAAAAACCAAAAATATTATATCTGTTCTGTGCTTTTATTTTCCTGTTCCACTCTTTTTCACCATTTTCCTATTGAGTGACCTCTAAGGCAACAATCTATGTCAATTAGTTAAACAGATACTAACTAATCTCCAAACAAGCTACGGTTCACTCAAAACTCCTGGTTTAGTGTCAAGCGTTAGCATTATACCGATAACTAAAGTTCACAAACCAACAATAATTTCCCATTTGTTCGTGTTTCTTGAGAGAACTGAACTAGGCTAAAAGTGTTTTTGTATAACAAGAATTGTGAAATGCTTACTATGGAGGTGTGACTTTGGTGCAACTGAAGACATAATATGTGGTTTTTGTGATTATTAAATTGAGAACTTTTCCAGTCTCCTAATTAATATTTGGTGAAATATATCCGAGGAAGTTTTAAAGGGTGAAGACAAAACAGATGACAGATCAGTGCAACCTAAACACCTCTTTAATCATCTCAAACCAAGAGTACCATGTTCTCCATTTAAATCAAACTTCTAACACTCTAAAGATCATAATTAATCTCGTCAAAAAAGTAATCTCATAAGGTTGAGAACGACAAAATTGATATATTCTTAATGGGACTCGATGAAGCTGTCTTCGCAGCGCTCATATTTTTACTTCTCTCCCGTGATCAGTTGACGACGTTAAACGCGACTTACAACACTCTGCAACGCGAGAGACTGTAAAGACAGAGAACAAATCGCAGGAGAGTATTCTAGAAGTGGTGAGCTATGTGGTGAAAGCTTCACCCTCTTGTGCATGAGGAGAAAACAGAGTATGTTCACATTGTAGATGTAAAGTCTTCTTCTCCGCATTTCTAACACTTGATCTCTTTCCATAGATTATAACTGATATAACTTTTAAAACTACTTTTATGCCCATGTCCGGTTACTAGGACCTTGCTCTATAATCTTCCAGATTATGTTCCAATATCTTCTACAAGTGTTTCAGGTCTATATTTCTTCAAACAAAACATGAAGTCGTTGAGAACGTAACCAAAGTTGGTGGTAAAATCACTTTAATTCATTTTTGTCTCCATTTCATACCCGAAAACTTAGTCTTTCCTAATTACATGTTTTAAATTTGATGTTTTATTCTTTCAAATCTCTATAAAAAATATATGAAGAATGTCTAATCTTGCACTTGAGTTAAATTATCAGAACCTGTTACGTTGCAATGTCTTATTTGGCTTCTTGCAGTGAATCTCATACCTAATCTACACTTTAACAAGATTTTGTCTCAATATTTGGTTTCTTTTACTTTTATATTTAATGTTGTTTATGTCTCTTTCGCTAAGGGATTTTAAATAGAGAAGAAAGATGTTCACGTTCTAGACAAACACTTCTGGACTCTAATTATATATGTCCACTTTTTGTTTGACAAGCCGGTTTTCGTGTCTTTTGGTACAAAACCTTACTCGAACTCAGAACATGTGTAGTTGTTCTCTGATGTTCGTAGTGACCATGAACGTATATATACCGAATTATATTTGAATCACGTACAAAATATGAGTAATTAAAAAGAAAAAAAATATATATGAGTAATTAAGTTATCAAGCTAAGAGGATAATTTGATTACCCATCTTTGTAAAAGACATTGTTAGTTTGAACTTTGAACTTATATGCTTATGGTTTCTCTCCTCTACCTTGAAAGATTTTAAAAGGCTGGAAAATAAAAGAGAAAAATGTTAAAGTTGTTCCCTTGTTACATTTTCTTTCTCGCTATCAAATTTCTGTAGTGAATGGTCTTTGCTTTATCCCACACTCCATTGTTATATTCTTTGAAATTAAGAAACAAGAGCAAAGAAAAGTAACTTGGTGTCTGAGAAAATTCTAAGCATCTAACTTTCAGGTCTTCCTTTAATAGAAAGAAGTTTCTCATGTCCAAGTTCTTTGTCTAAGTCATTCTGTTCTGATCACAATCAAAAAGTCTTCAATCATTTTTCTTTTTGTTTTTGCTCTAAGCCTCTAAGTAATAGGTATCTTGGTACTAGAAGCAAATATGGTCTAAAATACAGGACCAACGACCAAAATATATTAACCAATGAATCATTTCACCAGCTTCTTCACATTCCTCTGATCAACAACAAAGGGATAAAAATCGTAACACTTGTGAGTGAATAAATTTTATTTTCGGGGAACGAAAACAAAAAAAATGTAAGATATTTCAAACTTGCGAATAATTGGAAGGTGAAGAGGCTCGAAGTTTCTCTTTAACGGTAAATAATTATTGATTAAAGAGTTTTAACTTAATGTATTTCACGTTGAAGGTGAAATGGTAACCAAGTTGTTGACTTTTCAAGTCTCCTGAAGCTTTTATGGCAACTTTAAAGGATGAATAACTGAAAAATGTTATAAGAAGTATTTGATTTTATGTATATATAAATAAAAATAATAGAGAGAAAATTTTATACCCGTAACAGGATCAAATACTGAATATCAGAGAGACGAGAGAGAGACTTTATCTCTTATATCGAAGTTATATATGTTGTTTACAAAGTTACGAATGAATCAAATTTATAAGTGTAAAACATAGATTACTGTGCATGCATAGTGATGGTGAGCTCCACATAAATTATATTTTAAACAATTGTGTGCGCCGCTTTTGTTGATGCATGTTTTATTTGACGTTTTCAACACTCCCCCTTGGAGACCAGTATCATTATGTCTCTTGCGTAATATCTTCTCCTCGTTAAAAATATTTACAGGAAAACCCAATGAAAAAACCATAGCAAGGTAAAAAAATCACAACCACGCAAGCTCCCCTTCGAATGATCGGGATCACATCTTACATGTCTTTTTGTTGACGCATTCCAATATTATGGACATGTTTCCTGAACTTAGTGGTGAGTAATGATTTTGTGAAAAGATCAGCTACAATATCGCATGATCGGACATATCTCACTTCAATCTCTTTATTCTTCTCGAGTTCTTGAATGTATGAGAACAACTTCGGAGGTATATATTTAGTTCTGTCACTTTTGATATATCTTTCCTTCGTTTGAGCAACTCATGCAGTATTGTCTTCATATAAGATATTTGGCTCCGTATTTTTATGAATCCCAATGTTTGACCGGATGTGTCGGCTTATTGACCTTAGCCATACACATTCTCTACTTGCTTCATGAAGTGCAATGAGTTTAGCATGATTTGAGGAAGTAGCCACAAGCATCTATTTTTTAGAACGCGAGGATATAACGGTACCTCCAATTATGAATACATATCCTGTTTGTGATCGGACTTTGTGTGGATCTCATAAATATCCTGCATATGCAAAGCTGATAAACTGGTGTTTTCCCGATTGTAGGATAGTGAGAGGTTCATTCAAAGGGACCAGCAATACACTCTAATCTTTTGTAACACAATTTAAGCTAAGCGATCAAGTTTGTTTTGGTTTTGGTTTGTCACAATAACAAGTAAGTAAATAAAATCGGTTTAACAAATATTAATAAAGGCGTTAGGCTAAGGGAAATTATCTCGGAGATTAGATCATCTAGAACCAAGCAATTATTCAGGACAATAATTTAGAACCAATTTAGAACTCAACCATAAAAATAAGATGATCCACTATCGTGGTATCAACCACTTTATCAATCAATCTAACACCCTAAACTGTCGTTTGAGGTTACAAAGAATGACAAACATTAAAGAGAATGGGATTGATTTGTTCACAACTTGCCTTACCATCAACTGTCGTTGGCCAAGGACAAATCGCCCATATATGTTCTTTTAAGCAATTTACAACACTTTTGATGAGTAAATTAAACCTAAGATCAAAGGGTAGGTGATCAAACTAGTCTAGGCATTAAGAATAACAATAGATGAAGATATCAATAGATATAAGATCCTATTTATGCTTAGTTCATGAGTTCCTAATCCCCTTGAATCCCTTAACCTAACTAAAAGAACTACTCAATCATAGCAAAGCGAAGAACAACAAGAAAGATAAGAGAAATCATGATACAATAATGAAAGAGGTAAGAGTTTAGAATTTTTCTCGAGAAAAGGAAAGAAAAATCTTCAATTCTTTTCAAAAGCTTCAAACAATCGTTCTTTTTTTTTTCTCTCCTTGTTTTTTCTATCGTCTCTTTTCTTCGTTTTTCTACGTAATAGTGCTTGATAATAATTTTCCACTCTAGTCCTATATAATTGTCCACTAAAGTCTTAGGCGGCTGGGAGTAGTTGGTGAAAAGCTTAGGTGGCAATAATTATTTAATGAAACTTGCCGACAATTGCCTTTTCGCGGAGCGGGTTGCGGGAGCAGGTCGCGGGTGCAGAAGCAGGTGCTCCTTTCTCCAAAACTTTCCAAAAAGCTTCACTTTTATTCTATTTTCGCCAAGTCTTTTCATGAGCTTCAGTCCTCCATTCCAGCCGCCTTTGGACCTAAAATGATTCAAAATAAAATAAAAGACTCGATAAAAACGTACAAAACAAGGGTTAGAATGCGCCAAAAACGCATTATATCAATTTCCCCATACTTAGATTTTTGTTTGTCCTCAAAAAAATTCAAGACCAAGTGGAAGAGAAAAATTTAAAAGCATGAGAACTTTCTCATCCTCAGTGAACCGAGTAAATAACCCTCAACCTGCAGACCACATAATCCAGAATATGAATAGCAAAACTTTACCAAAACCCCTCAATATTTTTGCATCGCAGTTTCATTTTTCAAACATAAACTCTTCACAGTCATTAAAGGTAGCGTGAGCTTCCCGCTACAAATGCTATTTAGGGTACCCGGCGCTCGTAGAGGATGCAGGATATCACACAAAATTGCAAGAGAGAATGGGTCCATTTAAGTTTCACATTCCCTAAACCACTCTTCCCTTCCTTCCATCTCTTTAACTCCTCAACTAGCCATCATCCTCCTTGGGTATACTTACTGTACAGAAAGACACTTTTTTCTATTTTACAAATTTACCACTCTTCATCCTCGATTTTTTTTAATTTAAATTCTTTTTTTTTTAAATTTTTTATTTTTTTTAGATATAGATGATGATGAAGAGGGTTTCAATTACAAACGTGTCTCTCAGGCACAAAGATAATCGGAGTTGTTATACATACCCAAGTGAAGCTCGTCTTTGCCATTTTTTCTTTGTGGATTTTTATTCCACCTCTTTGTAAACTATCTTCTGACAATAGGAGCAGGTGCTCTATATCGGAGCAGGTGCTCTGTTTTTTTAGGAAGAGTGATTTAGAAGCTGCGTTGACCCATGTCTCTCCGACCTTTTTGCACATATCTACACATATGACAATGAAGTAACAAGAGTGCAGGCGGTCTGAAAAGAGGTACGGTTTAAGGAGGGTACTAGCTAAAAATGAGCTAGCTATTCAGGAACAACAAGAGTGATACAAGGAATAAGGAGTCCTGAATATGATTCGTTTCCCTAATCTAGTGCCAATAGTGAGAAAAATTCAGTCAATATTAGGTTCCGTTATGATGAGATTTTATGTTTTTCTGATGAAACCTGGAAGGTAGGATACTGAAGTATTGAAGTGTTCCAGCTGTTCCATGAACCCAATATTCTGAAAAATGGTCACTAGAGAGAAAGTTAAATGCAAGTGGTTCAATAATCATCATAGAATGAAGTCTTAATTCTCAAACAAAATCTTGACTCAATAAATCAAAATAAAATAAACTGACTCAATAAAACAAAGAAAACAACCAACATAAACGGAATTAGTAGCAACTCCTCCCAAACTTACTTCACACCGTCTCGGTGTGAGAATAAACCAAGGGAGAAAGAAATAAAGAAATAAAAACAGGAGCAAAAGCATAATTTAAATAGTTCATGGTGAATACAAAGGTGGGATAGAGGTGCGAGGGCTAGTTGCTGGAGGTGGCATCGGAGTCCTCGCCGTCCTTCTTGGAGCGCTCCTTGCGCTTAGAAGAGCGCGTGGTTCGACCAGTAGTAGTGGAAGTACGAGCAGGAGGTGTTGGAGCAGGATGTGAATTCACCATCATTGTCTAGTCTAACTCTTTTAATGGAATAATCAGAGAACTAAGCTCTTAATTTGATTATTTGAGTTAGAAATCTTGCAAATGCCAAATTTCGAGATGACAATAGACAAACATGTGACCATCTGCTAGATGCATCAATCAACACCATAAAATAGTGGAATGGTCCACATGGTGGATGTATTAGTCTACAAATATCGCCTTGAATACGTTCAAGAAATTTTGGTGATTATTTATCAATTTTGGTTGGCGATGATCTTATGATCAAATTTCCAAGAGAACATGCTGCACATGTCATTTTATTTCCCTCATATATCTCATGAATTTTTAGAGAATGACCATATGAGCTCTCTATGATTTTTCGCATCATTGTAATGCCTGGTTGACCAAGATGATCATGCCACAATGTGAAATCTTATGGATTTATTTTGATCACAAGATGCGATTCTATTGCATCTATATAAGTATGATGCAAATCAAAAAGAAGTTCTTGGAAATTTTCCTGTATATGCATTTTTCCACAATTTTCAGTATATGCAAATCAAAACATTTTTTATGAAAAACTTTGTTCCGTTAGACAATACAAAATTAGCTTTGCCACTTCCTTTAATCAAGTCCGTTGGACCCGATATTGTATTGACAATAATTTTCGTCAGTTTTAGCTCAGAGAAAAATCTCTTATGTCTCAGAATAGTGTGTGTTGTTCCACTATCAGGTATGCAAATTTCTTTGCTATTTTTTCTTGATATTATACTGTTTCAATCCTCATCCATTTTTGTAATCAACATAAATATTAATACATATAAGCAAATCTTTATTTATATAGAAAAACATGTAATAATTATACATTGATTTATTTCAAAAACAGTATTATTTGAAAATAACTGAAATAAATAATACTTATATGATGACATTACTAGAGACTAGCAGTCTCACTAAAAGCATTTCAGTTATCCGCATGAGCGGTCATATCAAAATCGTTCACAAAGCCAGAACCATCAAGATATGATGTTCCCTCAAAGTGTTCTGTGAGGTTGACTTCACTTCCCTTTGCCATTTTGGGATTCTTTGTATAAGTTATAAAGATGTTCGGGCGTTCGACATACATGAGCTCAATGTCCCTTTGATCCACATCATATGTTTTCACACTTTTGAGTGTTATTCCCTTGAGATTTTTTTCTTGTAGGACTTTTTTCAGGTCGAACTCATTCATAAGACTTCATGCCTTGTGGGTTAAATAATCTTCCACGTCCACGGTTGAATCGTCGACCATGACCTCGATAGGTTTGACATTTTTTCTGCAGATTTTTTTCCACATCTGTTGCGTTAACCTCAAGAAATGCCTTGGTTCCTGTAGGCCGAGAGTTATGGTTTTTAATATGAAGTTCATTATTTTTCTCTGCCAGTATTAGTGTCACAATTAAATCAGAATACATTTTGTATCCGCAATCTCGGTACGTTTCTTGCAGGACATAATGCTCTTTATGAAAAGTAAGGTAAGTCTTTTCAAACATTTCAGCTTAGTCGAATAATTTTATTTAAACACAAAGGCGAATAAATATTATTAGTTGAATAATTTTATTTATTTTAAAATGCACCATTTATATTAATGATACAAGCGATTGCAAAGAACATTATTAGAGATTTAATTAAAAACATGGGAGGCGCTTTCATAAGTAGCGGAATTACAAGAAACACAATTACATAAAAAATTAAAATAAAAACTATTAAAAATTATTCGGGAGAGAAATCTCCAAAGAATAAACCGTAAATAGCAACAAATATAAACCCGTAAGCAAAAACTACGAATGGATAAGCTATTTTATTTTTCTTAGAAAAACAAATTATATCCTTAGAGAAGATTTTGAGAAAGATGAAATGTTTGAGTGAAATGAATGAATGAGAATGATTGTATTTATAAATTGAAAATACTGTTCATTAGTCGTTAATTAGCAGTTGGAAAAGTTAAAAAAATTTGAATTTTTTTCTTTGAGACCATTTGTGATAAGTATTAAATAGAAAATCAATCATAAAAATTATAACAAGCAATGAGATAAATTTTACCGATTTTAGATAAAATGTTTATATACAGGTGGTTTAGCCTCCTTATATAATAACCATAATATAAATATATTTTAACAACAATATCATGGTGATAAAATCATCTATATTATAACAGTAAATAAATCATGGTGACATAGTTATCCACATTAGGATATAAAATAAATTATGCAGCGGCTCAACCGTCCATTAACAGTAAAATAATTATGCAGCAGCTCAGCCGTCTATTAACAGTAAATAAATAATTATGTTGCGGCTCAGCCGTCCACTAAAAGTAAATAAATAATTATGCAGCTGTTCAGCCAACTAGTATAATAATCTCTTATAGGCGGCTCAATCGATCAGTATAATAATATTTTATTGGCGGTTCAGCCGACCGATTTTTTTTTATGCGAGATATAATACTCGATATAACAAGGTATATATCAATATAAAATATATCTGATCATTGAATAATGTATTATAAGAAGTATTTAATTTTATGAATATATAAATAAAATAATAAAAAAAATATTTTATACCTGTAACAGAATCAGATACTGAATATCAGAAAGACGGGAGAGAATTTATCTCTGAAGTTATATATGTTGTTTACAAAATTGACGAATGAATTATATTATAAGATATTTTACTGTGTACCGCTTTTGTTGCATATGTGTTGTTTCACGTTTTCAACTAAAAACATATATAGGAGAAAGTATGGTATAAGTTTCCCGACAAGTTCCACGTTGACTTGGTCTTTATGCCTCTCTTTCTCTCTTAATAACTTTTTTTTTTTTTTTTTACTTCCTCTTTCTTACTAATTAAGTTACTCGCTTTGCTCTTATTAACAAAAAGCCAAAACAAGAAGACACAGTGTTCATAGATCATATAAATCATGTTCTATCCCCCCATTTCTAAGCCAAAACAAGAAGACACAGTGTTCATAGATCAAATAAATCATGTTCTATCCCCTCAATTCTAGTTTGATCTTGTTCTTCCTCTTCTCCTTATTCTACCATATTCCTTGTGCTTCAAGTAAACAAGGACTTGGGTGGTGTGAGACTCAGTTCCAGTGTGGGAACATCACTGCTGGTTTCCCCTTCTAGGGAGGGAATCGGCACAAACCTTGCGGTCATCCGTTGTTGGAGCTTCACTGCAACAATAGCGTCACCTCTTTATTCATCTCAAATCAAGAGTTCTATGTTCGTCAAATAAATCAAACATCTAACACTCTTACGCTTGCCAGACCAGACCTTTTAGGTTCTTTTTGCTCCTCCTCTGCATACAATACCACAACCTTGCCTCCCGAAATCTTTGAGCTTTCCCAAACTTACAAGAGCCTAACCGTTTTATACCACTGTGATCCAAAATTTTCTTACCGCTCGAGTTATACATGTCCTGCTCTAGGTACTTTTTCAATGTTTCAAAGCCTTGATAACCAGTATTCTTGCCAAGACAGTTTCTCAGTTACTGTTCCAACGAGTTTCAATCCAGAAGAGAGAGAGTTGAATCTGACCAATTTGGAAAGTGCATTAAGAAAAGGTTTTGAGGTGAAGCTGGTGACTGATGAGATACCGTGTCACGAATGCTTATCCACTCGTGGAATCTGTAGTTTCAACGGTACCACACAGATTTGCTGCGACGTAAGGTCACCATCTGGAGGAGATACTTGTGTACCACATCATCAACCTAGTGGTAAGTTTCTGCAGCTACCTTTATCTTTGCTTTTTCTCCTCTTATTCTTGTTCCTTACCGTTTTCTTATTGACTGACAACCCTTTTCTTTTCTTCTCTTATATGCTTTTTGTGATCCCATTTTTGTTTTTTGTTTTTTCAGGTGATGAGCTTTGTAGACGCTGCAGTCAAGGGTTTAGCTGTGGCAGTCAGAGAGATCTCAAATACCCCTTCTGGATACCTGGCAGAGAATACTGTGGCCACCCTAACTTCAAGCTCAACTGTAGCAGAGGATTCGCGGAGCTTAACATCGCCTCTGTTAAATTCAGAATCCTAGAAGCAGCTTACGATTCAGGTTACTATTTTGTTAGCCTCGCAAGATCCGATTACATCGGCGATCTTTGTCCCCCAAACCCACTAAATGCGCCACTCATTGAAAGTATCATTCCAGTCTTCTCATTCACTGTTGACACAGAGCTTCTAACTTTATACTACGGCTGCCAATTCAATTCATCGGCCATTCCTGCTAACAATTACGTTAGAAAGCTTGGTTGTGATGGCGGAAGAAGTTACTATGTGACGAGAAACCTCTCTTCTCCTTTACTTGACGGGTCTAGAGGCCTTTTAAACAACTTAAGGGAAATGTGCAAAAGAAACGTCAGTGTTCCTGCCTCTGGACGGGAGTTAAACGATCTGCAGACAAGTCCAAGTCCATATAATCTGAAGATTGCTCTTGAACAAGGTTTTTGGCTTTACATGAACTCAGATTGTCAGAGGTGTCAAGAGTTTGGCGGTGCTTGTGGATATAATCAGACTTCAAGTGGGTTCGTGTGCTACTGTAAAAATGATAAATGCCGACACGATGGTGAGATTTCTGTCGCCTTGATCTCGTTTCCAAATAGACTTCCAAAAGATTTCTTACGGCCGCTGAAACTTCATTTAGTTTCAAAGTTCAAAGTTCAGCCTTCAACTCTAACCGACTTTTTTTTTTGTGCCATTTTATAGATGCAGGATTTTTTGAACAGAATCGAGGGTTAATGGTTGTTCCCTTTCAAGATCAAATATTATTCTATACTGACTTGCTTTACTTATTTTAATGGTTCTACAGTGGGTGTGTTCATCTTGATTCTCATAGGTTAGTTTGCTGCCCAAGATATTAAAAATTGTTTTTGATCTTCGTAGATTAAAAAAAGTCGGTAACCGAATATTTTATCTGTTTTACTAGGTTTGTGTTCACTAACAGGTGTTATTGCGTTACGAAAACGAAAAACATCAGATGATCTGAGACAAGAGAAGCTGAAGTCCCTTATTCCACTCAAACACTATACCTATGCGCAAGTGAAGAAAATTACAAAGTCATTCGCGGAAGTGGTTGGGAGAGGCGGATTTGGAATTGTTTACAAAGGAACTCTTTGTGATGGTCGTATGGTTGCGGTGAAGGTCTTGAAAGACTCAAAGGGTAATAATAGTGAAGACTTCATCAATGAAGTTGCAAGCATGAGCCAAACATCTCATGTCAACATTGTTTCACTTCTTGGATTATGCTGTGAAGGTTCAAAAAGAGCAGTTATATATGAATTTTTAGGCAATGGGTCACTCGATAAGTTCATCTCAGACAAGACCTCAATGAATTTGGACTTGAAGGCACTGTATGGGATTGCGCTAGGAGTTGCTCGTGGTCTAGAGTACTTGCACTATGGCTGCAAAACAAGGATCGTGCATTTCGATATTAAACCTCAGAACGTGCTGTTGGATGATAATCTCTCCCCCAAAGTTTCTGATTTCGGACTTGCTAAACTGTGTGAGAATAAGGAGAGCGTCTTGTCATTGCTGGACACAAGAGGTACAATAGGATACATTGCACCAGAGATGATCTCTCGAGTGTATGGGAGTGTTTCTCACAAGTCCGATGTGTATAGCTACGGAATGTTGGTCCTCGAAATGATAGGTGCAAGGAAGAGAGAAAGAGTTGATCAAAACTCTGCATCAAACGCAAGCTCAATGTATTTTCCAGAATGGATCTATAAGGATCTTGAGAAGGCAGACAGTGGGGATATTGAGAAGGCAGACAATGGAGGGATTATCGAGAATGATATCAGCAGCGAAGAAGGGGAGATAGCAAAGAAGATGACATTGGTGGGTTTGTGGTGTATTCAGTCTTCCCCATCAAACCGCCCACCAATGAACAGAGTAGTAGAGATGATGGAAGGAAGCCTTGAAGCACTTGAAGTGCCTCCGAGGCCTGTCTTGCAGCAAATTCCAGCTGCGCCGCTTTCCGGATCTTTTTGGATTTCAGAGGAGAATTCAAGCGCCTCTGATATACTAATATGCTCCACAAACTGAAAGCTGGAATCTTCAAGTTTGTGAATAGAAAATCGTGTGAAGGTCATAACAAATAGAACACATGTATCAATATCCAAGAACACATGAGAAGTTTTACCCTATAATTAATCTCATTCGTTCCTTCCATGAATCTTTTTCTCTTTGTGTAGAATAAAAACAGGGCACCAGTGTTGGTAGCCCTGGGACTTTGGGTAAACTGAATCGAACCGGTCGGTTATATCGGTTATTCGGTTTTTTATAATTTTAAAAATTCTACTGAAAATAACCAAAAATTATTATGGTTGGAGTATGAATTGGTCGATTTCGGTGGAAACACGTTTTTGAAAATATCAGAGAAAGAAGAAGACAATATCAGGGCTTGGCTTAATCGATACGATCTGTAGGATTCATAGAAGAAGACACTTTTTCACCATTTTCCTACTGACTGACCTCTAAGGCAACAAAACAGAGAAGATCAATCTGTTTTTATCCCCAAAAAAATCTATTCCCATTAGTTAAACAGATACTAACTAACCTCCAAACAAGTTACGGTTCACTCAAAACTCCTGGTTTAGTGCCCAGCGTTAGCATTATACCTATAATCAAAGTTCACAAACCACAATAATTTCTCCATTTGTTCGTGTTTCTTGAGAGAATTGTATTGTATTGAGGGACACACACAAGCTTATAGAAGAATAACTCTCTTTTATTGATCTTTAGAAAATATAACTCAAAAACTAAACACAAAGCTTCTTATGCTTTCATCTTGATTATGTTTGCCACAACTCAACAAACATATTTATAGGGATAGAACTCCTTTCCTATTCCTATTCTAATTAGGATTTAGATATCTCCTAAATCTCTTCTAAGCTTATCTCAAACCAACTTGTTTAAGATAACTTAGGCCTTAAGCTTCAAGAAGCTTACCCAACAATCTCCTTCGTAAGCTTCTTCAATCCGATCTTGGACAAATCTTGAACACCCATCAACTTTCTCATCTCACCGAATTTGACCCTCGCCAATGCCTTAGTTAGTATGTCCGCCTTTTGTTCATCTCCCGGTACGTGCTCTACGTCAATAATCTCATTCTCGATGCACTCTCGTATAAAATGGTAACGCTTGTGAATGTGTTTGCTTTTACCATGAAATACAGGATTCTTGGTTAATGCAATTGCCGACTTGTTATCAATCTTGATGAGTATCTTCTCAGTCTTCCATCCCGTGATTTCACTCAAGATATCTTGTAACCAAATTGCTTGACGTGCCGCCTCCGTTGCTGCCATAAACTCAGCCTCATACGATGAAAGAGCGACCGTGTTTTGTTTCTGCGAACACCAACTTATTAGTGATGATCCGAAATAGAAAATATGTCCCGTAGTGCTTTGTCCGTCGTCTTCGTCGATGTTATGGCTGCTGTCACTGAAGCCAACTATCTTCTTTGATCCTTCCCGACCAAATTTTAGACCATAGGAGACAGTTCCCTTTAGATACCTTAAGACTTGCTTCATTATTTCGCCGTGAGACTTGCGAGGGCTTTGCATATAGCGACTAGCAACACCAACTACAAACGCCAAGTCCGGTCTCGTATGAAGTAACTATCTCAAGCATCCAATATTTCTCCTGTAGCATGTAGCATCTATCTCTGGTTCTTCTTCAGCTTTTGAAACCTTTAGTCCGAAAGCCATGGGAATTTTGGTCGGATTACAAGTGTCCAAACCAGCTTCTTTCAGGATTCTTCTCGCATAGGCTTCTTGTTTGATCTCAATATCATCTTTTCCTTGATGAACTTCAATCCCGAGGTAGTAGGTGAGCTTCCTGAGGTCTGACATCTCAAACTTAGATGACATACCTTTCTTGAATTCACTTATTACTTCGAACGTGTTTCTTGTAACAAACAGGTCATCGACATAGATCGCAATGATTAGTAGAGAACATTTTTCTTCCTTGCGGTACACGGAATTCTCCTTGGAACATTTCTTGAACAACATCTCTTTCAAGATTTGATCCAGCTTTGTGGTCCAAGCTCGAGGAGCTTGTTTCAAACTGTATAGAGCCTTTGATAGTTTGTAAACTTTGTGTTCGTCACCTCTTACTTCAAAACTTTCCGGTTGTTCAACGTAGACATCTTCCTTTAATTCTCCATGTAAAAATGCAGTCTTCACATCTAAGTGATGGATCTCCCACCCATGTGACGCCGCCAATGCAATCAATAACCGTATGGTTTCAAGTCGAGCGACCGGTGCGAATACTTCATCAAAATCAATATCGGATTCTTGTACGTATCCCTTCGCTACAAGATGTGCCTTGTATTTATTTATAGTACCATCCGCGTTCCTCTTGATTTTAAAGATCCACTTGAGACCAATTACCTTTGTCTCGACCGATCTTTCAGTTAATGCCCATGTCTTGTTTTTGTTGATTGAATCGTTTCTTCTTTACCCGCTGCTTTCCATTCCGATAAACTATTTGCTTCTCTGTAGCTTCTTGGTTCATCGTTCATTAAGAGTAGAAGACTTTCAGCTTCTATTTCAGCTTGGAGTACATAATCTTCAAGATGCCTAGGCTGAATTGTTTGTCGCCCGGATCTTCTAAGTAGTGGCGCTTGTGGTTGTTGAGGCTCTTCTACTTGATTCAGCAAGTTTTTGTTAGAGATTGAGTTAGTCTCCTCTGTGTTGTCTTTGTCTTCATGAACATGTTGATCGAAATCAATACTATTGCTTCCGGTTTCACCTAGATCGTTGTTTTGGTTATTGTTGACGATTACAGGGCCTTCTTCCACATCAATGATTTCACCCCATCTCATGTGAAACATTCCTGGATCCTCTCTTGATCCGTTTACTTGCTTATCCCAGCTCCATCCTTTCTTTTCATCGAACACCACGTCTCAGCTCATAACCACTCTCCTTGTCGCTGGATTATAAAGCTTGTAGGCCTTGGTTCCCGGCTCGATCCCAAGATGCACAAGTGTTTGAGATCTGTCATCAAGCTTTCTAAGGTTAGTGGCTTCAACCTTCGTATAGGCTAAGCACCCAAAGACCCTTAAGTGATCTAGGATTGGTTTCTTCTCTCGCAAGCTTTCGTAGGTAGTCATGTTATCGAGAGCTCTTGGTGGTATCCTATTAATGATGTAAGTGGAGTGACGTACTGCCTCTCCCCATAAGTAATTAGGTACCTTCATTGCCTTGAGAGTACTCCTTGTCATCTCCATCAATGTTCTATTTCTTCTCTCTACCACACCGTTTTGTTGCGGTGTATATGGTGCTGTAAGATGTCTTTTTATGCCGTTTTTGTCACAAAAATCACTGAACTCCCTTGACGTGAATTCTCCACCTCTATCAGTCCTTAGAGTCAAGATTCCTTTTGCAAATTCCTTCTCCACCAGTAATCTAAACACCTTGAACTTTTTGAACGCCTCTCCCTTCTCCTTCATTAGAATTGTCCACATATACCTTGAAAAATCATCAATAATAACAAAGATGTATTTGTTGTTAGCCAATGTAGATGGTGTTATGGGACCGCATAGATCGGCATGTAGAAGTTCCAATGGTTTAGATGCTCGGAATGTTGCTGCTTTTGGAAAAGAATGGCGAGCTTGATTCCCGACAAGACATGATTCACAAATTCTCGTATCATCTTTTACCTTTGATAAACCTTGAACCATATCTTGTTGAGACATACTCCTTATTGTCTTGAAACTTACATGTCCCAAACATGCATGCCATCTCCATGTCTCATCATCTAGCTTTGCGTTTAAGCACATGGGTTTTCCAATGTTTAAACTTACCTTGTAGAGTCTGTTTGGTGATCGTGTAACCTTCACTAGGAGCCTTCCGCTTGGATCATGGAGAGTTAAATAGTCTTGCTTCATCCTTATGTCACATCCGGCTTCAGTAGCTTGCCCGAGACTAAGGATGTTGCTCTTCAAATCAGGGATATAATAGATATCTTTCACAAGCCTTTGCTCTTCGATTTTACTTTGGAAAAGTATTGAACCTTTTCCTCCGATGTCAATACATGATCCATCTCCAAATTTCACTCTTCCCTTTATCTTCTCATTAAGCTTCGAGAAATAAGCTTTGTTTCCAGTCATGTGATTACTTGCCCCGTTGTCGAGATACCAAACTTCTCCTTCCCCTTCTTTGATTTCGTAATTCCTTGGAATTACTTTTTCTTCATTCAAAAATACCACTTTTTGCATGTATAGAGCTGCATCGGCTTCTTCAGTCTCTATTTTGTTTGCTTCATGTGTTCTTTGAATTCGTTCTGGACATCTAGAGGCGAAGTGGCCAGGTTTGTCACATCTATAACAAATCACCTTCGATCTCTCCTTCTTCTCCTTGGATTGATTTTGGTCGGTTTGATGTGATGACCTATCTTGTGTGTTGAACCTACCTCTTCCTCGTTCTCTAACCCTTCCTCGTCCTCGCCCTCTTGATGTGGTGAAGCTTGGTTGATATGTGTTGGTGAATAATAGTTTGCTTTGCGTTTCTCCACTAGTCTCTTCATCGAGAATTCTCTCCTCATATGCCTTTAGTCTTCCAACGATATCTTCGAAACCCGTACTGTTCAAGTCTAAAACTTGTTCAAGAGAGGCTATAATCTGAATAAACTTGCTCCTTGGTAAGCTATTGAGAAACTTCTTCACGAGTTTTGGTTCCTCAATAGTTTTTCCAAGAGACGATGATTTTGATGCAATCTCTGATAACTTCCCCGAAAAGCTATCAATGGTGTCTGAATCCTTCATCCTAAGTCTCTTAAATTCGGACATCAAGGTCTGAAGCCCAGCTTCCTTGACAGGATCAGCACCAAGATGACGAGATTTGATAGCATCCCATATCCCTTTAGGTGATTCTTGTTTACCGACCTGTAGGATGAGGATTTCTGGCACGCCTTGGAACAATAATCCTATCGCGATGTTGTTCTTGTCAATGTCTTCTGTTCCTGGTTCTATCGTGTCCCATACCTTGTATATCTTCAACATGATCTTCATCCTCATGGCCCATATAGTGTAGTTGGATGTGTTGAGCATGGGGCATTGGATTGATGGTGGTGTGAAGTCCTTTGAACGTGCTGCGTTGCCATCGGCCATGTCTCGGTCACGACGTCTATATGTGCGAATGATCTTCACGTTGTCTTCTCTTCAAAATCGATTTCTCGAAGCTCTGATACCAATTATTGTATGATGAACACACACAAGCTTATAAAAGAATAACTCTCTTTTATTGATGTTTAGAAAATATAACTCGAAAACTAAACACAAAGCTTCTTATGCTTTCACCTTGATTATGTTTGCCACAATTCAACAAACATATTTATAGGGATAGAACTCCTTTCCTATTCCTATTCTAATTAGGATTTAGATATCTCTTAAATCTCTTCTAAGTTTATCTCAACCCAACTTGTTTAAGATAACTTAGGCCTTAAGCTTCAAGGAGCTTACCCAACAAATTGAACTAGGCTAAAAGTTTTTTTGTATAACAAGAATTGTGAAGTGCTTACTATGGAGGTGTGGCTTTGGTACGCAACTGAAGACATAATATGTGGTTTTTGTGATTATTAAATTGAGAACTTTTCCAGTCTCCTAAATAATATTAGGTGAAATATATCCGAGGAAGTTTTAAAGGATGAAGACAAAACAGATAAGAGATCAGTGTGGGAACATCAGTGCTGTAGTCTTCCTGTACAATGCGGTCATCCATTGATGAAACTTCACTGCAACCTAAACACCTCTTTAATCATCTCAAACCAAGAGTACCCTGTTCTCCATTTAAATCAAACTTCTAACACTCTAAAGATCATAATTAATCTCGTCAAAAAAGTAATCTCATAAGGTTGAGAACGACACAATTGATCTATTCTTAATGGGACTCGATGAAGCTGTCTTCGCAGCGCTCATATTTTTACGTCCCTCCCGTGATCAGTTGACGACGTTAAACGCGACTTACAACACTCTGCAACGCGAAGAGACTGTCAAGACAGAGAATAAATCGCAGGAGAGTATTCTAGAAGTGGTGAGCTATGTGGTGAAAGCATCACCCTCTTGTGCATGAGGAGAAAACAGAGTATGTTCACATTGTAGACGTAAGGGTCATGATGGTGGTCGATGATATATCCTTAAAACTAAAGTAAGGCCTTACTTGTCCATTGGATTTGGGATTTCAAGCAAACCTTTAGAATTTTTTTTTTTTTCTTTTTGGGAAAATGCATTATTAGTACTACTTGTTACTTCATTAATCAGAAACCTTCTCAAGCATAAGATACTTCAGCATTCCCAAGCCTTGCTCACTTGAAATTTTTTTGGGTGTTTGTGTTTTGTGCACAATCATAATCATGGTGGAGATAAGTTCTCTACTCATAGTCGACGGTGTATGTTTATTAAGTACCCTTTTGCTCAAAAAGACTAGCGTCCTTATGACCTTGAGGCAAAGAAGTTTAGTGTGTCATGATATTGTGTTCTGTGAAACCTTGTTTGTACATAGAAAAGTTGCCCCTGCAGAGAAACAAAAGGGCTGTTACAAAGACTCGCCAGGCGACAAAAAGTTATGGTTGCGACTTTTAAAATTTGACTGAGTCACACAGTAAAATCTTTTCGAGGGTGGAAGAAATTATGAACAGAGAGGAGATGAGATCAAGGGTTGATCACATAAGTAGACGAGAGAGGGAATAAAACAGAGAGGACAAGAGATAGAGTGAGTCGGATTTGTCCGCTAGGTGCTTGTGCATTGGTTGATGGGGCTCCTGGGGATAAGATTTGGACTTTTTCTGTAACCGGAGGTAGTGGTGGCTCAATGACATCAGCATCTGTGATTATTAGGTTTGGAGCTTCGGTTGGGGGTAAGGACGGAGGACTCACAATGGATAAAAAGCCACCAGGTAGAACAGGTAACATGTAAGGTGGAATTTCTTTTCTGCCCAAACATCGATTCCCTGCAGAAGAAAAACAAAGTTAGGCATTGATATTGTGAGCCCTTTTGTGCAAATTTTGAACCATTTACTTTTGTATCTTGCAGCTGTGAAAGGGAACTCTGTGATGATTCCATTGATACGGGCTTCAGAGATATATGTGTTTATCTCAACAGTGGCATCTGAGAAGAAGTCATATGGTTGAGATACAAACTCATTCCGAAACAGTTCCACATAAACCGGGAGCTGAGACTTCTGCAGCCTCTCCACAACATTGGTTTGCCCAGTGAGAAACGCATCAGAGAGAGGAAAGACTGAATCTTTGTAGACGACAACAGCGTCTGCAAATTTCTTAATTTCTTCGGTACCATAGTCAAGAATACCACCAATGGCTTCATCAATTTTGTAGACAGTCTCGTATTGGCTCTGCTTCTTGAAGTCAACTAAAACCGAACTGTTGGTTGACTGAATCATTACCTTTGTGGTTATACTATTGCTGTAGCCAGTATCTATGAGTGCATCAAGAACCGCTTTAACCACGTCGAGCCCTTGCTTCTCTCTCAAGTATGCTGCATTCTGAGGGACACAAAATAAAAACAGCGGCATGGCCATTAGGAGATATCATGGTCCGTTTGTTAAAATCTCATCAGTACGAGGTCCACGAGAATTCACCTCTACACGGATCAAAACACTGGAGAGAGAAGTGGAGTTCTTTGCCAAGTCTAGGAATTGAGAAAGCGATATAAGCTTCCCAGAATTTCTCTCATTTGGATTCCTGGACATACCGTAAAGATTGAAGAAGGGGTTTGAAATAGCAGCTGCACAAAAAAATGGAGAATACTTATTGTAACTTTGACCACAACATATCAAGCTAGGAGAATGTAAAATTGTTAAGAAAACAGATATCTGCATCTATATATAACATCTTTAAGTTCAGTAGGACTAGAAACAAAGCTCTCTGATTAGTTACTATAAATAGTAGGAACAAGAGTGCAAAACAGACTAGCATTTTTCTGAAGCAAGGAGAAAATTTGAAGGGAAACTTACGAGTCAAGCTCTCGATCTCAGGCCATGTGAGACTAAAAGTATATATTCCAGCAACTGAACTAATCTCAGGAATAGGAGTTGAACGGTTGCTAAAACGAGTTTGGGCGACCATTGTGCTTTTCGTGAGATCGATTGAACTTAAACAAAAGGGTATACCGTCACTAGACATTTGGACTGAGCAGTCGATAACATCAGCACCATCTTTAATTGCGTTCTCATATGCCAAGTTTGTACATCCAGGATAGTCCCCACTCGCACCATTTCTTGAGATAACAAGAAAATCCACTGAGGCAATGAACCATTTTTTGGTAGATGATAAAGTCATTATAAGTTGCTTTTGTTCTATTAGTAAGAAACACAAAAAATAATGTATAGTAATTACTCGCATTACCTTGTTTTGTAGCGTTTCTGCCAATGTGGGAGAAGCAGTCTGAGGAAAATATGTAAAGGAAATGTTTGATTATGAGTATTTTCAGCAATAAGTAAGGATAAAATGGTGTCTGTAAAAGACATTTTGCTTACCAATGGATGCAGATGCAGTTATGGGAAAATCAGACAGCACACCATCCACAGAGAAATCACCATTGTCCACAAAGGATAGATACTCAGAAACTGGATCGAAACTATAGTTATATGCAATATCAACATCATTTGCGAAACCAGACACATATACTTCTAATCCTGCTTTGTGAGCATCTTGAACTAAGGATGTATTAAGAGGAAGCAAGTACTGTTTGTCATCGAGTGGCAATATGTAAGACTTGGGAACCAGAATCCCTGAAGCAAACGTCTTGACAAAAGTTAGGTTACTCAAGATTGAACCGTAGGTTGTGTTTGTTGTTGGCTCGAAATCTTCTTTCCTAAGAAACTGGAACACGAAACTCGGTCCGTTACGCCCAAAACGGCCAGCAATTTTCCTAAAGAAATTCACTTCAGGGGAAGAGATGAAGTCAATGGAAACAGTTCTTGAAGTTGATAACAGAAAACTACTCATGCTAAGATTATGCTGCTCATAGAACTCATCATGCTCAACATTTAACCATAATAAACCTTCTGGTTGGATCTGCGTGGCTACATTTTGAATCGTTGAAATCGCATATCCATTTCGATCGAATCTATCTGATCGCGAAAATATTCCTCGGATCACTAAGGTAAAATGAAAAAAAAAAAAAAAAAAGACATTTGTGAGAAGTTACAAGAAAAACAAAACATGTTTCTGTAACACTTTACAAAAGCACTAACTGAATCATAAACACTTACAAGAAACATTCTTGAGATCTGTCAAGGAGAAATCAATGGTGAACCAACCCGATGTAGGGACTCCATTAACCGGGTAAGATTTTTGTCGATTTGGGTAAACATCTTTAATAGATGAAGCATTGTTCATATTTAAATCTGGAAAACAAATCCCAAGTGCATCTTTGGTTAGCTGAACATCACACCATAGAACAGCACCACCAGCTATACTTGTCTGCATTCCCAAGCTGTAAGCATCGAAACTCGAATCTGGAAACAATCCAGAAAACCCACCACGAGCAATCACAAGTGGAGCATAACCTGGTGATAAATAAACTAATCACAAAGTTATTTTTGGACTTCGATACTTTATTGACCAAAATCAACTTTTGCATAACTGTTTTTCTGAAATAAATGACTCCAATGAAGAAATCAAAGTGAAGTTACTAACTATGATTATCCCAACTTCTACTATACAACTTCCAAGTACTATTTTCTTGAAAGCCAAGCACAAAAAAAAAGAAAAGAAAAGAGAGAAAGTGTGAGCACACTCACCATTGAGCGTCTGCCATGGACTTCTAGATCCTTGCGCATCGATTTGAGCAGCAAACAGTTGAATCAGAACGACACCACAGACTAAACGAGTCGAAGCTTGTAACCCTCGCATTTTTTGATTTCCTTGCGAGGAATTCATTGGTAACTACTTCACCAGATTCTTTCTTCTCAGAGCGAGATTCGTGACAAACTCTAAAACTGGTTAATTCTAGAAGGAAGATCAATTTTAGTGGGGAAAATATAATTTAACTGTCACCAAAACTTTAAAACCGGTTGACTTTTCCCGTCTTCTATTGAAGACAAACCCATCTTATATAATAAAGTAACTTTTCGTTTTGAGAGACTGACATTTGAGGCTGTATTTTTTTCGATATGTGTCTTTTTTTTTCTATTTAAATTTTAGTGCAATAATTTTTTAACATGTGTCATTGTCTTCAATATTATGTGAATAACTGGTAACGTTTCCTTTAAGTAATTGTGTGAGTCAGCTTTCAAATGAATTACGGCCGAGCATAACTTATCTCTCTAACGTATGAATTATAAAGATAATCTCATGTTCCACTATAATCCTATTTAGCTTACACTCATTTGTTATAACTTATAAACAATCACTTTTCTTTTCATTACACACTACACTAAGATGTTTTATCTACACACATGCATATACTTACTACCAAATAACTTTAGTGTTCATTCGTCAAAAGCTAAATATTTTCATCAAAATAGATAATTTATTATAAATGGCATCTATGTTTAGTGAACTCAAAGTTTAAACTTTTGGTCATTTTTCATCTTTCTCCTACTTATTTCTTTAATTTGTATATTACTGATACCAGAGAGGTCGGACATAAAATTTGTTCGACATGAGTTTTTTTTGAATTGTTCTCAAAAAGACTAGAAGAAGATTCTAACTTTGGCTTCAAAAAGACTAGAAGAAGATTCTAACTTTGGCTTTAATGTCAAGTATAGATAATAAAGATATATATTATTGTCACTCTTCATTGTTAAAGTCGATGTAAACATGCATGCTATATTTTAACTAAAAGCCTTTATTTCAATTTTAAATTCAGATGTTTGTGGTTTTTTTTTCATTCCAAATTTCTAAAATAATATCATATGTCCTTTGATGATCCATTTCTAACATCTCAACTATGTGGTTCATCATATTTCTATTTTATTATGTAAATAATGTATTGTTGAAAACAATTTTCTATTTTAATAAGTTCAAACGAAGATTATGTATAATTGAAACATAGTTATTTGATCATAACTATTATATTTAAATCGTAATAAGAACTTCTATCAGATCTGGTGGTGGAGAAAATCTATCTTATTTCAATATTCAAAATCTTACAACTTCATTAAAATGACATTATTATTAAAAAATATAAATGCATATATAAAAAAAATGTAAACTTTAAAAACTAACTGTAATTTAAGAAAAATTAATTAAAATTTAAAATACAATCATAGATAATGTATCCTTTTTGTGATGCAATTTGTTAACGTTAGTGATAGTTCTAAAACCTTGATAAAAACGATTGCCAATAAACTATTTTTATAAAAATAATTAATTTATCTTATACACAACATAAAATAAAAAAATAAAAATGATAATATCCGCGTATGCGCTGACTCTCAACTAATTTAGGAAAAAGTATGGTATATGTTTTTTAACAAGATATTTTTCCATATTTTGTCTCATTATCTCACGAACAGACGTTTAGGTGACCGTGATATCAACAAAAATTTTAATAAAATTTGATTAAAACGTTGCTCAAATAAAGATTCGGGTTCGAACATGAACTTTTGCCAGTTGTAGCCGTTGTCCACATCGCTTGGATCCTACTCTTTGTAATATGCTAAAACCTAATATGTTATGAAGTATTGTTTAATTTTCGTTATCAATTCTTATAATCCCTTTTAGAATAACATTTAGGGTTAGTTTTATGAGAATTTGGCCGAAACTGTCATAAGCTGAGAAAAGATTTCGGAGAATGCCATAACAGACTGAGCCTTTCAAAACGTGCCATTAAAGGTGGACTACGTTGGTAGTATTTGACTATATTGCCCTTGGCGTGTTTAGCGGGAAGTTGTGATGCAGTGGCATTATGAAAGTGTAATATTAGGGGACTAAACTTGTCAGGAAGGATGGGATGTGGTAGGTGGGATAAAGCGACGTTCATTTATTGTGGACAATAGAAAATTGTTTTGTTGTACGATAAGCGAGAAGAAAACATTGTGTAATGAGAATAGATTGTCTTCTTCAGAATAAGAAAAATAAACCAAAAAATTACAGTAATTGAGAGAAAAAACCGTTGAGGAGACGAGGTTGTGATCTCTTAAAACTGAACTTGGGTTGCGTGGACGAAGCATATAGAGGTTAGTGGACCAGATTATATAGAAGAACAAGTGTTGTGTCCCACATTAAATATGGTGGTTGGATAGTGATATCTCTGTAATTTACCTGTTTTAAGCATACATTGATAACTCATTTCGCATAGTTTCCTCTTTCATTTGCACCATTTAGAGTCACTTACTTCTGTTTTGCATACTTAGGCATTCTTGCATCGGCATTGCATACATATCATGCATAAGGTGTTGAAACAGGTGATATGGAGTCACTTATGGATTAAGGGACGAATGGAGATTTGTTACATGGACAAGGA